>CM043880.1:27032389-27632389 GCA_024034495.1 Camelina laxa | reverse complement strand
GCTAAGAAGGATCTTGTCAAGCTTCTCATTGACCATCTTCAAATCCCTCTTGTACTTGTCCTCTTGATCAGTTGATGATGACCTTATGGTTCTATCATAGTTCTCATTATAGTTGTCATCTGATTGAGCAAGATTTTCAACCAGCTCCCAGCCTTCTTCAACATTTTTGTTGAGGAAGTTTCCATTTGAGGCTGTGTCAAGAAGCATTCTGATCTTGGGAAGCACTCTTCTATACAAAGTGCTTAAAAGGGACTCATTGCTGAAGCCATGGTGAGAAAACTGAGTCTGGAATCCTTTAAACCTTTCCCAAGCTTCACAAAAACTCTCATTATTCCTTTGAGCAAACCCAGAGATTTCATTTCTCAATCTAGCAGTTCTAGCATTGGAAAAGAATTTGGCCAAGAAAGCTTTCTTGCAAGTATCCCATGTGGTTATTGCTCCAGTAGGAAGAGTCTTCTCCCAAAGGTGAGCCTTATCTCCAAGTGAGAATGGAAATAGCCTTAACTTGAAGCCATCCTCACTGACTCCATTGATCTTAGTGAGACCACATATCCTATCAAATTCATCAAGGTGGTCCATGGGATCTTCCATTGGCAACCCATTGAACTTGTTGGCTTGAATCATTGAGATCAATCCACTTTTGATCTCAAAGTTGTTGTTGGCAACAGTAGGAGGCACAATACATGCTCTCTGGTTATGTGTGTTTGGTGCATCTCCAGCACCAATGTTTCTTGCTCTAGGAGCTTGTTGATCTTGTTGCTCCATTGGCACTTGTTGTTCTTGTTCCTGATAGATCCTTGTTTTCTGCTGTCTCAGGTCCCTTGGTGGTTTGTTGATGTGATCAAGGAGTCTCTGAAGATTGTGAGGACCCTAGGACCTTGTTTGCATCAATAGAGTCGAGGACAGACTCGGACAGGCACTCGGTCGAGCGCAGGCTCGAGTGGGTGGTCGAGTCGACTGGGAACTGATGTCTATTTGTATCCGGCTTCTGACTCGATCAGGTGCTCGAGCACACACTCGGTCGAGTGGTGGTCGAGTTGATGGTCGAGCTGGTACCTGAAACTCAATCACAAACAAGCAGAAGAAGAAACAAGATCAGTAGTGAACAAGTTGATAAACGAACTTAATCTTAGACTTTTATGGATCCTAATTGTCACAAAAACACACTCAAATAGGCAACGACGCCAAATTGAAACAAGTATTTGTATGGTGGTGAAAGATGGATGAATGATGATGAATGTATGCAATGAATGGATGGATGGTAAGGTGTTTCAATTCCCCTTATGCAGTTGCAGTATAAGAGGTGTCAATCCAATCTGAGTGTTTGTGAACAGTCAAGATATGCATAAAGATCTAATTTAAGCCAGATGTAAAGGATGTTTGTCACTAACAATCCTATGATGAAAATGTAAAGTGCAGAAAGTAAACTATAAGAACTAAGAACTAAATGCAAATGAAACAGGATGATTATGATAGTAATGATGCAACCAACAGAAGTATAAACTATGCTAATGAACTAATGCAAGACAAGTAATGAACAAGATACTAAGTAAATGCAACAGAAATGCAAATAGAATGAACAAGAGTTCTGGGGATGAACTCGAGCAAGCACTCGACCTAGTGTAGGTCGAGTGAGTGGTCGAGCTGGACTAAACGCAGAAATAGAGCAATGCAATAAAAACAGAGTAATGCAAAGACGAATCAAACTACAATCAAGCAACAGGATTAAGACTGTAAAATCAATAAACAAGGAAGGACTTGAGGAGGGATTCATGGGCTGGACTAATGATTGAGGCTATCTAACTTGATCAACAAATCTCAAACAACATGAGTTAATCTCTAGACATATGTATCTAAGACAAGTTTCTCCCACTCTCATGGTCAAGAAACAATCAAACCTATGCATTTCTAGACTTGCTCTCACATAGTAAAGAATCTACACAAGCAGGCAGTAAGAAATATGTTTCATACCAAACAAAACCTCTAATCTCTTAGCAAGCAAGATGGTAAGCTCTAGATCTAGCCTTATCTATGCCTCTTAAACATTGGTGTGATGCTAAGATGCTTGAAATCAGATCCTACCCTCTCAGATATAGGATCAGCATTAAGAACATCTACCCTAGAAGAGATCTACAACAATCAAGCTTGATCAAGCCAAACAAACCTCATTCACAGCCCAGCCTTACCCATCCTCAAGATCCTAAGCTACTACTCACAAGAACACATGATGAACATCAAAATCATAAACCCAGAAAATATTGAAACGTGCATCATTAGAAAGATGAAACAAAGATCTACAATATTGAAAAAGAAATGAAACTTGAATTCTCAATATTAAGAAAGTTATGAAACTAACAATATTGAAGAATTTAGTCTTTTTCAAGTACAAGATCTAGGAAATAAAAAAAAAAGCAAAAAGAATAAATCCCAAAAAGGGTAAATACTAGGTTTAGAGAATATCTAAAAAGCTGGATTCTTTTGTGGCTACAGGTACAAGGATTTATATAGGAGGGGAGTGGAAGCCCTAAAAATACTAAAAGACAAAATAGTCAACGGCTCGGTCAACTCGACCTGTGGTCGGTCGAGTGGCAGGTCGAGCTGGCTTCTCTCGTGCATTCTCCACTCGGTCGAGTCCTCCTCAGCACACGGTCGAGTGTCTGGTCGACTGTGCGGTTGAGTTGGACTCCGGACCTTGTTATTTCAGCCTTAACACTCATGCTTTCCCTTCATGATTGCTTCACTTCTTCCTCAACATTGCTTCCATGCTCCTTAAGCTTCAAAATCACCTGTTTATGCATGAAAAGATGCAAATGCAATGCAACTAAACTCTAATGCATGATTAGTCCTAAAGCTATGCAATAATGGTGAAAATGGATAGCAAAAGATGCAAAAGATGTGAATATACTAAGGGAAAACAGGGTAAAATATATGAACATCAACATCCTCAAAATCCTGCAAAAGAAAGGTTATCTCACTCGGTAACACCGGTGCAAGGTCAGAAAAACTCATGAGAGTTTCTTTGTAAACAAACATAATCAAAGGTTGTTTTGAAAATAAAGCTCTCTTAACCTCTCCTTTTCTCACAAATAAATTTGAATGCCTCACGGGTTTTCTCTCACAGGCCTTTGACTTGGTTTTTTCTCAAACTCTCGCTCTCTTTTTGGTGAATTGTGTTTGTGGGGTCTCTCATGGTGTTTGTTTCTTTCCTTTGCTTGAGAATCAACTGATCTTGATAAACTTCATGAGGTGGCAACGGAACTAAGATGATCTTCTTGCCTTTGAACTCAAAAGAATAACGATTAGTGAAACCATCATGGCTTGTTCTCCGGTCAGATTGCCATGGTCTTCCCAAAAGAATATGACTTGCCTCCATAGGTAAAACATCACACAAAACCTTATCCTTATACTTTCCAATGACAATAGGAACCTTTACCTGGATACTAACCTTCATCTCACCATCATCATTAAGCCATTGCAGCTTATATGGTCTTGGATGTTTCTCCGTAGTTAGCCCAAGCTTCTTAACCATTGTCTCACTCGCCACATAAGTACAACTCCCACCATCATTTATGAGACAACACACCTTATTTCGGACATGGCACCTTGTATGAAACAGATTATCCCTTTGCTCATGTTCCACAATCGCAGTTTGAACACTAAGTGATCTCCTAGTCACCAATATCTCTCCCTTTGCTGGAATTTCTTCAAGTTCTTCTAGTGAATCAGAAACCACCTCTTCATTTTCTGACTCGATCTCTCCATTCTTCAAGAGAATCATAGTTCTTCTGTTGGAACATTCATGCGCATAGTGTCCTCTCCCATGACGCTTATAACACGTCACATCACGAGCTCGGGTTCTGGTAGCCTCAGCTTTGTCCTTGGTAACTTGATTGGCAACAAATGGCTTTGCTTCATCCTTTGGAAGTGCAACTGACTTTTCTCCCTTCTGGTAACTTGGTTTTGGGTTGGATGAACCAGCACCATAAGTTATACGCGTAGTACTTCTCCTCTTAAGTTGTTTCTCCACCAAGATAGCTTTGTGTAACATCTCCTCAATCTCCACATAAAGCTCCATCTCAAGCCTATCCTGGACATCTCGGTTTAACCCACTCATGAATCTAGCCATAGTAGCTTCTCTGTCCTCAACTACATCAGCTCTTATCAAAAGAATCTCTATCTCTTGATAGTAATCCTCCACACTTCGACTTCCCTGAGTCAGTCTCCTTAGCTTTTGATGCAGATCACGATGGTAATGACCAGGAACAAATCTTCTCCTCATGATAGCCTTCATCTCAGCCCAAGTCTCAATCGGATATTCGCCCTTACGTCTTCGTGAAGTCACCAACTGATCCCACCAGCTAAGCGCATACTCACTGAACTCAACAGCCGCCATTCGCACCTTATTAATCTCAGAATAGTGCTGAAAATTGAAAAATTGTTCTACCATCTTCTCCCACTCCAAGTAGACATCTAGATCATTCTTCCCAATGAATGGTGGAATTTTAAACTTCAGCCCTCCAATGTCATCATGGTTTCTTTCTCTCCCTTCTCGCACACGTCTAGGTCTCTTTCGGCTTCCTTGAGATGAGTTTCCACTACGATTGTAGTAATCTTCAGCTGCTACATCTCTCGGCATTCTTAACTCATCTCCTACTCTCCTCTGTTGATTAGGTAAGTTTTGTGGTTGCCTTTGTTGTGCTTCTGCTTGAACTTTGTCCAACCTCTCATAGACTGCATTCATCTCAACCCTCATCGTGCTCTGCATTTCTCCCAACAATGCTTCCATCTGGATATTTTGAAGTCTCTCGGGTTGTTCTTCCTCATGGTTGCTATTTTCTCCATCAGCCATAATAAAAGAACCTGCAAAATGAGCAAACTCGTTAAAAGTAAAAGTTCCTCACAAGTGTTTACTCTCAAGTGTTTTGCTCACAAGTGTTTACTCTCAACTCTCAAAGTGTGTTCAAGTGACTCTCAGAGGTTCTAATAGAACAGAAACCAATCAAACCCAATGTGTTTTCCAAAACACCCAAAACAGATTCAACTCAATGAGATCCCAAACTGGAAAAGAAAAGAATTGGAAAGAAATAATTTTGGAAAAGTTAGAACGAAATAGAATGAAGTAGAATGGGTTCTTTTATTTTTTTTCTCTTTTTTCTCTTTTTCCGGTTTTTTTTCGGTTTTTTTTTTTTTCAGACTGAATACAAATTAAAAACAAAAAAAGAATACAAGTTAAAAAAAATAAAGATGAAGAAGAAAAGAAAGAAGATGAAAAGATAGAAAAATGATTGAAAGAAGATGGTAGAATGATAGAGTACCAAACTCAAGGGTGTGCTCTGATACCATTTGATATGATTCTCCCAAGGAATCAGCACCTTTGAGTTGGTAGATAGATTCACCTTAATGAAAAGACAATGAAGCGTCAAGAACAAGGATGGTGGAATGAATGGTTGCACAAGAGTTGCGGAAAGACTCTTGATATACCGGTTTGATCTTTCAGCCTCACACCAAAAGGATCGGAATTTTTCAGCCTCGCACCAAGGAGATCGAGGGTTTTGACTATTGGAATCACACCAAGTAGTCGGTTTTGATTGCTGGAATCACACCAAGCAATCGGTTTTGTTCACAAAGAACAGAAGAGAATCACTCTCAAAGAAATAAAAGGTTTTGATAAAAAGTTGGGTTTATTATTTCATTGATCTTACATGAGTTTATATAGGAAAGAAAACTTGGTAACAAAGCCAAGTATTAATTACTCTTGAAACTAAAAGACAATAAAGATGGATAGTTGAATGAAGATTCAACTCTTGGTGTTTCCCTTCCCAAGGTGACTCTAGGTGCATGTATCTTGATTTTCGTCACTCTTCTTTGACCACAAAATAAAGTGATTATTTTGGACTTTCTTGGCCTTGAATTAGGCTTAAAGTGGGCTAGACTTGATAGACATCATCCCCAATAGACTTTCCCATGCTCTATTTGGCCATAAGCTCTTGAATAAGCCCATTTAGTGCATTCCTTAGGTTCTTAGCTTTTGCTCTAGTCATTGGTCCTTCAGGTACAAGCAATGGTTCCTCAGCTATAAGCTCCTCAGGTTCAAGCTCAGCTACATATTCCTCAGGTTCAAGCTCAGCTACAAGCTCATCCTCCTTAGCTCCATCCATGATCACATCACCTTGGTGTTGTTGCTTGGGTGCATAGTTATTTGTTGTTGAGGCTGTTAAGGAGGGTATACTTGATCTTGAGGGTTTGCTACATTGGTGCTTCTATAGGAGAGGTTGTTGTTCTGAAATCCTCCTCCTTGATTGTAACCCTTGAAGCCTCCCTCTTGGTTGTATCCCTTGTATCCTCCTTGGTTTTGCATGTAGCATAGCTCAGCAAACGCTCTCTCCCCATCTTGAACTTGAGACTCTTCTTCACCAATGAAGTGGATGGTCTTTCTTTGGCTAAGTAGAATTCTATCTAGCTTCTCATTGATCATTGGAGACAAACCTTACTGTTCTGTCATAGTCCTCATTATAATTTCCATCTAATTGAGCTAGATTCTCTACCAACTCCCATCCTTCTTCTACATTTTTGTTGAGGAAGTTACCATTGGATGCTGTGTCTAGAAGCATTCTAATCTTAGGTAGAACTCCTCTATATAAAAGGCTGAGCAAAAACTCTCATTATTCTTTTGAGCAAAGCCATAGATTTCATTCCTTAATCTTGCAGTCTAGCATTGGAAAAGAACTTGGCCAGAAAAGCTTTCTTGTAAGCATCCCAAGTGGTTATGGCTCCAGTTGGAACTGTCTTCTCCCATAGGTTTGAGCCTTGTCTCCCAGTGAGAAGGGGTATAGCCTAAGCTTGAAACCATCTTCATGTACACCATTGATTTTGGTGAGGCCACATATCCTATCAAACTCATCAAGGTGGTCCAATGGGTCCTCCATTGGTAAACCATGAAACTTGTTAGCTTGAATCATGGTGATCAGACCACTCTTGATCTCATAGTTGTTGTTGGCCACTGCAGGAGGAACTATGCCACCTCTTTGGTTGTGTGTATTAGGGGCATCTCCAGCACCAATGTTCCTTGGCCTTGGATCTTGATTGTGTTGTTGCTCCATTAGCAACTCTTGTTCTTGTTCTTGAAGAATTCTTGTTCTCTAGTTGTCTCAAATCTCTTGGTCGGCGGTTGATGTGATCAAGGTACCTTTGAAGATGCTGATTACTCTTTGATCTTGTTTGCATCAACTGGCTCGGTCACTGACTCGGACAGGCACTCACTCGAGCACAGGCTCGAGTACAGGGTCGAACTGACTGAGACGAGAGGTTTAATTGTATCCGGTGTGTGGCTCGATCAGGTACTCGATCAGACACTCGGTTGAGTGGTGGTCGAGTGGTTGGTCGAGTTGGTACCTGAGACTCAAAACAACCAAGCAGATGAAGAATCTTAATTAGTAGTGAACAGAGGAACAATAGAACTTAATCTTAGACTTGTATAAATCATAAATGTCACAAATAAACACTCAAATGGCAACGGCACCAAATTGAAACATAATCTTTTGGTGGATGTGAATGATGTATGATGGAATGAAATGATATGGATGATGATGATGAATGGCAAGAGGTTTCAATTACTCTTATGTTGTTGTAATATAAGAGATGTCAATCCATAATGAGTGTGATGCAAGCAATCAGGATGTGAACTCTTATCTAAGTTAAGCCAATTATAAAGGATGTTTGTCACTAACAACCTAATGATGAATATAGAATGCAAAAAGTAAAAGCTACTAAGACTAGATACTAAATGCAAAGAGAACAGGATGATCAAAGCAATAATGTAATGAAAGAGAAACATAAACTATAGTAATGCAAAACAAGTAATAAGACAGGATCAGAAATGAAACAACAATGCAATAGGAAATGAAACAAGACAGATGCAAAACATAAACAACAAATACTAGAGGGAGCTCGAGCAAGCACTCGATCGGATGCTCGATCGAGTACTAGGTCGAGTGGGTTTGAAATCCCAAAACAGAAACAGAGCATCAAACAAAACAGAGCAGAATGAAAGTAAAGCAAACAACTAAAGATTAAACAGGATTCAAACAAGGAAATCAATAGACACAGAAGGTCCTAAGGATGGATTCATCGGCTGGACTCAAGCTATGGTTATCTAACTGGCCAACAAACCTTAATCAAACATGAGCTATCTCTAGACAATGATCTTCTAATACATGTTAATTCAATCTCTTGGCAATAACAATCAAGCTAAGATACTCCCAATCTAGCTCTCACTAGCAAAGATCATATAAAAGCAGGCATTAAACAACAGATCATTATAGTCAAAAATCAACAAAACATCTAATCTCTTAGCATGCTTCATGATAATCTCTAGATCTAGCCTTATCTAACAACTTAGACATTGGTATGATGCTAAGAAGCTTAAGATCTAACCTTACCCTTCTCAGATATAAGGATACCATAGAGCATTGAAACTAGGTATTTATGGTGGAAAGGTTAAAGATGGAATGGATGATGATGAATGTATGCAATGAATGGATGGATGGATGGGTGTTTCAATTCCCCTTATGCAGTTGCAGTATAAGAGGTATCAATCCAGTTTGAGTGTTTGTAAACAGTTAAGATATGCATAAAGATCTAATTTAAGCCAGATGTAAAGGATGTTTGTCACTAACAATCCTATGATGAAAATGTAAAGTGCAGAAGGTAAACTAAATGAACTAAGAACTAAATGCAAATGAAACAGGATGATTAAGACAGTAAGGATGCAACCAACAGAAATAGAAACTAAGCTAAAGAACTAATGCAAGACAATAATAAACAGGACACTAAATGAATGCAGCAGAAATGAAACAGGAATGAAACAAGACAATCACAAATCATAAACAGCAGAGTTCTGGGGATGAACTCGAGCCAGCACTCGACCGAGTGTAGGTCGAGTGAGTGGTCGAGCTAGACTAAACGCAGAAACAGAGCAATGCAATAAAAACAGAGTAATGCAAAGACGGATCAAACTACAATCAAGCAACATGATTAAGACTGTAAAATCAATAAACAAGGAAGGACTTGAGGAGGGATTCATGGGCTGGACTAATGATTGAGGCTATCTAACTTTATCAACAAATCTCAAACAACATGAGCTAATCTCTAGACATATGTATCTAAGACAAGTTTCTCCCACTCTCATGGTCAAGAAACAATCAAACCTATGCATTTCTAGACTTGCTCTCACATAGTAAAGAATCTACACAAGTAGGCAGTAAGAAATATGTCTCATATCAAACAAAACCTCTAATCTCTTAGCAAGCAAGATGGTAAGCTCTAGATCTAGCCTTATCTATGCCTCTTAAACATTGGTGTGATGCTAAGATGCTTGAAATCAGATCCTACCCTCTCAGATATAGGATCAGCATTAAGAACATCTACCCTAGAAGAGATCTACAACAATCAAGCTTGTTGAAGCCAAACAAACCTCATTCACAGCTCAGCCTAACCCATCCTCAAGATCCTAAGCTACTACTCACAAGAACACATGATAAACATCAAAATCATAAACCCAGAAAAGATTGAAACTTGCATCATTAGAAAGATAAAACAAAGATCTACAATATTGAAAAAGAAATGAAAATTAAATTCTCAATATTAAGAAAGTTATTAAACTAACAATATTGAGGAATTTAGTCTTTTTCAAGTACAAGATCTAGGAAAATAAAAAGCAAAAGGAATAAATCCCAAAAAGGGTAAATACTAGGTTTAGAGAATATCTAAAAAGCAGACTCCTTTTGTGGCTGCAGGTACAAGGCTTTATATAGGAGGGGAGTGGAAGCCCTAAAAATGCTAAAAGACAAAATAGTCAACGGCTCGGTAAACTCGACCTGTGCTCGGTCGAGTGGCAGGTCGAGCTGGCTTCTCTCGTGCATTCTCCACTCGGTCGAGTCCTCCTCAGCACACGGTCGAGTGTCTGGTCGAGTGTCTGGTCGAGTGTGCGGTCGAGTTGGACTCCGGACCTTGTTATTTCAGCCTCAACTCTCTTGCTTTCCCTTCCTGATTGCTTCACTTCTTCCTCAGCATTGCTTTCATGCTCCTTAAGCTTCAAAATCACCTGTTTATGCATGAAAAGATGCAAATGCAATGCAACTAAACTCTAATGCATGATTAGTCCTAAAGCTATGCAATAATGGTGAAAATGGATAGCAAAAGATGTGAATATACTAAGGGAAAACAGGGTAAAATATATGAACATCAAGCATATCTAGCCTAGAAGAGATCTATAACAAACAAGCTTGACCAACCCAAACAACCATAACCCTAATCCATCCTCAAGATCGTAGAACACTACTCACAATCACCAAACATTATAAACAAAGTCATAAACCCAGAAATCAATGAAACTTGCATGATTATATAGATGAGATAAAGATCTACAATATTGAAAAATAAATCAAACTAAAATTCTTAACACTTTGAAAGTTATGAAACCAACAAGTATCAAAATCCTCTTAAGATCAAACAAAAGAGGCTATGGAATCTAAAAATAAGAAAAGCAAAAAGTAATAATTCCCAAAAGGGCAAATACTAGGTTTTTTAGATTTTCTCTCAGGTGGCTCTCTCTTTTGTGGCTGCTGAGTACAAGGCTTTATATAGAAAAAGGAGGGGAAGCCCTAAAAATGTTAAAAGACAAAATAGAAGGACGGCTCGGTCAACTCGACCTGGTGCTCGGTCGAGTGCCTGGTTGAGTGACCACTTCTTCTGCTTCTCCCATCCAGTCGAGTCCTTTTCCGCACACGGTCGAGTGTCTGGTCGAGTATGCGGTCGAGTGGACCTTCGAGTCTTGTTTCTTCTGCTCTAACTCCCTTGTTTTCTTCTCTTGATAGCTTCACTCATCTTCAGCATTCCTTTCATGCTCCTTAGGCTCCAAAATCACCTGTTTATGCAAGAAACTATGCAAATGCAATGCAACTATACTCTAATGCATAAACAGTCCTAAAGCTATGCAATAACGGTCAAACAAGACAGCAAATGATGCAAAAGAGAGGAAAATACTAAGGAAAAACAAGGTAAAATATATGAAATTGATGTTCATATAATTTACCTTGTTTTCTATTAGTATTTTCACTTCTTTTGCATCATTTACCATCTAGTTTGGCCCATTTTGCATAGTTTTAGGAATGTTTATGCATTAGAGTGTAGTTGCATGGCATTTGCATGTTTTCTTGCATAAATAGGTGATTTTGGAGCCTAAGGAGCATGGAAGGATTGCTGAAGAAGAATGGAGCTGAGAAGAGAAGGAAAAAAGAGAGTTAGAGCTGAAGAACCAAGGTCCGGAGTCCCACTCGACCAGACACTCGACCGTGTGCGGAGAGGGACTCGACCGAGTGGAAGGAGCAGAAGGAAAGCCAACTCGACCGGTCACTCGACGGAGCACCAGGTCGAGTTGGCCGAGCCGCCTAGCTATTTTGTCTTTTAGCATTTTTAGGTCTTCCACTACTTTTCCTATAAAAGGACCTTGTACCCTTCAGCCACCAGGAGTCCAACTTTTTAGATATTCTCAAACCTAGTTTTTACCTTTTAAGGAATTATTCCTTTTGCACTTTTATTCTATTAGATCTTGTACCTTCTTTTGCAGGGATAAACATAAGATTCTTGGATTTTGTTGGTTTCATAACTTTCAAGATATTAAGAATTTGTGTTTGATTCTTTCTTCATTATTGTAGATCTTTGCTTTATCTTTCATTTGATGCAAGTTTCAGCATTTTCTGGGTTTATGACTTTGATGTTCATCATGTGTTCCTGTGAGTAGTTGCTTAGGATCTTGAGGATGGGTTAGGCTGGATTATGTTTGAGGTTTGTTTGATTTGGTCAAGCTTGATTGTTGTAGATCTCTTCTACTCTAGATGTTCTTAATGCTGATCCTATAACTGAGAGGGTAGGATCTGATCTCAAGCATCTTAGCATCATACCAATGTTTAAAGAGTATAGATAAGGCTAGATCTAGAGTTTACCATTAGACTTGCTAAGAGATTAGAGGTCTTGTTTGGTATTGGACAAATTGCTTAATGCCTGCTTGTGTAGATTCTTTACTGTGTGAGAACAAGTCTAGAGATGCATGAGTTTGATTGTTTCTTGCCATGAGAGTGGATTAAACTTGTCTTAGAAAAATATTGTCTAGAGATTAGCTCAAGTTGTTTGAGATTTGTTGACCAAATTAGATGACCTCGATCATTAGTCCAGCCCATGAATCCCTCCTCAAGGCCTTCCTTGTTTATTGATTTCATAGTCTTAATCCTACTGCTTGCTTGTTGTTTGATTTGCTTTCATATTGCTCTGTTTTTCTTGTGTTGCTCTGTTTTCTCGTTTTTGTCCAGCTCGACCCTGCACTCGATCTACACTCGATCGAGTGCTTGCTCGAGTTCATCCCCAGAACTTTTGTTTATGATTTGTAGTTGTCCTGTCTTACTTCCTGTTTCATTCTATTTGCATTTCTGTTGCATTCTCATTTAGTGTCCTGTTTAATACTTGCATTAATATAGTTTCTATTTCTGTTCTAGCTTCATAACTGTCATAATCATTCTGTTCTAGCTACATGAATCTCTATTCGCTATGAACATTGAATACCGGACATTAAGGGTACAATTTTGTTTGTTATTCACCATTAGTCATATGTCATGTTTTAGAAATCGCTAGGCGCTAGTCAGATGGTTGGGGTGGGTCTAGCGCCTCACGACAAATTAGAGATTAAATGGGGATTAATCATGGATTAGTTTTAAGGTTATTTTATTAAATTAATAATAAAATAAAAATATAGTACTAAATATATGTATAATTTTGTTTATGTTAAAAGAAAAAATATCTAACAAAATATAAAACTATAGTATTGTCTTTAAAATTATGGTAAACACATAAAAACGAATTCTAAAACAAAAATTTATAATTTTTATTAAAATTTTGTACATTAGTTTATTGTAAAACATCATAAAATCTTAATTTAAATGTCGAAATAACAAAAAAAAATATTTGATTTATATTTGGCTCCAAAAATAATTAGTATACACAAAATTAAGTGGAAATTAATTGGATTCGACTGGTTATAATCAAATTAGACATGCATAATCGGATAATTGATGCTAAGCAGATATTATTCATTCATCGAGGCGGAAAAGGTGGGCCTAGCGTTTTTACGAGCAATAATCGAGACTTGACAGAGATTTAAAAAACAAGGGTTATATGCAAACATTCTATAAACCAGAAGTTTATTAGTAATAATAAAAAAAATTGTACAATATAGAATATAATACTATATGAATCATATCAATCTAATTTTTAAACAAAATATAACTTACCATTTTCCATTTCAATAGT
Organism: Camelina laxa; assembly: GCA_024034495.1. Taxonomy (NCBI): domain Eukaryota; kingdom Viridiplantae; phylum Streptophyta; class Magnoliopsida; order Brassicales; family Brassicaceae; genus Camelina; species Camelina laxa. The sequence continues at coordinate 27,619,030 of CM043880.1, read as the reverse complement.
TTTTAAATTATCAGATTTAGATAGTTATAAATAGAAGATTAACCCATACTTTTGATTTAGCCAAGGAGCCTCAAAACGAAATGGTCTACGACGCACATCTACTGCCACCACAGGTGATAGCTGGAGATACAATGGTGCATGATCCGAAGAGAGAAATGTAAGGTGTGTTATCGACGCTTCTTGCCACTTTAGTCGGTTTGGGCACAACACAACAGACGATCCAATATTTTAGCCACAAAAGTCTGAGCAGCCTTCCCTCTTCCCCATGTGTATTGGTTAACCAAAATCCCATATCAATTAGCGATATTTCATTTATCCAATCTCCAAATGCTAGAGAGTCTTGTGAAAGACACCCATTCCCACCCGTTCTTTCATCAAGATGAACAATCGAATTAAATTCACCGCCAATTACTGAAGGGCCTGTGATATCACCGATAACACCTTGAAGTTGTGCCCATAATCCGCTTCTACAGCTAACAGATTGCGCAGCATAAACCACAATCAGGTGTAACACCTCTTCGACTTGTACCACTTTCGCATATGTATACTGGTCCAATGAACCCACTATCTTCACATCTTCAATACCGGTCCGCCATAATAACCACAATCCACCACTTTTTCCTATTGCATCTACCCGAAATGAGTCCTCAAAACCCAAACCATGACATATCCTTCCTGCTTTATCACCACCAGCATGTGTCTCAAACACTGCTAACAAGTCCATATTAAATCTCTTTAGAAGATAACGAATTGAACATCTGAAAGTTGGGTTTATTTCCCCCTTCCCCCCCCCCCCCCCGGCAATTCCAGAATAAACAATTCATGAGTAAAGTATGATAAAAATAAAAGGTATCGGGGTAAAACGTTAACTTTGTTTTCTCCTCCCCAATCGCACCCTCACTGAGTTCAAGGACTGATATTCAGAGATACTCTGCACCCCATCAACCTGTTCATGAGACTCAGATCCTTCTTCATCCACATCAGTTGTAGAACTCCAAACCACACAAGTCCGTCGTGTCTGTGAATTCTCATTTTCCACCCACAAACGTTTGGCACTCGACAAAAATCCGGTTTCAACCCTTATTGGGCCAAACACTAAACCCCTCATATTATTACGATGTGGTTTCTGTTTTTGTTTCTCATGGGCCATAACCTGTCCAGTTTGCTTTCCTTGTACCACACTCTTCTCTTGTGGCACATAATTCATAGTATTTCGATTTTCCTTATTTTTCTCCACAAACGTAATTCATCCCTAATCACCGTTCTCATTAAATCTTCCTCCAATCGTCAAAAACTATTCGAGATCGGGACATCTGACACTTCTTACCCTCTTTTTGGTTCATGAATATTTGGGCCATTACTCAGATTTCCACCTACCGCAGCAACCCTATAATTATTCTTTAGGTTAACCGGCCTCTATCTGGCTTGCCTAACCGGAGTAAAACCATCCTCCACCGAGCAACCTTCATTCTGATTCTCTGCTAATTTTGGGCATTGTGCAGACTTGTCAATAGCACGCTCTTGCTCCCGTTTTACCGCTCGCTCTTGAGCTCTTTCTAGAATTGCTCTCGGACATTTGTGCACTAAATGTCCATACAAACCTCACAAGGAACAAATAGTCGAAAGTCCCACTTACGATACATAGTACCTTTCACCATTAATTAATATTGTCTCTTTTAGCGGTTTCTTAAAATCAGTTTTCACACAAATCCGAGCAAAATGCGCTCCCTCCAAGTTCGACGTTGTCGTGATCCCCATCAAGATAGACTTATGGTAAAAGTTCAAAGGGATATTAGACAACCGAACCCACACTGGTGTTGCTATAATCTCATCTTTTAGCGGATCAGACACTGATGACCGATCTTGTACTAACATTTAACTACCAAAGATCTTCACGGGTCCTCCTGTCAAAGCCGCCATATATTCATCCTTAGACTCAAAACGAACCATGAAGAACTGACGAGGCAAATCCATAACGAAAATCTAACAACTAGGCTTCCATAACGTCGATGTAACACAGCAACTGGAACAGCACGCCCTAGCACTTTTACAATCATACATTGCTTCCACAAACCATTCATCACCTCCAAAACCTCAGCCCCAATAGTAATAACATGTTCCCAGTCTCACCATTAGGGAACTCCAACCGTACCCCTCTTCGAAACAAATTTATCATCCAAAACCTCCTCCGGTCTCAACATCTCTCCCCCATATAACTACCCTTCACCTTTCTCACCCACAAACCCGGTGCATCTGGTGGATCTCCAGGCGGCGTACTCCTCTCTCCAGCCTCCTCCATCATAGCATCCTGATCTCCACCATCTAAAACTCTAACATCACCCATCTTTTTTACCGTTCTAATCATGTGATCGTTAAAATTTTCCTACTAATTGAAATTTTCATCAAAATATAATAGGAAAATTGTAAAAAACTATTTTCTACCTAATTTTTCGTAAAGATTGTGAGCGCATATCATCATTTTACTTGTAGTATAGCTTACACCAAATTGCCACAATCTGGGTTAGTCAAACTCATTGTTAACAATATTTGAAATCTCATTAAGTCATTATGTATCTTAGGGGTATAAATGGCTCATAAATATTTAGTCAAACTGATTTTAATCAAATATTTAAATATGATACTAAATATCTCATATTAAAATTTATGAATTTTAATATAGTTGTTTTATTCACTATGATACTACAAAAGTTATTTTCAGTAAACTTTACAATTAAGAAAAAATAAATTTTAGTCAAATCATATGAAAGTTTCGTCAAGCATCATAATAACAAATATGGACAATTTCTATAAGGAAAAATAGTATTGAAAATTGAGACTCTTAGTATTAAATTGCTTATAAATAAAACTTTTTATATTAGGCTATGAAATTATAAAAATTATATTATTTCACAATAAAACTTTAATTAAAGAATACTATGGCTAACACCTAGAACGCTGCAACATATTTTCTTGTACTAATATTCGCAACTTTAATTTGTAACAACATAATTTTGGCCTTCTCATGTAAGTTTATTCATTCTATCTCTGATAATTTCAAGAGCAAATTTAAAACATATTCTTTGCATATAATATAGAATTGGTAATAGCTATTTATATGTATCGATCTGTGTGTATGTATGTTTTTTATATCAGATGTCTTAAATACACACATATGTATTGACTTTGGTTGACCCATCAATATATGCTCGTTACCTTGGTCCATGTTCGAGAACTGGTGGAAGTCATCGATGTGAAAATATGTGTTTGATTAGGACATACATGGCAGGAGGAGAGTGTACTAGGGCGTTTGAGAAAAGACGTGGACCTGTATCACTATGTTGTTGCTTTAATTTATAAGATTGAACTTCCTTCTAAAGATGTCTAATTGGAAAATGCACTCTAAAATCATTGAATTAATCTTAAATTTCAGTTATGGTCACTTATTTTACTTGATATCTACTTCACAGCAACTAACATCTCTTTAAATAATCTCAAAGTCACCAACCCCATGAAACAAAAAAAAAAAAAAAAGTTTTTGTAAACAATTCTGAACATTTGACATTTTCTATACAAACACTGACGATAATAGTCATTTGGTAAACTTTGACTTTAATATTATTAATATTTGCTCCCACGTGAGTATTGTTCATTCTAATGATAAGTTCTTGTGGTCTAAAATTTGATAATACCAAAATCGTAAACCCAAGTTATAATTTATTTTGAAAATTGTATAAATGTTATTTTAACTGTTAAGTTTTGTATTATAAGTTGTATAAATATGTGAATTTATAGTCCAATAAATACTAATAGAATATTATTTTATGTGTGTTCATACACTCTTATTTCATATTGAATATTCTAAATAAAGGTAATGGTTGATGCGTTACAGAATTAGGCATTTCAGAAAAAATTTGCAGTATATCTTACCTCAATTGCCAGAATCTCGGTTAGTCAAACTCATTTTTAACAATATTTGAAATTGCATCAGCTCAATATAACTTTGTGATATAAATGGTTCATAAATATATTAGTCAAACTGATTTTAATCAAATATTTAGTTATGATACTAAATATTTTATATAAAATTTTATGAACCTTAATATTGTCGTTTTACTCACTATGATACTACAAAGGTTATTTTCAGGCAACTTTATAATTAGAAGAAAAAAATTAAAATCATCCCCTATATAATAAAACAGAAGTACACAACATTGTTTTGTAAACTATATAATTTTAATAAGTTAGTTATAAATAGGTTATAGATTAAGTTTTATATTATTTCTATAGTCTGGATTTATTGTTTCAAAAAATCTTAAAGAGAATATTTTAAAGAATCATTTGATATCATCTAACTTACCATATTAATTTCTTTTATTAAATTATTCATCAAATAAAATCTTTTGATATCTAATTTAACACTTTAATTTGTTAAATTCAGTTTCATATTATTATACTTCAACTCTCATTTTTATATATGAGTCTATTTTGTAAAACAAATAAATTATCATATTATTTATTATAATTAAAAATAGTTTATTTTCTGGATATACCATAAGTTGAATTTTTAAAAACAAAGATAAATGATTCAATCTATAAAATACTCAAGTTTTAGTAATATTATTCTTTAAAAATAATATCTATTGAATTAAAAAATTTACGGAGTAATGGATCAAAATTTGAATATTTAAATTCAGTTTCATATTTTTTTGTTGAATTTTATAGTTTTATATAGTATAATAAACTTTAAATAATTTATTTTGAAATATTTTTAAAAAATTGAAAGTTGATATAAAAGTTAGAAACTATAAACACTCTAAATTGGTTTGTTATAGCAATTTCAATAATATATCACTATAATATGAAAGAATTCAAAAATCCAAGTATATTAAAACAAAAAGTATAACAATATATTAAATTATTCATAATATAATATCTTGTTTTTTAAAAAACAAATTCACAAAATTATGTCTTAGAATGACATTCAAGTCATGATGTAGAATATACATTGTTGAAATAACTTCACGTACATAAATTAATACAACATATTAGAATTTTATTCTAAAATAGAAAATATACAAAATTTTGTATAAAATAAAATTTAACCAGTGTTATAGCACGGGTACTTATCTAGAATCATTAACAATATAAAACTTACAAACTAAGTGTCTTTTTTCAAGTCATCCAATTTAATCAAACATCATAATAACAAATATGGACAATTTCTAAAAGGAAAATTGGTTAGTCAAACTCATTTTTAACGATATTTGAAATAGCATCAACTCAATATAGAACCTAGGGGTATGACTAGTACATAAATATTTAGTCAAACTAATTTTAATCGGGAAAAAACCTGAAAAATATGCCATCTATATTTTTTTTTTGGCTGACCTCAAGTTATTAAATTGGACAAAAAATACTTGGTTTAATTTCTGTTGTCAGTAAAAACTTTCATTTTATTTATAATGGTAGATCCATACTTACGACTTAACGACTGTTAACTCTAACGACGGAAATGTTAATCAGGGTTGAAAGATAACCCCACATGGTTAATTAGAGGGAACTAAAGACATTGTTGCCATCTTCTTTTTCCCCCAAATCAATCTTGGATCTAAGAACCCTAAATCAAATTTTTGAATTACACAACTAAAGAGAATGATGAGCCAAAGTTCAGGGTCTAATGCAAATTTGAACAGGAACCGGGGTCCTCTTTGCAGCAATTGTGGTAGAGTGACGACTGTTGCGAAGTCGTGGACCAATGAAAATCCGGGTAGAAGATTCTACAAATGTGTTGTTCATGGATTCTTCAGTTGGGCAGATGAACATAAACCATACGGTTGGCAGAAGGTGAGTTTACTAGAGGTGAGAGATGAAATCAAGAAGCTCAAAGAATCTCTTAGGACGATAAATAAATAAATGGTGAGTGGGTCCAACACTGATTTGTTAAAGGCACACGATGAAGAGAATAATAAGCTTGAAAATTCAGTTATGGCAGCTAATGTGGGGAAAACATGCTTTGATAGTTCAACTTATTGTCTCGGGGCGGTTTCATTGTTGTAATTGGGATGATGCTTGCAATGGGGAATTAGGTTATGATGGGGAGCTTTCGTTGTTTTTGTTTTCAGTTGTAAGGTTATGTTTGTAAATCTTATCTTATCAATGAAATCCAAAAAACTTGAAAACCAAAAACCAAAAAACTCCTAATGTCATTCATCCGTAGCAGTTAGTTTGAAAATGGTAGGATCCCACCAACATAAACAATCAGGATCCTACCAAAACAAAAGACAACATCCAACCATCATCCTACAAGTTTAAAACATAGACAGACATTAATCTGACTTTTTCTCAGGTCGCCAAACATCAAAGACCTTATCAGACCAAGGATACATAAAATAGATTAGAGGTTTAGGAGCATCATTGGTCTTGCCATGACCCTTGCCACGACCTTTTCCTTGAGCCTTGCCACAACCATTTCCACGTCCAGGAGGACGACCACATGCACGTCCTGTACCACTTTTTTTAGTAGCTGCTGGAGCACTTGAATGTTGCGGAACTTCTTAATTTTGTGTGCATTGTGGATGCTCCAAGGGTCATGACTATCCTATAACGACCATGATATCACATTGTTATTATCAATCAAACGATCATCATACACATCTAATTCAGATAACTTACCAGATTTTTTCGTGGTCTGCCCCTTTTGCGTGGAGGAGGTAATTGGACTGCTTGTTGTTTGCATGTTTCCTTATTGTGACCTACTTGCTTACAGTTGCTACAAGTCATAGTTTTACCTTCTCGTGTAAGCTTAGTTGGATTAGTTGATGATTCACCTGGCTCCTTTATCCTTTTAAACTTCTTTGGGCACCCTCATTTTTTTTCTCTTATCAGGCACTTCAATTCTTTCTTTGCCCGTTCTCTGCCACAATCTTTTACCATTTACAGGTTCGATGTTCTCCTTATATGTATCTTGCCAGAAAGTTGTTCGTAAATGTCCATCAACATAGCTACATATAAAACATTACACTAGTCCACAATCACAACTCTCCACAATATTCATTCACCATGAAAAAGTTAAAAGTTACTTACTCTTCTGGATCCCGATTGTGTTCTGTGTTGACACTACAGGAAATAAGGGTATTTATAGCAATATTGTATAGCGATTTGAAGGTTATGCTATAATTAAGTTTCCGAAAAAAAATTATAGCGTTTCCAAAAAGGAAAACGCTATGATAGAATGACCGCGAAAAAATTTGATAGTGGCGCTTAATTTTTGATTCTACTATAGCATAGATGAAATGAAAATGTTATCTTAGAGACAACCGGGAAAATGCAAATTTCATTGCCTCCAAAAAATTTCTGAATATTGTTAACAAAATAAAATAAAAAGTATAGAAAAAAAATAACTAAAAGAGAAATAGATCGATTAGGTTGAATTACTCGTTAAACAGCCACCTCTTCTCTTTACTTTCGCTCTCCTTTCTTCTTCTCTCCGACTTGAGTTATTCGGCGATGGGAGATGAGAAGCCGGCGACTGTGATGGCCAATCGTGGAAGAGATCGAGAGCTTTTGATTCTCGTTGCTGATACTGACGACAAAGACGATGGTTCTTCTTTCGAAGCCTTCTTTTTCTTCCTCTGCTTCTTCTTTCTTCTGTCTCGCTGAAACTTGATTCGAAACCCGATCTAAACTCGATCCCAATTTGTTTGTCACATCTTTTACTCTCGATCCCTCTCAGTTTACAATCTCTTCTGAACTCGTCAATGGCGGCTTCCCTTCTTCTCAATCATATATTGCAAAGTAGTAGCTCGATCTCTTTCCGTCGGGTCGTCGCACGGTTTCAGGTCCAATCTGCTTTTGATTTTCAGACTCGATTATTTGCTTATCACTTATCAGACTTGCTATTGTAAGAACTCTTGTTGATTAGAAGTGATGACATGCCTTTTAGATTCTGTGTGGAGTTGTAAGATGATATATTTCATGAGTACAATATGTATTGAAAGTGACTTGTATCTTGTTGCTCATGTTTCTTCTTTAAATCTCTGATTTTGGTTTCTCATTGTGAAACAGGGTGATACATTCAACAATTCTCATTTCACAGAATCAAGGAACAAATGTCGGTGACTCTTCTTCTTTTCCTGTTGAGAAAATTAATCAAAAAATTATATGAAGCTTTGTTATATTCTTGATGGTGAAAAACTGATAATGTAAGCCATGGCTTAAACCGTGAGTCTAGCTTTGCTGATTGAGAATTTTCTGGATTTTGTGGTTTCTCTATTCATTCTTGTTTTCGATTTTAGTCAATGATTCCGAGTTACTATCCAAAATTTGGCAACATAAGTTTATTGAGGCAATGAGATGGCAATGGCTATGATATCTGTTGTAGTTTCTAATTTGTGAAAGTTGCTGTCTGATGACTCTTTGAATTGAGTGTTCCAGTTCTAGATTAGATTGAGGTCTTGTGACTGTTAACTGCAGGATAAGAAGTCGAGTACAAGAAGTCGAGTATAGACTTGGCATTCACTAGCCCTGTTCTCATCCGATGGATCTGTGATAACATGGATTGAAATCTTGAAGCTTTGTTATGGTCTAGGTTTCGAAACAAGAAAAAGGCTTCGGCATGGTGATAGCTCTATGCAACATCATTTGCCAACCTTCGTGAGTGTCTCTTAGAGTTTACGGAATTTCCAACTTAGCACATTTAGTTTTGGATTTAACGGCTTTTATCTACTGATTTTGAAACAGGAACACCATAAAGAGAGTGAGTTCCTTTAGCAAAGAACAAGAAACACTTATTAAGGAACTACACGAGAAGTAAGTGTCAAATTTCGCCTCATCTGCATAAACTCTTTATGTGCAACAATTTTAATGACTGTTGTTTTTCTATTGTGTCTATGTGCAGGTTCAAAGACCAATACTGATAGGAAAAACTTGTGGCTTTACTTTAGAAATTTAAGCTTTGGATACTTGATTCAGTGACTACTCCCTTTGGATATTTTTTTTTACATTAAAATGTTAAGCTTTAATACTTGATTCAATGGTTTGCCCAAGTTAAGAAAAAAAAAAGAAATACTTGATTCAATGTTTTACCCATGAAAAGAAAAGAAAAAAGATACTTGATTCAATGGTTTACCCAAAAAAAGAACAAAAAAAAAAGATACTTTGATTCAATGACTACTCCCTGTAATATGTTTTGACAATGTTTATTTTTATGCTTTTAATTTCATAAGGGACGTTCTCTATTTATATTTCATTGCTAAATAGCACCAACTTAAAAATAAACAAATATATAATGTTGCTAAAGTAAATATATAAATTAAGAATACTCAATACATAATTATAATATATAACTATAAATAAAACTTTTATTTTGTTCATAACTATTCTCATACATTCATTTGTTCAATCTTAAACATATTTTATTAATTAATTTATTAATTAAATTAATGAAATACAAATAAACCATGGAACACAAAATTTTAAAATATATAGACATATATATATATATATATAATACAAAACACAAAAATAAAATATATAAACAAGTAACAATGGAATATACAATTGACTAATGTATCATATAATCGAAACATATATATACTAATGTCTCATAGGTTCATAATTTGTAAACATAATTTAAGTGACAAATTTTAATGTTTTATTTTGCGTTAATTTTATTTTGTTAATTGAAAACAGTAAAATGTATTTCAAGATTGAACCATACACCCTTAATGGTTTAGGGTATAGAGTTTAGGGTTTAGAGTTCAATCTTAAAACATAATTCATTATTTATAATTAACAAAATAAAATGTACTAAAAATTTAATTTGTAATAATAGTAACATACAATATGAATAAATATAATATTACAAATATACAAATTAATTATAAAAATCAGTAAGGTGTAACATATAAATATATATATATATATATATATATAAATACATTTTCAATCTTTACTTATATATTTAAGTCTCTAAATTATCAATTCAATTATCCAATATATTCAAAACTAAAATTCTCAATTCCTAAAACTTAAATTCCAAACCCCAAATTATAAAGTCTAAACCTTTAATTTTAGGGCTGCCTGTATGTGGCCCCCTGTAAAATAGGGTTTCAACTAGTTTACCCCTGTAGTTTTACACTCTACCTATTTCCCCATAGACAATATCTATTCTTCCCAATTCCACCTATATTAATTTATTTCTATCTAATTAACCAAAATATATTAAGCTTTAAAAAATTTAAGTTTTGCGTTTTAAAATCAATAATTTTTGATTACTATACCGCGATTGGCTTAACCCAACTCAATATATCAGACCCAAAATTATTTTGTTTCCCTATAAAACCAAATCGATTTGGGGAAAATTGAAATTAGGGCCTAGGTCTTCTTCTTCCTCTTCCTTGAAACCCAAAAAACTGAGTTCTTCTTTCCCGATTTAATTTCTTCTTCTTTTTCTCCGTTTGTTTATTTCTCCTTAACTTGAAGTATGAGCCAGTTTTCTTCTTCTAATGCGTCTCATCTGACTTCAACCAAATCTTCAAAAAGAACTCGATTTTCTGGGTTTCGAGGAAGAAGAAGAAAACGACCTAATTTTATTTTTTCCCAAATCGATTTGGTTGTATGGGTAAACAAAATGATTACGGGTCTGATATATTGAGTCGGGTTAAACCAATCGCGGTACAGTAATCACGAATTATCGATTTTAAAACGTAAACTTTAGATTTTTAAAAGCTTAATTTATTTTGGTTAATTAGATATAAATGAATTAATATAGGTGGAATTGGGAAGAATAAATATTGTCTAGGGGGAAATAGGTAGAGCGTAAAAGTATAGGGGTAAACTAGTTGAAACTCTATTTTACAGGGGGCCACATACTTAATTTTATACTCATACATAAAAATTATAAAACTAAATAAAAACCAAAAAAAACGAGGAAGTCTCTTATTGGCTAATTCATAGAGACGCGGATTGGACTTTCGCTTATCCTCCACCGTTGATGAATTATATCTAACGGCTAAAATCTCTTCCTTTTTTATTTTCTTTTGGTTAAAACTCCTTCCCCTTAGTCTCTCCCTTTATCGTCTCTTTCATCTTCCTCGTCTTCTTCGAAACCCTACCCAGAACCAAAAACCTCATATCACGATGGGCTTCCACCAAACCACACAGCAGCAAGAGACGGATTCGCCGTGACTAACGTTGGCTGGAGCAGATCTAGTTTCATTGAAACATCAACGAGAAACTCTTTTTCACTGGAACAGATCTTATTTCCACAGATCTGATGGTTTGTGTACACTTAATTCTACCTTCTTCCTTGAATTTTCATCTTCCATTCTGATTTCGTTTTTGGTTTAATATACATACAGGTTGTCTTCGATCTCAAACCACTTGATTCGAGTCTCTCTAGCTCTTGATCTCTCTCAAGGTATTGTAGGTTTCTTCTGAACTGTTTTATTGGATCGAATTTTAGGCTAGGGTTTCTAAAATGCTTCTTCTGATTTGTGCTTGCATCTTCTGTCCAGTGTTAAACAATTGAAAGGTTTTTGAATAAAGGCCCAACTCTGCTGCATTTGCATAAGCTGGAACCTTCTCAATTGTAACTCAAGATTTCAGAATTTTGTGAGGCTTTTATTTCTCCGTCGAGTCAATTGTTAGCACTACTCTCCTATCACTCCGAAGCTTTATAGCTTTCTCTTGTTGCAGGTAATAATTTGTTTTCGTATAAGCTTTTCATTATACTAGCGTTGTAATGTTTATATGTTAACATTCATTCATTGGTTATTTTTTGGCTGGATGTTAATGTTCTTATAATTAATTGCACAGATGGCTAACGGATGAGTAGAGTGACCAGAAGAAGAATTCTAAGCTGTTGAAAGAGAACCACAAAAGCTGAGAGACGAGCTTTAGAAAAGATGTTTTGACGCAAAAGTTTTTATTAAGTGTTCTTATAATTATCAAGTGTTTTAGTGACAGAATTACAAAATATAGTAAAAAGCCTAATGGGCCTTATGAAACCACAAAACAATTCAAAACAAAAAGCCCTTTACTGGCTTAGTGTAAATATAATTTATATATACAATTAGGTATAATCTTTGTAAAATTAGTTTTAATATCAATAAATATGAGCATTTTATTTTCAAATTTAAATGAGCAAATTAATAATATATATAGCTTGTACAAATACAATAAAAATACAATCCTATATAAATACATAAAACTGTCTACGTATTACAAAAATGCTATTATTAAATATATTAACAGCAATTAATATTCGCTATTGTTTATTTAAAGATTTCATACAAAAAACTGCTATATTATTGAATATCCCAATAGCGTTTAATAAAAACGCTATGTAAAGTGTCATACCTACTATAACGGGAGCCGAGATAGCGCTTTCTACACCGCTCTAATATCGTACAATAGCATTTTTCCGATGCTAAGAAAATCTTTATTTCCTGTAGTGTGACATAGATTGCACCTCACAAGGTATGCATATGAGCTTCCACTGGTTGCAAGCACATTCTCTCTAGAGGAGGTTGACACAGAAGCTACCAGAACCCTATAACACCTCATACTTGGTCTCACCAATTTTGAGACTGAGCAAAACTTAGCTGACTTGCGGTTGGCTTCGATGTCTCCATAATTTTAGAAGGAAACCGCTTATTACATTTCATTATCTTACCAGACAGCTTAGCTATGCGCTTCATGGATATTCTCCTGACTTCCTCAAGCATATTTATCACTGGCAACTTCCTAGCGCCCTTGATTGTTTTGTTGAAACCCTCAGAGAGATTGTTACAAACATCCTCACAGCTAGAATGATAACTGAAAAAAGCCCTACACCATGTACTTGGTTGGATTTTCATCAAGTCCTCATATGCTGGTGAATCATATGCTTTCAAAGCTTCCATATTATAAGTGAAATCCCCCACAGTTGCATTGTATGCAATAGCCCAGAAAAAACTCGCATGTGTGTAGTCACCATAAACCTTCTTCCAATTGGCATATATGTGTCGAGCACAATGCCTACGTTCGGCATTTTGAAGCAAATCCGCAACTGCATTGATTAACCCCTTCTGCTTATCTGACATAACAGTCAATCCATCGCCTACTCCCAAATCCAAATCCTTTTTCAGCTTATCAAAATACCAAGACCATGATTCATTGTCCTCAACTCTGACTATTTCCCAAACAATAGGATAAATCCTATTATCTACATCCCTTCCAACAGCGGCTAGAATCTCACCTTTTAACTCTCATTTCAGAAAAGCTCCATCACGTCCTATAATAGGATGACAACAATTCTTCCATGTTCTTCTTAGGGCCGTAAAACATACATCGAACTTGTTAAATTGTTGATCTCTGTATGAGTTCCCTCATTAGACCTCTTAAGCTCAAACTCGTAGTCCCACAGCTTTGCAAACGCTATCCTCCTCGCTTTTTGGCAAATCCGCTTGGACATTGAGATTGTGTACCTCATCATAATCTCATCCTTAATGTCAGTCCAGCTCAAGACGGCCTTCTTCTTGCTTCTTCTCTGAATAACCTTCCAATTACTCCCTGTTTCAACATCCTAACTTTCCCACTCACAGTTTGGTTATGGTTATCTACATATGTTTTTACTTACCATTTACCTATGCGTTTATCCACAAAACAGTAGATCTTCCAAGTGCAATTTTTATGCCTACATATAGCCGCGAACTGTGTCTGACCCCATTTACAAAGCTTAACATCATACTTCATCTTCAAGACATACCTTAAACGCTAATCCTTGAACTCATCTCCATTATGAAACATCTGTTTTATCCACAAGTAAAGTGGCGTATCCTATGAGTAATTAGCTCTTGATACCTCTCTTTCATGGCGGTCAAAAGCATCCCATTCTTCATAGGTGTCCATAGCAGGTTCAGGAGGCTCGGCATCCATGCATTACCTCTCAAATTCTTCATCCTCTTCCTCTTGACGCATTGCATCTTCTGCTTCTTGACGAGCTTCTTCCTAAGCTTGGTAACGAGCTGCTTCTTCCTCAGCTTGGTTGCTACCATTCTGACCCCCATCATCAGATTCTCTATTAATTTCTTCGTAAAAAGCACTAAACAATGGATGTTCTGACCCCCAACTACTTCTTCAACTGGATCATCTTCATGATCCTCGTGAACCTCATCACCTTTATCTACTTCAATGTATTCATCAGGCACTGCATCAGCTTCCACATCACACTGCATCCTAGGCTGAGACTGAAACGACCCGACCTATTTTTTTTTTAAATAAATAAATAATAAATATAATATAATAAATAAACTACAACTAGTAGTCCCATACCCACTAACCACCTAACCACAATCACAATCATCAGCGGAACAACCAATCTCAATATCCAATAAATATCCAATAATATAACCAATAAATATAACATCAACAATATCCAATAATCAAATAACAGGAAACATAGAACCAGCAACCTAGCAATGTTCTAATGACCCAACTCTAGCAACCTAGCAATGCCAAACAACATCAAACCGAGTCCCTAGAACATCCTCCTCTTCATTGCCTTGATTCCACGATCACACCTTGCCTTTACCTGCACCACAAACACACATTGCAATGCATGAATATTTTATAAACACTCAGTAAGGCAATCCTGCCATCAATTGGGCTATACACACAAGCAATAGAGTCATCTCTAACCATCAAACAACAATCAACACTCAACAATAACAAACCAGGACTCTGCATCGACCGACACCAACATGCATCGACCGACACTAACATGGGGATGCATCAACCGACACTGAAGCTGCATCGACCGATGCAAGTTACACATGCATCGACCGATACCCAATCTGCATCGACCGACTCATACTCGACATAACACGAAACCTCTAGAGTTTTACGCGCCGTCCTCGCACTTGCATCGACCGACGCAAGATATGCATCGACCGATGCAATGCCGAGCATCGTGTTTTCCCCAAAGCTTCTCGCCGGATCTTCGTTCCTACAACCACAAAACTCGATCCCAAGCCATAAGAAAGCTTCCTAATGTCCAAAGTAACAATCTAACAAGTCTAACAACACACAACAAACAAATTAAAGAGTTCTATAGCTTAGATAAGCCATGGTCTTGCACTGACCTTTGCCAAGACGATTTTGAACCTCAAACAAGCAATAAAACACCCATAGCAAGCTTCTACAACGATCTAAGCCTCAAATCTCTACAGGAACAGACTCAAATCTCCAGAAAACACCAAGAATACTAAGAACGCACTTTCTCTCTTTTGTTTCTCTCAAAAACGGCCAAAGTCGACTAATGAAACAAAAGAAACGAATATGGGTTTTTCCTTTACCCTAAACACATTCGTTTAACTTAAGTCAAAACGCAGGAACTCGACCTTGCATCGACCGATGCAACTCCCAAACCGGAATTCCGGTTCGCGGGCGTTACAATTCTCCCCCACCAATCTAGATTCATCCTCGAATCTCGAACAACCATCAGCCAAGGACTCCCATGCAACCGTCTCCACGGCCCGCACTCTTCCGACCGATCTGCAGAAGGTCACCTCTAGGCGATAGACTCACGCTCCAGGCGTCATTTGCTCTCGACTTTTAGAATTTCTTTTACTCATAGGCCTAAACCTTGAGTTTTTATTGGCTCCTCATCAGACCTAAGACTGCATGCCATAATATTGGCTCCTCATCGGGCATAAGCCCGCATGCCATAATATATAAGGAAAAAT
Source organism: Camelina laxa (assembly GCA_024034495.1). Classification (NCBI taxonomy): domain Eukaryota; kingdom Viridiplantae; phylum Streptophyta; class Magnoliopsida; order Brassicales; family Brassicaceae; genus Camelina; species Camelina laxa. The sequence continues at coordinate 27,603,302 of CM043880.1, read as the reverse complement.
CCAAACTCGTCTCTCAGGTTGCCATCATACATCGCGCCCCCGGATTGTCATCCGAAGTCGATATACCAACCGTATTCCCAAGCCACAAAGTCTCAGAATATGGCAGTACTAGGAGAACCTAAGTCCCCCAAGAGTTGCGAGCAAACAATTCTGAACACGTCTGAGTCCTATCCCTATCCAGGTTTCCTTCCCGTGGCTCGCGTAAAAAAATCTCAATGTCCTACCAACCACATATCCCCTCACTGGGATACCTCATGACCATACAAGGATCATATACATGCCACAGGGGCCAAACAAATGTCCTAAACAGGACCGCCACCAAGGCCAAACAATCTGTCCTAAACAGGATCGTCACAAAGACCAATCAAACTGTCCTAAACAGGACCACCTAAACAGGCACTCTGACTAAACAGCCCGCCACAAAGGCCATCTGTCCCGAAGGACCATTTGTCCCAAAGGACCATCTGTCCCGAAGGACCGTCTGTCCCGAACGACCATCTGTCCCGAAGGACCATCTGTCTCGAAGGATCGTCTGTCCCGAAGGACCATCTGTCCCGAAGGACCACCTAAACAGGCACTCTGGCTGAACAGCCCGCCACAAAGGCCACACATCTGGCTAAAAAGCCTGCCACAAAGGCCACACAATGACTAAAAAGACTGCCACACACGGCACAAATGACTCAAAAGTCCGCCACAAGGGCCACGCAAGCCCCTCCAAGGCTCTCCACACCAAAAATGGACAAATTCTAACTCGCATAAACTTTTCATTTTTAGCACTTTCCACTTTTGGAAACTTCTAATTCAGGAAACTTTCCTCTAAAAACCCGCCTCACGGAAACTTTGTACCTCGAGCACCACCTCATCTTGTTACTGAGTCGCACAACCAACCACCCCAAGCGACCGAGTAACAAGAGAGATGGGCTGGAATACTCCATTCCCGCTCCAGCCACGGATTACAGATGGGACCAGGCTAGACAAGTTCAAGTCGCGGCTTGCTTCTCATACCACTTCTTAAACCTTGCCTTCATCCTCGCCTCTGGCTCCCAAGTATGCTCCTCAACACCATCACAGTCCCATAGGACTCTCATCAAAGGAACCCTCTTCTTCCGAAGTTCCTTGACTCTCCTCTCGAGAACCCTCACTGGTCTCGCCTCCAAAGTCATGTTAGGCTGAAGATCTTCAGGAATCTTAGCTAACAACTGATCATCCTCACAGAGACACTTCTGCAACGTAGACACATGGAAAACCTTGCGGAATGCACGCATAACCTCAGGTTACTCCAGTCTATATGCCACTGGTCCAACTCGCTCAATCACTCTGAACGGACACATATACCTCGGACTCAACTTAGTCTTAGTCAATGACCTGCTCGGACCCTGAAACATGGCCATCTTGAGGTACACTCTATCTCCCACCTGAAACTCAACATCTTTCCTCTTCTTATCAACATAACTCCTCTGCCTATCCTGGGATTCCTTCATGTTCAGCTTGAGGACCCGAATCTTCTCCGAGGTCTCCTGAACAAAACTAGCACCATATATGCTCCTCTCCCCCACCTGAGTCTAACATAACGGTGTACGCCACGGCCTCCTATACAAAGCCTCATAAGGAGCCATCCCAATACTCGCCTGATAACTGTTGTTATAGGCAAACTCTGCCAAACACAGGTGGTCCACCCAATGGCCACCCCAATCCAACACGCTCATCCTCAGCAAATCCTCCAACGTCTGGATCGTCCTCTCTGACTGTCCATCTGTCTGTGGATAATAAGTTGTACTCATATGCACCTTAGTGCCCATCTCTGCCTGGAATGCCCTCTAGAACACCGAAGTGAACTTAGGATCCCTATCAGACACAATACTCACTCGCACCCCATGCAACCTGACTATCTCCTTCAAAAATTTCTTAGCTAAGACCGTTGCACCATCAGTCTTCTTGATAGCCAGAAAATGTGTCGACTTAGTCAACCGGTCCACAATAACCCAAATAGCATCAAAAGTACGAGAGACTAGCAACCCTACCATGAAATCCATCGTGATCATATCCCACTTCCACTCTGGAATAGGAAGACTCTTCAGCAACCCGCCCAGAACCTGATGCTCAGCCTTCACTAGCTGACACACATCGCACCTCGAGACCCAACTAGCCACATCCTTCTTCATCCCGACCCAGTGATAGTACCTCTTGAGGTCACGGTACATCTTAGTCGCTCCTGAATGAATAGAAAACTTGCTCGAATGAGCCTCACTTAGGATCTCCTGCCTCAACTCCTCATCCTTGGGCACACAAATCCGCCCATGCACCAAAATAGTACCATTAGCTAAGACCTGATACTTTGTATCCACAGCCTTAAAGGCATTCACCAGCCCCAAATCCTTCTCATGAGCCAACCGCACCCTACTCAGAAGGTCTGCTCTGTCAGCCGCCTCCAAACCCAACGGCTCCTGTGATATAGGAACCTAGATGAGGGAACCCACGTGGATAGATGGAAATAGGCAAATGGTTGATAATACTGTTCTGCCTATTCTTTGGATGATAGGTGGAATGTAGTGAAGAGATGGTGGATAGACAAATGGTTAAAAAAACTGTTTTGTCTATTCGGTAGTAGTGGAAGATGAAGAGATAGATGGGTGGAGTGAAGGACGCCACACAGATCTGTGAAAGGATCTATGATAAGTCAAATCTCAGTCTTCAAAGATTCACACACAAGAAGAAGGAGAAAAGGGTGGTTGCTTCTATCTCAGAAGGAAACTTAAGAAAACTCTCATTTTATTTCATCAAAACTTGAAAGGTTACAATGCTGAGAAGGGACCTTATATAACGATCCAGCAGCAATGGACCTTCTAGGGTCAAAATGTATTACAAATAAAAGGACTAAACTTGCAAAAACAACAGACTCGATTTTTAGGACCTAAATAAATAAAGACTCATAAAGACCCAACGGTCGATTCCTGCAAAACAAGAAAAGAACCATTTATTATTTGAATTCAAACACTTACCTTGATTATAGCTCTCATGCACACTCCAGCCCTTCGTTGATTGCTTCGGAAATGAAGAAAAGAACGGGTTCTTTAATTCCTTGTAAAACCGGCAAGAATGATGCTTTTGGAGCCTTATCTTTGGAATCTTCTAGCTCAATGAGAGTACTCAGACTTTCAATGGACTTGTTGAATTGTTCTCTTAATGTTCTTGCTCCCAACCTTGTCGTAGGTTTGTGTATCATTGTTCGTAGAACGGGCTCTTCACGAAGTGGAAGAACGGGGTCTTCGGGCAATGGCAGAACGGGTTCTTTGGGAAATTGACTATCGATGTCCTCATCATCCTGGGAAATAGCACACAAACTCAATGCACTAATCTCTCCTACTAGAGTCTCCATCATCCGCTCCTGAGCCGTAGCTACCCTCTTCCGACTCAGAGCATTTGCAACCAAGTTAGCCTTACCAGGGTGATAAGCTATCTCCAAATCATAGTCCGCCACAAGCTCCATCCACCGCCTCTGCCTCAAGTTCAACTCAGGCTGAGTGAATATATACTTCAGGCTCTTATGATCTGTAAACACCTGTACTTTTGCACCATAAAGATAGGATCTCCAAATCTTCAGGGAAAAAACTACAGCAGCCATCTCCAAATCATGAGTAGGATAGTTGTCATCATGCTTCCGCAACTGCCGCGAAGCGTAGGCAATCACGTTGTTGCATCAGCACACACCCCAAACCAACTCTGGATGCATCAGTATAAACCACATAGGACTCCCCCTGCTCTAGCAAAGCCAGTTCAATAGTAAAAGGATCCGACCGAGATGGTGGTAATCCCTGCAATGATTGAAACACATCCTCAAACTCCTCAACTACCAAAATACCGCTAACCACAATGGTCTAATCTCTCCTACTAGAGTCTCCAAATCTTCAGGGAATGGTCGAACGGGTTCTTCACGAAGTGGAAGAACGGGTTCTTCGGGAAATGGCAGAACGGGTTCTTCGGGAAGTTGACTATCGATGTCCTCATCATGCCCTCCCTCTTGAGAAAGTTCTGTCTGCAGAACTATTTCATCTGCATGGAAAGGAGATAAATCAGCAACATTAAAGGTAGGAGAAATGTTCAACTCACCTGGTAGCTCAATCTTGTAGGCATTGTCATTGATTTTCTCTAAGACCCGAAATAGTCCATCTCCTCTTGGTGACAGCTTAGATTTTCTCTCCTTGGGAAATCTCTCTTTTCTCATGTGTAACCAGACCCAATCTCCAGGTTCAAACGTCAGCTCCTTGCGGTGCTTGTCTGTATGTTCTTTGTTCTTTGCGCTCTTCTTCTCAAGATTCTCTTTATCCTTTTGGTGGAGTTTCTTCACAAAATCAGCTTTGGTGACTCCTTCTGCACTAGAATAAAAAGCTTGGGGCAGAGGTGTGATGTCTAATGGGGTTAGAGGATTAAAACCATAGACAACTTCAAATGGAGAGAGTTTGGTACCAGAATGCTTAGCATGATTATAAGCAAATTCAATATAGGGTAAACAAGATAGCCAGGTTCGGAGATTCTTACCCACCGTAGCTCTCAATAGAGTGGAGAGAGTACGATTAACTACCTCAGTTTGGCCATCAGTTTGAGGATGACAAGTGGTGGAGAAGAGTAGCTTAGTTCCTAGCTTTTTCCACACAGTCTTCCAAAAGTGGCTGAGAAATTTGCTGTCTCGATCTGAAACAATGGTCCTTGGGATTCCATGTAAACACACAACTTCTTTGAAAAAGAGTTCAGCAGTTTGAGTAGCATCATTTGTCTTGTTACATGGAATGAAATGCACCATTTTAGAGAACCGGTCCACCACAACAAAGATAGAATCACGGTTGTTGATCTTAGGTAGCCCTAAAACAAAATCCATAAAAATATCTACCCATGGTAGGTTAGGAATAGGCAAAGGCATATATAAGCCATAAGGATGTGACCTGGATTTTGCCTTCAAGCAAGTGATGCACTTTGCGCAGAACCTTTCCACATCTCTTTTCAAATGCGGCCAAAAGAAATGTTCCATCAGAACACTTAAAGTTTTGTCTCGCCCAAAATGTCCCATATGTCCTCTTCCATGTGCTTCTCCTATTAGCAGCTCTCTCATGGATCCTTGAGGAATGCACAACCTTTTGTCCTTAAAGAGAAATCCGTCATGTTGGTAGTATGACCCATAAGCGGCTTTGCTTGTTTCCTTAAAGACTTCTTTGAAATCTGGATTCTCCTCATATAGGCCTTTGATATGATCAAATCCCATAACTTTAGCCTCCATTGTAGTGATCAAAGCATGTCTCATTGATAAAGCATCAACTACAATGTTCTCTTTGCCCTTCTTGTACTTAATCACATACGGAAATGTCTCCACAAATTCAAGCCACCTTGCATGTCTCTTCTTAAGTGTAGTTTGTCCTCTTAGGTGCTTGAGTGTCTCATGATCTGTATGAATAACAAACTCTTTGGATAACAAATAATGTTGCCAAGTTTCTAGAGATCTTATCAAAGCGTAGAGCTCTTTATCATAGGTTGGATAATTAAGTGCAGCTCCGTTGAGTTTCTCACTGAAGTATGCTACTGGTTTTCCTCCTTGAGTTAGAACAGCACCTATTCATGTACCAGAAGCATCACATTCAATCTCAAACATTTTATCAAAGTTGGGAAGTACCAAAACAGGTGCATTTGTTAGGCTGTCTTTGAGCAGTTTGAATGCATCCTCTTGTGCTTGACACCATTTGAATTCCACATTCTTTTAATCACTGATATCAAGGGTGCAGCAATGGTACTGAAATCCTTCACAAATCTCCTATAGAAGCTAGCACGCCCATGGAAGCTCCTAACATGTCCAATGGTTGTTGGAGTTGGCTAGTCTTGTATAGCCTTGATCTTTTCCTAATTGACCTTTAGTCCCTGAGAACTCACAACAAATCCTAGAAACACAACTTGATCAGTGCAAAACGTGCATGTCTTGAGATTAGCATAGAGATGTTCAGCCTAAAGCGCTTTTATCACCATTTCAAGATGCTTTACGTGATCTGCAAGACTTGTGCTATAAATCAAAATATCATCAAAATAAACAACCACAAACTTACAGATGTACTCCCTTAGGACCTGGTTCATCAACCTCATGAAGGTGCTTAGGGCATTGGTGAGTCCAAATGGCATGACTAACCACTCATATAGTCCTTGTTTTGTCTTGAAAGCCGTTTTCCATTCATCACCTTCTTTCATTCTGACTTGATGATAACCACTCCTTAGATCAATTTTAGAAAAGACAATAGCTCCATTAAGCTCATCTAGCATGTCATCAAGCCTTGGAATGGGATGTCTATTTTTGACAGTGATGTTGTTGATTGCTCTGCAGTCTACACACATTCTCCAAGTTCCATCTTTCTTAGGCACTAGAAGAACCTGTACAGCACAAGGGCTTAGGCTTTCACGAATGTAGCCCTTTGACATTAGATCACGAACTTGCTTTTCCAGCTCCTTTGCTTCTTCAGGGTTTACACGGTAGGCTGGTCTGTTAGGCAATGGTGCTCCCGGAACTAGATCTATTTGATGTTTGATTCCTCTTATAGGCGGTAGTCCAGGTGGTATCTCCTCACGAAAGACCTCTTTAAACCTTCCTAGTAATTCAAGCACTTCTGGTGGTAAGTCTTTCTCCTCTTGACCTGAAAACAAACCTTCCTTAAAGATCATTAGTAGCACCTTGTCCTGTGAATTAATTGATTTAAAAATAGTAGAAGGTGTTATGTAAAGATTAGTTTTGTTTGACTTAGCTCCCTTTGACATTGTTTGTTGCATTTCATGCACTTCTTGAGGGGTGAGTGGAGCTAGAGTATGCTTCTTGTTGTTGTGTGAGAAGGTGTAGTAGTTTGTTCGGCCATTGTGTAAAGTCTCCTTATCAAATTGCCATGGCCGTCCTAGAAGAAGATGTCCAGCTTGCCTAGGAACCACATCACACACAACTTGATCTGAATATTTGCCTATGGTGAATGGTATGGTGACGTGCTCGGAGATCCTTAGTTCAGCCTCATCATTGAGCCACTTAAGTCGATATGGATGGGGATGCTTTGTCTTTTGGAGACCAAGCTTATCAACCAAATACTTGCTGGCTACATTAGTACATGAACCACCATCAATTATAAAGCTACATACCTTGGAGTTTATTGAGCAGCGAGAGTGGAAGATATTTTCTCTTTGAATTGTTTCAGGATCAAAAAGAGTGCTAAGAGCCCTCCTTATGACTAGAAGCTCTCTCATCTCTGGATAGTCCACAATATCCTCCTCAGATTCAATACGTTCTTCTTCCTCATCTTGTGATTCATACTCTCCATTGGCTTTAAGGATCATTACTCGCTGGTTTGGGCACTCCCTTGCATAGTGTCCTTTTCCCTGACATTTAAAACAAGTAATATCACGAGCTCTTTGGTTAGTAGGCTTACCTTGCTCTGGTTTGGTTACTTTTGATGCCTCAGGTGCAGCTCTTTTAAATCTCTCGTCCACATCAAGAGATTTTCCCTTGTCTAAAGGTTTCTGCGGTGGCGGTGTCCATGGAGTCTTACTGCGGTTAGTAGAGGTTGTCTTTCTTTTGATGTGTGAAACTAGGTATTTATGGTGGAAAGGTTAAGATGGAATGGATGATAATGAATGTATGCAATGAATGGATGGATGGTAAGGTGTTTCAATTCCCCTTATGCAGTTGCAGTATAAGAGGTATCAATCCAGTTTGAGTGTTTGTAAACAGTTAAGATATGCATAAAGATCTAATTTAAGCCAGATGTAAAGGATGTTTGTCACTAACAATCCTATGATGAAAATGTAAAGTGCAGAAGGTAAACTAAATGAACTAAGAACTAAATGCAAATGAAACAGGATGATTAAGACAGTAATGATGCAACCAACAGAAATAGAAACTAAGCTAAAGAACTAATGCAAGACAATAATAAACAAGACATTAAATGAATGCAGCAGAAATGAAACAGGAATGAAACAAGACAATCACAAATCATAAACAGCAGAGTTCTGGGGATGAACTCGAGCCAGCACTCGACCGAGTGTAGGTCGAGTGAGTGGTCGAGCTAGACTAAACGCAGAAACATAGCAATGCAATAAAAACAGAGTAATGCAAAGACGAATCAAACTACAATCAAGCAACAGGATTAAAACTGTAAAATCAATAAACAAGGAAGGACTTGAGGAGGGATTCATGGGCTGGACTAATGATTGAGGCTATCTAACTTGATCAACAAATCTCAAACAACATGAGCTAATCTCTAGACATATGTATCTAAGACAAGCTTCTCCCACTCTCATGGTCAAGAAACAATCAAACCTATGCATTTCTAGACTTGCTCTCACATAGTAAAGAACGTACACAAGCAGGCAGTAAGAAATATGTCTCATACCAAACAAAACCTCTAATCTCTTAGCAAGCAAGATGGTAAGCTCTAGATCTAGCCTTATCTATGCCTCTTAAACATTGGTGTGATGCTAAGATGCTTGAAATCAGATCCTACCCTCTCAGATATAGGATCAGCATTAAGAACATCTACCCTAGAAGAGATCTACAACAATCAAGCTAGATCAAGCCAAACAAACCTCATTCACAGCCCAGCCTAACCCATCCTCAAGATCCTAAACTACTACTCACAAAAACACATGATAAACATCAAAATCATAAACCCAGAAAAGATTAAAACTTGCATCATTAGAAAGATAAAACAAAGATCTACAATATTGAAAAAGAAATGAAACTTAAATTCTCAATATTAAGAAAGTTATTAAACTAACAATATTGAGGAATTTAGTCTTTTTCAAGTACAATATCTAGGAAAATAAAAAGCAAAAGGAATAAATCCCAAAAAGGGTAAATACTAGGTTTAGAGAATATCTAAAAAGCTGACTCCTTTTGTGGCTGCAGGTACAAGGCTTTATATAGGAGGGGAGTGGAAGCCCTAAAAATGCTAAAAGACAAAATAGTCAACGGCTTGGTCAACTCGACCTGTGCTCGGTCGAGTGGCAGGTCGAGCTGGCTTCTCTCGTGCATTGTCCACTCGGTCGAGTCCTCCTCAGCACACGGTCGAGTGTCTGGTCGAGTGTGCGGTCGAGTTGGACTCCGGACCTTGTTATTTCAGCCTTAACTCTCTTGCTTTCCCTTCATGATTGCTTCACTCCTTCCTCAGCATTGCTTCCATGCTCCTTAAGCTTCAAAATCACCTGTTTATGCATGAAAAGATGCAAATGCAATGCAACTAAACTCTAATGCATGATTAGTCCTAAAGCTATGCAATAATGGTGAAAATGGATAGCAAAAGATGCAAAAGATGTGAATATACTAAGGGAAAACAGGGTAAAATATATGAACATCAACACCCCCAAACTTACTCTTTGCTTGCCCTCAAGCAAATAAGCAAGACATAAGAAGGTAGGTGAGGTTTGAAAGTGGGATCTCAGCTCCTAAAGCTTGCAAATAGACCATCTAGAATCAATGTCCAAGTTACTAATACTATGATGCAAGTTGAATGAGCTGTACTTAAAGACTTTAGACAAGCATGTCACAACCTTTACTGATTTGAGCCTTAGATATCCACATGCATTCAAATCAACCATTTCCTTTAACATTCATTAATCAAGAACATGAATCAATTCTATGCAATGCTCAAACTCATTTGGCTTGGAGGTAAAGGCTTTGAGACAATGATGGTCTCTTTTTAGAGTGGGGCTTATCAATATCAAGGTTCTCTCATAAAAAATGGATTGAGCTTTAGAAGAATGCTAAAGGTAAGAACACCTAGACACATACAAGAATAAAACCTTGTCTACCCAAAGGTACCCAAAGTGTTTATCCTAGCAATCTAAACCCAAATGATCCTAGTGCTACCCTTTAACTTCTTCTTTTCTCTTTCACCCTTTTCTCTTTTGGTTTACAAGTCTTAGGAGAGGTTTCTTATTTGATCTTTCTAGTGGGATGGGGGATTCTTACTTATTTGCTATGGTTCTCTTTTCTTCTTATTCTTAAGACATACAAGCTTTTTGCTAGACTTTTCTTTTCTTTCTTTTCTTTCCTTTAACTAGAACCATCTTCAACATTTTTTTGCTTCCCATCCCTTTCACTAGACCTTGCTTAAACACAATCTCCTCTTAAAGACTCTACCCTTTTTCTTTCTTTTCTCTTTTCTTTTTCTCTCTTTTTTTTTTTTCTTTTCTTTTCAAAACAGCCAAGTCCGAAACCCAACAAGTGAACCACCTAGTCCTATCTAGTTTGAAAAGTGCAAACTAGAACTACACAAGGCTTTACTCTTGTCAGTTCAAACCTAACACTTTCTACCAAGCTCAATCCCAAAAATAGGCCTCACACACTCAAGAATAAATATGGCTTGAAAGAAGGGTTGGTTAAGGGTAGGGGAAACTGATTCTTAATGAAGAAATCAGCTACTTGGATCAACAAGAGTGGTAAAAAGGAGAAAGATGATCCAAATATGTATATGGTACTCATGAGTTTAAAGCAATGCACACATTGATAATTGAAAGTCAATATTAGGTTCTTATAGATAGGAAATGGTATCAAATCACAACATGCTTCAATTTAGACCAAATGCAATGCAGGAATTCAATGCTTGGTTCAATCTTATGCTTCTAACCACTCAACTAGCATCAAAGTACTATTAACTTGGGCATTGATCCTAGTCTAGTGAATGAGCAAGCTAACAAGGGAATACTCATCATAGATCCCTAATGCAAGCAGTCCTATATGATAAACAAAATACTTGAATATGTAAAGCAAACTACATGAACACTCTTTTTTTATAAAGATTTTTGCAAAAAAATTACAAATTTTTAGGGTTTTTCTATGCCTTAGATGCTATGCAAATACTAACATGATGATGCTAAAAATTTGAAATAAGAAAACAAAACACAATGTCAAATGCTATCTCAAACCCTCCCCCAAACTTAAATCACACAGTCCCTTGTGTGAAAGAAATTTGTTTGAGGATTCAAGACTTAAAACAAAACACATAATATGAAATGCAATGGTATTTACAATGTAAAGGTGATAGTGTTACCTCAAGGATTGTAGAAGAAACTATCCACATCCTCCTGCATGCTATCAAAGGTGTAGCTGGGGTCTTGTTGGTGACTTGGAGAGGGGGATTGTGGCAGCTCGACGATGGCGACCGACCGTGACTCGGTCGAGTGTATGTCCGAGTGGGGGGTCGAGCTGGCTTGCGAGTCTATTTTTCCATGTCCAATTCTCTCCAAACCCATCTACAATCTCATTAAACAGCCTGTCCAACACAAACATAAAAGAAAACACATCAAAACTACTAAAAAATTAAACCATATTTACAAAGGATACCTTAGGGACTTCCTCCCTAGTGAGCTTGTTTAGAGTCACTAAGCTTGACTTCTTATAGCTCTTCAAGCTTGATTTGGAGACCAATGAGGTGATGAAATCCCCCTGGTTCTACTTGATAACCCCTGTGTTCCTTCTTGATCACTACTTCCTTAGCACTTGAACCATGTTTCTTCTTAAACTTGAATCTTGGTCTTGCCTTCTTCCAAGACTTCTTGTTGAATTTCTCTTGAAAATTCATCACTAGACAAGCCAACCTTTGAACTGAACCCTTGAACCTTTGGATAGTCCTGTCTTGGGCTGAACTTTTAATCCTAGGAGTCCCTCCTCCCTCAAAAACTTCACAACTAGCCTTTTTCCGTATCATAAAGTGTTGAATTTCAATAGTAGGCTGATGAGTAATATTCTTGATGTCAAACTTCATAGTGAAGTCTTTAGCAAGGTGAAGTTTGATGGTTCCCATCTTAACATCTATTACAGCTCCAACTGTGGCTAAGAATGGTCTCCCCAAGATGAGAGGATCTTATGGCTCTTGGTCCATGTTCATGATCACAAAATCAGTTGGGATTCTTGTCTTTCCTATCTTGACTGGAAAGTTTTCAATTATCCCAAGCACATCCCTCTTGGATCCATCTGCCATGCCAATATAGAGATTGCAAGGCTTAAAGTATTCATACCCCAACTTTTCAGCCACTGAGTATGGCATTAGGCTCACTGAAGCTCCCAGATCACACAAGCATTTGTTGAAGTGCATGTAATTAATGGAGCAAGGTAGATCAAATGATCCAGGGTCTTCAAGTTTTGTTGGTATAACAGCTTCCCCAATTTCTCTTAAGTCCTTCATGTCTTGTTCCTGAGCTTTCATCTTGGATAATTCTAGCAGCATGTCCTTGTAGGAAGGATTCTGAACAAATTTGCTCAAGTCAGGCCCTCTCTCCTCTTCCTTGTAAGCAATGGTAATCTCTTGTATAGTCATTACTTCCTCCTTCTTCTCAATGACAACCTCCTGTTGTATGGCCATTACTTCCTTTCTTTCAATCACAACTTCTTCCTTCAAAGCCATCACTTCTTCCTTCTCAATGACTTCTTGTTGTTGTAAAGCTAACTCCTTCTCTTGTTGCAAAGCCAAGTCTTTCCTTTTCTCAATAATTTCCCTGAGTTCTTTCAGCTTCTGTGCCTTGAAACGTCCTGGGAATGGTAGAGGTGGTTTGTAAGCAGGAGGAATGTACTTAGCAGGCTTAACAACTTCTGTGTCTTCAGCTCGATCGACCACTCGATCCGGCACTCGGTCGAGTGCTCGCTCGAGCACTTGGTCGAGTGCTTTGACGGATTCAGTCTGTTGTGCACAAGCTTCACCCTGGGCTTCAATAAATGACCAATCCTCCCCACCTTGAATCTCACTGTCCTCAGTGACAGCATCTTCATAGAGATTAAGAGCTTTAGCTGTAAACTCCCTTGGATTTGGAATAGGTTCTTCAAGAAGTTGGTTTGGCTTAGGAGCTGAAGTGGAAGCAATGGAGCTTTCCATGTACTTGACTGTAGAGGTCAGACTTTCAAGCTTGTTACTCAGGTTATTAGAATAAAAATTCAACTTTTGGGTCAGCTCAGCAAACTGCCTTGCTTCCTCAATCTGCTTATTGGCTTGCCCAAGCAACATTTGTTGCATCATAGCTTTTAAGTCATGTTCTTGACTTTGGTAGGTCTGAAACCCTGGGGGGGGGGAACACAATTGAGCCTGGAATCCTTGTTGGTGGTGCCATGGTACAGAATGGAACATACTGCTGTGAAACATGATGACTGACTCGGACAGGCACTCGGTCGAGCACAGGCTCCAGTAGGTGGTCGAGTCGACTGGGAACTGTCGTCTATTTGTATCCGGCTTCTGACTCGATCTGGAGCTCGAGCACACACTCGGTCGAGTGGTGGTCGAGTTGATGGTCGAGCTAGTACCTGAAACTCAATCACAAACAAGCAGAAGAAGAAACAAGATCAGTAGTGAACAAGTTGATAATAGAACTTAATCTTAGACTTTTATGGATCCTAATTGTCACAAAAACACACTCAAATAGGCAACGGCGCCAAATTGAAACTAGGTATTTATGGTGGAAAGGTTAAGATGGAATGGATGATGATGAATGTATGCAATGAATGGATGGATGGTAAGGTGTTTCAATTCCCCTTATGCAGTTGCAGTATAAGAGGTATCAATCCAGTTTGAGTGTTTGTAAACAGTTAAGATATGCATAAAGATCTAATTTAAGCCAGATGTAAAGGATGTTTGTCACTAACAATCCTATGATGAAAATGTAAAGTGCAGAAGGTAAACTAAATGAACTAAGAACTAAATGCAAATGAAACAGGATGATTAAGACAGTAATGATGCAACCAACAGAAATAGAAACTAAGCTAAAGAACTAATGCAAGACAATAATAAACAGGACATTAAATGAATGCAGCAGAAATGAAACAGGAATGAAACAAGACAATCACAAATCATAAACAGCAGAGTTCTGGGGATGAACTCGAGCCAGCACTCGACCGAGTGTAGGTCGAGTGAGTGGTCGAGCTAGACTAAACGCAGAAACAGAGCAATGCAATAAAACAGAGTAATGCAAAGACGAATCAAACTACAATCAAACAACATGATTAAAACTGTAAAATCAATAAACAAGGAAGGACTTGAGGAGGGATTCATGGGCTGGACTAATGATTGAGGCTATCTAACTTGATCAACAAATCTCAAACAACATGAGCTAATCTCTAGACATATGTATCTAAGACAAGTTTCTCCCACTCTCATGGTCAAGAAACAATCAAACCTATGCATTTCTAGACTTGCTCTCACATAGTAAAGAATGTACACAAGCAGGCACTAAGAAATATGTCTCATACCAAAGAAAACCTCTAATCTCTTAGCAAGCAAGATGGTAAGCTCTAGATCTAGCCTTATCTATGCCTCTTAAACATTGGTGTGATGCTAAGATGCTTGAATTCAGATCCTACCCTCTCAGATATAGGATCAGCATTAAGAACATCTACCCTAGAAGAGATCTACAACAATCAAGCTTGATCAAGCCAAACAAACCTCATTCACAGCCCAGCCTAACTCATCCTCAAGATCCTAAACTACTACTCACAAGAACACATGATAAACATCAAAATCATAAACCCAGAAAAGATTAAAACTTGCATCATTAGAAAGATAAAACAAAGATCTACAATATTGAAAAAGAAATGAAACTTAAATTCTCAATATTAAGAAAGTTATTAAACTAACAATATTGAGGAATTTAGTCTTTTTCAAGTACAAGATCTAGGAAAATAAAAAGCAAAAGGAATAAATCCCAAAAAGGGTAAATACTAGGTTTAGAGAATATCTAAAAAGCTGACTCCTTTTGTGGCTGCAGGTACAAGGCTTTATATAGGAGGGGAGTGGAAGCCCTAAAAATGCTAAAAGACAAAATAGTCAACGGCTCGGTCAACTCGACCTGTGCTCGGTCGAGTGGCAGGTCGAGCTGGCTTCTCTCGTGCATTGTCCACTCGGTCGAGTCCTCCTCAGCACACGGTCGAGTGTCTGGTCGAGTGTGCGGTCGAGTTGGACTCCGGACCTTGTTATTTCAGCCTTAACTCTCTTGCTTTCCCTTCATGATTGCTTCACTCCTTCCTCAACATTGCTTCCATGCTCCTTAAGCTTCAAAATCACCTGTTTATGCATGAAAAGATGCAAATGCAATGCAACTAAACTCTAATGCATGATTAGTCCTAAAGCTATGCAATAATGGTGAAAATGGATAGCAAAAGATGCAAAAGATGTGAATATACTAAGGAAAAACAGGGTAAAATATATGAACATCAATGTGTTGTTCTGCTTGAACTGCTAGGTGCAACAACTCTTCAAGATCATGATAGGTTTGTCTTTCCACCTTTCTAGCAATCCGATCATGAAGACCATCTAGAAACTACGCCATCAAGTTCTCCTCAGACTCTTCTACCTCCAATCTGTTTTTAAGAGATTCAAACTCTTCAAAGTATTCCTCAATAGATTTGCTTCCTTGTGACAGCTTGCGGAACTTCTTTTGTAGCTCCCGGTGGTAATAAGCTGGGACATATCTCTTTCTTAGCTGAAACCTCATATCATCCCAAGTAGTGATTGGTATATGTCTATGCCTCCTCCTCTCAGATACATCTCTGTCCCACCAAGCTAAGGCATTATCGGTAAGTTGAGCAGCAGCTAGGGATACCTTTCTCTGTTCATAATAGTTGTAGTAGAAAAAGATATGCTCCATATGTCTTTCCCAATCAATGGAAGCTTCTGGATTAACCTTTCCAGCAAATGTTGGCGGATTGAGCTTAAGATCATAGCCTCCTTCTCTTATGTTGCCTTCATCTCGTCCTCTACCTTGTTGGTAGTGTCTCCTTGGCCTGTAGTGTTGATTAAGATCTTGATGTTATTCCTCTGAATCAGACTGATCTCCATTATCAACCTCATGGTTTCCTCTTGGCAAGTTACGAACTGGTGCTCTTGGTGCAGGTGGGGGTTGTTCAATTCGTGTCATGCGATCACCACGCGTTTGGAGTTGGGCTTGAATAGCTACAAGCATCTCAGCCATGTTCACATCTCCTCCTTGTTCTCCCATGGTTCAAAACGTTTCTGTAAGATAAGGAAAAAGAGATCAAGTGCACAGGAGGTTGAAAGGTCTAAATAACAAAAAATGACAGATCTAGGATTTGGGAGGTTTTCGGCAATCAAATAAACAGATCTGAACAAAAAAATTTTAAGGTTTTCTTTTTAGAAGATGAACAATCAAAAATAGAGCAAAGACACACGAAAATAACAGATCTAAAGGGGAGAAACAAAATGAACAAAATCGAACTGAAACAGACACAAACCGAAGCAAACAAAGGGAAACAAACTGAAACAAAAGGGATAGATAAAACCTGATTTGGAGCGTTTAGCTCTGATACCAGATGATATAGGAACCCAGATGAGGGAACCCACGTGGATAGATGGAAATAGGCAAATGGTTGATAACACTGTTCTGCCTATTCGTTGGAGATAGGTGGAATGCAGTGAAGAGGTGGTGAATAGACAAATGGTTGAACACACTGTTCTGTCTATTCGGTAGTAGTGGAAGATGAAGAGATAGATGGGTGGAGTGAAAGACGCCACACAGATCTGTGAAAGGATCTATGATAAGTCAAATCTCAGTCTTCAAGGATTCACAAACAAGAAGAAGGAGAAAAGGGTGGTTGCTTCTATCTCAGAAGGAAACTTAAGAAAACTCTCATTTTATTTCATCAAAACTTGAAAGGTTACAATGCTGAGAAGGGACCTTATATAACGATCCAACAGCGGGGGACCTTCTAGGGTCAAAATTTATTAATAAAAGGATTAAACTTGCAAAAACAACAGACTCGATTTTAGGACCTAAATAAATAAAGACTCATAAAGACCCAACGGTCGATTCCTGCAAAACAAGAAAAGAACCATTTATTATTTGAATTCAAACACTTACCTTGATTATAGCTCTCATGCACGCTCCAGCCCTTCGTTGATTGCTTCGAAAATGATGAAAAGAACGGGTTCTTTAATTCCTTGTAAAACCGGCAAGAATGATGCTTTTGGAGCCTTATCTTTGGAATCTTCTAGCTCAATGAGAGTACTCAGACTTTCAATGGACTTGTTGAATTGTTCCCTTAATGTTCTTGCTCCCAACCTTGTCATAGGTTTGTGTATCATTGTTCGTAGAACGGGTTCTTCAGGGAATGGTAGAACGGGCTCTTCACGAAGTGGAAGAACGGGGTCTTCGGGCAATGGCAGAACGGGTTCTTCGGGAAGTTGACTATCGATGTCCTCATCATCCTGGGAAATAGCACACAAACTCAATGCACTAATCTCTCCTACTAGAGTCTCCATCATCCGCTCCTGAGCCGTAGCTACCCTCTTCCGACTCAGAGCATTTGCAACCAAGTTAGCCTTACCAGGGTGATAAGCTATCTCCAAATCATAGTCCGCCACAAGCTCCATCCACCGCCTCTGCCTCAAGTTCAACTCAGGCTGAGTGAATATATACTTCAGGCTCTAATGATCTGTAAACACCTGTACTTTTGCACCATAAAGATAGGATCTCCAAATCTTCAGGGCAAAAACTACAGCAGCCATCTCCAAATCATGAGTAGGATAGTTGTCATCATGCTTCCGCAACTGCCGCGAAGCGTAGGCAATCACCTTCCCATGCTGCATCAGCACACACCCCAAACCAACTCTGGATGCATCAGTATAAACCACATAGGACTCCCCCTGCTCTAGCAAAGCCAGTTCAATAGTAAAAGGATCCGACCGAGATGGTGGTAATCCCTGCAATGATTGAAACACATCCTCAAACTCCTCAACTACCGAAATACCGCTAACCATAGACTTCCCTACTGACTCTGGCATCGAAATAGTAACCAAATAAGCCTCACGGCCTTTCTCGATCATCTTCCTAGCCTGAATGGCCGAGATCACGAGACTCCCCGAAGTCGGTCTAACTCACTCAAAAACCAACTTCCCTCCTGGACGCTCAAACTCCACTCTACCCCGATAGCAATCCAAATGCACCTTATGCCGATGCAACCAATCCATCCCGAGAATAACATCATACAACTCCACAGGACTAATAAGCAATACCGCAGGCCACGACTCTCCTGCAACCTGAATATCAACCTCCTTTGCCTGGCCAAAAACCCTCAAAAACTTGCCTCCCGCAACTCTGACAACTCTCGCACGCTCCCTGGGATCTCCTCTGATACCCGCACTCTCTGCGCACTCCGGAGTAATGAAGCTATGAGTAGCTCCAGAATCAAACATAACATGGGACTTAAACCCGCCCATGAACAAGGTCCCTACACAAACCTCATGTGTTGAGAACCTAACACTTTATCACAAGCCAAAAATATAAAATCTGAACTACAGAAAACCACAAAGTTAAGTACCAGAAGTTATACTTGTGATCGCTCCGGCACTGGTTCCACCAGGCTCGACTGTCGTGTAAACCCGTGGCGCCTGCTCAATCCGTGCCACCTGCTGACCTCCCGGCTGCACCTGCTACAACGCTGCCACTGTTGCCGGCTGCAACTTGGGACACAAGGGCCTGATGTGCCCCGCCTCCCTGCAATGATAACATACTCGAGGCCCTGCCGTCGGAGCACTCCTCTTGGGACAGCTAGCTATCTTGTGATCCTTGCTCCCACACTTGAAGCAACTCGCACCACTCTGCTTCTGCGTGGCCTCCCACCTCCTCTTGGTTCCATGCATAGGCTTGCCGCCCCTGCTAGAACCCCCATGATGCTGAGCCTTACTAGGCTGAACCGCTGGAGTAACCGCCACTGACTGTGCTCGGATATCCTGCTCAATCTCTGCTGCAGTCTCAACCAGCTCTGCACGCGTAGCATAACTATGTTCTCTACAACAGACCCTCAAGTCCTCACGAAGAGCCCTTATAAACCTCCTGATCTGGGTCTCCTCAGGCTCCATAGCCCGGCCACCATAACAAAGAAGTCGGCTGAACTCCAAGTCCAGCTCCCACACTGACCGTGTCCCCTGAGAAAACTGAAAGAACTGCACCTCCAACCGGTCCAAAACCTCTCTAGGAAAATACTTGCGGTTGAACTCCAAGACAAAGTCAGCCCAAGTCATCTCCCTCTGCACTCTCCTAGCAGCCACTGCTCTCCACCATACCTGAGCATCACCACTCAAATGGTGGACCCCTATGTCCACCCAAAACTCCTCAGGACATCTCAGAGTATGGAAGTTACGTTCCACACTCGTCCTCCACGCATCTGCAACAGTAGGGTCTGTACCACCCAAAAACCGCTCAGTCTCGAGACGCGTCATCTCTCTGAGCATGGACAAATAACGTCCATGTGCTCCTGCATCCGCAACTACTGGTGGCACAACCTGAGCCTGAGCCGGTACCACAGCTGGCAACCGCTCTAACAACTGCGCTAACAAGCCCGCAAGATCAACACCAGGGACTCCACCCTCTAGGGCTCCCACACCCGGGACCCTAGCATCACCGACCACCGGAGCATCAACACTGCCCTCTCCGGCCACACTCACGGAATCCTCCTAGACACCCTGCGACTCGCCAACACTCTCAGCTGTCACATTCTAGTCCTCTGACTCGCTAACCACTAGGCCTCTGCCCCTACCACGACCACGTCCGCTCCCACGACCATGTCCGCGTCCACGACCACGACCAGCAACAGCACCAACTCTAGCCATCTGCACTACCATGAACAGAAGACTAAGCAAACAATTTCTATTATAACACAGAAAACATAAACTCACCGTGGAATCACACAGTCGGCTCGAAGAGGATGTTCTAAGACTCCATGCCACACACAATTGAGTAACTCACATAATCAATCAAAACATGCAAATCCCAAACATCTACAGCACAAAGCCTAGTGAACCCAAACCTAGAACCGTAAGGGCTCTGATACCAAACTGAAACGACCCGACCCGTTTTTTTTTTTAATAAATAAATAATAAATATAATATAATAAATAAACTACAACTAGTGCTGAACTGGTGGCGATGGTGCAGGCTCCGGACGACTGGCCAGCTTTCTCGCATGTTTTAGAAGACTTCCATTCCCTCAGATCATATTACCATGCCTTCACCCTGACACAAATTCTGCGAACGTCAAACGTCCGCGCTGACTGTCTTGCTCGTTCTTCTAGATCTTTAGCTTCTGCATCTTCTTTTGTAAACTCTTTTGCTGCAGATTGGGTAACCAATTTTGGAGTTACTTTTTAATTTATTTTATTATTAGGTTGAAAAAAAAAAAACTACAACTAGTGGTCCCATATCCACTAGCCACCTAACCACAATCCCAATCATCAGCGGAACAACCAATCTCAATATCCAATAAATATCCAATAATATAACCAATAAATATAACATCAACAATATCCAATAATCAAATAACAGGAAATATAGAACCAGCAACTTAGTAATTTTCTAATGACCCAACTCTAGCAACCTAGCAATGCCAGACAACATCAAACCGAGTCCCTAGAACATCCTCCTCTTCATTGCCTTGATTCCACGATCACACCTTGCCTTTACCTGCACCACAAACACACATTGCAATGCATGATTATTTTATAAACACTCAGTAAGGCAATCCTCCCATCAACTGGGCTATACACACAAGCAATAGAGTCATCTCTAACCATCAAACAACAATCAACACTCAACAATAACAAACCTGGACTCTGCATCGACTGACACCAACATGCATCGACCGACACCAACATGGAAATGCATCGACCGACACTGAATCTGCATCGACTGACACCCAATCTGCCACGACCGACGCATGCTCGACATAATACGAAAACCCTAGAGTTTTACGCGCCGTCCTCGCACTTGCATCGACCGACGCAAGATATGCATTGACTGATGCAATGCCGAGCATCGTGTTTTCCCCGAAGCTTCTCGCCGGATCTTCGTTCCTACAACCATTAAACTTGATCCCAAGCCACAAGAAAGCTTCCTAATGTCCAAAGTAACAATCTAACAAGTCTAACAACACACAACAAGCAAATTAAAGAGTTCTCTAGCTTAGATAAGACATGGTCCTGCACTTACCTTTGCCAAGACAATTATGAACCTCAAACAAGCAATAAAACACTCCTAGCAAGCTTCTACAACGATCTAAGCCTCAGATCTCTACAGGAACAGCCTCAAATCTCCAGAAAACACCAAGAATACCAAGAACGCACTTTCTCTCTTTTGTTTCTCTCTAAAACGGCCAAGTCGACTAATGAGACAAAAGAAACGAATAAGGTTTTTTCCTTTACCCAAAACGCAGCGTTTAACTTAAGTCAAAACGCAGGAACTCGACCTTGCATCGACCGATGCAACTCCCAAACCGGAATTCCGGATCGCGGGCGTTACAGAGACAGAGGAAATGGTGAAGGTTGAGACACAGCTTGATGAAGGAAGATGTCGAGTTTGCCACATATCATAGCTTCACTACACAGCTTGTACCACTATCTTTGTCTTCCTAGATAACTCCTGCAAAAGACATGTTCTCGTGTGGAAGCTTGTACCATACTTGTTCCACTACCCCCGATACTTTATTGTCTCCGCAAAACTCGTCGAAGATTGACCAAGTCATCAGGTCAGGATCAATCAACATATATTTAGCCTTTTCTCCTCCAATATAGAAGAAAGACCCATCCTTCAATTAGACATCTCCTCTGAAGTGAATATTGAGCTTACTTTTCTCGAAACCACTGAAAAATAAAATAAAAATAGCTGATTAGGCATCAAATTATCATCTCCAACCCATAAAACTTGATCTAAACTACAACAAATACAAAATCGAGACCCATTTGAATATATCTCCAACCCAGATAAATCGCCATCTGAAACACATATATGTTTGAGGTATGGTGATGAAATGGATGGAATGATGAGATATGAATGATGATGAATGGATGGCAGGGTGTTTCAATTCCCCTTATGCAATTGTAGTACAAGAGGTGTCAATCCAATCTGAGAGTTTGTGAATAATCAAGATGTGCATAAAGTTCTAAGTTAAGCCAGATGTAAAGGATGTTTGTCACTAACAATCCTATTATGAAATGCAAAGTGCAAAATGCAAAACTAGAAGAACTAAATGCAAAATGTAAATGGAACAGAATGATTATGACAATTATGAAGCTAGAACAGAAATATAAACTATATTAATGCAAGTACTGAACATGACACTAAGTGAATGCAACAGAAATGCAAACAGAATGACACAGGAAGTAAGACAGGACAACTACAAATCATAAACAAAAGTTATGGGGATGAACTCGAGCAAGCACTCGACCGAGTGTAGATCGAGTGCAGGGACGAGCTAGCCAAAAACGACAGAACAAAGCAACACAAGAAAAACAGAGCAATATGAAATCAAATCAAACAACAAGCAAGCAGCAGGATTAAGACTATGAAATCAATAAACAAAGAAGGCCTTGAGGAGGGATTCATGGGCTAGACTAATGATTGAGGTCATCTAACTTGGTCAACAAATCTCAAACAACTTGAGCTAATCTCTAGACAATATTTATCTAAGACAAGTTTAATCCACTCTCATGGCAAGAAACAATCAAACTCATGCATCTCTAGACTTGTTCTCACACAGTAAAGAATCTACACAAGCAGGCATTAAGCAATATGTCAAATACCAAACAAGACCTCTAATCTCTTAGCAAGCCTAATGGTAAACTCAATATCTAGCCTTATCTATGGTCCTTAAACATACGTATGATGCTAAGATGCTTGAGATCAGATCCTACCCTCTCAGATATAGGATCAGCATTAAGAACATCTAGACTAGAAGAGATCTATAACAATCAAGCTTGACCAAATCAAACAAGCCTCAAACATAATCCAGCCTAACCCATCCTCAAGATCCTAAACAACTACTCACAAGAACACATGATGAACATCAAAGTCATAAACCCAGAAAATGCTGAAACTTGCATCAAATGAAAGATAAGACAGAGATCTACAATAATGAAAAAGGAATCAAACTCAAATTCTCAATATATTGAAAGTTATGGAACCAACAATTTTGAGAGATTCTTTGTTCTTCCTCTAAAACAAGTACAAGATCTAAAAATAAAAAGGCGCAAAGGGAATAATTCCCTAAAAGGTAAAAACTAGGTTTCTGACTCTCTAAAAAGTTGCACACCTTGGTGGCTGAGGGTACAAGGCCCTTAAATAGAAAAAGTAGTGGAAGCCCTAAAAAAGCTAAAAGACATAATAGCCAGGCGGCTCGTCCAGCTCGACCCGGTGCTCGGTCGAGTGACCGGTTGAACTGGCTTCTCTTGATCTTCTTCCACTCGGTCGAGTCCCTCTCTCCACACGGTCGAGTGCCTGGTCGAGTGTGGGGTCGAGTTGGACCTCGGACCTTGGTTTTTCAGCCTTAACTCTCTTGCTTTCCCTTCATGATTGCTTCACTTCTCTTCAGCCTTGCTTCCATGCTCCTTAAGCTCCAAAATTACATGTTTATGCATGAAAAGATGCATATGCAATGCAACTATACTCTAATGCATGATTAGTCCTAAAGCTATGCAATAATGGTAAAAATGGATAGCAAAAGATGCAAAAGATGTGAATAAACTAAGGGAAAACAAGGTAAAATATATGAACATCAACACCCCCAAACTTAGTCTTTGCTTGCCCTCAAGCAAATAAAAAAGACATAAGAGGGTAGGTGAGGTTTAAAAGTGGGATCTCAGCTCCTAAAGCTTGCTAATAGACCAGCTAGAATCAATGTCCAAGTTACTAGTACTATGATGCAAGTTGAATGAGCTGTACTTAAAGATTTTAGACAAGCCTATCACAACCTTTACTGATTTGAGCCTTAGATATCCACATGCATTCAAATCAACCATTTCCTTTAACATGCAGTAATCAAGAACATGAATCAATCTTATGCAATGTTTAAACTCATTTGGCTTGGAGATAAAGGTTTTTGAGACAATGATGGTCTCTCTTTAGAGTGGGGATTATCAATATCAAGGTTCTCTTATAAAAATGGATTGAGCTTTAGAAGAATGCTAAAGGTAAGAACACTTAGACACATACAAGAACAAAACCTTGTCTACCCAAAGGCACCCAAAGTGTTTATCCTATCAATCTAAACCCAAATGATCCTAGTGTTACCCTTTAACTTCTTCTTTTCTCTTTCACCCTTTTCTCTTTTGGTTTTCAAGTCTTAGGAGAGGTTTCTTATTTGATCTTTCTAGTGGGATGGGGGATTCTTTCTTATATGCTATGGTTCTCTTTTCTTCTTTATTCTTAAGACATACAAGCATTTTGTTAGACTTTTCTTTTCTTTCTTTTCTTTTCTTTAACTAGAACCATCTTCAACAAATTTTTGTTTTAACTTCCCATCCTTTCACTAGACTTTGCTTAAACACATTCTCCTCTTAAAGACTCTACCCTTTTTCTTTCTCTTTTTCCTCTTTTCTTTTCTTTTCTTTTTCAAAACAACCAAGTCCCTAACCCAACAATTAAACCACCTAGTCCTATCTAGTTTGAAAATTGCAAACTAGATCTACACAAGGCTTTACTCTTGTCAGCTCAAACCTAACACTTTCTACCAAACTCAACCCCAAAAAGGCCTCACACACACAAGAATTAACATGGCTTGAAAGAAGGGTTGGTTAAGGGTGGGGAAACTGATTCTTAATGAGGAAATCAGCTACTTGGATCAACAAGAGTGGTAAAAAGGAGAAAGATGATCCAAATATGTATATGGTATCCTTGAGTTTAAAGCAATGCACAAGATGATAATTAAAAGTCAATATTAGGTTCTTATAAATAGGAAATGGCATCAAATCTCAACATGCTTCAATTTAGACCAAATGCAATGCAGGAATTCAAGACATGGTTCAATCTTATGCTTCTAGCTACTCAACTAGCATCAAAGTACTATTAACTTGGGCATTGATCCTAGTTTAGTGAATCTAACAAGCTAACAAGGTTAAACTCATCATAGATCCCTAATGCAAAAAATATGAAACAGTCCTATATGCAACATGCTAAACAAGATCCTAATATGCAATGCAAACTACATGAGCACTCTTTTTTTTAAAGATTTTTGCAAAAAATTTCAAATTTTTTTGTTTTTTCTATGCCTTAAATGATATGCAAATACTATCATGATTAAATGTAAAATACGAAAACAAAACACAATATCAAATACTATCTCAAACCCTCCCCCAAACTTAAATTACACAGTCCACTGTGTAAAAGAAATTTGTAAGAGGATTTAAGACTAAAAACAAAACACAATATCAAATGCAATGGTATGTAAAAGGAAAGGTGATAGTGGTACCTCAAGGATTGTGGAAGAAACTGTCCACATCCTCTTGCATGTTGTCATAAGTGTAGTGGGGGTCTTGTTGCTGACTTGGAGATGGATATTGGGGCAGCTCGACGATGGCGATCAACCGTGACTCGGTCGAGTGCGTGCTCAAGTGGGGTGGTCGATCTGGACTGCGGATCTACTTCCCCAAGTCAATATCTCTCCATACCCTTCTACACTTTCATTGAAAGGCCTGCCCAACACAAATATAAAAGAAAACACATCAAAACTATAAGGAAAATAAAGCATATTTACAAAGGATACCTTAGGGACTTCCTCCCTAGTGAGCTTGTTTACAGTCACTAAGCTTGACTTCTTATAGCTCTTCAAGCTTGATTTGGAGACCAAGTAGGTGATGAAATCCCTCCTGGTTCTACTTGATAACCTTGGTGTTCCTTCTTGATCACTACTTCCTTGACACTTGAAGCATGTTTCTTCTTAAACTTAAGTTTTGGTCTTGCCTTCTTCAAAGACCTCTTGTTGAGCTGAGCTTGAAGATCCTTCACCAAACCAGCTAACACTTGAACTGAAACCTTTAGCTCTTGGACAGTCTTAGCTTGGGCAGAACCTTTAATCCTAGGGTCCTCTCCATCCTCAAAAACTTCACAACTAGCTTTTTCCTCTACCACAAAGTGCTGACCTTTAATAGTAGGTTGATGTGTTGAATTCCTGATGTTAAACTTCATAGTGAAGTCTTTAGCAAGGTGGAGCTTGATGGTTCCCATCTTAACATCAATTACAGCCCCAGCTGTGGCTAAGAATGGTCTTCCCATGATGAGAGGATCTTCTGGCTCTTGTTCCATGTTCATGATCACAAAGTCAGTTGGGATTCTAGCCTTCCCTATCTTTACTGGGAAATCTTCAATCACTCCAAGCACATCCCACTTGGATCCATCTGCTAGCCAAATATAGAGATTGCAAGGCTTAAAATATTCATATCCCAACTTCTCAGCCACTGAGTATGGCATTAAGCTCACTGAAGCTCCTAAATCACATAAGCATTTGTTGAAATGCATGTAGCTGATGGAGCAAGGTAGGTTGAATGAGCCTGGATCCTTAAGCTTGGTTGGGATAACAGCTTTCCCAATCTCTTTCAAATCTTTCATGTCTTGGTCTTGAGCCTTCTGCTTGGATAATTCAAGAAGCATGTCCTTGAGTGCAGGATGGTGAGCATATTTTTCCAAAGGAGGTCCTCTATCTTCCTCCTTCTCCTCAATAACAACCTCTTGTAGAATGGCCACTTTCTCTTGTTGCAAAGCCATCATTTCCTTTCTCTCAATGATTTCCCTTAGTTACTTCAGCTTCTGTGCCTTGAAATGTCCTGGGAATGGTAGAGGTGGTTTGTAAGCAGGAGGAATGTACTTAGCCGGCTTGACAGCTTCTGGTCCTTCAGCTTGATCGACCACTCGATCAGGCACTCGGTCGAGTGCTGGTTCGAGCACCTGGTCGAGTGCACTACCGGATTCAATCTGCTTTGCACAAACTTCCTTAATTTCAAGAAATGACCAATCCTCCCCACCTTGAACCTCACTGTCCTTAGTGACAGCATCTTCATAGAGATTAAGAGCTTTAGCTGTAAACTCCCTTGGGTTTGGAATAGCTTCTTCAAGAAGTTGGTTTGGCTTAGGAGCAGAAGTAGGAGCAATGGAGCTCTCCATGTTCTTGACCTTTCGAGTTTAGGTCACTAGAATAAGAATTCAACGTTTGGTTCAGCTCAGCAAACTGCTTTGCTACCTCAATCTGCCCAGTTGCTTGCCCAAGTAAAAGTTGTTGCATCATAGCTTTTAAGTCAGGTTCTTGGCTTTGGTAGGTCTGAAACACTGGAGGGTGACACCATGGAGCCTGAAATCCTGGTTGATGTTGCCATGGTACAGAATGGAACATACTGCTGTGAAACATGATGACTGACTCGGACAAGCACTCGGTCAAGCACAGGCTCGAGTGGGTGGTCGAGTCGACTGGGAACTGATGTCTATTTGTATCCGGCTTCTGACTCGATCAAGTGCTCAATCACACACTCGGTCGAGTGGTGGTCGAGTGGTGGTCGAGTTGGTGGTCGAGCTAGTACCTAAAACTCAAGACCCAAGCAAAAGAAGAATCGAGATCAGTAGTGAACAAGTGGATAAAGGAACTTAATCTTAGACTTCTATTGATCCTAATTGTCACAAAAACACACTCAAATGGGCAACGGCGCCAAATTGAAACAAATATATGTTTGTGGTATGGTGATGAAATGGATGGAATGATGAGATATGAATGATGATGAATGGATGGCAGGGTGTTTCAATTCCCCTTATGCAATTGTAGTACAAGAGGTGTCAATCCAATCTGAGAGTTTGTGAACAATCAAGATGTGCATAAAGTTCTAAGTTAAGCCAGATGTAAAGGATGTTTGTCACTAACAATCCTATTATGAAATGCAAAGTGCAAAATGCAAAACTAGAAGAACTAAATGCAAAATGTAAATGGAACAGAATGATTAAGACAATTATGAAGCTAGAACAGAAATATAAACTATATTAATGCAAGTACTGAACAGGACACTAAGTGAATGAAACAGAAATGCAAACAGAATGACACAGGAAGTAAGACAGGACAACTACAAATCATAAACAAAAGTTATGGGGATGAACTCGAGCAAGCACTCGACCGAGTGTAGATCGAGTGCAGGGACGAGCTAGCCAAAAACGACAGAACAAAGCAACACAAGAAAAACAGAGCAATATGAAATCAAATCAAACAACAAGCAAGCAGCAGGATTAAGACTATGAAATCAATAAACAAAGAAGGCCTTGAGGAGGGATTCATGGGCTGGACTAATGATTGAGGTCATCTAACTTGGTCAACAAATCTCAAACAACTTGAGCTAATCTCTAGACAATATTTATCTAAGACAAGTTTAATCCACTCTCATGGCAAGAAACAATCAAACTCATACATCTCTAGACTTGTTCTCACACAGTAAAGAATCTACACAAGCAGGCATTAAGCAATATGTCAAATACCAAACAAGACCTCTAATCTCTTAGCAAGCCTAATGGTAAACTCTAGATCTAGCCTTATCTATGCTCCTTAAACATTGGTATGATGCTAAGATGCTTGAGATCAGATCCTACCCTCTCAGATATAGGATCAGCATTAAGAACATCTAGACTAGAAGAGATCTACAACAATCAAGCTTGACCAAATCAAACAAGCCTCAAACATAATCCAGCCTAACCCATCCTCAAGATCCTAAACAACTACTCACAAGAACACATGATGAACATCAAAATCATAAACCCAGAAAATGCTGAAACTTGCATCAAATGAAAGATAAGACAGAGATCTACAATAATAAAAAAGGAATCAAACTCAAATTCTCAATATATTGAAAGTTATGGAACCAACAATTTTGAGAGATTCTTTGTTCTTCCTCTAAAACAAGTACAAGATCTAATAATAAAAAGGTGCAAAGGGAATAATTCCCTAAAAGGTAAAAACTAGGTTTCTGACTCTCTAAAAAGTTGCACACCTTGGTGGCTGAGGGTACAAGACCCTTAAATAGAAAAAGTAGTGGAAGCCCTAAAAAAGCTAAAAGACAAAATAGACAGGCGGCTCGTCCAGCTCGACCCGGTGCTTGGTCGAGTGACCGGTCGAGCTGGCTTCTCTTGATCTTCTTCACTCGGTCGAGTCCCTCTCTCCACACGGTCGAGTGCCTGGTCGAGTGTGGGGTCGAGTTGGACCTCGGGCCTTGGTTTTCCAGCCTTAACTCTCTTGCTTTCCCTTCATGATTGCTTCACTTCTCCTCAGCCTTGCTTCCATGCTCCTTAAGCTCCAAAATCACCTGTTTATGCATGAAAAGATGCATATGCTATGCAACTATACTCTAATGCATGATTAGTTCTAAAGCTATGCAATAATGGTAAAAATGGATAGCAAAAGATGCAAAAGATGTGAATAAACTAAGGGAAAACAGGGCAAAATATATGAACATCACCATCCCTAAATTTCGAACCCTAAATCGTAAACCATAAATATTGCAATTGAAATGAACGATCGCTTAGTTAACGCGTCGAACACATCACAAATAAATATAAATTTGGGACCCAATTGAATACCTAGAAATTGCGAACACAAAACATTACAATTGAAATTAACAACGGTTTCATACCTCATCTCCCAGTCGATTCTTGCAACGAACACACCACACAATCAACTAGAACCGCAACTACTCAGACGGCAACTATCATCGAAATCAAAGGAATTCGGGATTTGAAGTTTGAGAAGAAAAATCGCTTTTAGGGTTCTTTGTTCTAAAACTTGAAATCGATTTGGGGAAAAAGAAGAGGGCAACAGTGTCTTTAGTTCCCTCTAATTAACCACGTGGGATTATCTTTTAACCCTAGTTAACAATTTCATCATTAGAGTTAACAGTCGTTAAGTTGTAAGTATGGATCTGCCTTTATAAATAAATGAAGATTTTTAAAGACAACGGAAATTAAACCAGGTATTTTTTGTCCAGTTAAATAACTAGAGGGATTAAACGGCCAAAAAAAATAGATGGCTTATTTTCGGGTTTTTATTTAATTATGATATGAAATATCTCATATTAAAAATTTATGAATCATAATATTGTCGTTTTACTCACTATGATACTAGAAATATTATTTTCAATCAACTATATAATTAGGAAAAACACAAATTTTAATCAAATCATACTAAATTTTAGTCTAACATCATAATAACAAATATAGACAATGTTTATAACAAACATCATAGTAGATTTTTTCAATATCTATGAATCTCGGATGACTAAATATAAATTTTGACAAATATATTTTTTGAAGTCTACTAAACATGTGAAAACTGTACCAGATCTCCACAAATTTACTTATAAGTCTGTCAAATATATTTTTAAGTTCTACCAAAAATTTGGAGATTTTACAGAAATCTACGAATCTTTACAGACTAAATATTAAGTCTAACAATTTTTTTTTTTGCAATCTATCAAATATGTGAAGACTTTATGAAAGTCTATGAATCTCTACGGACTAACCTATAAGTGTGAAAAATAAATTTTTGAGGTTTACTAAAAATGGCAAAATATAAGAATTTCCACAAACTAACTATAAGTCGAACAAATATATATATTTTTGAAGTCTACCAAAAATGTGAAGACTTTATCAAAGTTTGTGAAACTTCACAGACTAATAATAAGTCTGAGAAATATATTTTCTAAAGTCTACCAATAATTCACAGATTTTTACATAAATCTATCTATTGACTAGCTAGGGATGCATAGTAAATTTGATGATAAATCCATATTTACCAGAAACGCAGAATTGTGCAAATTCATGAAAGTCTTTGAGAAATCAGTCAAAACATGGCGGACTAATTATACTTTTCATGTTCCACATCAAAACGATTTATGAAAAGAGTTACATGAATCTCTATTCTCTATGAACATTGAATACCAGACATTAAGGGTACAATTTTGTTTGTTATTCACCATTAGTTATATACCATGTTTTAGAAATTGGCAGGCGCTAGTCGAAGGTCGGGGTAGACCTAGCGCCTAACAAAAAAATTAGAAATTAAATAGAGATTAATTGGGGACTAGTTTTAAAGTTAATTTATTAAATTAATAATAAAATAAAAATATAGTATTTAATATATGTATAATTCTGTATATGTTAAAATAAAAAATATCTCACAAAATATAAAACTATAGTATTGTCTTTAAAATTATGGTTAACACATAAAAACATAATTCTAAAAGAAAAATTAAGATTTTATTAAAAGTTTGTACATTAGTTATTGTAAAACATCATAAACTCTTAATTTAAATGTTTGAATAACAAAAAAATATATATATTTGATTTATATTTGGCTCCAAAAACAATCAGTATACACAAAATTAAGTGGGAAATAATCATATTAGATGGCATTGAAGACGGATGTAAGAAAAGCTTACGACTGTGTCGAATGGAATTTCCTTGAAACAACATTGAAACTATTTGGTTTTTGTGACAAATTGGTAATTTGGATCATGGCGGTTGTGACTTCAGTGAACTATTCGGTATAGATTTATGGCTCTCCCTATGAACATATTAAACCAACAAGAGGTACTAGACAAGGTGATCGCCTATCACCTTATCTATTCATCCTCTGTTCTGATATACTTAACCACTTAATCTCATCTAGTCAACAAGAAGGTGATCTTGGTGGAATCCGAATTGGCAATGGTGCTCCAAGCATCACCCATCTCCAGTTTGCAGATGATTGCGTATTCTTTTGTCAAGCAAATAGGAAAAATTACCAAGCTTTGAAAGATAACTTTGATATCTACGAATACTATTCTGGTCAAAAGATAAATACCTCCAAATCGAGATTACTTTTGGAAGCAGAGTTTTTGGGAATACTCAAAGTCGACTGAAAACAATTCTTGACATCCCAAACCATGGAGGAGGAGGAAAGCATCTTGGACTCCCTGAAAAGTTTGGTTGTAAGAAGATGGAAATGTTCGAAAATATTGTTGATAGAGTCAAACAACGCACATCAGGATGGACTGCAAAGAAGTTATCTCCTGCAGGTAAAGAAATCATGCTTAATTCAGTGGCTTTATCTATGCTGGTTTATGATGTGTCCTCTTTCAAGTTACCATTGGGGATCATATCCGAAATAGAATCACTCTTAATGCAATATTGGTGGTAAAAAAAATCAAATCAACGTAGCATACCATGGATTGCTTGGAAAAAATTACAGAGTCCAAAAAGAGAAGGGTGTTTGGGGTTCAGGGATTTATCAAAGTTAAATGATGCCCTCTTGGCCAAACAGGCATGGAGACTTATTCAATATCCTAACTCGCTTTTTGCTCGGATCATGAAAAACCGATATTATCGTGATGATTCTATTCTGGAAGCTAAAACAAGAAAGAACCAATCCTATGGCTGGTCTTTGATCCTAATTGGTTTAGATCTACTTAAGAAAGGAACTCGTTATATTGTGGGGGATGGTAAATCTATACGTCTAGGAATAGATATCTTCATTGATGGGCATCCACCTAGATCAGTACAAACAATACCTCCACAATCTCCTACACCACTAGAGAGACTAATCTCTAAAAATGGTAGCACTCGAACTTGGGATCGCCAAAAACTATCTTCATTGGTCTTACAGTCAGAACAGGAGAGCATCCAAAACATTTTCCTTTCTCAAGTGGAGCAACCAGACAAACTCATTTGGAACTACACTCGATCGGGTGATTACTCTATTAAATCCGGGTATTGGTTTACCACGCACTATCTATTTGACCCAGGTGTGGTCCAAAATATACCACACGGATCAGTACAACTAAAGAACAAGATCTGGAAACTGCGACTACTACCAAAGATCATACACTTTCTCTAGCGCATAGTATCACGAGCTATACCGACCACAACTACGCGGGATATGAATATTGATCTTTTATGTCCAAGATGTCACCAAACAGAGGAAACAATCCAACATGCTTTATTCTCATGCCCTTTTGCTCAAATGGCATGGAGACTTTCCAACACCTCTTCTTTAAATATAAACCAACTACCATCAAATGCAGTGGAGACCATCTCTCAACTGATATCTTTCTCATCTCAAACCATCAGCACCTTTGATTCTTTCATACCTTTTTTCCTTCTGTGGCGTATTTGGAAAGCAAGAAATAATCTGGTCTTTAATAATTTCCGCGAGAGTGCAACTAAAACAGTTTTACGGGCTAAGTCAGAGACAAAGGAATTGATTAATAACTTTAAACCCTCAGCCACATTGTCTGCCCCAAGAATGAACACTACCACTTGGTTACCCCCCAACACATCCGATTATCAAATGCAATTTGATGCAAGCTATAACAATCACACACAACAGGCAATAGGCGGCTGGATATTTAGAAACCATCAGGGTGAAGCTTTAGTATGGGGTGCAAAAAGACTAAATTATGCCGGATCTCCCTTAGAGGCTGAAAGAAAAGGACTTTTAGCTGCGATACAACAAGCTTGAATTAGAGGATATCAATCAAATGTCTTTAAAAGTGACTGTAAAGTTTTAATCAAACTAGTTAATGGTCAAAACCTGAATGTCTCCTTAACAAACCTCCTCCGTGATATAAGAGTTTGGGATTCAAAATTATACCAAGTTTCTTTTACATTCACAAAGAGAGAATGTAATACTGTGGCACTGTAACATTCGTAAACCAAATAGTGTGATTTGGGGATGAGTGTCGATAGACACCAGGGGGTGTCGATCGACACCAGCTTTTCTGGTTCGACTAGATTGTTTTAATTTGTGATTTTTGGGTTGGATTGGTTTAATTGGGTTGTCCAAACCGGGTATATAAGCGGAGAAGCGACGAAGTTGAGGGTTTTGGAGTGTTTTGTCGCCGCTTGAGAGAAGAAAAAGAGAGAAAGGAGAGAACTTGTGAGCTGAGAGATTTTTGGCTTGTTCTTGGTGGTTTTTGGTGAGACCTGTTGTTGTGGAAGGGAGTGATGTTTCTAGGGAACGAAGGAGAAGCTTCTTAAGGTGTTGGATTCATCGTTCTTAATCCAGATCTTCTTGTAAAAGAGGTGAGTGCATGACCATGGCTGATCTAAGCCTGAGATCCCTTTTGTTTTGCTTGTTTTATGTTGTTTGTGGTGTTTTCTTGCTTGTGGTGGTTGTGTTATGGTTGCCTTAGGTTCCTGAAGCTTTTGGGTGAGTTTGGGACGGATTGAAGATGGTTAGAAACGGAGAGTTGATGATCGACTTCGAGCAGAACGAGTCTGCAGAGTCGGTGTCGATCGATACCAGGAGGGTGTCGGTCGACACCAAGTAGGAATCAGTTTTGACTGACCCCACTATTGTGTCGGTCGACACCAACTTGTCTGATGCGTATTTTCATGGTTTGTTGTGTTTGTCTGTTGTTTGTTAAACATTGGAATCTCAGTTGCTTGTGTGTATAGCCTAGTAGATGGGAGGATTGCCTCACTAAGTATTTATGATAATACGTACGCATCTCCTTTGTTGTTTGCGGTGTTCAGGTTTGAGACGTGGAATCATGGCAATGAGAAGGAGGGTGATATAGGGTCTCGGTTATTGTGTTATGGTTATGTTATTGATGTTGGAACCATGGATAGAGTTATGCTAGGTTGTTGGATAGAATGGTTAGGAATGTTAATGTATTGATGTTATATATTTGAGATGATTAATGTTGTATGTTTTCCGCTGTGCATGTTATTGGATGTTGGTTTATTAATGGTATTGTGGTAGGTTAATAATGTGTGGATTGTTGGTTTAATTAAGTAGTATGGGATGCTTAATTATATATTATGTTATATAAAAAAAAAACGGGTCGGGTTGTTTCATTTTGGTATTAGAGCCCTTACGGTTCTAGGATGGTTAAGTGGATGATTTAGAGCGGTTTGGGAATTTAATTGGTTGAATTATTTTCTTGTTGTAGGATGCATGATGTTGTGTGATGGAATTGATTATGAGTAGTTAGTCAATTTTCATGTGGTATGGAGTCCTAGTATCATCCTCTTTGAGCCTTCAGCAAGATTCCACGGTGAGTTTTGTTCCTTGTGTAGTTAGGAGTCGTTTTTTTTTGCTTAGCCTTATGTTCTTGATGGTACAGATGGTTAGAGGTGAGGATGCTGCTGGTCGCGGGCGTGGTTGTGGTCGTGGTCGTGGTCGTGGTTGTGGTTGTGGTCGTGGTCGTGGTCGTGGTCGTGGTCGTGGCTGTGGGCAGGGTCAGGTCCCCGAGGCCAGTGAGAGTGTGACCCAGAGCATGGCCAGTGAGGAGGTGGCCGAGTCACAGGTTCATACTAGAGTGTCTGGAGACCAGGCTGGTTGGGGTGTCGGTAGGGATGATGGGCCTGATGTCGGTCACGGTGTTGCCCCGAGAGTGGGGGTTGCAGCGGAGAGTGCTCCAAGTAGGGAGGATGTCCTGATGGGCTTGCTAGCTCAGGTGTTGGCGCGGCTTTTGGGTGGTGGGCAGGTTCCAGTGGTGCCGCCGGAGGTTGGTGGGCAGGTTCCAGCGGTGCAGCCTGTGGCTGGTATGCAGGCAGGTGTGCAGCCGGGGACCGAGGTAGTGGATGCTTAGTATGTTCAGATGCTGGTGCAGCTACGGCAGGTGGGTGCGGGATCTTTTTCAAAAGGCACGGTCCCGAGTGTAGCGGATGAGTGGAGAGACCGGATGGAGGATATTTTCCACTCGCTTCGGTGTCCTGACCAGTATAGGGTGGATTTGGCAGTGCACTGCCTGTCAGGATAAGCACGTGTTTGGTGGAGGTCGGTGACAGCACCGAGGGTGCAACGGGAGTTGACCTGGGTGGATTTTGTGAGGGAATTCAACTCCAGGTATTTTCCACAGGAGGCGCTAGATCGCATGGAGCTGACCCAGGGGAACCGTACCTGGCGGGAGCTGGACGCGGAGTGCAATCGGCTTGTGGTGTAAGCAGGCCGGTCTTTGGAGCTAGAGTCGGCTCAGGTGCAGAAGTTTTTGTTGGCTTTGCGGGATGACCTGAGGAAACGGTGCAGGGTGAGGAGCTATACTACGAGACCGGAGCTGGTAAAGACTACCGCCGGGATCGAGGAAAACCTGAGGGAGCAGATCATGGTGGTTAGCCAAAGGTTCGGGCACAGGAGACGCCGGAGAAGATCATTCCTGTCAAGGGCAGCAAGCCGGCGCAGGGATAGAAAAGGAAGTTGGAAGACATGTCAGGTATGCGGTAAGGGGCGCGAGGGTGTTTCGGGTGCGGGTGCAGGGATCATAGGTTGGTAAACAGTCCCAAGAAAGGTGATCCACAGGAATATCGTCTATCGTGTTATCATTGTGGGGAGAAGGGGCATATCAGGCCTTTATGTCCTAAGTTGAGGCAGATGATGGAGGTTGTGGCACAGCCGAGAGGAGGACCGGGTGCACAACCCGGAGTTTAGTTTAGCTTCTGATTCTTTTTATTTCGTTTGGAGTTGCACAACGATTATTGCATGTAAATCGCTCGGGAGTTCTATGAATGGAAAGTTGCCATAAATAGAAAGTTACTAAAAATAGAAAGTTTCATGAATAGTTAGAACTTGTCTGTTTTTGGAAAAGGTTTGTGTGAACACCGAAGCGTTAGATATGTTTTGGAGTGAGGCCTGGGGGTGGCCATGGAAGTGGTGATATTCCGGGAGATAATATGGTGCTGGTAGGACATTGAGATGTTTTACGTGGATCATGGGGGTGGTCCCGGTTGGAGAAATGCTTATAGACGTTATGAACGATTGCTATAAGGGTGGGGGGTCCTAAACAACTCATGAGGAGATGGGGGTTCTCCTGAGGAGATGGGGGTTCTCTAGAGGAGATGGGGGTTCCCTAGATACTGATAGCTCGAGAGACTGCGGTCTTGAGGGTCGCAGAGCAGAAGGGGGTTCTCCTGAGGAGATGGGGGTTCTCCATAGGAGATGGGGGTTCTCCTGATACCGAGATCTCGAGGGTGACGACCCGAGGGTGAGACGGTATGACTCAAAGACAGAGGTCTGAGAGTGTGATCGTTATGGCTTGAAGGTTGCGACCTAAGAGCAGATGAGTTGGCGGCAAAAGTGTCAAGGACATGGGGATAAGCATGGTAACCGGATGTGGATTTAGGAGATTGATGGGGTTCAATCTCAGGTTTCTGGTTGAGATCGGATACGGATCTCGGGGTTGATGGGGGTACAATCTCGGGGTTTCTGTATGTTTACCGGCGGGTCATGTTTATGCCGACCCGGGGGCAGAGTTATGATGGATGGGAGAGCCTTGTTTGAGCTGACTAGTGGGGTCAGGATTGTGTGGACCGTTGGGTCACGTGGATGTGCAGGCTGTTGCGACAGTTGCACAAAAAACCTTGACTGATAGTGTTCAGTCTGGTCGGAGAATGTGCGGACCGTGGTGACGGTTGCATGGAGGTCCTTGGTGGAGGGACGATGTCGCGGGATTCGAGGATGAATCTTTGTCTGTGCGGGAGAATTGTAACATCCGCGAACCAAATAGTGTGATTTGGGGATGGGTACCGATCAGCACCAGGGGGTGTGTCGATCGACACCAGCTTTTCTGGTTCGACCAGATTGTTTTAATTTGCTATTTTTGGGTTGGTTTGGTTTAATTGGGTTTTCCAAACCGGTTATATAAGTAGAGAAGCGACAAATTTGAGGGTTTTAGAGTGTTTTATCGCCGCTTGAGAGAAGAAAAAGAGAGAAAGGAGAGAACTTGTGAGCTGAGAGATTTTTGGCTTGTTCTTGGTGGTTTTTGGTGAGATCTGTTGTTGTGGAAGGGAGTGTTGTTGCTAGGGAACGAAGGAGAAGCTTCTTAAGGTGTTGGATTCATCGTTCTTAATCCAGATCTTCTTGTAAAAGAGGTGAGTGCATGACCATGGCTGATCTAAGCCTGAGATCCCTTTTGTTTTGCTTGTTTTATGTTGTTTGTGGTGTTTTCTTGCTTGTGGTGGTTGTGTTATGGTTGCCTTAGGTTCTTGAAGCTTTTGGGTGAGTTTGGGACGGATTGAAGATGGTTAGAAACGGAGAGTTAGCTTTGAGCAGAACGAGTCTGCGGAGTCGGTGTCGATCGACATCAGGAGGGTGTCAGTCGACACCAGGTAGGAATCAGTGGTGATGGACACCACTATGGTGTCTGTCGACACCAACTTGTCTGATGTGTGGTTCCCTGGTTTGTTGTGTTTGTTTGTTGTTATTTAAAAATTGGAATCTCAGTTGCTTGTGTGTATATCCTAGTAGATGGGAGGATTGCCTCACTAAGTATTTATGATAATACTTACGCATCTCAATTGTTGTTTGTGGTGTACATGTATGAGACGTGGAATCATGGCAATGAGGAGGAGGATGATCTAGGGTCTCGGTTATTGTGTTATAGTTATGTTATTGATGTTGGAACCATGGATAGAGTTATGCTAGGTTGTTGGATAGAATGATTAGGAATGTTAATGTATTGATGTTATATATTTGAGATGATTAATATTGTATGTTTTCCGATATGCATGTTATTGGATGTTGGTTTATTAATGGTATTGTGGTTGGTTAATAATGTGTGGATTGTTGGTTTAATTAATTAGTATGAGATGCTTAATTATATTATTTTATTTATAAAAAACCGGTCGGGTTGTTTCAGGCACATGCTTTAGCTAAATTTGGTTGTATTGATAAATTATACTACACTGATTCTGTATTGAAACCTATTTGGCTAAGTAACTCTCTCTGTAATGATTTATCTTAATCAATATATTTCATTTGTGAAAAAAAAGATGGATTATAATCAAATTAGACAGACATAATCGGATAATTGATGTTCAATGGAGATTAGTCATTTATCGAGACGGAAAAGAAGGGTTTAGCTATTTTACAGGGAATAATCGGGATTAGACGGAGATTTTAAAACAGGGGTTATATGCAAACATCCTATAAACCAAAAGTTTAATAGTAATAAACAATATAGAATATAATACTATATGAATCATAATCAATCTAATTTTAAGAAAATATAACTTACCAATTTTCATTTCAATAGCTTTCAAATTATCAGATTTAGAGAGTCATAAATAGAAGATTAAGCCATGCTTTTGATTGATGATATGAATATACTTAACATTGCAGAAGATGATAGTGGATATAAGCATGGTTGAATGTCCTTGAAAATAAGTGATTAACTGCAATTTATTTTTATAATTCTAAGATTCATCTTTTTCAAAAAAACATTTCTTTTTCATTTGATTCTTTTATTAAATTGTCGTTTTATTATTTTTCAATATTCGTTTTTATAATACTAGGTTTTGAACCCACGCACGGATCAGATATTCGAACTGGTGACCTTGCATATACTAAACCATTTTTTTTACGGCCAGACAAACAAAACATGTTTTGAATCATGAATTAATCTTGTTTCCTCGTATTTAATTGACAGCCACTATTTACGTT
The DNA here is from genome assembly GCA_024034495.1 of Camelina laxa. Taxonomy (NCBI): domain Eukaryota; kingdom Viridiplantae; phylum Streptophyta; class Magnoliopsida; order Brassicales; family Brassicaceae; genus Camelina; species Camelina laxa. The sequence continues at coordinate 27,564,095 of CM043880.1, read as the reverse complement.
TTCGTGTTTCTTTTTTTCCATTGTTTTCTTACTTTTCATATTCTTTCTCTGTCATTTTTATTGTCAAATTTTCATGATAATTGTCATTATTACTTTTACCATCTGATTCTTCGTTATACTCTTCTCTTTCCTCTTCCTCATTTGCTTTCTCACATTCTTTCACTTAATAACTTGTTAACCCATCAAACTCCAAAACTAAAATCATTGCCTCTTTTCTCATAAAATTTCATGGATCAGCATAGTCACCACATGCACTCAATTATTGATACCTTCACCTGTATACTTACTCGGTTTTAGATCCACATGTATTGAAACTTTTTGAACCAAAATTTTAATACTATAAAATTGCATATTACTTGCAGAAAAAAGTAATATGAACACATGTATAGCTAATAAAAAGTGTGTTCGTCGTCGATCTTTTTTCTTTAAACCTCAAAAGTTAACTCAAACAACACCAAATCAAGGGACTTGCGACGTCAATCCTTCAACCTTGCTGCTCATTCGTAGTAGGAAGCATATTAGTCTTATTTATAGTGATTCTCAGTCATTGTCTAAAAAATTTATAGCCAATGTGGGAAGTTGTATATACACTAATTTATAAGTTTTTAATATAAAAATTTTACATAATATTAAAAATGTTAAATATTGAGATATCTGATTTCGATTGGTCGTTTTAAAGATTTTAATATAGAAAATCCTGTAAATTTTAAATATGTTAATCAGTGACATGTCGAATCCTAATATGTTGTTTAAAATCCTATTTGGACGTCATAAGGAGCTTATAGCTCCAACTTTTATTAGTATAGATAATTAGAATATTTTAAACTTTTAAAATTTTAAAATTTGGACGCCTGGTAAATCAAGTTTTCTGCTCATTCATAGTTGAAAGCATATTAATCTTATTTATAATCGTTCTCAGTCATTATCTAAAATATTTCTAGCCGATGTGGGACATTGTACATTCACTTATTAATAAGTATTTTGATATATAAATTTTACATAATTTCAAAAATGTTAAATATTGATATGTCTGATCCAGATTAGTTATTAAAAAAAATCTGAATAATTATAATATTTTAAACTTTTAAAATTTGGATGCTTGGTAAATCAAGCTTCCTACTCATTCATAGTTGAAAGCATATGATGTTCATATATTTTACCCTGTTTTCTCTTAGTATATTCACATCTTTTGCATCTTTTGCTATCCATTTTCACCATTATTGTGTAGCTTTAGGACTAATCATGCATTAGAGTTTAGTTGCATTGCATTTGCATCTTTTCATGCATAAACAGGTGATTTTGGAGCCTAAGGAGCATGGAAGCAATGCTGAGGAAGAAGTGAAGCAATCATAAAGGGAAAGCAAGAGAGTTAAGGCTGAAATAACAAGGTCTGAAGTCCAACTCGACCACACACTCGACCGTGTGCTGAGGAGGACTCGACCGAGTGGAGAACGCACGAGAGAAGCCAGCTCGACCTGCCACTCGACCGAGCACAGGTCGAGTTGACCGAGCCGTTGACTATTTTGTCTTTTAGTATTTTTAGGGCTTCCACTCCCCTCCTATATAAAGCCTTGTATCTGCAGCCACAAAAGTGTGCAGCTTTTTAGATATTCTCTAAATCAAGTATTTTACCCTTTTGGGAATTATTCTTTTTGCATTTTTATATTTCTTAGATCTTGTACTTGAAAAAGACTAAATTTTTCAATATTGTTGGTTTCATAACTTTCCTAATATTGAGAATTCGAGTTTCATTTCTTTTTCAATATTGAAGATCTATATTTTATCTTTCTAGTGATGCAAGTTTCATTATTTTCTGGGTTTTTGACTTTGTTCACCATGTGTTCTTGTGAGTAGTTTGCTTAGGATCTTGAGGATGGGTTAGGCTGGGTTGATCTTGTGGTTTATTTGATTTGGTTAAGATTGATTGTTGTAGATCTCTTCTAGGCTAGATGTTCTTAATGCTGATCCTATATCTGAGAAGGTAGGGTTTGATTTCAAGCATCTTAGCATCACACCAATGTCTAAGGAGCATAGATAAGGCTAGATCTAGAGCTTACCATTAGGCTTGCTAAGAGATTAGAGGTCTTGTTTGGTTTGAGATGTATTGCTTAATGCATGCTTGTGTAGATTCTTTACTATGTGAGAGCAAGTCTAGAAATGCATAGGTTTGATTGTTTCTTGCCATGAGAGTGGATTAAACATGTCTTAGAATAGTATGTCTAGAGATTAGCTCAAAGTTTGTTTGAGGTTTGTTGACCAAGTTAAATAACCACAATGATTAGTTCAGCCCATGAATCCCTCCTCAGGACCTTCTTTGTTTATTGATATCTTAGTCTTAATCATGTTGCTTGATTGTTGTTTGATTCGTTTTTGCATTGCTCTGTTTTTATTGTGTTGCTCTGTTTTCACGTTTAGTCTAGCTCGACCCTGTACTCGACCTACACTCGGTCGAGTGCTTGCTCGAGTTCTTCCCCAGAGCTTGTGTTTATGATTTGTGATTGTCTTGTTTCATTTCTGATGCATTCATTTAGTTTTCTGTTCATTGCTTGTCTTGCATAGGTTTATTTCTTGCATTATAGTAGTTTCTATTTCTGTTTTAGCTTCATTACTGTTACAATCATTCTGTTCATTTACATTCAGCATCTAGTTCTTGTAGTTTTATTTTCTGCACTTTGCATTTTAATCATAGGATTGTTAGTGACAAACATCCTTTACATCTGGCTTAAATTAGATCTTTATGCACATTTTGACTGTTCACAAACACTCAGATTGGATTGACACCTCTTATACTGCAACTGCATAAGGGGAATTGAAACACCTTACCATCCATCTATTCATTGCATACATTCATCATCATTCACATTCACCACCACCAAAACCTTGTTTCAATTTGGCGCCGTTGCCTATTTGAGTGTGTTTTTGTGACAATTAGGATCCATAAAAGTCTAAGATTAAGTTCGTTTATCCACTTGTTCACTACTGATCTTGTTTCTTCTTCTGCTTGTCTGTGCTTGAGTTTCAGGTACCAGCTCGACCATCGACTCGACCACCACTCGAACGAGTGTGTGATCGAGCACTTGATCGAGTCAGAAGCCAGATACAAATAGACATCAGTTCCCAGTCGACTCGACCACCCACTCGAGCATGTACTCGACCGAGTGCCTGTTCGAGTCCGTCATCATGATTCACAACAATATGTTCCATTCTGTACCATGGCAACATCAACCAGGATTCCAGGCTTAATGGTGTCACCCTCCAGTGTTTCAAACTTCACAAGCCCAAGAACCTGACTTAAGAGCTATGATGCATCAACTTTTACTTAGGCAAGCAACTGAGCAGATTGAGGTAGCAAAGCAGTTTGCTGAGCTGCACCAAACGTTGAATTCCTATTCTAGTGACCTAAACTCCAAGGTCAAGTATATGGAGAGCTCCATTGCTCCCACTTCAGCCCCTAAGCCAAACCAACTTCTTGAAGATCCTATTCCAAACCCAAGGGGGTTTACAGCTAAAGCTCTTAATCTCCATGAAGATGATGTCACTGAGGACAGTGAGATGCAAGGTGGGGAGGATTGGTCACTTATGGAAGCCCAGAGTGAAGGTTTTTCAAAGCAGACTGAAGCAGGGAAACCACTCGACCAGATGCTCGAGCCAGCACTCGACCGAGTGCCTAATCGAGTGGTCCAACAAGCTGAAGAACTAGAAGCTGTTAAGCCTGCTAAGTACATTCCTCCTGCTTACAAGCCTCTACCATTCCCAGGACATTTCAAAGCAAAGAAGATTAAGGAATTAAGGGAGATCATTGAGAAAAAAGAAATGTTGGCTAAGCAACAAGAGGATGAGATGGTTTTGAAGGAAGAAGTGGTCATTGAAAAGAAGGAAGTAATGGCCATACAACAGGAGGTTGTCATTGAGAAGAAGGAGGAAGTGATGGCTTTGCAGCAAGAGGAAGTGAAAGTCTTGAAGGAAGTAATGGCTATACAAGAGATTACCATTGCTTACAAGGAAGAGGAGAGAGGGTTTGACTTGAGCAAATTTGTTCAGAATCCTTCCTATAAGGACATGCTGCTTGAATTATCCAAGATGAAAGCTCAGGAACAAGACATGAAGGACTTAAGAGAAATTGGGGAAGCTGTTATACCAACAAAACTTGAAGACCCTGGATCATTTAATCTACCTTGCTCCATTAGTTACATGCACTTCAATAAATGCTTGTGTGATCTGGGAGCTTCAGTGAGCTTAATGCCATACTCAGTGGCTGAAAAGTTGGGGTATGAATACTTTAAGCCTTGCAACCTCTATATTGGCATGGTAGATGGATCCAAGTGGGATGTGCTTGGGATAATTTAAAACCTTCCAGTCAAGATAGGAAAGGCAAGAATCCCAACTGATTTTGTGATCATGAACATGGATCAAGAGCCAGAAGATCCTCTCATCTTGGGGAGATCATTCTTAGCCACAGTTGGAGTTGTAATAGATATTAAGATGGGAACCATCAAACTTCACCTTGCTAAAGACTTCACTATGAAGTTTGACATCAAGAATACTACTCATCAGCCTACTATTGAAGGTCATCACTTTATAATAGGGAAAAAGGCTAGTTGTGAAGTTTTTGAGGAAGGAGGGAATCCTAGGATTAAAGGTTCAGCCCAAGATAAGACTGTCCAAGAACTAAAGGGGTCAGTTCAAGTGCTAGCTGGTTTAGTGAAGGAACTTCAAGCTCAGCTCAACAAGAAGTCTTGGAAGAAGGCAAGACCAAGACTCAAGTTTAAGAAGAAACATGCTTCAAGTGTCAAGGAAGTAGTGATCAAGAAGGAACACCAAGGTTATCAAGTAGAACCAGGAGGGATTTTATCACCTCCTTGGTCTCCAAATCAACCTTAAAGAGCTATAAGAAGTCAAGCTTAGTGACTCTAAACAAGCTCACTAGGGAGGAAGTCCCTAAGGTATCCTTTGTAAATATGGTTTAATCTCTTAGTAGTTTTGATGTGTTTTCTTTTATGTTTGTGTTGGACAGGCTGTTTAATGAGAGTGTAGATGGGTTTGGAGAGAAATGGACTTGGAAAAATAGACTCGCAAGCCAGCTCGACCCCTCACTCGGACACGCACTCGACCGAGTCACGGTCGATCGCCATCGTCGAGCTGCCCCAATCTCCATCTCCAATTCACCAACAAGACCCCAACTACACCTTTGACAGCATGCAAGAGGATGTGGACAACTTCTTCTCCAATCCTTAAGGTACCAATATCACCTTCACTTGTAAATATCATTGCATTTCATATTTGTGTTTTGTTTTTAATCTTGAATCCTCATTCAAATTTCTTTCACACAGGAGACTATGTGATTTAAGTTTGGGGGAGGGTTAGCATTTGACATTGTGTTTTGTGATCTTATTTCAAATTTTTAGGATCCTCATATTAGTATTTGCATAACCATCTAAGGCATAGAAAAACCATAAGAATTTGAAAAATTTTGAAAAAATCTTTATAAAAAAAAAGAGTGTTCATGTAGTTTGCATTGCATATTAGAATCTTGTTTAGCATGTTTCATGTAGGATTGTATAATATTTGCATTATGGATCTATGATGAGTATTTTCTTGTTAGCTTGCTCATTCACTAGACTAGGATCAATGCCCAAGTTAATAGTACTTTGATGCTAGTTGACTGGTTAGAAGCATAAGATTGAACCAAGCCTTGAATTCCTGCATTGTATTTGGTCTATATTGAAGCATGTTGTGATTTGATGCCATTTCCTATCTATAAGAACCTAATATTGACTTTCAATTATCAATGTGTGCATTGCTTTAAACTCATGGATACCATATACATATTTGGATCATCTTTCTCCTTTTTACCACTCTTGTTGATCCAAGTAGATGATTTCCTCATTAAGAATCAGTTTCCCTACCCTTAACCAACCCTTCTTTCAAGCCTTGTTTATTCTTGTGTGTGTGAGGCCTATTTTGGGATTGAGCTTGGTAGAAAGTGTTAGGTTTGAACTGACAATAGTAAAGCCTTGTGTAGTTCTAGTTTGCACTTTTCAAACTAGATAGGACTAGGTGGTTCACTTGTTGGGTTTGGGACTTGGCTGTTATGAAAAGAAAAAGAAAAAAAAAAAAAAAAAAAAAAAAAGAGAAAAGAAAGAAAAAGGGTAGAGTCTTTAAGAGGAGATTGTGTTTAAGCAAGGTCTAGTGAAATGATGGGAAGGAAAAATTGTTGAAGATGGTTCTAGTTAAAGAAAAGAAAAGAAAGAAAAGAAAAGTCTAGCAAAAAGCTTGTATGTCTTAAGAATAAGAAGAAAAGAAAACCATAGCAAATAAGTAAGAATCCCCCATCCCACTAGAAAGATCAAATAAGAAACCTCTCCTAAGACTTGAAAACCAAAAGAGAAAAGGGTGAAAGAGAAAAGAAGAAGTTAAAGGGTAGCACTAGGATCATTTGGGTTTAGATTGCTAGGATAAACACTTTGGGTGCCTTTGGGTAGACAAGATTTTATTCTTGTATGTGTCTAGGTGTTCTTATCTTTAGCATTCTTCTAAAGCTCAATCCATTTTTATGAGAGAACCTTGATATTGATAAGCCCCACTCTAAAAAGAGACCATCATTGTCTCAAAGCCTTTACCTCAAACCAAATGAGTTTAAGCATTGCATAGAATTGATTCATGTTCTTGATTAATGAATGTTAAAGAAAATGGTTGATTTGAATGCATGTGGATATCTAAGGCTCAAATCAGTAAAGGTTGTGATATGCTTGTCTAAAGTCTTTAAGTACAGCTCATTCAACTTGCATCATAGTACTAGTAACTTGGACATTAATTCTAGATGGTCTATTTGCAAGCTTTAGGAGCTGAGATCCCACTTTCAAACCTCATACCTTCTTATGTCTTGCTTATTTGCTTGAGAGCAAGCAAAGACTAAGTTTGGGGGTGTTGATGTTCATATATTTTACCCTGTTTTCCCTTAGTATATTCACATCTTTTGCATCTTTTGCTATCCATTTTCACCATTAATGTGTAGCTTTAGGACTAATCATGCATTAGAGTTTAGTTGCATTGCATTTGCATCTTTTCATGCATAAACAGGTGATTTTGGAGCCTAAGGAGCATGGAAGCAATGTTGAGGAAGAAGTGAAGCAATCATGAAGGGAAAGCAAGAGAGTTAAGGCTGAAATAACAAGGTCCGAAGTCCAACTCGACCGCACACTCGACCAGACACTCGACCGTGTGCTGAGGAGGACTCGACCGAGTGGAGAACGCACGAGAGAAACCAGCTCCACCTGCCACTCGACCGAGCACAGGTCGAGTTGACCGAGCCGTTGACTATTTTGTCTTTTAGTATTTTTAGGGCTTCCACTCCCCTCCTATATAAAGCCTTGTACCTGCAGCCACAAAAAGTGTGCAGCTTTTTAGATATTCTCTAAACCTAGTATTTTACCCTTTTGGGAATTATTCTTTTTGCATTTTTATATTTCTTAGATCTTTTACTTGAAAAAGACTAAATTCTTCAATATTGTTGGTTTCATAACTTTCTTAATATTGAGAATTCGAGTTTCATTTCTTTTTCAATATTGAAGATCTCTGTTTTATCTTTCTAGTGATGCAAGTTTCATTATTTTCTGGGTTTTTGACTTTGTTCACCATGTGTTCCTGTGAGTAGTTTGCTTAGGATCTTGAGGATGGGTTAGGCTGGGTTGATCTTGTTATTTGATTTGGTTAAGCTTGATTGTTGTAGATCTCTTCTAGGCTAGATGTTCTTAATGCTGATCCTATATCTGAGAAGGTAGGGTTTGATTTCAAGCATCTTAGCATCACACCAATGTCTAAGGAGCATAGATAAGGCTAGATCTAGAGCTTACCATTAGGCTTGCTAAGAGATTAGAGGTCTTGTTTGGTTTGAGATGTATTGCTTAATGCCTGCTTGTGTAGATTCTTTACTATGTGAGAGCAAGTCTAAAAATGCATAGGTTTGATTGTTTCTTGCAATGAGAGTGGATTAAACATGTCTTAGAATAGTATGTGTAGAGATTAGCTCAAAGTTTGTTTGAGGTTTGTTGACCAAGTTAAATAATCACAATGATTAGTTCAGCCCATGAATCCCTCCTCAGGACCTTCTTTGTTTATTGATATCTTAGTCTTAATCATGTTGCTTGATTGTTGTTTGATTCGTTTTTGCATTGCTCTGTTTTTATTGTGTTGCTCTGTTTTCACGTTTAGTCTAGCTCGACCATGTACTCGACCTACACTCGGTCGAGTGCTTGCTCGAGTTCTTCCCCAGAGCTTGTGTTTATGATTTGTGATTGTCCTGTTTCATTTATGCTGCATTCATTTAGTTTTCTGTTCATTGCTTGTCTTGCATAGGTTTATTTCTTGCATTATAGTAGTTTCTATTTCTGTTTTAGCTTCATTGCTGTTACAATCATTCTGTTCATTTACATTCAGCATCTAGTTCTTGTAGTTTTATTTTCTGCACTTTGCATTTTAATCATAGGATTGTTAGTGACAAACATCATTTACATCTGGCTTAAATTAGATCTTTATGCACATCTTGACTGTTCACAAACACTCATATTGGACTGACACCTCTTATATTGCAACTGCATAAGGGGAATTGCAACACCTTACCATCCATCCATTCATTGCATACATTCATCATCATTCACATTCACCACCACCAAAACCTTGTTTCAGCATATTAGTCTTATTTATAATAGTTCTTAGTCATTGTCTAAAAAATTTCTAGCCAATGTAGAATGTTTTACATTCACTTATTTATAAGTATTTTGATATATAAATGTTACATAATTTCAAAAATGTTAAATATTGAGATGTTTGATCCCGATTGATTATTAAAAAAATCTAAATATATAAAATCTTAGAAATTTTAAAAAATGTTAATTAATAATATGTCTAACCTATTAGTTGTTTTAAATCCAATGTGGACATGTTTAGGAGTTAGTATAGATATCATTTTAAAAAAAATATTTCAAACAATATTTTTAATATTTTATATGTGAATTTTGCAATAGTTAAATGAAAAAGTAATAATATGTAGTATGATGATAATATGGTAAAAATGTGCTGTACAAATCTTTTAAATTTTGATAAATTAGTTCCGTTGTTTTTAATAAATTATTATAGTATATCTTATTCTATTTTGCAAGTAAATCATACAAACAAACAAACAAAAAAAATGGAAGAAAAACATACCCTCCACAACCTGGGTCCCCCACCTCGTAGAAGTATGTCTTTATCTACACTTTTTGTCCTTTGTTTCCTCTCTCCCCCACCATTCTTTTTCTCCTCTCTCTCCGCTTGTTCTTCTTACCCTGTTCCTTCTCATGTCTTCCTCCTCCTCTTCTTCCAACAACGGAGACTCCGGCGCTGGTGGAAGCGGCGGCGTTTTCGAGGCCCCATCTCCTTCTCGCCCTCGCCGCGGCGCCAACGACGTCTGGCCGGAGCCTTTTCTTGAATCTCTCGCCGTTCAGGTCGCTGTTGACGCTTCCTCATCCGCTGGCCTCCTCGCCGCAGCTCCGGCTCTTGCCAACGTTTTCCGGGTCAGTTCTGGCGTTCTTTGAATACCCTTCTTTTAGTTTCATAACGGTCGAGACACATCAATTTTCTCGTATCTATACTTCAAGTAGGAAAAAATATTTTCATTTCTATATAAGTAGATCTCACTCTACCGTACGTTACACTATCTGAATTTGTTTACTAGCTTGAGCTTGAAAATATATAGCGAGACATAGATCTTATACAGACAAAACAAAGTCAAAGTGTTCGCGGGTCTATAACTTAAGTGGAGGGACACAATCTTGGTCTAGTCAAATGTACTAGTTGTTTCAAGTCTCTTGTACTTTAGTTGTTTCTAAGCTTAGATTTGATTTCGCCGTTCCAATTCTTTTTGGTATTATGAAAAACAATTCTTATAATTTTAGATCATCATTAAGTGATGAAATGAAATCCTTCAGACGAAAAAAAAAAAAATCATCATTAAGTGATGAAGTTACTTAAATTGAATGTGAAAGTAGTTTTTAAGGGTGCGATTGTGAAGAGACAAATCAAAAGAATTTTTATTATTTAAAAAAACTGACCTATGGAAAGGTAACCGCCCTTTCTGTGTTTCTATGATGGGTCCAAGTCCAACTTTTTATGTCTAACAAGACGACATTAATTTGATGTCTCTTTCACATATCATATGGTTTGGGGACTTTGTTTTTCTTTTTATTCATTTAGAAACTTTTTGTCTTCCGTTTTTACCCAATAAGTTTATTTCTTTTCCTTTGTTCTCTCGTCCACTTTTGATACCTTTTAATGTCTATTTTTGGATCCTCCAAGGAGACCATACAACCCCATTTCGCTTGTGTAATCTTTGTGAAAATTGGGATATGTAACTCTAATATTAATATTATAATATGGATTGGATCCCTTAGGGCACAAAATCAAGGTTTATATATATATTTTTTTTGGGTTTAAATCTTCCTTTCTTGGCATGTAGAAAGCCTCTTTTTTTCTTAAGATCAAGAAATCCACTTTTTGACTCAAAAGTTCTTACAACAATAATCAAATTAAACACACTTTCTTGACTTGCTCCAAAAAATGTTGATAGACATTAGGCACAGTAGTCTTTAGTCCATTGCCCAATACATTTATTATATTTTCTCTTATATATGTATAACGGTATATATCTTTCAATTGTCTAAAAATAAAATTATCTGTTAGAAAGTGACCTCTCACTACAGGCTCATAAAATTAGAAAATGTCGTTGCACATTTAAGAACATCTAAAAAGAGAATGAAAAAGAAACCTAAGTAAGGTCCTGTCTTTTTGCCTTGCCAATGTTAGTCTTATATTACCACATTAGGTTATTATACATACATACAAACTCTATTCATCAACATGTACATGATCCATGTATTATATCAGCCAATACATATTTTTCTTTTTCATAATCCTATGTCATATATGAAAATTGCTATTTTCTCTTTTGTTCATCAAAAATAAATAAATAATAATATATATATATATATATAATGCTAAAGTTTTTTTCTCATATATAGTAACGAGGAATAGTATATAAGTACTTATGTACATTTTTTGCGTCCTGCTTTTATTAGTTTTTCTCTGCCAATATATATTATGATCCAGTGAGTAATGCATGCAGAGCTTCTGACAACTTCTCATTCTCTTTTTCTCTCTCTCTCTATATATGTAAGTATTCACGTTAATTCTAAATCTTCATTAATTCCATATTATTTTCTAATAAATTGAATTTTCAAATTTGCCCTAAAGTATAGAATTTGAAGAAAACTGCAGTGTGGTTACAGCATAACACTTTTGTCAGAGAATTAAGGCTATAAACATAGAGTTTTCATTGTTGTTTTCACTTTGAAATCGATCGTGGATTCATCCTTTTTTTTCTGGCTGGATTCATCTTTTCTATCGAAGTGGGTTTTTTATCTTTTCTCCTTTCCTTAATTTTTCAGTCAAAAGACACGACAGTATGGGCACTACATATGCCGAGAAGCACATGGAACCCAATGTTAAGGTTAATGGTCTCTTAGAGCACGTGGTGTCCGTAGATAATATTATGTTCTTACATTTGATATATATATATATATATATGACATTAAAATACAAAAGTGAAGTATTCTGAATCTTGTCATCTTACACAACTCAGGAATATTTGAAATACTTTCTTTCCGTGCTTATATATCCTACTAGCCGCATGTGATTTTTGATTTTGATTGGTAATTTGTAGAATAATAGATTGGATTAGCCATGCCAACATATTTTACTTATTAACTATACTTGTCCAAGTGAGATAAACTTATAGAAAAGTTGAGTTCGCCATCTGCAGTGAACATATATATTAGTCATTTTATAAAATGATTCATTTCGTGCCCTAAGATTATTATTGTCTTATCTGATTTTCTGACTAATAGACGTTACACATTTTGACTTCGCAATGCTTTAAAAATAGAGTTCGAAATATTTTGTTTTTAGGTTTTTTGATGAATAGGGAAACAAAAAAAAAATTATGTACTGTGTATAACACATGAAAGTGGAGAGTGTAGGTCCAGGGATTTTTGGAGAGAGATGAGATACAATAAAATCTACTTACTAATACAAATATATATAAGTGTAATATTTGAGTATTTATGGGAAGCTCTACTTTTAACAAGACAAAGGCTTAAAGCTATCCTTTCTTGGAAATGAAAGAGAGAAGGGCACGCTTGTTGGCAAAGTCGTAATCTCATGTTCAGCTCTCGACTCATTTAAGTCTTCTCAGCTGTCCTCCTATTATAATAAATTAACAAAAACCATATCATCTATTTTGTATTATTGTCACATTGATTTTTTTTTTTTTTTTGACATGGGACTAGGGCTTCTCTCGTTATTCCTTTTACACTAGGGCTTCTGTTGTAATATCTGTTGTAGCTTTGCAGAGATTGATTAGTCGCGTCAATTGAACATATGTCATAAAATAGATTATTTTTTTTATAAAATGAGTTGTGTTTTCGATGAGTAAGACAAATATACGCAGAGCTTGTGTCTGAGTCTGTCGTTGTCTTTCTATCTTCCTAGTCCCTATATAGAGTCTTTCATGCTTCGTTGCAGGCCTACTTATCTTCTTTCTATGTCATTTTAACTCTCTACCCACCTTCTATTTATTTTTAATTATTCAACCAATCTCTTGCTTCTGTTACATTTATTAATTAATATACTAATTAAACTTACTATAATCTTTGATTATCTATGTTGATATGTTTTTTAAATCGCAGGTTTGCACCACGTGGCAAGCTGTCTCTCGCTCCGACCATCTATGGCAACTCCTCTCCCGCCAAGTTTGGGCTAGAACACATCTGATGCACGACACGTGGCGGGACGAGTTCATTTACCGTCATCGGACGGCTAGAAACTTCCGGACGCGTACTCACACCTACTTCACACTCCAATTTGACCCGTCTGATGTGGACGAGCCAGACAGTCTCTCCTGCCGCTGTCTCACTCTCTCAGACCTATATCTAGCAGCAGGGTTCGCCGACGGAACCGTCCGGCTCTTTCTTTTGAACAACCGTCTCCACGTCAGGACTCTACGGCCGCCTCTTCGTGACCGCTTCGGAAGATTCTCACGAGCCGTCTCCGGCATTGTTATCTCCGACTCAAGACTGACGTTCGCTACAATGGACGGAGACATCCACGTGGCGGATATAGACGGGGTTGGTCACACACGCACGGCTTACGCGGGAGATATAGTAAACGACGGTGCGTTGGTTGATTTCACTGGCTGCGGACGTTGGTGGGTGGGTCTTTTCGCGGGTGTGCCAGGTCGTGCCTTCCACATATGGGACTGCAACAGCGAAGAGACAACATTCGTTGGTGGTACGCTCACCGACCCTGAAGCCGTCATGGGATGGCACACGTTAACAGAGCTAACAACGTCGCTTGGCCGCCTAAGGATCTCCGGTAACGAGACGGCGGTAGCATGCACGAGGTGGAGGATCATGGCGATCGATCTGAGAAACCAAGGAGTGATCATAGGAGAAGACGAAGAGCAACGTAGAGGACTAACGGTAACAGGTTTCGACGCCAACGAAGAGGCTTACGTTAGGATGGACAGCAGAGGTAACGCTAGCGTGCGCAGGGTGAACACGCAAGAAACGGTGTGCGAGTTCCGTGTGAGCGGAGCGGCGCAGAGAAGAGTGATGGGGTGTGTGAATAGACTGCACGCGCTAATGTGCGCAGGAGGTGTAATGCGCGTGTGGGAGGTAGAGAGTGGAGCGTACCTGTACAGTATTAGGGAGAGAGTAGGAGAAGTTGACGCCATTGTTGCCGATGAAAGACATGTGGCGGTTGTTTCATCTACATCAACGGCTCAGAGCATTATACATCTATGGGATTTCGGTGCACTGTAGCGTACCAGATTAGTATAACTAGAAGAAAAAGAAAGAAAGAAACTAGTATTTTTTTTTACAATTTCTCTCTGGAAAAGAGCGAAACCCTAAACCTAGGTGTATATGTAGGGTTTCTGATTTTTAATTAAATTGGGAAAGTGACGGAGGGTGAGATGGTGACAGGAGGGGTGAGATTTACAAGGGAAGAGATTGATTCCTTCAACAGAGTTTGACCAAAAGTACGTTACTGTTTTTGTCTAAAACCAAACAAAGTGGACTTTTGCTTATTGCTCTTGTTTTTTTTTTCTTTTTTTCTTTTGTTTAGGGCTCTCTCAGTTCTGACTTTGTACGAGATGTGGTTTTTTCATCTTCTTGTAATTCTTCATTTATCGATTTTTTTCTTTTCTTCCGCTGTTTCTATTTTCTGTAATAATTTCTAAAACGTTTGGACTTTGTGTCTAAAAATATAATTGTAACGAGGTGTGTGGTCAGAGAATCAGAAACATTATCAAAATCGAAAGAAATGGTATAGAAAAAAATGAATCATGAGATATAGATTTAAGAGTTGTTATATTATTCCAAGAATGTTACTCGAGCACATTCCCATTTTTATGATACATTGGACTGGATTGCTATGATCAATTTGATTTTTCTATAAACGAAACTACAAGGTGTGTTTGATATATACCACATTTATTTGTCCATTACACAAATTGACGACTACAAAAAAAAAAAAAAATTAAGTTTATTGAACCAAATATTTTGTCACAATAGGAAAAAATTCCTTAACAAATAAATACTGTGACAAATTGTAAACGGTTTACGAAAAATATGAGCAATAAAACCGCAGATCACAAAACAATAAGAGTAAAAAGACCGTCATAATGACCGATTAGAAACGGTCTCAAAATCATCATATTACGTATATATAATAATTTTTCTGTTATATTAATGAGACAATGACTCTTTTATGTTTTGTTGCTAATCAAAATTTCTAAATGAAAATAACTCAAAAGATTTATTCTTGCTTTAAATTAAATTAGGTAATAGTCCATGCCAGGCGAAGATAAATTTTTATAATTTTATAAAAGATTTATTAATAGTGAAAATACATACATTTATTCAATTTTCCTAAGAGTGTTCACTAGATTTCAAAAATATATAATGATTGTGTAAATTGTATCTTACAAATTATCAGGTTTCCTTGACAAATTGGTGTAACTATTTTGGATTGATGGCTTAATAACATTTTACAATTATTCTAATATACTCACTCTGTTTCACAAATAGTGTCATTTTGACATAATGCACACAAATTAAGAAAATTATCTAAGTTTCTATTTTACCCTTTATAAATAGACTTAAATTTTTCTCTTTTTAATTAATTAGCTCAAATTATAGGGATAAAAAAGAGAATTTAATCTTTAAAACTGCATTGAAAACATAAAATGACACTCTTTTTATAACAAAGAAAATATGTCAAAATGACATTCTTTATGAAACAGATGGAGTATAAGATAAACATATATATATAAATAAATATTACTTATATATATAGAGTATTTGAAATTTTAATTCATATAAATTGAAAGTTTTTTAATGTGCATGAAAAACAACGAAGCACTTAATGTATAAAAAATATGCAAAATATTAGATTTCGTGATAAAAGAGGACTTAAAAGTATCAATATTTGCTAACTCTAGGTATTATATAAGATATTTTAATATGTTTGGAAATTAGTTTTAAGAGAATAAGGATAGTCAATATAATGTGTTTAATAAATGTGATAATATAATAGAATTAAATAAAAATAATTAAGTTACTGAGAAAAATTAAACACTCTTTTAAATATATAGACGATTTTACTCTTTTATATATGAAAATATTTTAAAATTGATATAAATGTGCATAGATTCAGATGTATCAAATTCTAGAAAATTCCTGAAACATTCATAGACATTTGAAATTCGTTTTCTTAATTCTAGTTTCTACAAAAGAAAAAATAATGGAATTTTATTGTTAACTGTGTTTTGGGTTCTCTATGTTTATAAATAAAGGAGCTACTCTAGTAGATTATGAGTGACGTATGGCTAAATGGGATTGATTTGAGGACCTATCATCAGTTAAGTCGAGAACTACTACCATCAGTTGCATATGTCCAAGACACAATCTTTCTTTGCATCATTTCCTCTTAGTAATCTCTTAGTTTTTGGTCAGGTGTTATCAAGTTATCACAGTCCACCGTCTCTCGAATGCTAGCCGATTAGTCCGTCCAAGTGTGGATTAATGCTCGATCAGTTTACCAAGTTCGATTGAGCTGTCTCAATAGATTTTTACGAATGAAATTTGCTTTTTGTGCAATAGATCTTCTTTGGCCAATGCTTCTCACTCGATATCGTTTGTGTTAGTTATTATTATTGAAATCAACTGTTGAAATATGTTGCTATCATATACATAAAGTTTTCAATGTCTTTTGTAAATGTAATTAATGCATGGACTGATAGACTCTAAACTTGCATACTTAACTTTTGCATAGTCTTTTGAAAATGACGAATAGAACTCAATTATGAAAAGGAATACGAAAGGTCTATGTTACGAAAGATTAAAGGAGTGAAGAATTTTATTCTCAGATGAGTCACGTAGATTATTCATTGGATATACGAAATAAATGATTAGTAGGTTTAATGTTGATGAGGCAGCTAAATATATTTTTTTTCTACAAAAATGATATGGATGCTACCACATACCTTAAACTTCTTTTCTTATACAGGGTTTATTTCAATCTTTGGTCTTTTCTTGTTCATGAACAAAATTTATTTCATTGCATCCTCATGTAAACCCTAAAATTTATTTTAATTCTTGGTCTTTTGTTATTAGTAAATCCTACTTTATTTTCGTAATTTTCAAGGTTTTTTCACATTCTTTTCATCTCTTCATAATTGCTTAATTGATTTTAGCCGTGTTCTATTCACAGTCGCAACGACTGCAACGACGACAAGAAAATAAAACTATTATGGCATCAAACTCAACACGAATGAGTGGCTGTGACTATGACGGCAAGCAAACCATTTTGGGCTACAAAATGGCTTTTTATTTGCCGTCAAATGGTTGCCGTCAAAATGGTTTGCTTGCCGTCATAGTCACAACCACTCATTACGGCAAAATGGCTTTTTATTTGTGTCGCAGTTGCTGCATCTGCGATTGTAAAAAGAACACGGCTTTTATTTATCATTTTTCTCTACGGCTTGCTTTCTTTTTCCGCATCCTTTACCACTTCTGCATCCATCACATTTTTTAAAGCTCTTTTATGCATCTATCTAAATGACATTGGGGTATTGGATCTATCAAAATACACAATTATGGAAAAAGGGTTGGGACCAAACCAGAAAACCACTAAAAAGACAATCTGATAAACATGCAATAGATCGAAAACACAAAATCTAGTCTACCATACCCGACGCTAACAAGAACTACTCATTTGTCATGATAAAGAAGACCTCGAGCTCTTGACCTGAGTTAGCGGTTCTCGTCTCCAACCCAAGCATCAACCCACTAAATCCTAGAACTTATATCCCGGAATAAGATGGATTTTAGATAATCGAGACCATATCCCTTGACTCCCCGACCTAGCAAGAAGAGAGGAGTCGAATAAAACACTCCTATCCAGCATCTCTCACCCTTGGACCACCCTAACTGACACTACAAGAAAGACGTACATTGTTAGCTTGGAAAATATGCTATCATATGTAATACATAGCGATTTCATAAATGCTATGATATCGGCAGCTATGGTAGATACCCCATCTACGATAGCGTTATTTTTTTGAGCTATAATAAGTTCATATACAATAGCGTTAGTTAAATGTTTTAATTTAGTTTTTTCGTAGCAATATCTGAATGCCGTTATTTATTTTATCATAACAATTTATAAAAAAAATTTCAATTTTTTCTAAGAACTCAAATTGGGTATGATATATCATTGTACAATAGCAAATATTTTTTGCCGTAATTTATGTTTTCATAACTCTTTTTCGTGTTATATTACCTTATTACATAACTAAGTTTATTCGCTATGATGTATATTATAACGTCTTTTTCTTTGCTATTATAGTTGCATATAACATTTTTCTCCTGCTATTATATAGATGACTTAGTGTTATCTTTTAAAATAGAACATGCAATCATATGTAATATATATATATATAATCTGTAATTTCCCGAAAAAGATACCATTATATAGCATCCCAAAAGCATTGTGAATAACATCCCAAACACAATTCCAAAACATTCTAAATCACAATACCAAACACAATTCAAACTCTAAAATGCACAACATAAAACATTCCAAATTCGAAATACATAAGACTAGTCTTAAACTAGCTGGACCAAAGTTGCTTCATCCCCTACAATAATGGACATTGTCTTATATCAGTTTTGCACATGAAATACTAAAAGCACAAGCATCACAATAAATAATACTTACCAAAAGCACAAGCATCAGTTTACAACAGTCAATAGATGACCAACTGATCAATTGGCCGTGCATCTCTCATATACTCAATCTCATCTGATGGCCTCCAAACCGCTGCGTCATCTACCTTGACTATATCTATCCAAACTCGCACAGCTTTAGGACCCAAGCGAATACAGTGTAACTTTTGCTCTGGATCAGTTGAATGCACCCGTCCTTCAGCAACAACCCGCTTCCTTCTGCTAATATCCATTAACTTACACTTCTGATTTTCCTTCATAGCTCCATTTTTTCGCTGACAATTTGACAATATCAACCAATTACTACAGGAACGAGACATAACCATAATCAACTTCTCATAACATATATATATAAGTTACCATAGATCTTCAAAGAGGTGACTGTGCAGCTGTTTGAGTTTCCATTGCATTAGATTTTGGAACTGTTCTTGGAGACTTCTCGCATGATGCTGAGGTTTGTGTCTTATGCGATTTAGATGCAGACTTTTGAGTAGGAGATAACTGACCTGTTTCATCTAGGTTGTTTTCAAATACAACTTTGGTGACAGGCCATGCTACAAAAGACAGTAAACAGTCCTTTATGTATGTCACATCTATTGTAGGCCTACAAAAACTTTTACACCCTTTGGTCCGAGTGGAAGTCAATTCACCAAAGCTTTCTGATCTTGTGTGTTCCAACGGCCTTCAGCAACAACTACATCATCGTCAGACAGATCAAGTAGTTTGCATTTGTTCGAAGAATTGGTTCTTGTGCCTTGTAAAAAACATTAATAAATCACTTTAGTATTCTAGATGATCTATAATATGTACAAACTTATTAATTAATAAACAAAATAGAAACTTTACAAGTGGTGTCATATCTTCTTTGTGGTCCCCCTGTTCTAGACTAACACACTTTGTGGCAAGCCATGCAATTATGTGCCCAACAGATTCTTCAATCGTGAACATTTCACTAGCAGGTATCCAAAGGAATGTTTCGGGTACAGTGGCAGTGTCAACCAATACTTTATAATCTAAAGGACCTAAACGAAACTCATTCACAACATTATCTGGATCCGTCGATATAATACGTCCCTCAGCAACATTTGCAGCATCACCTGCCCAATCAATCAAAATACACTTTGGTTGTGTTTTTTTGTTCACACTCTACGCAAATTTAGATTATTAAAAACAAAAACAGAGTGTATAGTCATAAAGAAATCAACATAATGGATTATTAATCACTTACCCTTGCAGCTGAGTTTTTACCAACTTCAGCTTCTTGTCTCTGTAAAATGCAAGAAAAATATGAAACAAAGTTTACATCATTATCCATCAGCTTATTGTACAAATAGAATAGTGCATTACCTGGTTCTTCAGATTGAAATTTTCATTTTGTAGTTCAGTAACCTTGTTATTGAGCTTAATTTGATTCTCTTCCATTTCAACAAAACACTTGTGCTTAACTTGGAAACAAGCTAATTTGGTCTTACTCATATTTCTGCCCATTGCCCTCATTCGACCGGGATTATCTGGTCCTAACAGTTGGGTAAGTGTATCTTGTCCTACATTTGTTGCAACTGATGGATGATCAAAATTAACAAGTCCGACTGCCTTTTTCTGCAAATGTAGTCATTTACATGTGAAAGCAGTATAATTTAAATATATACTAAAAACCAAATTAACGAGCACACTAAATTATAACTTACAATTTTTTTCAGCTGCATTTGTATTCACGGGTGTCCCATCTTTTCTAGTACGCAATTTCACCCACACCTTGAGTCTTTACACTTCAGAATGATCTGAACTTTCTTGTTTCTAAACAAATAAACAATATATCATTCAAAATACTTTTTAAGCGCTGAGAATTAACAACGTAATTGCATTAACCTTACCAATTCTTCAGCTAGTCTAACCATTCCTTTGCGACTACAAGTGTGTGGTATCTGTTTGCGCCTCCTTTCCTTATAGCTATCACTTAGGACCTAACACATGATTGTAGATATGTCATATTAGATCCAAAAACAAACATAAAATTAACTAACTTAATTAAAAATAATACCTTAAACTCATTGCTAGTTTTGTTTTTCACAAATTTACGCCAACAGTTTGGATTAACATTCTTAGGTCGCATATTCATCCTTTGTTGGTTAGTGTGAGCCTCCCTAATTTTCTTAACCAGTCGTGACTTTGATGACCTCCACAAACCTCCCATATGTTTAAGCACGGCAGTCTTTTGGTAATCTTCGTCTAATTCAAACCTTACCTGTAATCAATCACATTTTAAGAATAAATATTTAAACCAGCTATTAAGTAAGTAGATGTCAAAGTAGAGAAAAGTTTACCTGGATAGATTTCCAAAACACAACTTGGATATAAGGGTATTACAGCATCTGCAAGCTTTGCAAGAAACTCATCTTCTTTCTTGTCCTCACACTCTGCAATCTCACTGAGTTCAGAATTTCTAACAAAGTCATCATCCATGAACTCAGCAGCTTGATATAACCCATATATCTCATCATTAAACTGACAGACCTTCTTGTCACCTTCAACCCCATACTTTAACTCTCAATGATGATACCAATCTGACCGCCACTTATAAGCCTCATCCATACCCCTTGTAAGAAGATGGTCAACTACAACACTGGCAGAGTGACGATCAATGTTACGACAGTCAATGCAAGGACATATAATCATATCACCATCTCCCAAATCAGCAGCCACAACTCGTACAAAATTTGAAGCCCCTCTCTCGTAAGCTGGATCAGCTCTTCATTGCATAATTGAAGAGAAAAAAAAGGTAAACTCTCTAAACCCCTACTTAAGCTAGCCTAACCTGAATAATTTATGCAATGATATACCTGCAAAGATGCACCCAATCCTTGTGCACCATTATATGATCTAACCTTACTACATAAACAACATATACGATTTATTGACAGAACCTTAGACATGAATCACAATCACACACACATATATCGCATATATTAAATCAATAGCAATCACAAACACAAAACAGTATTTAGACAACTATATCGCATATATTAAATCAATAGCAATCACAAACAGTATTTAGAAACAACCAAACAGGAAAAAAAAAAAAAACTGTCCTGTAAATGGAGATAAATAAAATCTTGTTCAGTTCCAAGATGTACACTTAGCAACACTTGCAAAACATAATTAGAGAAAGAGTATAAGTTTCAATTGGATACATAACAAAATCGGATAGTTAAACAAAATGGAAGAGACTAATTGGATACATAACTAATCGGATACTAATGAGCTCTAATACAATTGAACAAATCTATTGCATGTAAAAAAATAACTGTGTATTGTTCTAATTTCATAACTGTGAATCAATTTCATAACTAATCGGATACTAATATGCTCTGAATCAATTGAAAAAATCTATTGCATGTCCAAAAATCAAAACTTATATAAAACAATCATATGAGGAAGAAAACAACCTTCGAGTGGAGCTCAAATCCAGAAGTTAACTCCGGCGGTACTTCAAAGGGCGGTGATGGCGACAGCGATTGGCGAACCAATTGGTGTGTGTAAGAGATTTACGTGTAACTGGGAGAGAGACTCGAACAAACCAAAAGAACGGCAACGGTGAGTTTAATAACGGAATTGTCTTTCGAGATTTTAGAGTTTCAGCTACCAAAAGAGAAAAGTGGTGAAGTAAAGGAGAGAGAGTATGATAAAGTGTTTAGTATTTTTACTTTTTGATTAAATTTTCTAAGTGTTTCGAGGAATAAGTGATTTTAGTTTCCGCTTCTTAAAAACACTATTATAGCGTTTATACAATGCTATCATATGGTAACAAAATTATAAACTAAACTTCCATAGCAGTTTTGAAAATCGTGCTATCACGAGGTGCTATCAATATACAATGCTATCATATGGTAACAAAATTATAAACTAAACTTCCATAGCAGTTTTGAAAATTGTTGGAATAAGCTTGAAGAAAGCTTAGAGAAGAAACTAGTCCTAGTTCTATTATGATTGTGATATTAAAGAGATAAGGATCAAATATCTAGAGAGTTATCTAGATATGTGAGGATTCCTATTAGGACTAGGATTAGTAAAGTAGTATATAAGGATGTGTTGGGATGTAACACAACTTATGAGGTTTGAGTGATAAAGAGAGATTGAGAGCTTAAGTTTTTGAGAGAGTTTTCTTAAGCTAATATAAAGGAGACATACTTTATATAAATCTTGTGTTTCTTAAAGAGCAAACCTTTACTTTATTTGGTATCAGAGCTTGATTTAAATCATCAAAAAGAATTATGGCCGAACTCGCACTACCACCACCACTCAAGGAAGGAGGAAGTTCTTCCTCTATTGTTTGTCCGATGCTAAACACAAATAATTACACTGTATGGGCGATGAAGATGAAACTTGCATTAAAGGTTCATAAAGTCTGGGATGCAATAGAAGCAGAAACCGAACAAGTCAACGAGGATCAGAATAACATAGCCATGGCTTTGTTATTTCAATCAATACCCGAGAGTTTAACTTTGCAAGTTGGAGAACATGGAACAGCAAAGAAAATTTGGGAAGCAATCTGAGCTAGAAACGTTGGAGCAGAACGGGTTAGAGAAGCGAGACTGAAAACTTTAATGTCTGAATTTGAACGTTTGAAGATGCAGGAATCTGAGAAAATCGATGACTTTGTTGGAAAACTTGCTGCTATCGGATCAAAATCAGCGGCACTAGGAAAAACCATAGAAGAATCAAAGATTGTTAAGAAATTTCTTAACAGCCTCCCTCGCAAGAAATTCATACATATGGTTGCCTCTTTAGAACAAGTTTTGGACTTAAATACAGTGAGCTTTGAAGATGTTGTTGGTCGGTTAAAAACTTATGAAGAACGAATCAGTGTCGAAGAAGAATCCCAGGAAGAACAGAGCAAATTAATGTACGCAACCACAAATCAACAAGTGAATCAATATCAACAGCATCAACAAGTGAATCAAAATCAACAGCAAAAAGACTACAGTGGAGATTTTGGAGGATACAGAGGAAGAGGTCGAGGTGGTAGGTTTGGAAACAGAGGACGAGGAAGAGGACGTTTTGGAGGAAAAGATATGTCACATATTATTTGTTTTAGATGTGATCAAACTGGTCATATGGCGTTTAATTGTCCTGATAGACTACTCAAGCTGCAAGAGACACAAGAAACGGACAACAAAGACACAGAGGATGCAGACGAGCTTCTAATGCACGAGGTAGTCTACTTAAATGAAAAACGAGTTCTACCTAGTAAGTTCGAGACTAGTAAAGATGGGGATAGCGTTTGGTACCTTGATAATGGTGCCAGTAATCACATGACCGGAGATAGGAGATATTTTGAGAAGCTTGATCTATCTATTACAGGGAAAGTTCGTTTTGGAGATGACTCTCGAGTCGACATAAAGGGAAAAGGAACAATTGTCTTCATAGATCAGAACGGGAAGCAAAGGGAGATGACTGATGTTTATTTCATTCCCGATCTAAAAAGCAACATAATCAGTCTTGGACAAGCTACAGAGTCCGGCTGTGACATACGGTTAAGAGGGAAATATCTGACAATAAGAGATCAAGAAGGAAAGCTTCTGGTCAAAACAGAGAAGTCGAGGAACAGGCTTTACAAGGTTCAAATGGGGTTGCGAGATAACGCCTGCCTTTATCTCACAGAGATAAGTGAATCAGGTAAATGGCATGCGAGGATGGGACATGTAAATTATGCAACCTTAGGAGCAATGTTAGGTAAGGAATTGGTTCTCGGAGCACCAAAATTGTCAGTAAGAAAGGAAATTTGTAGCTCATGTTTACTTGGAAAACAAACCAGACATGAGTTCCCTCAAGAAACTGTTTTTCGAGCTACAAAGAAGTTAGAGCTTTTACATGGAGACCTTTGTGGACCAATAACACCAAGCACAGCAGCAGGAAATAGGTATGTCTTTGTGATCATTGATGACTTCTCTAGGTACATGTGGACTATGTTATTGAAAGAGAAAGGAGAAGCATTTGAGAAGTTTCAGAAATTCAAGGCTGTAGTAGAGAAAGAAGCTGGGGAAATTATACAAATTTTCAGAACAGACAGAGGTGGGGAGTTTGTGTCTCACGAATTTAACTCTTTTTGTGAAGCTTCTGGCATAAAAAGGCATCTAACAGCACCATATACACCACAACAAAATGGTGTTGTTGAGAGAAGAAATCGAACTTTGATGGAAATGGCTAGAAGCATCTTGAAGCATATGCACATGCCAAATTATCTATGGGGAGAGGCTATTAGACATTCGACATATCTCATTAACAGAATAGCAACTCGAGCTTTGAAGGAGAAGACTCCATATGAATGTTTTCGGGATAAAAGACCTTCAGTTCAGCATATTAGGATATTTGGCTGCATTGGTTACGCAAAGGTGGAGAAACCGAGTCTGAGAAAGCTTGATGATAGAACTCGCATTCTTGTTCACTTGGGAACAGAACCAGGGTCTAAGGCGTATCGATTGTTAGATCCACAGTCAAAGAAAATTGTTGTCAGTCGTGATGTTGTGTTTGATGAAACAAAAGGGTGGCATTGGTCTCAACATATTTCTGGTGAAAATAGTGATGAGGGTTTTAAGGTTAACTATGGTGTTTATGGCAATCATGGTCTTCAAGGAAGTGATGAGGTTGATGAGAGGGAACATATTCAGAATGAGATAGAACCGGGGGATATTCTGGATTCACAAGAGCGAACTATTGAGGACGAGACACAACAAAATGTGGACACAAGTACAAACCTGCCTGCAACTGCAACTGCAGAACCAGAGTTACGGAGGTCTGAACGGGTGAGGGCTAAACCAAAACATCTTCAAGACTTTGTATTACTTGCTGAAGAAGAAGGAGAGTATCTGCTCTCGTGCATCAACAATGAGCCTGCAAATTTTCATCAAGCCAGCGAGTCCAAAGAATGGATAAAAGCCTGCCAAGAAGAAATAGGATCAATAGAAAAGCTTAGAACTTGGGATCTTGTTGATTTACCCATTGGAGCAAAGCCTATTGGTTTAAAATGGGTGTTCAAGTTTAAGAGAAATTCTGATGGGAGTATTAACAAATATAAAGCCAGGCTAGTAGCAAAAGGATATGTGCAAAAATATGGGGTTGATTTTGACGAAGTCTTTGCACCAGTTGCCAGGATTGAGACCATAAGACTCCTAATTGATCTAGCAGCTTCACATGGCTGGGAGATTCATCATCTAGATGTAAAGACTGCCTTTCTTCATGGAGAACTCAAGGAAACAGTTTATGTTAGTCAACCAGAGGGATTTGAGAAAGCAGGTTGTGAAGGAAAAGTCTACAAGCTTAACAAAGCTTTGTATGGTTTAAGGCAAGCACCTAGAGCATGGAATAACAAGCTAAATCAAATCTTGGAGGAATTACAGTTTAAAAAATGTTCAAAAGAACCTTCTGTGTATCGAAAGGATGCTGGTAAGGAGTTGTTGATTATCGGAGTCTATGTCGATGATTTGTTTGTCACTGGAACAACCTTAACAGTGATTAACAAATTTAAGGAGGAGATGGCTGATAAATTTGAAATGAGCAATCTTGGGAAACTATCATACTATCTGGGAATGCAGGTTTGTCAGCACCAAGATGGGATAATCTTAAATCAGGCTCGATATGCTCACAAGATCCTCGAGGAAGCTGGAATGTCTAACTGTAACTCAGTTCTTATTCCGATGGAGACAGAGTTAAAATTGTCGAAAGCTGAGGATGAAGAAGAGATCGATGCAACTCTGTATCGAAAGCATGTAGGGTGTTTACGCTATTTACTACATACTAGACCGGATTTATGTTACTGTGTGGGGATATTGAGTCGATATATGCAAAGTCCAAGGCATTCACATGGTGTTGCAATGAAGCATTGTCTTAGATATTTAAGGGGAACTACACATTTTGGATTATCTTATGAACGGTCGAAGGTACCAAGATTGGTTGGTTACAGTGACAGTAGCCATAACATTGATCCAAATGACGGAAGAAGTACTTCAGGACACATATTTTATCTTGGTAAGAGTCCTATTACATGGTGTTCACAGAAACAAGATGTGGTGACTCTTTCTTCTTGCGAAGCTGAGTTCATGGCAGGGACTGAGGCAGCAAAACAAGCGATATGGTTACAAGATCTGCTGGTCGAGATTACATGAGCTGCAGAGGAGAAAGTGACTATTCTAATTGATAATCAATCAGCAATAGCGCTTACTAAGAATCCAGTTTTTCATGGGAAGAGTAAGCATATTCATAGACGCTATCACTTCATAAGAGAGCGAGTGGAGAGTGGTCAAATTGAGGTTCTGCATATTCCAGGAACAGAGCAGAGAGCGGATATTCTTACAAAGGCATTGGACAAGAACAAGTTCAAAGTAATGAGAGATCTTTTGAGAGTGCAAGACTTGTCAAAACAGAGCTTCAAGCTTAAGGAGGAGATTGTTGGAATAAGCTTGAAGAAAGCTTAGAGAAGAAACTAGTCCTAGTTCTATTATGATTGTGATATTAAAGAGATAAGGATCAAATATCTAGAGAGTTATCTAGATATGTGAGGATTCCTATTAGGACTAGGATTAGTAAAGTAGTATATAAGGATGTGTTGGGATGTAATACAACTTATGAGGTTTGAGTGATAAAGAGAGATTGAGAGCTTAAGTTTTTGAGAGAGTTTTCTTAAGCTAATATAAAGGAGACATACTTTATATAAATCTTGTGTTTCTTAAAGAGCAAACCTTTACTTTAATCGTGCTATCACGAAGTGCTATCAATGTATATATTTTTTGTAGTGCGACCAATCTTCAATTCAATAAGACGGCCGCTGATCTTAATTAAGCCAAGCATAAAGCATGTCTTTGTTTCTAATATCTTCATCACCGCAATACAAACATAATGCCTGGGGGTGTCATGTCGATAACTCAACCGTAACTGATGCTACATACCTTAAAATCTTGTCATGCTGATAATTCAACTATATAACTGATCCTACATATGCCTTAAAATCACGTTGGCGCAAATTTGTGTGGACATTGGCGGGAGACTATATATATATATATATATATATTTTTTTTTTTTTCATGTTTTCAAGTTTTGCCTCCTTTTCTTTCTTTCATTAACAATTTTTATATAAAGAAACGAAATATTAGATATATGATTTAAAAAATTAAAAAATTAAAAAAAAAATGTGGTATATAAATATGCGCACTGCTCATTACAGTGCACGATAGCATGAAGTAGATACTATTAGCAAATTAGCATCGTTTACTTTCACTGGTGAATAAAATTACTTAAAACCAAAATATATCAAAAATAAAAACCCAAAAACATAAAAATCCAATTTTTATTTTATCGTTAATTTTCCCCTAAACTTTCGATTTCTCCGATCGACGGCAAAAAAAAAGTTGTCGAGTTTTTCGCCGGCAAATTCCATTCCGCGATGTGTATGTCAATCGAAGAAACCTCTTCAGTTAATCTGAAACCCTAATTTTTAGTTTGTAGATCCACAACAAATCTCTCTCTCTCTCTCTTTTTGCAAGAGCTTGATCTGTTCTTTAGCTCTGGAAGAAGAATTCGCCAGCATTGTTGTTACCAAATTTTACCCAGTAAGATCGCTTCTTGTATCTCTCTCTCTCTCTCTCGCTCTTTTAAGATGAATTTGGTTTTTGTGTGTTGAGAAATTTTAGCGAATCTAAAGTAAAAAAGGGCTTTTAATGTAAATCTTTACTTGAAAGGTTTTGTGTTCAAGTTAATAATAGCTTACATTTGAGGATGTACCTGTTTCAACTGACAAAAAAAAAAAAAAAAAAAAAAAAGGAGAGATTTTTTTAGCTACTTTGACTTCAAGATGAGGCTTTTTTAGATACCCAAATCTACTCGAGGGTTTTTGTTATTGTATCAGAGTTAGCCGTAGAGAAGTGGGGTTTTTTTTTTAAGCTTGAGATCGATCTCGAATTCTATGTTGAGCAAAGATGTCATCTTTTTAGTGATTGGGATGGGTTCTTGTTTTCTGAGCTAAAATTGGTTGTCATAATATTTGAGCTCTTTGGTTTAAGTAGTATTGGGGTATGTTGTAGTGAGTGTGACCCAAAGATATTAATTTTACTCTGGTGAAATGTTGTTTGCAGATATAATGGTATATATGGTGCGCGTAAATGGACAATTTTGTGCGATTTAGCTGCCCAGAACGGTCTTAGTTTCCTTTTTCAGAACTGTGGCTGGTGAAATTGACTTGATTCTACATGGAAGCGTACAGAGAAGAGGCTTTCAAAGCGAAGCAGATCGCTGAGAGACGATTTGCTGAAAAGGATTTTTCAGGGGCAAGGAGTTATGCGTTGAGGGCCAAGTCACTGTTTCCAGATTTGGAGGGTTTGTCTCAAATGCTCACGACTTACGAAGTTTATTTGGCTTCTCAGAGTAGGCACTGTGGGGAGATTGATTACTATGCAGTTCTCGGACTAAAACCTTCAGCTGGAAAAAGAGAAGTGAAGAAACAATACAAGAAGATGGCTGTATTGCTCCATCCAGACAAGAACAAATGCCTTGGAGCTAACGGGGCATTTCAGATCATATCTGAAGCTTGGGGTTTCCTGTCAGCTGAGTTTAAGAAAAGCACTTTTTATTACAAACGAAAGAAAGTTATCGATTCCATGGTGGTTCAGAAGAACAGTACAGAGTATGCCCCCTCACCCGCAGGATTCGATTGTTGTCCCCCAGTTTCAGAAAGACTTGATACTTTCTGGACTGTATGCACCTCTTGCAAAGTGCAATACGAGTATCTGCGGAAGTATGTGAATAAGAGGCTGTCATGTAAGAACTGCCGAGGAGCATTTATTGCTGTGGAGACTGGGCCGGCTCCTGTTAGTGCATCAATTCAATATGCAGCTCCATCTCATATAACAAGTAATGGCTATGATGCTGTTTCACGCATGCCTACCAATTCTACGTATTTCTTAGGACAGTATCCTGCACATGGATATGAATATGTTACAAATGAGTCATATGACTGGAGCTCATATGTGGGAACACCTCCTGGGAATCTGGAGTCAAACCGCATGTCGTCAGTATCCAATGGATATCCTTATAAGCCCACCAATGGGGTAGCCTGTAGGGGAAGAAAAAAAGTTAAAGAAGGCCCTAACAGGACGAACTCGATGAAAAGCATGGCCTCTGAGATGCTATATCCAAGCCCAGCCAATTGGTCTGCTGATCCTTCAGTGATTAAGGCCAGCAGACCTGAGAAGAAGAGGAATATTGGTTTGGGTTCATCTGGTAATGGATCTGTTGAGAACATTACAAAACCTAATCCAGAATCAAAAGCTACAAATTTGGATACAAACATGGAACATGAGTTTAAACATCCTGGGCAAAGTTATGGTTCAATGCGACGGTGGTCTTCTGCAACAGGATTGGATGCGCGGAAGCTATTGATTAACAAAGCTAAAACAGATATTAAGCAAAGACTAGAGATTATGAGATTGGCTTCAGAGGCGGCGGCGGCTACTATGGACGCGGCTCCCCTTGATCAAATAAGTGCCTCCTCCAAGGTAGGGGATGATGTATCCAGAATAGGAAAAACAGTTTCCTCTGGTCATCAATCTGCTCGGAAAATGAACGGGCCTATAACAGTTCCAGACTCGGATTTCCATGACTTTGATAAAAACAGAGCAGAGGAGTGCTTCGAGGCTAGGCAAATATGGGCAATTTATGATGAAGATGATGGTATGCCGCGGTTATATTGCATGGTCAGGGAAGTACTCTCTGTGCAACCTTTTAAGATTGACATAGCCTACTTGAGCTCCAAGACTGACATCGAGTTTGGTACAATGAAATGGGTGCAGTACGGGTTTACAAAGTCATGTGGACATTTCAGGATACGAAACACTGACCTAGTTGACCATGTTAACATATTTTCCCATCTCTTGAAAGGCAAGAAAACAGGAAGAGGTGGCTGTGTTAGGATATTCCCCAAAACCGGAGATATCTGGGCTGTGTACAAGAACTGGTCACCAAACTGGAACAACTCAACCCCAGACGAAGTGAGGCACCAGTACGAAATGGTTGAGATTCTTGATGAATATTCTGAACAGTTTGGGGTTTGCATCGCCCCGCTCGTGAAAGTAGAGGGTTACAAAACCGTATATTGCAGGAGAGATAAGGAGGAGAGCAGAAAGTGGATACCGAGGAGAGAGATGCTGCGGTTTTCGCATCAAGTGCCATCCTGGTTTCTTAAAGAAGAAACTAGTGGTGTGCCCGGAAACTGTTGGGACTTGGACCCAGCTGCTATACCAGAGGAGTTGCTTTCACACTGAAGCAGGAACTGATTGATTATCATTCACTGTCGCTGCAAGAGACAAGAGTAAGAGCTTTATTATCATCAATGTTAACGGTTTTTGACTCAGTGTAGAAACCCAACTCTATATCCAAAAGATTTGTGGATTATTATTATTATGTCAGGAACTATATATACAGGCAAGCCTCTTTATTGGAGCTGTTGTATTAGCAAATGTTGAAGAATGAAACATAGTCTGACTTGTTGTTTGTTTTTTACATTATTATATTTCCTTCTTTCTGTATTAACATTAGTATAAAATGTAGCCAAAGGTCATTCTGCTTTTTACTTGTCACTCTTGCTTCAGAAAAGTTTGG
This sequence comes from Camelina laxa, assembly GCA_024034495.1. Classification (NCBI taxonomy): domain Eukaryota; kingdom Viridiplantae; phylum Streptophyta; class Magnoliopsida; order Brassicales; family Brassicaceae; genus Camelina; species Camelina laxa. The sequence continues at coordinate 27,533,067 of CM043880.1, read as the reverse complement.
CTAATCTACTACATGTGAGTTACTTTGGTTTCATCAGTTCGATTTCAATTTGTTTCAGATCAAACAGTGCTTTTGTACTTGTATAGTTTTTTTATTCTATTTTGGATTCGATTAGATACGATCAAATATATATACACGTGAAGCTCGTTATGTTGTGCCTGGTTAGAGATTAAGCTCTTGGGGGAGAAAAAGACAAAGATAGAAACGTTGTCCGAGAAGAAACATTAGGTCATCTCCAGTGCAAAGAGACTTTTATGGTCTCTGAACATTATTCTATACATAAATTTTGTTTCTTTTTTAGTTAAGAGACTCTTTAATATGAATTAAATTTATATACCTCCAATAGAAGAAATCCATTTGGGTTTCTTTAGAATTTAAAATATTAAAATAATATTTTAAATAGAATTCACTTTATATTTTATAATATTAAAAAATACTTGCATTACACAAAATTAAAAATAAACATGACATAAAAGCATATTAAAAAAAAATACAAAGCATAAAAAAAACATTGAGTTGTAATCTTGATTTAGCACATTCCACCTGCTGACTTCTTTGGATCTGATATGAACATTCCACCACCTGAGTCGGCTATGAATGCAACGACCAAATGAAACGACGATCCTTGTTAAGTTAGTGTAATCTCAAGAATTGATGTTTTATGTCGTTATATTAAGCTAGTGTAAAGTAAATTTTGGTTGGTCATGTACAACAACGTTGAATTCCTCTGCGATTTTGATTAGCCTGCAAAGCATCTAACCTAGTTTTTGCTGCAACATAGAAACTGGACTAAAAGAAATACAAAAATGAATATACCAATGGCAGTATGAGACATAGTACCTAAATAGTTAATGCTGAAGAAAGTAAAATCTCATCTCATGCATTTGAGAGGTGAACAAGACACCATAAAAGTTAATTCATATTATAGTAGGAGAGAAACAACAAACATGCTTAGTGACAGAAGGGATATGTGCTAACTGAGTTTTCTCAGACCTGAGTGAAGTTTAACTCTATTAAAATACAATCTAATTGACAGTAAAATTCTAGAGCTGGGATCAGTTGCTTCTCACCTGAATTCCCCAAAAGCCTCTGTGATGGCTGCCTATGTTTAATGAGTTAATAAATATATGAAGTTTAAGATTCCCAGACACCACTAAATCAAAACAGATGGATCAGCCAATCAACACACAGGATAACAATATTTTCTACTAGATTTTCAGTGAATGTTATATACATTCTCAGCTCAGTTCATGTTGCACCACTAAATCAATAAGATCACTCTCTCACAATCATCAAAATTCCTCTGCACTTATATCATATTCATACAATAAGCTTTCCAACACAACTAAGCTCACAGCAAAAAATAAAAAATGAGGAGTGAACCGGTTTACGAAACCACAAACCCCACCAAACCAACATAACACACCTTCGCAAAGGAGAAATCATAAGGAATCAAGAGAGAGAAGACTTACGACTTGGAGGCGGCGGAGGATTCTTCTCCGAGCCAGTGGCGGATGTGCTTGACGTTACCCCTTACGACGGTGGCAGTTTGCTTGACGTGGCCCTTCAATAGCAACACCATGGCGCCTACTCCAACCACCTTCGCTTTGAAATTCATCAAACCCATTCTTCCGATTAAAATCCAAACTACAAAGAATCACAATTTTCTAATTTCCAATTCAAATAACCCTAATATTAATCAGATCTAAACAACCCTAATTCATCAAGATTTACCAACAAAAACAAGAAGAATCGTACTAGGAGAAGCATAGAGCATGTCTTCGTTTTCGCCATCACCGTCTCTCGTCCACCAGAACCAAGAAAGAGAGAAAACTCGGGGAAGAGAAAGATTTAAAAAAAAAAAGACTAATTATTTAATATTCTCGTAAATTACTTCCGGATCAACCAATATCCCTACAAATTTGTCCAATCTACTATGTTTTATTATTTTATATGATGCAATGTATTTCTTTTAATAAATGTGATATTTAAATAATATTTATGAATGTTAAAAATTTAAATAATATCATAATTTTATGAAAGTTTCACAAATACTACAATAAATGGGTTAGTTTGCAATTTTTATAAGTAAAACGTATTAATAGTAAAATAAAAAAAGAATCTCTACGGAATATTCTTTTTAAAGAAAAAGATAGAGGTATCCATTGGAGCAAAAATCACCTTTATTATAGAGTTCATCTATTTTAGAGGTAAAAATAGGGAAAACCAATGGAAATGATCTAATAAGTAGTCACCAAACCCCAAACAAGTGCATGTTTTAGCTTAAGGTTGATTATGGGTTAACTAGTTTACTGAATTCATTAACAATTTTTTTTCTCCCTTTTTTTTTATAGAAATTTGAATAATTAATTTGAAATATTAATAAATTGGATATTATTTAATTTCTTTGTCATGATTAATATTTGTAAAGAATAAATAATCGAAATAATCTTTGTTTTCTGAATTTAGTTATATTGATTAAGGAAAAAAGTGTCATTTTTAAAAAAATATAAGAGATATTCCGGAATTCTTTAAAATTATAGTGTACTAGTATATGGAAAATTATTTCAAATTTTTGATATGATTTAGAGTATATTATCAAATTAATCATATGTGTGTGTTTGTAGAAGTAATTATTTTTTTCTCTAAATAATAGTGTTATAATTTTCATTTGCAATCCTGTTTAAAAATCTGAAATATTGGTCTTGAAAAAACTGATATTCTAATATTTTTTTCAAACATAATTAGTTATCTAAATTTGTAATAAAGTAATGTCCATATTAAGTAATTGTTGCGTCGATTTAAAATCATATCTTTTAGGTGGAAAACACTTAAACAAGCATAGAAATTTTTAAATAAACTGTAAGAGCTAATGATAAAGAATATTTTAAAAAAGGAAATGAGTACAAAAGAAAACGATTAAATAAAAAATTAAAATAGCTATATATAAGTTGGGACATTGGAGTCAAACCAGAAAGTTTCAAACCAAACATTCTGGTTTAACCAAATTAAAATAGCTATATATAACTTGGGACATTGAAGATTCAAGAATAGTTTCTTACAAAATGGATCAGAGAATCATTAAACTATGGTTGGGAGACAAAGATACATAAACTGATAAAAGAAATAAGAGGTGTGTATGTAGAATCAATCAATACCCACTTCTCGTAAAACCCACTCATCGTTATATTTTAAACTATGGTGATAAAACAAACAATTTGCGAAAGACCAAAAAGAACAAACAAATAAACAATACCACTTTTATTGATTCTTGGTAGTCTATTTGAGTTTATTTGTATTTTCATTAGCTAATCCTTTTTATTATTTAACTGAAAATGTTGTGTAATAGTACCTTCCCCACCTAGATGATGAGATAATCATGGTCATGGACTCAAAACCTCAATTTTTTTTTTCACCAAAAGACAAAAAAAAAGAATAATAATAATAAAAAATAGAGTAAAAGAGAAAAGAGAGAAGTGACATTTTATTTTCCTTTTGGTCATAATAATTTCCAAACAAAAGCACTTGTTTTATCCAAAGAGTCTGATCATTGAGTCCAGTTGGGTAATGAGAGACACCAGCTGGGTCTTTTTCTTCTTCACACAAGCATCTTGAAATAAAAGAAAGAGAGAGAGAGAAAGCTTGAACATTTTTTTTACTCTGAAACCATGAAAGAAGAAGATAAAGCTTTGTCCTTTTCTCTTTTCCATTTCTTTACTGAACAATGTCTTTCTCCCATTGCAACCACTGGGTTTGGTTCATCTTGTCGTCTTGCGTCTTAAGTAAGAGAACCCAACAAACAAAAAAGAAATCTTTCCGCATCGAACTATGTCACAGCTTCTTCTTCTTCTTGGGGTGGTATCAAGAACTCAACTTTACATCATGAGATTGTTGTTCGGTTGATAGAGTTTTACAGTTCTGGGTTCCGAGAGATCTGAATTCACCCCAACCTCACTAGCTGAATCTGAGATTAGTGTTCTCTCTAGCAGTCGACCATGTCTATAACTTGTGAACTCTCGAATCTTACTTCAAAGAAGGCAAAGGAGTCGAGCAGTGGCCAGAATTGGCTTAAAAAGCGTCTCTTGTTCTTGATTCTGTGTGGCTCTGTGGTAGTTATCGTTCTGGTTGTTATGTTCTCACGGTTAGGTAGGACTCAGAAGGAGCAGAGATGTTCTTGTAATGGAGAAGCTAAAGTGCTGTATAGACATCAAAACGTCACCAGGAGTGAGATTCATGATTTGGTCTCTTTGTTCTCTGATTCAGATCAGGTAATTTATCTGAAATTGACTTTGTTTGAGCTTCTGAACACACCAGATTTGCCTTAAAAGCGAAATACTTTACCATTCTCTGCATCTATTGCAGGTACTATCCTTTGAATGTCGTAAGGAATCAAGCCCTGGAATTTGGGCAAATTATGGTATTACATGTTCCCTTAATATGCTTTCTGAGAAACAAGAGACTGGAGGGATTCCCTGGAATCTCAATCCTTCAGGATTAGAACATTCTATCTCATCAACATCTCGTATGTGTAATAATCTTGAGCAGGTAAGATAATATTGGATTCTAGCATATGTGAAGAAGCCTTCAAATTTGGTTATCTAGTGCTCACTGAATGTTTTGTATTCGTAGAGTTTACATCAACCCGAAAAACCTGAAGACCTTGATGAAAAAGACTATGGAGAAGGGCTGGATGGGGGTTTATTATCTTATTTAAGAAATGCATGGTGGTGTGTAATCCTTGGTGTGTTAGTGTGCCATAAGATTTTTGCATTTCATTCTAAAGCACCAACTGAGAGTAAAGAAAGAGTACATCTGCAAGAGCCTTTAGCTCAAAAGAAGCAGCAACGACGTGCTCAGACCTCTTCTAGAGGGGCTGGAAGATGGAGGAAGAACATCCTTCTCCTCGGTATCTTAGGAGGAGTTTCCTTCTCCGTGTGGTGGTTTTGGGACACCAATGAGGAGATCATAATGAAAAGAAGGGAGACTTTAGCAAACATGTGTGATGAAAGAGCCCGCGTGTTACAAGATCAGTTCAATGTTAGCCTGAACCATGTTCATGCCTTGTCTATTCTTGTATCTACATTTCACCATGGGAAATCTCCATCTGCCATTGATCAGGTGATGTGTTTTCATACTGCTAGTTACATTTCGTATCTCAAGGTTATGTTTAAATCATTCTTTGGATTTATGTTTAAATCATCAATGTCTTTTTCATTTACAGAAAACATTTGAAGAATATACTGAGAGAACAAACTTTGAGAGGCCTCTTACAAGTGGTGTAGCGTATGCTTTGAAAGTCCCACACTCGGAAAGAGAGAAGTTTGAAAAGGAGCATGGATGGTCAATAAAGAAAATGGAAACTGAGGACCAGACAGTTGTCCAAGATTGTGTCCCTGAAAATTTTGACCCAGCACCTACTCAAGACGAATATGCGCCAGTTATATTTGCTCAAGAAACTGTTTCCCATATTGTATCGGTCGACATGATGTCTGGAGAAGTCAGTAACGTTTAAAAGTTTACTTTCCTATTGCCAAACCAATGTGTGCTAAAAGAGAATTCAAAAGTCTAACTGTCTTGCAGGAAGACCGTGAAAACATCTTGCGGGCAAGGGCATCAGGAAAAGGAGTATTAACATCTCCCTTTAAGCTTCTTAAGTCAAATCATCTCGGCGTCGTGTTGACTTTTGCTGTATATGACACGAGCCTAGTGCCCGATGCTACAGAAGAACAGCGTATTGAAGCAACTATAGGGTACTACTTTTACTTTTAAAATAAATGGTTTTGCTATTGAACCTATGTAGTAAAGACTGATCTGTGTACTAGAAAATATTAATAAGATAACACATAAAACAGGTACCTTGGTGCATCATACGATATGCCATCGTTGGTGGAGAAACTTCTACACCAACTTGCCAGCAAACAGACGATTGCTGTGGATGTTTATGACACAACTAACGCCTCAGGTCTAATTAAAATGTATGGCTCAGAAATTGGAGATATAAGTACACAGCACATAAGTAGCCTTGATTTTGGTGATCCATCAAGGAATCATGAGATGCACTGCAGGTTAACCCTAACACTAATAATATTTTTGTAGGATATGTTCGCGTCTCTCTTTTCTGAAGTATGAACATGGCATTGTTCATTTATAGGTTTAAGCATAAACTTCCCATTCCTTGGACAGCGATAACACCGTCGATTTTAGTTCTGGTTATTACTTTTCTTGTTGGTTATATATTCAATGAAGCCCTCAATAGAATTGCGACAGTTGAAGAGGACTGTCAGAAGATGAGGGAACTCAAAGCTCGTGCTGAGGCTGCTGACGTTGCAAAGTCACAGGTAACTTATGTGAATCAAATAGTCTCAATAGCTTTAAATCTTTTCTTTTTGTTAACAAGAGTTGTTTCGTCACTGAATTGCTTCTTGTTTGCAGTTCCTAGCAACGGTTTCTCATGAGATACGGACTCCGATGAATGGAGTTTTAGGTACCTTTTCTACTGATCCTTTGGCATGCATGTTCTCTAGAAAATCAGTTGAAAAGTTTAAGCATGTTGTTACAGGAATGCTGAAAATGCTGATGGACACGGATCTTGATGCAAAGCAGATGGACTATGCGCAAACTGCTCACGGAAGTGGGAAGGATCTTACATCACTCATAAATGAGGTGCTTGATCAGGCAAAGATCGAATCAGGAAGGCTCGAGCTTGAGAATGTGCCTTTTGATATGCGTTTTATTCTTGATAATGTCTCATCTCTTCTCTCTGGCAAGGCAAATGAAAAAGGAATTGAGGTGTACTATAAACTGCATGACCTTCCAGCTTCTTAATGTTTTCAAATAGCAAACAAATTCCATATCTAATGAAATCTTGGTTTCTTGTTACAGTTGGCCGTTTATGTATCTAGTCAAGTTCCTGATGTTGTAGTTGGTGATCCAAGTCGGTTTCGGCAGATAATTACAAACCTGGTTGGAAACTCAATCAAGGTGATTAATTGCTTCCATCTTACAAAACAACATACTTCTTAACAGCTATAGTACTCACTTGTTCTTTCTGTAATAACAGTTCACACAGGAAAGGGGACACATATTTATCTCAGTGCATCTTGCTGATGAGGTGAGGGAGCCTCGTAGTATCGAAGATGCAGTGCTCAAACAGAGACTAGCGCTAGGATGCAGTGAGTCCGGTGAAACAGTTAGCGGGTTTCCAGCTGTAAATGCATTTGGAAGCTGGAAGAACTTCAAGACATTTTACAGCACTGAGAATCATAATTCTGATAAAATCAAGTTGCTAGTTACAGTGGAGGACACAGGAGTGGGCATCCCTGTGGATGCACAAGGCCGAATATTCACTCCTTTTATGCAAGCCGACAGTTCCACATCGCGGACTTATGGTGGGACTGGCATAGGTTTAAGCATAAGCAAGCGTTTGGTTGAACTCATGCAAGGAGAGATGGGGTTTGTGAGTGAGCCCGGGATAGGCAGTACTTTTTCATTTACCGGAGTTTTTGGGAAAGCAGAAACAAATTCGTCTGTTACTAAGTTTGAACGATTCGATCTGGCTATTCAGGAGTTTAAAGGATTGAGAGCATTAGTTATTGATAACAGAAACATTCGAGCTGAGGTGACCAGTTACCATCTTCGGAGACTGGGAATATCTGCAGACATTGTTTCGAGTCTTAGATTGGCATGCACCTGTGTCAGGTACTTAACATGTACTACTGTTTTTCTTTACTTTTCCAACTGTTTTGCTTTGCTTTTCTTTGCAAGAAAGCTGTATTTGTAGAAATTATAGTTGGTTCACTAAAAGCGTTCAATTTTGTTTTGGACTCTTTGCAGCAATTTAGACAATTTGGCTATGGTTCTAATTGACAAAGACGCCTGGAACAAGAAAGACTTTGCAGCACTCGACAAGTTGTTTACCATTAGCAAAGTAACCTTTACAAGAATCCCAAAGATTTTACTTTTGGCAACCTCTGCAACTCTTACTGAGCGAAGTGAGATGAAGTCTTCTGGTCTCATCGATGAGGTGGTAATAAAGCCTCTTCGGATGAGTGTCTTAATATGTTGCTTGCAAGAAACACTTGTCAATGGCAAGAAGAGGCAACCAAACAGAAAACGAAGAAATCTTGGACACTTGCTCAGAGAAAAGCAGATTCTGGTTGTGGACGATAATCTGGTGAACAGACGAGTTGCCGAAGGTGCACTCAAGAAATATGGAGCTATAGTTACATGTGTTGAGAGTGGCAAGGCTGCATTGGAAATGCTTAAGCCGCCTCACAACTTCGAGGCTTGCTTCATGGATCTCCAGATGCCTGAAATGGATGGGTAGCTAACTATTTTTCGATCTTGTCCCTTCAGCTTGTTGATTTCTTGAATGTGGTCCCTGGTAATTTTATGATTTTTTTTGTGCAGATTTGAAGCAACGAGGAGAGTCCGTGATCTGGAGTATGAAATCAACAAGAAGATAGCTTCTGGAGAAGTTTCTGCTGAATTCTTCTGTAAATTTAGTAGTTGGCACGTCCCGATATTAGCAATGACAGCTGATGTTATACAGGCTACTCATGAAGAATGCATGAAATGTGGCATGGATGGTTACGTATCAAAACCGTTTGAAGAGGAAGTGCTCTACACAACGGTAGCAAGATTCTTTGAACCGTGTTAAAAGGGAAGACTGAAAAGTGAGTCATTCCCTTGTAGGAGAATATATATATATCGACCCGAGAGCTTTTTGACGTCGGGTAGTATATCTTGAACATCCATGACACTGCAATCCAACTTGAGGTCAAGGCAAGAACCTGTCCATCAATGATTGTCCTTCACAGGTCGCAGTCACTCTCTTTGTATAGAGAGTTTGTCATCTTTGATCTCCACCTGTGTGTATAGCAGATTTCTAGTGTATAGCTCCATTATATTCATTCTTATATAAAACTCAAACTCCCTCTTAACTTTATGTTGTGTACAAATAGTAATGGCCTTTGATTACATGATAGGAAGTGTATAAGTGACTGTCTTCTGAAAAGCTTCCAGAAGCAGAACAAAATCTTCCTCAAAACGAGTTAAATGCAGATCTGGCACATGATTGCATCTGAAGCAAACCAAGATTCCCTACTCATAGATCTTGAAAGTATTGATTCTGTCTAACTAGTATAAAGGGGTCAAGATGCATTCGTTGTGTTTAGCTCTCAAACTTCTCAACTAGATCAGATCTGGATCTCTCTGTAGTCTGTACCACTCATTGCCTTGGGAAAGATGTCAACTTTCTTGATAAGGATACTTCTTCCTTTGCTAGTCATAGCAATGACATTTCCTCAATTTTCAGGTAAAGCTATCACTGCAATGTTCACACTAGTGTATGTCCTTATTAGGCTTTAACAAGAGATGTATCTGAGTGTATGTTCTGAGTGTATGTATAAACAGAGGCAGAGTCGGAACAATGGTGCATAGCGGATGAACAAACGCCAGATGATGAGTTGCAGGCAGCCCTATCGTGGGCTTGCGGTAGCGGTGGAGCTGACTGCAGCAAAATGCAGCAGGAAGACCAGCCATGCTTCTTGCCCAACACAATCAGGGATCATGCCTCCTTTGCCTTTAACAGTTACTACCAAACTTATAAGCACAAAGGTGGTTCTTGTTACTTCAAAGGTGCTGCCATGATCACTGAGCTTGACCCCAGTAAGCTTTCTCCTACTCTATATCACTTTGATTCTAGCATATAGTGAATAATCAGCATCTGATCCGGATATGATTGTCACAGGTCATGGTTCTTGCCACTATGAGTATAACCCCTGATTCAAATGATACAACAAGATGAAAAGCTATGAATTTGCATTAATACATTTTTCCGATGTAATATTTTCTTCCCAATGTAGTATCCATGTGTACTGTGCTTCACCCGGAAACTGTTCTCTCATTACTCTTCAGTCTTTGATAAAATTTCTTCAATACAACATGGTTTCTATTGTGCATTGACATTTTCTTAAGTATCAAATATACATCAACCTGGTCAGTATTCCTCAACCTAAATACTTCACAATATGTAGTCGCAGCAGTAGGCTGATTCCATTTTTGTTTAGGATACGTGGTCCTCACGCGGCGCTAGTGCTACCATATAACAACATTGGAATCAGAAACAGGATGTAATAGAAATACATACTTGGATCCAGTCGTATACATCATAGGAGATGGATCAATCTTGTCTTACAAGCTCTCCTCTAGTTGTGATAAATACATTATTACATTGTATACTAGGTAATCTGGTGCCGCCTGAACAACTAATTATACAGTCTAGTCTATTAATAATAATTTTCTACACTAATCGACTTTAATCAGCCTTCAAACTAGCAATTGAATGCTAAGCTTCGTACAGGTTTTTTTCTCACCACATTCTCTTGACAAGCGATGAGCCAGCAAGAATCGCATTCAATCGACGTCCATTTAGCAGCCAAAACAAACAAGAAATATTACTTATACCAACACCGGAAAAAACAATAAGAGGAACAAAGTAAAACCAAACAAGTAGAAACCAGATTCAAGGACAAGCTCTTCTGCAGAGTGACGGAGAGGACCTCTTAAGAACATAACAGATTGCTTTAAATCCTAATGTAAAGCAACCAGTACCTTTTACCTCCAACGAAGATAAAATTTTCATAGTTGACACAACAAAAGCCTTAAAAGAAAAATGAGTGGGAACTTGCGTGATTGCTCCACCAACAAGGCTAAAGACTCGGTGTTCCTTTTAAGTGTAGTATACAGTAATACAGATTTAATCTTGAATCCACAATTATCAACTTTGAACTTTGCTTACTACATACCAATTCTCAAACATTATGTTTTAGGCGAGTGTTGTGGTACCTGTCAGGAAAGAATCTAAATTTGTTCTTAAACTTTCACTGATGCAGGTCAAAAAAAAAAAAAAAACTGTTCCCTCAAAAAATGGATCGAGAAATTACTGGAGTTCTTCAGAAGAAAGCAAAAAAATTACGAGGAGAAAGCAAAAAAAAAAATGGATTGACCCAAATTACCAAAACCGAGAACCACACCCTTGCCTGAGTTTTTTTTTTTACCTCAAAAGTATGTTAGTAGACAAGAGGGAACTGAAGTACTCGCGCGAAGCATCGACATGAGATTCATCCAACCGAACAAACTTGGAAATGAAGATGATCGCAATGTCGGAATTGGAATATCTCTTAAGTCTGAAAAGAAGTGATTAATTAGGTATTATGTATGTAGGCAAGTCCTATTAACAAAAAATACATTCTTAATATTGATATTACATATAATTTTTTTTCATTAACACTAAAGTTCTAAAGTAGAGTATTTTATCATTTAAATTTGAGTTATAGAGGAAAACACTAATTTATCTTAATTTTTGAACCTGAAAGTCTATAATTTTCAGAAAAAAAAAAAAAAAACTAAATTATCAATTAGTAAGTTCACTACAAGAAAACACGCCTTTTGCAAGGGCGGGTTGCAACAGATTACAGCTCTCACAATTTTGCGGTGGATTTGCGAGGAAAGTACGAGAAACAAAAAATCCCTAGCATATCCCTCGCAAAATTGCGAGGAAGGTGGTCGTCGCAAATCCGCTGCTAAATTGCGAGGCATTTACGATAAATTCGCAGGGAAGATCACCTCCCCGCAAATCAATCGCAATATTGCGATAATTTTGCAAAAACAGAATCTATAGCAATATTGCTATGGACATGCGAGTAACTTGCGAAAACATAGCAAATCAATTGCAAAATTAGAAAATTATATTTTTTATAAATATTACAAAACTTAATATAATTATTTTGAAGTACATTTGAATGTGTTCATAAGGTGAATTATTCTGAAATACATTACTAATAATACATTACTATTGATGATTAAAAAGATGATAGAAAAGAGTATGATGAGACATTGGACCTTATAAGATACTTGAAAGTTAATTTTACTAACTTTAAAAATTATTTTGATGGTTTTTATAAATTAGATATTCAAGGTTGGCGACAAGTTTGCGACGAAGTTGCTAGATATAAAGCAAATTAGTCGCAAATCTATCGCAAATTACTCAAATCATAGCAATTCCCTCGCAAATGACAACTTTAAACCCTAACCCCTAAACACTAAAAACTAATTACATTACTATTAAAGATTAAAAAGATGAATCTAAGACTTATAATCAAAGATAGGGCAATGCAACACAAAATTGTTAGAGAATTGGAAAATTTTGGAATATTTGTCAAATATATGTCTCAATGTAATGAACATATATATGATAAAGTGTAGAAGATAGTTAATGATTAAAGGAAGATGAAAAATTAGACAATTTTGGAAATTTTGATGATAGAAAAGAGTATAATGAGACCATTAGACCTTATAATATACTTGAAAGTTTATTTGACTAATTGTTTTAAATAATTTTGATGGTTTTTATAAATTAGTTATTCAGGGTTTGCGACAAATTTGCTAGCTTCATAACAAATTAGTCGCAAATCCATTGCAAATTACTCAAATCATAGCAATTCCCTCGCAATTGTACAACTTAAAACCCTTGAACCTAAACCACAAAGACTAATAACATTACTATTAATGATTAAAAAGATGAATCCAGGATTTATAATCAAAGATAGGGAACAAATGACAATTTCTAAACCTAAACCCTAAATACTTTGCGAGGGATTTGCTATGGTCTCTCGCAATTCACTCGCAAATACTCTTATTTTGAATTTTTATTTATGAGCCAAAGTTTCACACATTGGTGGGAAACTAAAATTTTTAATAAATTTAAATTGGTTATTTTTAATATATTTAAATTTTTAATAAATTTAGATTGGTTATTTTAATAAATGAAAATTAATATTAATTAATGTTTGCGATGCTTTTGCGAGGGAGCCTAGCAAATCCCTAGCAAATTTTGCGTTGGATTTGCGACGCTTTTAATTTTCTATATAACCAAAAAACCTAGTTTGAGTGAAGCTCAAACCCAACATTCTGTAGCCGACAAACCCTAAGTCTTCTTCTTCTTCTTCCGATTTCTTTCTTCTCCAGTTGTTTTTTTCTCCGGTTAATCGACTCCTCCGCCTCTCTCTTATCCAGTTAGTATACTCCTCCTCATCCTCTCTTCCCCAACCCTAGCAACTCCTCGTACTCCATTAGTCTACTCCTCCTCTCTCTTCTCCGACTAATCTCCTCCTCCTCTCTCTTCTTCTGTCGTTCAATTTCAGGTTTAGGGTTCTTATTAGATCTATTTAGGTTTCTTTTTTACAGTTTAGGGTTTCGATTTCCATTTAGGGTTTAGCTTTGCGAGACAAAGGCTTTTGATTTTAGGGTTTTTATTTCAATTTAGGGTTCTATTCGATTTTGATTTTCATTTCGATTTTAGGGGTTAGGGATTTCAATTGTTGGGTTTCGAATTCGATTTTAAGATTTTTATGTAATTCGATTTTAGGGTTTTAATTATGATCGATTTTAGGGTTTTTATGTAATTCGAATTTAGTGTTTTAATCTAGTTTGGTTTTAGGGTTCTAACTATATCAATTTTAGTATTTTTATTTAATTCAATTTGAGGGTTTTAATTTAGTTTTTTTGAATTGTTTCAGATGTCTTCTCAAGAGAACCAAAATCATTCTGGGAGCCAAAACGTTTATAGAAGATTTATATCTTCTCAAGGGTTATCTCCTCCCATCCCTTCTTGAAGGTTACCTTCTTCTGCCTCTGCTCAAAGGTTAGCTTCTCCCGCCTCCTCGCAAGGTACCTCACCGGTGATGCAAGATAATCGTCATGGAACCTCACCGGATCTTCCACCACAGCAATCGACTTCGCGTGTCAACAATATGTCTCCTCAGACATCTTTTTTTTTTTTTTTTTACTTTGGAAGAGTTACTTGCAAGTCCCGGTCGTGCTAACTTAAAGAAACTGGATCCTAAACACCCTCCGGGTACTCTATGGTAAGAATGTAGAAGAATTACTTGTCTTTTGTTTTGTGTCTTATGTTCATTGATCCTCATTCCCTTTTATCTTGTGTTTTGTAGGTTTGACCAGGATTCTTCGGTTGCTGCTACTGTCCGGGCCATTTTTGAAAGAGATTTCAAAGCAGTTCATGCCAATTGGACCCAAACACCAGGTCCGGTTGTAAACCGGTGGTTTGAAACTTTTGTGGTAAGTTAAATGTTTCGTGATGTGTTGAAATTACAGATTTTGTATTTTATTTACTTGATTCTGATTCTGATTCATGTAATGTTTTTACAAGCAAACATATAACTGGGATCCGTCCATCAATGGAAGAGTTAGAGCTGAGTTTGAAGCCAAGTTGAAGACCCGGATGGGTGATCAAGTGTCTCGTTGGAAGGGTAAATGGAAGCGAAAAGGTAATGACGCAATGCTGTGGTGGCTTGATCCTACCGTATGGGATGGCTTGGTCAGGTTTTGGGGTGAACCAAAATCAGAAGAAAAGAGTATCAATAGCCGTAATGCTCGCTATAGTGATCCTAGTGGCACCGGAATTCATAACCACCGTTCTGGTCAGACCTCTTTTAAAGCCCGAGCACAAAAGCATGTAAGTATCTCTGTCTAACACAAGTTGATTAATCATATCAACAATATTTAACACAAGTTGTTTCATTTCATTTCTCTGTTTTTAGTCTGAGAAGACTGGTGAGCCACTTCCGGATTTCCTGAAAGTCCTAGAAGACACTCATAGGAAACCTGATGGGTCTTTTGTTGATGGATTGTCTGAGAAGGTCTTCAATGAAGTGTCTTCAAAGATAGCTGAAGCTTAATCTGAGCTATTATCAGGGGATAACATGGAGAGTATTGCTTCTGGCGGGTTATCACTAACTGTGAAGAACCACATTTATGCCGAGGTAAAACAGGCTTTATTGTTATGTTTGTGTTTTGTATATTTATTGTCTAATTGATGGTGTGTCTCTGTTTTGTTGGCAGGTTGCTCCAAATAAGAAGAACCGAATATATGGGGTTGGTAACATGCAAGCAGAAGCATCTTCAGCTAAGATTGCTCAACCGCCTCCTCCTTCTGAAGATCCACTTGTTCTAGCTGCGAAGCTTGCTGCTGCCGAAGCTGTTCTTGCAACTCAGGCTACTCAATTACAGGCAAATGTTGTGACGATGCAAGAAAATGCAGTGAAGATGCAAGAAAATTCACAGAAGATTCATAGTTATGATGCATACTTTGATTACCTTGCAGAGAAAGATCCAGAATTTGCTACTAGATTTCTCCAAGGAGATGCAACCCCCATAGATGCAACCTGATGAACACTCTTTCTTTACCCTTTGAACCTCTCTTAGTGTGTAATTTTAATATAGTTTTGTTTAGAACACTTATGTTTTGTTTACTTTGGGTTTTTTGTAAACCTAGTACATTAATCTAATGACAAGTTTAATTTGTTTCAGTTTTAATTAAATGTAAAGTTTAAATTAGGTATAAACAAGAATTTAATATTTATTAGGTATAAAGAAAAAACCAAAATGAAAATTGCATTTTCTAATACCATTTATATAATTTGCGACGGCAAAAAACGATTGCAAAACTATTGCAAAGTTGCGAGGAATTTACTAGATACAAATATTGCGAGGAAACTGCTATTTTAATAGTTCCTCGCAATTTGCAATTATTTTGCGAAGGAAATTATTCCTTGCAAAATTTGCGAGGGATTTACAACGTTGACCGATTTGCGAGGAACGGATATTCCTCGCAGTTCTCTCGCTAATGTCGATTTGCGAGGGATTCGCTATATATTCTTCTATCGCAAAATGGTTGTTTTCTTGTAGTGGTTGTATTACATTAAATTAAATGAGATTAAAATATTCCTTCCTAATTTTATCTCAAAATTTTGTAACAAGGTTTGCAGCTTTTTGTCAAATTTTTTTTTTTTGGTAAAAGGTTGCAGCTTGTTTTTGTTTTTGTCAATAGCAAACTCATGTAACTTCTAATGTAGATAAAATTTTTAGAAAACTATTCCTAATGGATTACAGTAGTAAATTGTCACAATTTATTACTCTCTCTGTTTCTATCTAATCTGAGTTTTAGAAGAAAAAATTGTATAAAGATAAGCATTTTATGTTTTATGTATTTTTTTAATTAGTTATTGATTATAAAATTGTAAAAGGTAAGAAAAGAAAATTAATTTTTATTAATTTAGAGTAAATTAAATTATTTTTAATCATAAAATGATGTATTTCGAATTAAATTTTAATAAGATTTTAATATTTGTTATTTTGTTAATTCGTATGCATGTGGTTATTAATTCATTGTTGTAAATCAATAATGCAACATCAAAAGGCTCTGAAGCTAAATGTACAGATGCAATTAAACAATTACTTCCTAAAAATCATGTGTTTGGAGGACACTTCATTGTAACAAACAGGTGATCTGTTTTTTTTCAGGTTGACTTGGACTAAGCTTGCTTATCGAGTTCATTTATGGGTCACCAAACCCTATCGAGAACAAAGTCTTGCATAGAGACGAAAGAGAGCGAGAGAGAGAGCGAGAGAGAGAGGTATATATATGTTTGAATGCATACTAGACGGCAAGATTGACAAACGCCGAAACGCGTCTCTGAGTCGAATCACATCATTTTTGTCTTTTGGTTGTTTTGTCAAAACCCTTTATTTCATATTTTACTTTTGTATTCTTGTCAAGAGATCGTTATTTTAGGTGAATAACTCTCTTCCTTTTGTTTGAAACTTTTATTTACAAATATTCAGAAAAAACGTATATAGAAATATATATTCCAAATTCGCATAGAATAAGTTGAAAGACTTTTTAAGAGTCAACTCTTCACCAAACCCTTATTTATATTGTATTATGAATATAAATATTTTTGTTTTGCGGATGTGTAATGGTAATTTAGCTAATTTTCCACTTGGTTTTGTGAAAGATTAGCGGGTTACAAATCACTTCACTCAAAACTTTCTTCAAAATATCACATTTTCAAGTTTTGTTTTCAAGAGTATCACTATAATTAGTTTTCTGCTCCAAAAATACCATCAATAACATTGGTTTCCCTACCACATATAGAAAAATCAATTCTCAAAGAAAAATTAATTTTCAAGGGTTTAGAATTCTTTTCTTGGGGGTATGAGTTAGGAGATAGGATTTAGAAATTAGTTTTGTAGTATTATGGTATTATGGGAAAGAAAAGTTTTAGAAGTATTTTAGAAAAATAAAACTAATGATAATATTTTATTTATGAGAATTGTCCAAAATTTTATGGTGGGGTTTGGTAATTGGTTATTGGCTTAGATTAAAAAAAAAAATGTTTAGAAATTATTGCGGAACGTTATTTAAACAAACCCTTTATTATAAAAAAGAAGTAAAAGTTATATAGCTTAACGAAGTTCATCTTCTAGAAGAAAGTTTTTTGGGGTGGGTCTCAGTGGTGGGATCATAACTTTCATGGCCACGATGTTTTGGCGTCACTTTGACGGCGTCGTTTCGTTCACTACGACTTTAGTCCTCCATACGAAAGTGCTTACCATCTTCCTTGGGAGCTCAATCTTCTTTTCCTCTTTATCATTTGTGTAAATGTCTTTTTTTTTTCCTCTCGATTTTAGTCACAAAAGTCTTTTGAAAAATATGTCATAATTAACTAAAGGAAAGAAAAGAAAACTTGTCGTCACAGGTTTAAATTTTTTTGGGGGCTAAGATTGGTCGTGTTTGTCCTTGATCTGTGATTCACGTTCCCGCAAATCTGAAGCCCCCGAGACAAAAGGATTTGCTATGAATAATCTTGGGATAACAACATATATGGTATCCTTCCAAATATTCTTCAACGTTCAAATCAAACTATAACCACATGATTAACTAAAACATATTATTGAAAAACACTTCCACAATATAATCTTCATATATAGTTAAAATTTTTAATAAAATAAAAATAATTGTGTATAGCGTGAGTTCTTACATAATTCAAATAAAAGAGAGACTACTCATACAACTAATTTTATTTTTAAAATATATATGCTACAAGGAATTAAAGACCCCATGTGAACGCATGGAGTATTGCGAGACATTTGACTATCATTTTCTCCAAATTAACGAGCAATCTTTAGTTGTATATCATAGAAATAATAATAATAAAAAAATTCCAGTGTGAAATCTTGTGAGATTTTACTTAATTGACCCTTGCACAAAACCACCATACATACATGGACCCGTGAATGTGAATTTGACGATGACTTTTAACTAATCTACTACCTAATCCACCGTAATTATATTAATTTTAAAACTGCATAAAATGTTTGAACGTTTTCTCTTTTGTGTTCCTTTTGTCTTTGAGAATTGACCTCGTCAACTTTTCTTTGTCTTTTTATAACCTTCAATATATGTCATACACTGACGATTAGAAGAATGTGTTGTAAGTATAAGAAATATTTCTTAATGCATATACAACATTCCACTATTATTAGTGCATAATAACAAATATTAGTGAGTCAATTTCGTATGGTACGCTATTTAAAATCACTTTTTCATTTGTAAATAGTAAGAGAAACTAAAACGTTTTTAAAGTAACAACAATCGGATTTGTTTTTAATATTTTAGAAACTATTGCAATAACAAGTGAGCCGCCCTATATATGTTGTTTGAAATATTCACCTCAACTTATCGAACGTCCCTACTGATTAAAACCTTAAAATTGATTCACCTCTTCGGTTTTACTTAATTATTTTATAACGTAGTGACTTTTGTTTTCGAGAAAAAATGGGGATTTGTTTCTAAAAACTATTCATATGTTATTGGAAAACATTAAATAAACGAAACCCCTTAATTTGACAAATTAATATGAGTGTTATGGTTACGTCATATGTGAAAAAGGTAAAGGTACGAAATGGGCAAAAAATAGTCAACAAAGAACAGCTTCCGACTTGCGTAGCCTTTTAAAAAGCATCCGCGTTTGCGTTAATCTATAAATATCTTGAAAAATAACACATAACTCTCAAATCTCACCCAACTTTCAAAACAGAACACAAGGACATGAATCGAACACAACAATATCCAAAGGTCACTCTGTTTGCCGTGTTGGCAACACTTCTTGTCTTGACCGTGAACGGTCAGTCCGGTTGTGACACCCACAGGTTCGAAAATAACCTCGCCTTCACTGCTTGCTCTCCCCTCCAAGCCTTAGGCTCTTTTCTCCACTGGACCTACAACGAGGCAAACGGCACCGTTTCAATCGCCTTTCGCCACCCTGAAACCTCTTCTTCTTCTTGGATTTCTTGGGGACTTAACCCAAGTGGGACAAAGATGGTTGGGACGCAAGCTCTTGTAGCCTTCACCAATTCAAGTGGCCAGTTCCAAGCATATACCTCTCCCGTGACTTCCTACTCCACGCAGCTCGAACGCGGAAGCCTTAGCTTCGGTGTGAGCCGCATCTCCGCGACTTTTGTCAATGGCGAGGCTACGATATTCGCAACCCTTGAGTTGCCGACGAATTTGATCACAGCCAACCAGCTTTGGCAGGTGGGACCTGTTGTTAATGGTGTTCCTACGAGGCATCAGACGACAGGAGACAATATGAGATCGATGGGTAGGGTTGATTTCCGGACAGGTCAGGCAACCGCTGGTGGTGGAGGTTCTGGTGATAGGCTGACCAAGAGAAATGTAAGTCCAATTCTCTCATAAAGATCATACTACTTTGGAAAAAGAAAAAAATGACCACAAATTTAGGTTTATGGCTTTATGAAAGTTTCTAAATGTTAAGAGTACTAAATTCATATGAAACCATTTTTATTACGTTAGTATTTGTTATGTAACCTAAAATTTGTGTTCTTTTTAAAGATTTAAATGTTTTGACGATATTTTTAGAATAAAACAAATAATAGCATTTTGGGGGAGTCTCCAATAGATTTTTTTAATATCTAAGCTTCTAATAGTAGCAAGTGGCCAAGAAAAATGTTGCATAACAATTTTGATAAAATATTGACGTGTGGATGACAAACATAGGTTAGATACGGAGGGAGTATATGTTATTTTGCTTCAATAAGACAAACAGATACTGACGTCTTTTGTCAACATATTGAAATTGAAATGATGGCGTATTTTAAAGCCAGACATTCAATTATTTTCTGTAAATTAATAATTTAATAGAAGCACCTGTAGTGTATCTTTGTAATTATATGGTAGATTTTTTTTTATATTAAAGCGATAATATTTTAGTGTCCTGTAATCTAATATCAACGGCGCAATTGTTAAGTATTTTTCTTTGAAAAAGATAGTGGACTTCTCTGTCACGGTTTCGCTTTCACCAAACTCAAAAATAATGTCTCCACTTCCATAATCAAAACAAATATTTGAAAATTCTTTTTTTTTTTTTTTTTTTTTTTTTGTAGAAATTCATGAAAATTCGTTTACGCGTAAAACCATTAAATATTCTGAGCAAATTCATTTGACCAACTTTTAGAAAGAAAAAAAATTAAAATGATTTTCTATATAAGCTTGAAAAAACTGTCTTTTCCAATATCAAAACTGAAATATGAAAGTCTTATTGCTTATTCTTAATTTTCAATTAGCTCGGGTAACGTTTATATCATTTTATTTGTTAGAATATGAATTTATTACTCTACAAAAAATAAACTAAACATTTGTAAACTTACCAATAAACAGACTCATGGAATACTAAATGCGGTGAGTTGGGGAGTACTAATGCCATTGGGGGCAATGATGGCTCGGTACATGAAAGTTTTCGCCGATCCAACATGGTTCTATCTCCATATCGCCTTCCAAGTCTCCGGTTACGTCATCGGTGTAGCTGGTTGGGCTACGGGAATCAAGCTTGGCAATGACTCACCAGGCACATCTTACTCAACCCATCGTAACCTTGGAATAGCACTCTTCACATTCGCAACACTTCAAGTATTTGCTCTGCTTCTAAGGCCAAAGCCAGACCACAAATACCGAACATACTGGAACGTGTACCATCACACCGTCGGATACACTACCATCGTCCTCTCCATTGTCAACATTTTTAAGGGATTCGACATTTTGGACCCGGCTGATAAATGGCGTTGGGCTTATATTGGAATCCTCATCTTTCTTGGTGCTTGTGTCCTTATTCTTGAGCCACTTACTTGGTTCATCGTTCTTCGTCGCAAGAGCCGTGGAGGTAACACGGTTGCTGCACCGACTTCAAACAAGCACTCCAACGGCGTCAATGGTACTACCACCACCACAGGACCACATCACCAGGACGCCTAGTTTCACTTCTTGTTACTACACTTCTTCTGGTTTGTTCTACTTCTACGCAATTTTGGATTCTTTTTCTTTTATTTGATATTTCATAGGCTCATGTATGTATGTATGTACGTATACGATTTTATTCATTGTGTTATAGATATATCAATTTATGGAGTTATTAGTCTTTTATATGCGTGTTTACACACATTTTCTGGGTTTTTTCCTCATCTAATATAGTAAAACATTTATACTCTGAAGTAAGTTATCTTAGTCCAGTGGTAAAAGGAGAAAAGTTCTGCCACCTGGGTTTTAGTAGCATTGGTTACGAAGATTCGAAATTTAACAAATTTAACATGGTTTTCCACGCTCCAGAAGTTCGAAATTTAACAAATTTAACATGGTTTCCTCCGCCCTATGAAATTAGTCTAAGTCTAGGAATCCTCTACCTTTTTCTTTTATTATAAACTCTTTTTCAATTATTTTTATAAAGGATGAATGTTCACCAAAAAGACATAAATCTCGTATTGAAGTATGTTTTGAAGGTTCATGACTCAACATTAATTTTATAACATAGTACTTGTGTTGGTCAGTCCAATCAATTTTCCTTAATCTCACGCTGTTGGGTGCCATTACATATCTTTGGGCATTACACTGCTTTTAACGCTTGTAGTAGTACGAGTTTCTTCTTAGGAAATGGATGATAATTTTCTTTCCTTGACCAAGCGCCCCTTAAGACAACATTCAAAAAATAACGTCTTGGAGATCTGTCGTTTTGATGATTTGGATTAGACACGTGGGCTTCTTTAGAGACTTGGGCCGGTAACGGTTGCATAGGCTCAGCTTGGTCTGCTAAGAAGACTGCCTAGGAGACAAACGACAATGGCTCTGTTGTTTCAATGATATCACATCTTAACCGTGTGTATTGTACGAGTTTGTCTTGTATCACCCTGCAAGACAACGACAGAGGGCTATTAAAGGAGTGAGGAGCAGAGGGAACAAAGTAGAGAAGCATTTGACGTTACATTACATAGATAAGGACTAAGTGGTTAGAGAGAGAAACCTAGAGTGGGTGAGAGAGACTTTTGTCTTCTTCATTGTTCTTGTTCTTTCTTGGGGTCTGATTCTTTGTAAAGTGAGAGACGTGAGCTTGGGGTGAGTTTGTTCAAGCTGTAATTGCTACTCTGATACTCCTTGTGAACCGGTTTGAGGTTCACCGAGACGTACCAGGATCACATTGATCCTGGGAAACTTGTATGTCCTCGTGTCCCTTTTACTTTCTTGCACGACAATCTACAAACCTGCAAAACGTAAAACAGAGCACAAGGAAACAGAAACCTGTTAGTCATACTTAGTAGTTTCTCGGTTAAACACTCAAGGAAATTTCTAACAAGATCTTATAGTGTCATGGTTCATTGTCCCACTTACTTGCATATACGTTATAAACCTCTTATTTTCTTGTTACACTATACCACCAATTATTTCACATCATGAGTCTTCATTTTCAGTTCTCACTTCTCAGTGATAGCCATTCATTAAATAATTAGAGTTGGATTTTAAAGGTTTAATTATAAAGATTGTTTTCAATCACTAGTCTCATCTTATGGGATTGCTAACACTCCCTCCATTGAAACCACTACTTTATCTACCCGCTTCAAAGGTGCTTAGTTGGTCTCTCTCACTGTAACCAAGTTAAAGTCGCTCTCACCTCTCCATCAGCTAACAATACTTAACCAATATCCAAGCATTCACAACAAAATCCTGCCATCAATCCTACTTCTTCCAAATCATTAAAGTTATTTATCTTCAAAATCATCCAGGGCCGGCCTCCCACCGACCCGAAATGGCGTTATTGGTACCGAGGTAAATAAACAAAATCGTGATATGCACACACTTGTATATAGAGAGAGGATAAATTATTTTCTTTGGTATGCTTTCTTACAATATTATAATATTTTTTGTAGAAACTTAGTTTCACAGGCGATAGAGTGGGCCCGATCCAACGGTTGGACACGATGGAGCGCAAGCGCTCCTCCGCCACTCCAGCAGAACGAGGCACCATCGTAGGAGGTTCGAAGGAACGATCCCCTAAACCACCGCCTGTTTAGCGATCCACCACCTTCGGCTTTCCGATTTCCAAGCCAGCGTGTACCATCGGTACTCGCCTTGGGCATACAGCCCCACACCGAGCAGCCTTCTCACGGAGATCCGATATCGCCTTCTTGTCCCGAACTGGAGGAATTCCACCTCAAGATTAAGGCTATGTGGTCCTTCCTCGACCAAGCTGTGAGCTCGGCACCAGAGATCAATAGGATGTTCAAGGCCACACAGCGGACTCCATTTACCAAGCGCGTCTTGGAAACATATGTTCCCAATGTGAAGATAAGACTTCCAACCTACGATGGGACGAAGGATCCGATGCAGCACTTGACCTCGTTCATGGCTACCGTTTCCAAGGCCAGATTCACCGAGGAGCAGAAGGACGCCGGTCAGTGTCAACTGTTCGTCGATAGCTTGATAGGGAACGCACTAACATGGTTCTCCCGGCTCTCGGCAGAGACAATCGATAGCTTCGCCCAGCTATCGACAGCTTTCTTACGAAATTATCGGGTTTTCATAGAACGCAACGTCTCCTGTGCCGAACTATAGGAGATAGTTCAAAGAACCCGAAAAACCTCTGCGGCAGTACCTCACCCGATTCAAGGAAAAATACGCCACCGTAACATTCGCTGAGGACGTCGCGATCGCCGCCTTCAAAAAAGGACTCATTCTCGGCTCCAGGCTGCATGTGGATCTCAATATCCGAGAAGCCAAGGACCTGGACGAAGCCCTTCATCGGGGGTCTCGTGTCGCTTACGTCGAAGAGGACGAGGAGAAACGGGCCACCAAACCCCATCTTCCTCGCCCAGCTGCGTCAAAAGAAAAAAGCCGAGAAACTTATCAGGAACCCCGGAAGCATCACGACCCAAGAGATTCCAAGCGCGGAGTGATCAGTACAATATCCGAGGACGAAGGACAGAGTGCCGGACCCCCCGACACACAGGAAGAACTCTACTGCGATTTCCATATGTTCGGCGGCCATTTGACGGCCGAATGCAAGCACCTATCCAATTACTTATTTGAGAAGTATTTATCCGGCGAAATCAAAGCTTTCTATCAACCTAAGGCTTCCCGCGGTGGTCGCGGAGGCAGAGGCCGAGGAGGAAGATTCGGACGATCCAATCCTGGTCGAGGTCAGAAGGGCGTTAACCAATCAAGTAACGCACCAAGTGCTCCGCAGCAGCCATCTCCCGTCGAGCAACAAAATCCGGCGCCAGTGGAGGTCCTTCCAACACCATCCAAGCGTCAAAAAGGACAGCAGAGCGAACAAGCGGCACCTCGGGGTCGTATCTCTATGATCATTGGTCAGACCGATGAATGCACGGATTCTGTCCGAGCCCTGAAAAAGCGAGCGCGCCAGGTTTGTAACGTTCAGGCGATTTCCGAAGAGGAGGCGCTAAGCACCGATCCCATCACATTCACAATGGAAGACGCCAAGGGGATCCATCACCCTCATAACGACCCCTTAGTCGTAGAAGTCATGATGGGCGAATTTGATGTAGAACGAGTCTTAGTGGATACCGGCAGCACGGTTAACGTTCTCTTCTTACAGACTTTGGAAAAAATGGGTGTCACACCGGAGCAAATCAAACCATGAGCCAGAACGCTGACTGGGTACGATGGGGTAGCCAAAACATCGATGGCGACGTGAAGTTACAAGTTCAAACTGGTGGCGTAACACGTAAAACCAAGTTCGTGGTCATAGACGCCCCACCAATCTACAACGCCATCCTAGGTTCACCTTGGATCTACTCGATGCATGCAGTCCCTTCCACCTATCATCTCTGCGTTAAGTTCCCAACGGTTGCGGGAATTTATACATTGTACGGCGATCAAAAGATGGCCTGGACCTATTCCGTTCTCGAGAAAAAGCAAAGGCGGAAGGACGACGCATAGGAATTACAGGGCGAGGTTCACTTCGATGACCCTCACAAACCGGAGCGAGATCGGCTAAAAGCCACATGATGCCGAATTATACAAGTCAACATCGACGGAGTATACCCCTCTCGAACGGTTGGAATTGGGGCCGAACTCGAGGATATAATCAAAACCGAGCTGGTAGCATTCTGAAGTCACGATCCTCGACGTTCGCCTGGTCCACTAATGACATGGTCGGCATCGATCCATCAGTCACCTGTCATAAGCTAAACGTCGACCCTACTTTCAAACAAGTTCGGCAGAAACGTCGGCGTCTTGGCCTCGATCGAGCAAAGGCGGTGCAAGACGAAGTCGAGCGACTCTTGAAAGCTGATCAGATAATAGAAGTACAATACCCAGACTGGCTGGCAAATCCAGTGGTGGTCAAGAAAAAGAACGGCAAATGGCGGGTCTGCGTCGATTTCACCGACCTCAACAAGGCATGCCCTAAAGACTGTTTCCCGCTACCCCACATCGACCGACTCGTAGAGGCCACAGTAGGTAACCAGTTGCTCTCGTTCATGGACGCGTTCTCCGGCTACAACCAGATCGCGATGAGCCCGGCCGATCGCGAGAAAACCGCATTCATCATAGACAGAGGAACTTACTAGATCTGATCCAACAGAAATCCGCATATTGAGCGCAGCTGTGATATGCGGCTACAGCTAGGCGATCATATCTGCTATAAGGTAATGCCTTTCGGTCTGAAGAATGCAGGGGCAACCTACCAACGCTTGGTAAACACGATGTTCACAGACCTCTTAGGAAAAACGATGGAGGTTTACATCGACGATATGTTGGTCAAATCTCTCATAGCAGAACAGCATATCCAACATCTCGCCGAATGCTTCGATATCTAGGAGCGGTTCCAGATGAAATTTAATCCTACCAAGTGCACCTTCGGGGTAACCTCGGGGGAATTCTTGGGATATATCGTCACCGAGCGTGGAATCGAAGCCAACCTAAAGCAGATCAAAGCAGTGTTGGGACTCCCATCGCCAACCAATAAACGAGAGGTACAACGCTTAACAGGTCGAATAACCGCACTGAACCGGTTCATTGCCCGATCAACAGACAAATGTCTCCCGTTCTACCTGCTCCTCCGGGATGACGCCTGTGAAGTTGCCTTCGGGCAACTTAAGGAGTACCTGACCAGTCAGCCGGTGCTTGTAAGGCCTAAAGAGGGAGAGAAATTGTACCTCTACCTCTTCGTTTCCAGTTAGGCAGTAAGCGGGGTGCTAGTCCGGGACGATCACGGCGATCAGCGACCAATATTTTATACTAGCAAAGCCCTCAACGACGCAGAAACACGCTACCCAACCTTTGCAAAACTGGCTCTTGCCTTGATCGTTGTCGCTTGGAAGCTCCGACCTTACTTCCAGTCGCACTCCATTGTCGTGTTCACTGACAAGCCACTCCGGACAGTTCCCTTCAATCTGGGCGAATCGCAAAGTGGGCGATCGAACTAATCGAATACGACATTGAATATCGTTCTCGCCCGAGCATGAAATTACAGGTCCTAGCGGATTTTATCACGGAGCTATCTCCTGAACTCGAAGCAACCATACCTAAGGAGGAACCTTGGACTCTGTTCACCGACGGCTCTTCTTCGAATCAGGGATCCGGCATCGGGATTATACTTTGAGGTCCTCGAGCAGGCACTGAAACTTGGCTTCAAAGCATCGAACAACGAGACCGAATACGAAGCCGTCCTGGCCAGATTACGGCTAGTGCAAGGCCTGAGGGTGACCTGCATCCAAGTTTTCTGCGACTCCCAGCTAGTGGTTAGTCAATTTAGTGGAGAATATGGCGCTAAGAACCAGCGCATGGAAACATACCGCCAGTTACTTCGAAATCTCTTAGAGTATTTCGCCTCGTATGAATTGATCAAAGTGCCGAGGAGTGAGACCACATCAGCGGACGCCCTTGAGGCCCTGGCAATCTGTTCCGATCCGGGTTTGCGATGAACGATCCTAATCGAGTGTATCGAAAACCCTAGCATTGATCATACCGATTTGGCGTGCACCATCAACGATGCCGCAGAACCAATGGAAGTCGACGAACCTGTCCAGGAACCCGCCAATGTAACACAACCCCAGACGATTGGCAGCTTGAAATAAAGATGTATATTGAGGACGGCAAAATTCCCGAAGATCGCTGGCAGGCTCGGGGATTGAAAGCTCGATGTGCGCACTACGCCATGATGAGCGGCAGCCTTTTCCGACGCAGCTCGACCGGAGCCCTACTCACCTGTGTTGATCGAGAGGAGGCGGAACGAATAATGATGGAAGTTCATGAAGGCGACGGCGGCAACCACTCCGGAGGGCGCGCACTCGCGTTGAAGACCATGGTCGCCGACTGCGAGGCATTCTCGGCGAGGTGTGAAGCATGCAAACGCCATGGGCAGATGAAACATGTACCCCCCGAATTGTTGAACACCGTCACCGCGCCATACCCCTTCATGCGTTGGGCAATGGAACTCGTCGGCCCACTACCCCCATCAAAATCAAAGAAATTCCTTTTGGTTTTGACCGAATTGTTTCACAAGGTACAGTCGCTAGACGTCACCAATTTCATTGGAAGAACATCATCTGCCGCCACGGGCTCCCTTATGAGATCATCACTGATAATGGAACACAGTTCTCTTCGCTTATCACAAGACGTTTTCTGGGCAAATGGGAATACGCTTAAGCACCTCGACCCCCGATATCCTCAGGGGAACGGTCAAGCCGAGGCGACCAATAAAACTATAATAGACGGGTTGAAGAAGCGTCTCGGACAAAAAAAGGGAGCTTGGGCAGATCAGCTTGATGGCGTGCTATGGTCCTACCGAACTACTCCACGGCGAGCCACGGGGCAGTCTCCGTTCTCATTAGCCTATGGTGTCAAAGCATTAGCTCCAGCCGAGGACGGAGTACCAACACTTCGCCTACTATGTTGGTCGATGATTCCGAGCTCAACGACAGCATGATGCTCGACCACATCGACTTCGCTGAGGAATTGCGTGATAAAGCCCTAGTCCGAATTCAGAACTACCAGAACGCCACGGTCATGTATTACAACAAAGCAGTCTGTCAACGACGATTCAACGAGGGCGACCTGGTGCTGTGCGCGGTGTACGAGAACACTAAGGAGATCAACGCTGGAAACATTGGCGCTCGTTGGAAAGGTCCATATCTCATCTCCAAGGCAATCCGCCCTGGAGTTTACGAGCTCTTGACCATGGAGGGCAAGCAGATCAAAAACTCGTGGAACGCGGCCCATCTTAAACGTTATTACTACTAGATCATTTGGTCAATTTCAGTTTTGAAATCATGTGTACTATGAACTACGACTGACTTGATCCCAATATTGAGTACGTAGGCAGCCCTCGATCTCTCTAACGAGATTTCAAGGGCACAACTGGAAAAATAATAAGATTTCTTTTATTTCAAGAGGTTCCATTTATGAAAAAAGACAGTTTGGCATTTCGCCGCATACAAGAAATCTCCTACTTCGGCTTATCGCCCACATGAGGATTGAAGTAGATATTAAAAACTAAAGTGCACCGATTAGGTGGAAGGGGGCAATGACAAGCCTTCTGATCTCGGGGGGGGGGGGGAAGGTACGAAGTGTGAGCTCCCTCGTGTGATCTCAACCTCCTCGGCGAGTCATAGGCGCAGAGCTCGAGAGGTTGGACTCCAAAGGCTCTTCGACAGCTATACCTTCGAGATAAGTTCACCATCGTTGACGCTCTCGCCTCATTTCCTGGAGCCGATCTGCCGGCACATCCGCACCTCTGTCCGCCATTTCTTTGCGGAACGCGCATGGACCTTCCATAGTATGGCTGTCCCGGAAATGATGATCCGTGGTTTCTAGATGAAGAATGTAGCATCGTAGCCTTTCTATGCAACCCCAGTAGATCGGGACTTCCGCAACATGCAGATTCCCCGATTGTGCAGCAGCTCGTAATCACGTTCCGGCAGGTCGGGTAACAAGGCCTTGGCGACCTCCCCCTCACATCGATCACGATCAGCGAGCAGTCGGATCATACGCCAATTCGCCAGGTAAAAGCCATTGGCGATGAGCTCATCAAGAACCGAGACGGCAAAGTTGGAAGATGAGGTCGTATTTTAGACGAAAGGCCTTGATGTACGAACTCATTCTTTGACAACGAGCTCGGTAGATGCGGATTTCTCTCTGCAAAGGGTCCTCCTCAATTTCTGCAGCAAGTTCATGGGATGGAGACGGAGCCATCTCTTCTATGGGGAGAGCGATATTCGTCGCTTCTGGGTCGAATCCACTGACACCAGCCGGCGTCAGCTCTCGAGCTCGCCTCAACCATGCAGACCGAGTTGTGATAGGCATGCTTTGCAATTAATCTTTCTGAATTTTGGATGAGAGATGCTCAGCAAACCACCTTTTCACCTATTTATAGGGGGAGAGGGGGAGATAAATGATGCGTCCCGCAAATCTCGTCCCACAGGCGGCACCAATTGTAGAAACTGAGTTTCACACAATGAATTTGTTTAAAGGAGGAAACAAATTCAATAGCACTATCTCTCTAAGAAATCGGATCAAAGAAAACAAGCAAGGAGGAATTTAAATCTCTTGGAAATCAAGCTAAAGTTTTGCTCAAGAATAAAGAGGAATTAGGGTTTTTGTATTAATTGCTGGATGATCTTACAATGAGAGGATTGTCCTCTATTTATAGGTTTTCGAAGATCTACTGAATATATTTACTTTCCTAATTATGGTCGAGCTGATTAGGAAAGTCCTTATTTTCTTGCTAGGTCAGCCGCAGGGCGAGTTGAGACGTCGGTCTGTCACCTCGGTACTGGACTTCTCGGTTCTATTGGGCTTTCAGAGATGAAGTCCAAATAAAGGTCGAGCTCCCGATTTAGATAACCGGTTCCTTTAATCAGGTTTAGATCGGTATGTTGGGGGTGCTAATTCCCGCACCAACATTTTTTAAAAATTGATTCGTTATTGATGAATCCAAAAAGATAAAAGCGTGATATATGAAAGTAATAGTAGAATATATGTATAGCATCCAATTCACTAAAGGATTAAAACTCGTATGAATATAAAGATTAGCTTATGAAGAACATATTCCATTGATGTTACAAAGAGAGGGCAACAAAAGGTGAAAGGGGACAAATATATATTGTAAGTGTGACTATCATCCATCCACTAAGGTAAGATAAAGGAAAGTATTCTTTAACTAAGTAAACTTTTCCGTCACTGGTCGAACGGAATCTGAATTGCCTTTTTCAGATCTTAGTTTATCAATCTTAAAAAATTCGTTTTTACCATTTTCTTTAATATTTTAGCATATACAAAGATTTGGATAGTATGACCAATCTTAAAGTTTTTTTGTATTATTGGATAGTTTGAAACTACGCTGATGATGTTGTTGTTGTTTTACTCTGATCAGCATATTAAGTGGCACTTTTCCATATGTTTGTTTGGATGTATGTACCATTGTGAACCTGTGGGAATGGAACAACCATTTCAATATAAAGATTGATAAAGTTAGGTTTGATCGGGTTTCTTTTATGCGATCTGATTAACCACCTTTTACGATTTAAATACAAAAACATTCCAGATCAATACTAACATTTTGGATTCGTTTATGTTTGAGTTTGAGTGCAAAATATCCTGGTTATATCAATACTAACATTTTGGATTTAATAATTGTATGTTGTATAAATAGTTGTTAGTTTTGTAATTTTAACCTAGAGAAAAAAAAAATGAAGGGTTTGTTGTAACTGCGGTGTGACCCACGATCGTAACGTACGGTGAACTTGGATAATGACTGAATCGCGCACAAGAGCACTTTCCTTAAAGAGTATTTTGACCCTTATCAAAAGCCTAGGGTTACACAAAATCTCTCGCAGGATAAGACAATCAAAGTTTCTCTCTTGTTCTAGGCTGAGATACAAGAGAAACAAATAGAGTTTTAGTGTTTTGTTTTTGTGTTTTGTCTTTGATGTTGTGAATCTCTTCTCTCTGTTTTTCTTAATCTTGATTTCTTCATCTGTTTTTAATGTGGAGAAACAGAGTATATATAATGGTCTATGGTTGTGACGAACGTTTGCAACCGTTCGTTGAATAAGTGTGACCATTCACTCAAACATTGCAATGGTTAATAATATAACTGTTTAATATCACTTAAATCTCCAACATTCCTCCCCCATTTAAGTGTACTCTTTGATTCACAACTTTACAACACACATAAACCAAACTCATGCATAAATGTAAATATCGTAACGATTGAATTTACATCTTAGTAATATTACACATTCCAAATACCCGAGAATCAGGATGTCCAATGGATTGAATCCTTTCAACTCATTTGGGTACATGAAGATAATATACACACAAATTTCTTCACTACTCTAAGTGTTTATACTTGACACTATTATAAGCCATGTGTCCCTATCCATTCATGAGCATATAGGAAGCTAAGTCCAAGCTTCTTGAAGCGGCTCCACTTCATACTCATATAGGTAGATCTTTTAATCTTGCACCTGCAAATGCAATTTTTCAAAAGATCTATTAAGAAGAGAACTTCAACCTAATCCTTTCTTGCAGGTTCAAGCACTTACTTTGGGATGATACAACAAGTGCTTCAAACTTTAACTGTAAGCTTTCCACATTGAATTCAGCCTCTAACGTTGTATTAGAGGGAAATTGGGTATCTCACAATTAAAAATTTCAAATGGACTTTAAACCCATCCCTTTAGCCGACTTGATCACCAAGTCTCTAGCTAACCCTTTAGTCAAATGATCAGCTAGATTTTGCTCAGACCGAACAAACTGTATGGTAATAGCCCCATGAGTGATCAGCTCACGTATCATGCTATGTCTAACACCAAGGTGTCGTGACTTACCATTATACACTTGACTATAAGCTCTAGCCAAAGTGGCTTTACTATCACAATGTATACAAATTGGTGATACCGGTCTCGGCCACAAAGGAATCTCATAGACTAAATTTCTTAGCCAATCTGCCTCTTTGCTGGCAGCCGCTAATGCTATGAACTCCGATTCCATGGTTGAACTTGTAATACAAGTTTGTTTTCTAAAAGCCCATGAGATGGCACCTCCTCCAAGCAAGAACACCCAACCACTTGTAGAAGAATTACTTTCTAAGTTGGAGTTCCAACTTGCATCGGAATATCCTTCTAAGACCGAAGGAAATCCGACATAAGACAAACCATAATTTATGGTTCCTTTCAAGTACTTAAGCACCCGTCTTATAGCTTGCCAATGGTGAGTACTAGGGTTACTAGTATATCTACTCAACTTTCCTACCGCATAAGCTATATCCGGTCTAGTACTTGTCATGGCATACATTAAACAGCCGATCAGTTGTGAGTATTCAAGTTGTGAAATCGCTTTTCATGTATTAGGCATAAGCTTCACACTCGCATCCATGGGAGTGCTCACAGGAGAACATTTCTCATAATTGAACCTTTTCAGCACATTTTCAATGTAATGAGACTGAGATAAACATAGACCTTTGTTCTCACGCTTGATTCGAATTCCAAGAATCACATCTGCCTCCCCCATGTCTTTCATGGCAAAATTTGATGACAAGAACTCTTTTGCAATTTCTACTTGTCTTAAGTCAGTACCAAAGATCAACATGTCATCAACATATAAGCAAATGATTACTCCATTACCGGATTCATCAAATTTGCTGTATAAGCACTTGTCTGCTTGATTCAACTTGAATCCATTTGATAAGATTGCCTCATCAAATCTTTGATGCCACTGTTTAGGTGCTTGCTTCAGCCCATACAATGACTTTATTAACTTACACACCTTTTGCTCATTTCCGGGTATAACAAACCCTTCAGGTTGCTTCATATAGACTTCTTCTTCCAAAACACCGTTCAAAAATGCTGTTTTAACATCCATTTGGTGGATCACAAGATCATTAATAGCAGCCAAGGCAATTAATAATCTTATAGAAGATATTCTAGCAACAGGAGCATAGGTATCAAAATAATCGATACCTTCCTTTTGTCTAAAACCTTGGATAACCAATCTAGCTTTAAACTTGTCAATTGTTCCATCGACTTTCATCTTCTTTTTGAAGATCCACTTGCAGCCTAAAGGCTTGCAACCAGGTGGGAGATCCGTTAAGATCCATGTATTATTCTCTACGATGGAGTCTATCTCATCGTTTACCGCTTCTTTCCAAAACGCAACGTCTATAGACTGCATAGCCTCATCAAACGTTCTAGGATCCTCATCAACATGATAACAATACAAGTATTGATATTCAACCTCATCTCTTGATCCCTCAACTAAATAAAGTTGAAAATCAGGACCGAAAGATTTTTCAATTCTTCCTCGCTTGCTCTTGCGGAGCATAGCATAGGTGACGCATTAGAAGGAATGAGTGTGTCATCTCCTTCCTTTGTTCCACTTGAACTAGGAACAAGGTCCTTTGGTCTAGGTATTGATGAAAACCGTGTCTCATCAAATATTGCATCTCTTGACTCAATCACGGTGTTAACCGATATAGAATCATTAGGTTCTATGACATAGAACCTATAAGCTTTGGAATGCTCAGCATATCCAATGAAGATGCAATCAATACCTCTTTCTCCCAAAGTTTTAATCTTTGGTTGGGGTAGTCTAACAACCGCCCTACAGCCCCAAACTCGAAGGTAATTCAAATTTGGTTTCTTATTGTACCAAAGTTCATATGGGGTAATCTTGTTCCTTTTGTTAGGAACCCTATTTAATAAGTAGCAAGCCGTTAACATGGCTTCACCCCAAAAACCGTCACTTAATCCTGAGTAAGATAACATGGAATTAACCATTTCTTTTAGGACTCTATTTTTCCTCTCAGATACACCATTTTGTTGTGGTGTATATGGAGCTGTAGTCTCATGTATAATTCCCACAGACTGAAAATAAACAGGATCATAATACTCTCCACCTCTATCGGTGCGTAACTTCTTAATCAAGTCACTATGTTGTAATTCAACCTCAGTTTTATAAACCTTGAATTTATCTAAGGCTTCATCTTTAGCATGTAATAGATACACATAACAAAAGCGAGTATGATCATCAATGAAAGTGATGAAATACTTTTTGTTCCCTAAAGATGGTGTAGCATGCAAATCACATAGATCACTATGTACAAGTTCTAGCACCTTAGAATTCCTTTCAATACTCTTAAAAGGTTTTCTAACTATCTTAGTCAACATACAAGTACTACACTTCTCTAAATTCATGTCAAAATTAGGAATTAATCCTTCTTTAGACATATCAATCATTCTTTTATAGTGTACATGACCTAATCTTAAATGCCATAGAGAAGAATCATTTTTGCTAGAACATGCCATGTAAATAGAACTCACAACTTTATTAATATTAAGCATAAACATGCCATTACAAAAGTATCCAAATCCAACAAAGACTCCAGCTTTAGATAAAACATACTTATCCGACTCATACACTTGTTTATAACCACACTTATTTAAAACACTACCAGAGACTAAGTTCTTTCTAATTCCAGGTACATGAAGTACATTATTGAGATCAATAGATTTCCCGGAACTAAACTCCAACACCACTTTTCCACGGCCTAGGATAGGAGCGGTTGACTCATTGCCCATATGTAGTACAGAACCATCTTGAACTAGTTCATATGTCTTGAACCAGCCACGATTATTGCAAACATGTGTAGTTGCACCCGAGTCAATCCACCACGTCACTCCATCATCCTGCATATAAAATGCCTCAGAAATATTTGATACATAATACACATGTGAATGTGAATCATTTACAAGATTCTGACCTTGATGAGTGGTTTGGCCTTGGTCCTTAGACCCTTGCCCTGAATGGTTTTGTCCCATTCTGTTCTTATCCTTTGCAGCTCGACAATCACGTCTAAAATGACCCGGCTTGTTACAGAACCAACAAACGCTCTTAAGCTTTTTGTTAGGTCCACCGTAAGTGTTGTCATTAAAGGGACGCTTCTTCCCCTTATTCTTCATCTTAGAACTCCCACCTTCCTCCATCATATTGATTGAAGAAGGTTCAGCCTCCTTCGGTTTTCCACCCTCTTGCATCCTTAGAGATTCCTCTATGCGCAAATGGCTACCAAGTTGTACCAGAGACAACTCTTCCTTTTTGTGTTTAAGCATGCGCCTAAAATCCTTCCATGAAGGCGGCAACTTGTCGATGATACTCGACACTGAGATGGATTCATCCATCTTCATGTTGTGTTGAGCGAATTGCCCTAGGATGCGAAGCAATTCATTGTATTGCTCCATAACAGGCCTTGAATCAGACATCTTGTAATTATTAAAATTACTAACAAGGAACTTCTTACTAGAAGCATCCTCAGCCATGTACTTTGATTCCAACGCATCCCACAGTTCCTTTGCGGATTCGACATTTTGATAGACATCAAATAGAGGATCAGACATACCGTTAAGGATGTGGCCACGGCATATGTAGTCATCATTCTCCCACTTAAGTTGCTTCCTTGTCTCCTCCACGGACTCCTCCGCACCCTCCGTCACGGTAGGCATTGGCATGCTTAGAACATACACCACATTGAGTGTGGTGAGAAGGAAATGCATCTTCTTCTGCCATCTTCGAAAATCTACTCCCTCAAACTTATCCAACTTCCCAAACTTTGAAGTCATCTCACGCACTGATGCACTCGTCATGTTCACCAGAAATACTCTTTAAGAATGTTGTAGCTGCGGTGTGACCCACGATCGTAACGTACGGTGAACTTGGATAATGACTGAATCGCGCACAAGAGCACTTTCCTTAAAGAGTATTTTGACCCTTATCAAAAGCCTAGGGTTACACAAAATCTCTCGCAGGATAAGACAATCAAAGTTTCTCTCTTGTTCTAGGCTGAGATACAAGAGAAACAAATAGAGTTTTAGTGTTTTGTTTTTGTGTTTTGTCTTTGATGTTGTGAATCTCTTCTCTCTGTTTTTCTTAATCTTGATTTCTTCATCTGTTTTTAATGTGGAGAAACAGAGTATATATAATGGTCTATGGTTGTGACGAACGTTTGCAACAGTTCGTTGAATAAGTGTGACCATTCACTCAAACATTGCAATGGTTAATAATATAACTGTTTAATATCACTTAAATCTCCAACAGTGTTTACCTTCTTCAACATATTGCGCATATTTTTATAATAATCTGCATTCCATAGATTCAATTTTCACAAAAACGCACTTTGAAAAACACACTTTTGATGTCTCCATTCAAGGCCTTGAAATTAATAAAGTAAGCTTGCTGTAATAAAAAAAAAAAAATTATGTCTTTTAAGAATTATTTTATGAGGTAGCAAGTAGGAACTAAGGAGAAAATGGGGTCGAAATTATGATTGATTAAAGAGAGCAAAAAAAAAAAAAAAAAGAGTTGGCAAGAACAAGTGGAATCAGAAAAGAAGGCTAGAAGCATGCTACAAATACAAAAATCTTCATCTATATATCTATACAAGAACAAAAGTTGTTCTACATCTCATAGATATAACACACTATACACAAGTAAGACTGAGAAGATAATTAATTGTATTGTAAAGATATGAAAAGAAGGAAAAATAAACTATATATTTTGATTAATTACATTAAAATGGCGTATCTCATGCCATCACTAACCATAAGATGGTTAACCTCCGAGACACTACCGTAATCTCCGGACATCCACAGTCCATCAGTCCCGCTAACACTCGGTACCGCGAAGCAAGAGATGATCGAGAACGGGAACCGCATGATCACAGCATTAAAACCTTCTCGTCTTCCATGAGCTACTACTCCCTGCCCTGAGCCTGCAGTGGACGGCTGCAAGTCAGTCTCGTCAGCTACGCGAGGGCTCTTACGAAGGTTTTGAAGGTTACGACGGAGTACGGAAAGCATCTGCGTCATCTCTGTCTCTCTGATCTTGATTTTAGTGTTTTTTTTTTTTTTTTTTGCTTTACTCTCTCTCTGGTTGTTTCTTGAGTTGGATGATATAAGGCAACTTTGAAGAGAGGAAGGAACCGTATGGGGCTTTCTTTTATTTGTGTATGGAAAGATTGATTTTGCAAGTGGGCAACTTGGAATTTGCTTTTCATTATTAGTGCTACTCTCTTTATCATCTATCTATATTTTATTTTCTTTACCCATTGTTTTGTAATTATTTTTTGTTTTAATAACAAAAGAGACATGGTGGTAGCCTGGTAGGGATAAATTCCATTGTTCGCCCTCTACATTATTTACTCTCACTATTACGTGAACACCCAATTATATCAAAAAGTTTGATTAAGCACTTAAACCATCCACTTATCTAACAACCGAACAATAATACAAAATTCTTATTATAGGGTTAGGATGTGTTAACATAATTGTAGGGAATTTGAGACATATAGTAAAAGAAAGAAAAAAAAAAGGAAAGAGAATGGAATATGAAAATGAACAGGCAACTTAAACATACATTGTAAACTAGTTTTTTTTTTCTGTAATTATTCAAAATTATGATGGTTTTATAATTTCTTTCTCAATTATTCCTCAATTAATAAAACAAATTTTCTAAATTCAATTTAATCAAACTATACATATTTTTTTTTTTTTTTGACATTTATTAAATTTATATAGAAAATTAATTTTATTAACTGAGGAGTAATTGAGATTTGTTAAGAGTCATCTCTTGTTCTGGCTAAATAGTACCTTTACCTACTGATGCATTTTTATTACGTAACCTTTTTACCTGAAATGAGCATGCCTACTATTAAGAATAGACCGAGTCTAGTTACATGATTTGATGTCCCAAGTCAAACGAGTACCGATTTATCCGTCATTCATTGAATTTGGTTCAATTATATGAAAACTGTGTATAATACTTCTAAAAGTGTCTATAAGAGTCGAGTGGACCATTTGGAAAACCAGAGACTTGCATAGGGATTAGAGGAAATAAACAAAAAAAGGTGGGATGCTAAACATCATGGGGTGTAGTAGAACTAAGTAATTTGTCTTCTTCAAGTGAAATCTCACCCATTGGATGTGATTTGGTGATCTTGTTCCACTCATTCTCTACTCTGAAAAATACCCACTGAAAGCGTCTCAACATCTCCATGGCGGTGATTGTGAACACTGTTATGTAGTTGTGCCTCAAATGTGCCGATAACTTGTATGTCCATGCACATCTCAGCACCAGATTGCTCCCTATCACCCAGAAATACACCTGCAACATCGCAATATTTGACCGTTTCAGACATCACAATACGAAGAAAACACAAGGCGGTTTCGTTGGAAACTGAATCTCACCCATTGCCGGCCATATAGCAGATTTGATATGGCACTTGGACGGCTAAACTTGAATATCTTAGTGAAACCGCTGCACAGCAGATAGAAGTTATGTAACTGAAATATGACAAAAATTTGGAAATACTGTTTAGTGGATCAGAAGGTGAAGGTTCATCCTATTACCTCAAGTCCCAATCTCGAGTTACATCCCAGTAAAATGAGTAAAGTGAGTTGATAACACTTGAGAAAAGCCAGAGAGGTCGGTAAAATGATGTCCAGCTCTCGGCCATAACGTGATATTTAAGCGCAGAAAGGAAGATCACGGGCACTGCTGTTGAATACTTCAGAGCTGAAAAATATTCACAGATCATCTACATTGATGATAGAATAAGAAAATACATGGGAAAATCATCAGTTCTCATAAGTTACGCATTTACCATTTAAAAGAGATGATTTTTCCTTCGTATCTTTGTATTGTCGAAGACATTGCAAAAGACGGCAAATGTAGGGGAAAACAAGAACCAAAGGAATTGCAATTTGATGACTCCCACAGACAGCGTCAGCTTCAAACCAAGCAATTGTTGCGACCTGAAAGTCCAGGAAACCTCTTAAACGTCATATGTCCCAACATTTCACAACAAATAACACAGTATGAGACCCGTGCAGGTCAGACAGACAACCAGGATTCCATTGAATTATCAGAAAAACTAGGATAGCTAATAATTGGCTGATAAATCATCCCGGTGCAGGTGTTTGTCAGTCTTGAGGGTAAATATTCCATAGCTACAGATTGATCTATTTGTTCCAGATTATAAAAGAGAACGGAACTAGTTTCTCCCACATAAGAAATTTCTAATCTACATTTGATGTTACAAATAAATAGTCTGTGTAAACCAATTACCTGTCTATGCACCATTCGGCAGACAGAGCGCTCTAAGTCGGAAAATACCTGCATATTATTACCAACTCAATCATAATTGAAAATCAAGTATCAGGCTATCAGCAGCATAATCTGCATAAATTAAAATGCAAAAGAAATGTAGAAGCAATTCCATTTGTAGGCCAGATAAAGAGGACGCAAGTTACACCAATATCACGGAAATTATAAATATTTTGAGTTAGGAAGCTCTTTCGCAGAACTATCTTAAAACTTTTATACCTTTACCATGGAGGTCAGGATATCTGCCAAAAAGAAGTCTGGAAATGTAATTGGCTGTGAAAAAAAAAAAAAAAAAACACATCAGATCTCCAAGTTTAATATACGAGTTCCAAAAAAACCGTACACGACACTGATCAAGCATAACTCTTATAAGCAAAACCTAGAGATTTGTCACTTGCAAGATTAATTTCAATCAACAGCTGTCTATCACTTTACCTGCAGTGGAAACGCTATCCTCCATAATGTTCTCAGCAGAAAATATCGGGATGACAAGTAGAAAATATCGAAAGGAAATATCAGAACCAAAGCAAAAGCAATGTACAGGAGCACCTGCAGCAGTGACAACACAACACTTAGACATACCTTAGCAGACACAACACTTAGACATACCTTAGCAGATATATCTGGCATGCAAAGAGGTAACAGAGTAAAGCAATAAACATAGCATATGCAATAAAGATTAGGAGGCCATAAAAAGCTAACCGGTTGTGAAGCTGCCAAAGATACTTCCCCATGAGAATACAAATATAGATACGCTGTCATGCTAGTTGGCACAATGATTGTCATCCACATGCTACACTGCAGCCAAATATTACACAAAAGAGAAATAACAAGATTCAGATACAAACTGGGAACAATAGAAAGGTGTGTCTACTACTAGAAAAGCAATCGTCTTCATGTGGAAGAAACCCAAAAAAGATAAAAAAAAAACTTGTATTGAACTTAAAAAACCTTCCACATCTCTCTGTGAGTAAGGTGGTTATGGTCAAGATCAAAGACTTTGGCATAATTGACACTTCCTTGAGAGAACACCCATAAATTCACTCCCCACAGCCATACCATCATCGTCTGAAGTATTAAAATGCCATATATACTCAGAAGAGAAAAAGAGTTTTCAAAAAGGCCAAAAGAGAGTACACTCTCCGAACTTACCACAAGAAGAAGAGGGTTGTAATAAAGAAAAGCTTCATACAAAAATAAATCCCGGAGGTCGATACTCATTCTCATAACTGAATCCCAACCAATCTGTTCAAACAAGAATACAACCAAGGTCGGCAAAACTCCACCAAATAAAAACTTACACAAAAGAACTCACTCACCTTGCAGCAACACAGAGCCCAAAAAAGAAACAAAATAACCTGGAAAAAAAAAGAAAGCTTTGATCAAACAAATGACATTAACAGAGACATATACATGCACTTAAAAACAATTGTTGAAGGAACAAACCTTAAATCTCCAGAGGAAAATAGGAGAAGGAACCATAGTTGTAATATGAAGTGGTGAACTTGAACCTTTAAGGTCACCCATTTCTGATACACCACCACCTAAATGACCGTCTACACCTAAACAACAAAAGAAAAACCCAAAATTTTAAGAAATCGAAAGCTTTAGGTAGATCTCATTACACACCTAACCAGATCAGATTGGCATCTACAGAGGATCCAGTCCAACTACACATGATGCATTGTTTGTTTTGAGATAGAAGAAACTTGGGCTTACCAGGATCAATGGAAACAGATTTGCTACCAGATTTACGAAGATGAGGACTGGTTGAAGCTGGATTTTCAAACATGACCAGAGTTTCATGGTTAAAAAAGAACAAAAATCGAATCTTCGTACTAGTAGTGTTTTTATAAGGAAGCTCTCATCGTCACTTTCACGAAGCAGATCGATCGAGATGCAGACAGAGAAAAAAAAAACCCAGAAGAAGAGAGAAATTGGGTGAGGGTTTCGCTTTTGTAGAGATCTTCAATTCAACGCATTTGAGTAGAGATTAAGCGAAACTCTTCCTTTTTTTTTTTTTTTTTTTTTTTTTTTTTTTTCCCCTTCCGTTAGGATTTAGAAGACTCTCTTTCTTTTGTTTTGTTTGTTCAAAAAAAAAAAAAAAAAAAAAAAAAAAAAAGAAGACTCTCTTTCTTTTGTTTTGTTTTTTTTTTAATTTACATTTGTCATCATCATTTTCTGATCTTGGCCTTCACTATGCTTGTTTAGGCCCACCAATGTAACCAACTGGTGAAATTCATATCATATAGGAAAACAATTTTCTTTTGACATTACAACTCCTATATATTAATCATATATATATATATATAATAGCATAGTTTTATCTCATATAAGAACATCATAAATTAACAAAATCGAGTTGGACTTAATATATTGTTTTGAAGCCCACATTCATTATCATGGTTGATTAAATATATGCTCATATACAGTTTATTTTGTCCAACTAATATAAGTCCATATATCTAAAATAAAAAAAATAAAAAAAAGTAACCATTTCACTCGACGTGTGTTTCTTTTCCAGCTTTTTTTTTTTTTCTTTTTTTAAAATACCATTTTATATATAGCTTGAGAGCGAATAAGTTTTGTTACAACAGCAAGAATCAGAGAATTTTAAAACATAATCTATGGTCTTTGAAAGTGAGAAAACCATAAACATAGGTAGTTTTCCCCGTGGGAGGAGGTGTTTGGAGTGAGGTTTTTTGTGAGCATCCGATCTAGCCCAGTAGCTTCCTCCTAAGCTGCAGCTGAATGTCCCTTTGGAGCTGATGTTCCGGACGGATATTTGGACTGTGTAGGCGAGAGTTGCGTTCCTTCCAGATGGCATATATCAAGGTATGAATGTCCCTTTTCCTGTTTTTCGTCGGCTGAGAATCGCAAATAAGGAGATGAATCATCAATCGTCATCAACGGTTATTCACAAGTAAGATTGTGTAATTCATGTATTCATTTCTTATTTAAATTTCACTGCTAACCCTCATATCGTGATTATAATTTTAATTCTCCACTATT
This sequence comes from Camelina laxa, assembly GCA_024034495.1. Lineage (NCBI taxonomy): Eukaryota > Viridiplantae > Streptophyta > Magnoliopsida > Brassicales > Brassicaceae > Camelina > Camelina laxa. The sequence goes on along the minus strand of CM043880.1, from coordinate 27,490,667 downwards.
AAAACAGAAATTTAAATAAATCAGTCCATCGTCTGTTGATTAGCCTTTCTATAAATTAATATAAATCACCTTACACCACACACGAACACGAATTTATCCTTCCACCTTAAGTAAAAGCACAAAAACTTCATTTTTAAAAAATGTTTGAACTTGATGTTATTACGATTCCTGCTGAAGCAAACTATGTAAGCTTTGATGGCTTACGTCTTGGTCGTTCTTCTCATCAAATTATTGGCCGACTACTTAGTTTTTGGGATAGTAATCGTTTGGTATCATCACTCCAGCAACATGTACACCATCGTCATTATTTTGGTAGTAATTTTCGGAATCTATTGTTTCGTTTTATGAATTAATGGTCTGAAATTAATACTTTTATTTCGTTGTATGGGTTCTTTTAATTTCAGTTTGTGGGATGTTTTCTTTACTTCTTAGATTTCAGATTAGTGATTTGGTAATGTTTTCTATACTAAAATCTCATGTGTTTTATGATTGTGTATAAAGGGAAGGAAGATGATGTAGCTTCGAGCACCAGTTGTTTGCCCGGCGATTCGTCCAAGACAAGTTGGTGCATGTGCTTCACTTGCCAACTACACTGGTCTTAAACCTAGAAGCCAATTCTGGGGTAATCATCAGAACAAAGGTGTCAAGTCTCATGTTACCACAACAATCACTCTTATATTCTGCAACAGGAGTACTATTAAGTGTGTTTTCAGCACTCATTATGATGGTACTGGAAGCACCACTGAGAATTTAATGAACACAATGAAAATTATGTCAAATGAATTAAATCTTAGAACCAGCCAAAGAATATGCTTCATTGTATGATCTCCCATTACTTTAGTTTCAAGACCTATATGATCTTCAACTCAGGTACTTTAATTTAGAATAAGACTATAAGAACACACACATTGATCCATTGAGGTGAAGCCATATGCTTTGATTTTCTCCACACATTATGTCAATGATCAAACATATTTTCCTTTGTGTTTTACAATTCTGTTTTCTGATCTTTAGAATTTAAGAATTTTTATTTCAAGCATGATAAATTCAACTAATTAGATAGATAGATAAATTGAAATAGTAAATTGAACACAACACATCAGCATCTCAATATATTTTACTAATTTCGTGAAGCCCACTAAATTTATGCTTACTAAATCTGTGCAGGCTTTTTAATATTGGACTGGCCCAGTTGATTATTTGATTTTAATATGACATATACGTAGGATTTAGAGCTTAACCGGATTCAATCAATGTTAACTTCATTAATTAACCAAAGTAATCTATGTTGACCAAAATTAATGGCCAGTGTCAAAATAAACCAAGGTCAAACCGGTTTTAATTTCAAAATTAAATTATTCCAGTTTAAACTGAAATTAGATTTGAAATTGATTTAGTTTTAAAATTTTAACAAGCTGAACCAACAACTAAATCAATGGGAAAGAAAAACTCACATATCTAGTAAGATTAGTGATTAATAAGAATTTTTTTAAAAAACATAAGAATTAAATGGTTTAGTGATCAAAATAAGAAGTTATTCATTTTGTGTTAAATAATATATTCATATCACCAATTAAAAAGTAGAAGGATTTGATGCATATTATTTTTTGGAGTTATAGTATAATAAAATAATATATATATATATATATTAAACTTAAGACTATATTTGTTACTGTTAAAATAAAAAATCATATCATATTACCGATTAAGATGTAAAGAAATTGGTGCATATTATATATGATCTATGTTATTTATCGTTTTAAAAATTAAAAAGGTGAATTTTGTTAAACAAAGGTATATAAAAAAAAAAGGGAAAAATACTATCAAGTGCTCAAAAATAAAATAATATATATATATTTAAGATAAATGTATAAGGTTACTTGAAATATAAAATATATTAAAAAAAACTTATTCTGAATATAACAAAAAACTAAAAAAAATTAAAACAAATTTAAGAAAGCTATTTGCAATAAAAAATTATGATAGTAGTGATAGATTCATAATAATTAGACATTAAAAGAGCAATAAAATTATAGTTGTGAAACTGGAAAACGTGGACATTTTACATACGAAATAAATAGTACACAATGAACCATATTTAAGACTATTAATTTAGACATTCACAAAAAAGAAAAAATTCATCACATATGTGTAATTTATCTATTAAAATTTGATAAAATTAATATGAAAACCAATCACACACTAAAAGAGCATTAAAATTAAGCTTGTGAAACTGATCGAGTAACGTGGGCATACATACAAAAATAAATAATACACAATGGATCATTAATATGTGTAATTAGGACGTTCAGGAAGAGGAACGATCCATCACATTTGTGATAAATCTATGTAAATTTGTAGAATAAAGATACTTCACAATTTACACACTTACAACAGTTCGATTTACAACAATGGATCCGAAAAATACTAAAAATAATCCAACTGAAATCACTTCCTCAATATGGGAAGAATAGTTTCAAAAGTCGCTGCTACCTCCGCCGAAGATTTTCAATAACTGCATCCGCTTTCATGCAAAGAATTCGGCGCATCAGCAAATAACGAACATGTGCTCCAAAAACTCAATTTTGCTCCAAAAATTCAGAGCCTCTGTTGGTGAAGAAACCATAACTATCAATCCAATACATTTCCCTCATGATTATGAAGAAATGTCTTGCAAACAACAACTCGGATGCCAATTATATTAAAAGTATAGTACTGTACATGTACTTCCTCCTTAATGACTATGACTATATGAGTCTATGTCACAAGTCTCCACCATTTGAGCTTTGCAGCAAATGCAGGGAAGCTAGAAGCATTCTACTTGTATGCCATTAACTGTAGAAGGAAAAATCTATCTCAACAAGCTTAAGTAGACTGAAGACACTACATGGTTGACACTTGCTGGAAAAACATCAAAATCCCATTACATGAAATTAGAGTGGCAAGAAAGCGATATTATATCATCTTACTTAAACATATGAAACCAACAAGCTATTTGCACTTCAAAGACATGAACACCACATGTGAGAAGTGTTTCTACTACAAACAAAAATATAAGTTTATCTTTATAATATAGCTTAACATATCATCTAAAGAGTTGGAAAAGTAGTTTTTGGATTTTCCCAAATACCACACAATATGGTACAGATGTATAAACAAAATATAAGATTGGAATAAGGAAAACAATAAAATATACCCAAACTAATACGAAAATTCACATACAGTCAACAATCTATAAAATATAATTAAAAATAGTGAACTGTAAAAACATTAACAATAGCAAACAACCCCGCGCAAGGAGCGGGCCTCATCCCTAGTTTATCAAAAATGACTTTCTTCAAGGTAGTCAATGAGCAGCCCCGGTTCATCATAAGTTTGAGCCTTAGGGCAAAAAAAAAGTTTTTGGACCTTTTTGTTATACAAAAAAGGTTTTGGGCGTTTTTTGACTTTTTTTTAAGCAAGTTTTGTGGATTTTTAACAAATTTTGATAATAAAGCCTCCTTACCGATATAAAAAGACAGTTTAGAAAAAAATTGGCCCTTTAAATAGATTTTAAAAGAAATATGGACTTTTTAATAATCATTTTTAGGCTGTTTATTCTTTTCTTTCAAAAAAGTCTAAGCCTTTTTGGCTTATGAAATTTTTTATAGTAGGTAAGCCTTAGGCAGTCGCACTTCTGCATCACCCTATTGAGCCGGACCTGTCAATGAAACCACATAATCCACTTACTCTTAAACATAATGATGTGTTTGCATTTTATAGGTTTTAACTGTAGTTTTTTACATTTGTTTTGAGTTTTTTTTTGTTAAGTCCAAGTGTGTTTTTTGAGTCTTTTTTAGTCTTTTGTGAGTCTGTACAGGTTCTAGGCTACTTTGGAAGGAATCTGAGTGTTTTGGGATAAAAACAAGCATCTTAAGCCAATTTGGTGAAGACTGATCGAACTAGCAAGCAGATGGAACAAACAGAGAAAAGCATCCAGGATCGGCTGATCCGCATTCGGGATCGACCGATCCCGTACCCGAAGCAACTTTTCCTTTTTTGTTTTAAACCGACTTTTAGGGTTTTATTTTGATATTTAAGTTAGAGGCTCAGCCTCCAGAGACATAAGCTTTACTCCCGTTGTTTTATAAAGAGTGTCATTTTGACACAGATTTTTTGTTACAAAAAGAGTGTCATTTTAGATTTTCAATCCAGTTTTTAATATTAATTCTCATTTTTATCCCTACTATTTCAGCTTATTAATTAGAAAGAGAAATCGTTTTAGTGTATTTATAAAGGGTAAAATAGAAATTTATATAATTTTCTTAATATGTGTGCATGTGTCAAAATGACACTCTTTATGAAACAGAGGGAGTATTTTCTAAGATTGTATTGAGAGCTGAAGGGAGAAGATCTCTAATCCTTATTGACACTTTGGAGAAGATTTCTAAACCCTATTTTCTATTCTTTTGCAATTCAATTATGTTATCTTCATCTTTGATTTGTTGTTCTTTTACTTCCATGTCTGAATAGTTTCTCAATTGGATTTAGGGTTTCAAAAGGGTTTCTATGATTAATTGATGCTAGTTTTGTTAGATTAGGGATTGATTTATTTTGTTCTTCATCTATTGTTTTTCTTAATCCTTAAGCTAGATTGATCACCTAGATTAAGAACTTAGGTTTAATTCATCGGGGCACCAAAAGTGTTGTTGAGTTGCTTGAAAAGAACATAGGTGAGCAAGGTGATCCTTAGCCAAGGAAAGTTGAAGTTAAGACACCTTGTGAACAAAATCAAACTTGAACTTATTGCTTGCTAGGATTGCTAGATTCAAACGACGGTTTAGAGATTCCTTGCATAGATAACTAACGCTGCGACAGTAGGTTAGTTTTACATTCGAGATTTGAGTTCAAGGACTGTGTCTAATGCATCCCAATCTATCATCTGAATTAGTGATCATAATCCCTAATGATTCCCTGCACCCAGCTTTCTCTTTTGATTTAAAACACTCTTTTATTTACTGCTTTTTGTTAGTCACTTTCAAACACAAACTTTTCCATTGTCTTAGTTATATTTAATCTGCATAATTTCATAGTGCAATTGCTTTGTTTCTGTGGATTCGATCTGGAAGTGTTACAACGATACCACTAGATCGTGGTGGAGTACACATTAGGTTATTAATTGACCTGTTGGTCACATAATATCCAGGAAAACGAGCTATTTCTCGAGAGAATTATCATATCAAGCCATATAGAAACCAAACTTTGACCATGATCTATATATCCATCAAAGAAAAGTTCTATATTTAAATCCCCCAAACAGTTTTAGATCTGTTACCCCATAAATATGGGCTCATCGGTTTATTGTTCACTTAACCAATTAATAGACAAACCAAACCAATTAGAACTAGATTTAGATCAGATTAGAACCCGATTGATATAAAACCAAAACACCCAATCGATGAAACAGTGAGCGAACCATAATCGATGTTACTTCTGTAACCTCACATAATAATTTGACCATATTTATTAAAACCTAGAGCAAATTCTCTGTTCTTACAATAAAAACAAACTAGGTAGTAGCACGGGAAAAATATATTTTCATATAAATTTAAAGTTCTTTAATTGATTGTTGTAATTTTTAGTACTATAAGGATATGCACTAAAACCTATTACCCATAGTCATTCTGTCTCGAAAAAAGGTACTCATGATCTTAGGATCGGGTAAAAAGTATTGTAATCCTATTACTAATGGGTAATTGTGGAGTATCAAGTATTCATCTTTTTAAGATTTTTATATAAATTAAGAAAACATTTAATTTTTAGTTATAAATGTAATTTTTATTTATAATAACATGCGAGTTAGATCGCTTGCTACATTAGATAGGATTGAGAACAAAAGAAAACATTTCCATTACAAAATATTTTTATAACTATTAACTGATTATTTGGAGGCGAAAGTACATCAATCTTGCCATCAAATGTGTATTAATTAAATTTTTTAAAAAATTCTTAATAGCATTGATAATTTTTAATAAAAATTTTAAAAAAATTTCGCAAAATGAATGACAAAATCATTGATAATTTTTTTTGTATATATCTCCAACTTTTGCCAAATTGGATGTAAATTTTTAATAGCATTTTTATAATATAGTCTTCCTAAGAGCATCTCCAACTCATCTCTATTTTTTCTCTATAATCGAGGTGAGTTTCACTCCAACCCACCTCTATTCTCACCTCTAAAATAGAGATTGCTATATTTTCTTCTATTTATGGAGGAACTTTGTTTTTTTATACAAAGGGTTCTTCTATATATAGAGAAAAAATAGCAATCCATATTTTAAAGGTGAGAATAGAGATGTGTTGGAATAAAACTCACCTCTATTATAGAGTTTCTCCATTACAGAAAAAAAAGATAGAGAAAATCATTAAAAATAGTCTAAAAAATATATTTCATTTTTAAAACCGAAAGTACTCAAAATAGAAGTTATTCAATTTATTAGTCTTGGTATATAGGTTATTCAAGATATTCTCCCAAGTACCCAAATGTAAATTGAAGTGTTAATCTCGTTTCAGATCTCTAAATACGTATAAATTTTTAATTAAATAACAAAAAAATAAAAAAAAAAAAAAAAGAAAAGAAGAGGAACACTCAACTTCTATTTCAATAATGATTGAGAATTAAATTAACAAAATAAATACGAAATAGAAACCCTCATCACCTCTCTCTCTATCTCTGTCTCGTTGTCATATATCATTTCCATTTCGTCGCAGGTCGTGCGCTCGGGAAACTTACAATTCCATTATTTTCGAAACAGATCTATTTGAGCTCTTCAAAGATCAAAACTTTATCCAGAGAGAGAGAGAGACACGATATGAACACGAATCAATCTATGTTTGATTTTCAATCTCTCAATCTTCTCTAAAGGTCAATCATCCTCTCTCTATATATGATTTTAATCATCATCATCGTCTCTTCTTCCCATTACATCGGATCGATGCATCATCAACGCCATAATTATCTCAATTTACCAATTACCAATGCTGTTTTTGATCTTCTTCTGGGTTAAAAAGTTTTGGTTTTTTTTTTTTTTTCTTCTGGTTCCTGTTTGATTAAAAAGACATGTATCATCTATGTTGCAGGGATTTGTTTTTGGCTCTCTTATTTCCGCGGAAAAAAAGATGTCTAGTTACGTTGGTGTTCTTGTCTCTGATCCATGGTTACAGAGCCAGTTTACACAAGTCGAATTGCGTACCCTTAAATCCAAGGTAAATCTTAGATCGCGCTTCTCTTTTGATTCATTCAGGATTAACACTAACCTTCAATTCTCTGTGTGCATTATAATTGAAACTCTTCTTCTTTTCTTTTGGTGCATCATTTTAGTTTGTCTCGAACAAAACTCAATTAGAGCGTTTCACTGTTGGAGATTTACCTCCTGTGTTCTCAAAGTTGAAAGCTTTTAACGGTACCATTGATGAGGATGAGATCAAATCTGTATTGGACAAGTCTTATTCCAATGCTGACGAAGAAGTCGATTTCGAGACCTTTCTCCGGGCCTACTTAAGCGTGCAAGCCCGAGGTGTCGAGAAAACAGGAGGATCTAAAGGTTCCTCTTCATTCCTCAAAACCAGTACTACAACGGTTCATCATGCCATCAATGAATCTGAGAAGGCTTCCTATGTTTCCCATGTCAATAATTACTTGAGAGATGATCCTTTCTTGAAGAGCTATCTTCCTATCGATCCTGCAACCAATGCTTTCTTTGACCTTGTTAAAGATGGTGTTCTTTTGTGGTATGTATTCCTTCCATCCTCCCTTGATTTTTGCTTTTCCTTTTGAAATTTCTTACTAGTCAGTCATCTTTGTCACTTTTTGTAGTAAGCTTATAAATGTTGCCGTTCCTGGGACCATAGACGAACGAGCTATCAACACAAAGAAAACCCTTAACCCATGGGAGAGGAATGAGAACCTTACTCTAGGTCTCAATTCTGCCAAAGCAATTGGCTGCACCGTGGTCAACATTGGCACACAGGACATAGCTGAAGGAAGAGTGAGTAAATTACAAGGATGATATAAATCTTTTGTTCCTGAGCTTGGCTTCATCTTCCAATTGTGATTGATCTTTTTTCTTCTTCTTCTTCTTCTTTTTTTTTTTTATGTTGTGAAGCCATATCTCGTACTTGGGTTGATATCTCAGATTATAAAGGTACTCACCATTTCTAGGTGTCATATTACTTTAATAGTTCATAGGAAATCATATGATGGTTACATTTTGTTCAGTGTTGACTTGTTTATAAAACTTTCTAACTCCTGACATTTTTGTTGTTCTTGGGGTATAATATCAGATCCAATTGTTGGCTGATCTCAATTTTAAGAAAACTCCTTCGCTTTTCCAATTGGTGGACGACACTCAGGTAATTATATTTGACGTATTTTTAACGCTTTTTATGAGGATTTATTGTTATGAGACTGAAACTACATTAAATCTTCATGACGTTGCAGGATGCAGAGGAGCTCATGGGATTGGCTCCTGAAAAAGTTCTGCTAAAATGGATGAATTTTCATCTGAAGAAAGCTGGTTATGAAAAGCAGGTTACAAATTTTTCTACTGATGTGAAGGTAACTTGTCCCTACTACCCTTTGTCCTCAATAGCATATATTCTCTATATTATACCCAACATTGCTCATGAGTTCAACTTTATAAAAGTCATGACTGTGATGCATATATTCCTTGTTTAAGGTACATGTCCATGATTTATTTATAAACTAAGAATGTTATGAAGTGCATTATTGTGTTGATCATGATCTCAGCTTTCTTTTCTGTTCTCAGGACGGTGAGGCATATGCATACCTGCTTAATGCCCTTGCTCCAGAACACAGTACACATGTGGCATTAGATACTAAAGACCCCACAGAAAGAGCAAAAAAGGTTCTTGAGCAAGCTGAGAAGCTGGATTGTAAGCGATACCTATCTCCTAAGGATATAGTGGACGGCTCTGCAAATCTTAATCTTGCTTTTGTGGCACAAATATTTCAGAACAGGTCAGTAGCAAACTTGACAGGTTGCTTTAAACAATTTGAGTGTATCTTTCCAGTGTTTTTTTTTTATTACATTAATTAGCTCAAAATTCCATTGGTGTTGCGTGATTATATTGTGGTACTATTTGCATTTGATTATGCCTCTGATATTGATTTGACGGGATTCCCGAACGAGTCAAAAAAAGCTGATTGTGAATTTTCTTTTCCTTCATTACTAGTGCTATTTTCTTTGTTGCAGGAATGGATTGACTGTTGACAGTTCAAAGACGTCATTTGCTGAGATGATGACAGATGATGTGGAAACTTCACGAGAAGAAAGATGTTTCCGCCTATGGATTAATAGTCTTGGCACTGCCACTTACGTCAATAATGTTTTTGAGGATCTGAGGAATGGGTGAGCTATGGATTTCTGTTTGAGGACGTTTAATTTTCTATCTGCTTGTATCTGAACCTCATCTCCTTCAGGTGGGTTCTTCTTGAAGTTCTCGACAAAGTTTCACCTGGCTCGGTCAACTGGAAACACGCAAATAAACCTCCCATAAAAATGCCATTCAAAAAGGTTGAGAACTGCAATGAAGTTGTAAAGATCGGGAAGGAACTGCGCTTCTCCCTTGTCAATGTAGCTGGTAATGACATTGTGCAAGGAAATAAGAAACTACTTCTCGGTGAGTTCTCATGAAAAGCTTACCAATAAGATAATGCATGTCCATCTATCAGACTCGTCAGCTTAAGATATATTTCTTGCATTGGTAACTATTAGCATTTTTCGTACCGTTGCATCTCATCTATAGTCTGTTAGTTTCAGTTGATTAGAATTGGTAGAATGACATGTAATTTATTGTTCCATCTGCAGCACTTTTGTGGCAACTAATGAGATATACAATGCTCCAACTTCTGAAGAACTTGAGATCTCACTCGCAAGGTAAAGAAATTACAGATGCAGATATTCTAAACTGGGCGAATAGGAAAGTGAAGAGAGGGGGCCGAACTAGTCAGGCTGAGAGCTTCAGGGTAAGTGTCAACTAAGTACGGATGTGATTCATGGAGAGCCATCTTCAGAAACCTAAAAGTTTGATGGTTTGCTTATCTCTGATATTAGGACAAGAACCTGTCAAGTGGAATGTTCTTTCTGGAACTTCTTAGTGCGGTAGAGCCAAGAGTTGTCAACTGGAGCCTCGTTACCAATGGAGAAACAGGTAAAAATATGATGTTTCAACTTCATTGCCTATTGTTTCTGGGTGCTTTTTATTCTCAGGTGTTAAGTCATCTATTAATTGTCAGTACTGTTCTGAAGAGTGAGTTTCTTTTTGTTGTAATTGACACTTAAACAGAGGAAGATAAGAAGTTGAATGCCACATACATCATCAGTGTTGCACGCAAGCTCGGATGCTCCATATTCCTGTTGCCTGAGGATATCATAGAGGTAGAGATATATACATACTGAAACAGGCTTGAATGCTTTACAGGGTTTTTTCTGAGTCAATTTAATTGTGTGTGAATACAGGTGAACCAGAAGATGATGCTTATTTTGGCGGCCAGCATCATGTACTGGAGCCTCCAGCAACAATCAGACACAGAGTCTAATGTCTCAGAAGATGCCACTGATGAAGGCGATGCAAGCTCTGTTGCTGGTGAAATCACCAATTTGTCCATTGATGGGGGTTCTGAGTCCAGTCCCACCTCCCAAGATCAAGAATTGCTGACAAAGGCAGACAAGGATGAGGATGAGGTTGATGGTGAGAATAATAAAGATGCATAATGCGTTTGAATGTTAATTTGATCGCTCTTTTTTGGATTTTGTTGCGTGAAGTTTTGAGCATGGGATTTTTGATTGGCACAAAGGAAACCCAAAAGAAAGAAAGAAGAAAAAGGTTTGATGTATACAAACAAAGAGGCTTTTTGGTACACAATGTAAAACTAATTGTGTACCTAAACCTCATTTTTGAATTGTGAAAGTTCTATTTTATTTTTTGGACATCTTTTTTCATTATTGAACAATGGTGGGAAATAGTAATGAAGTCTTTTACTTTGTTGGCTATTAAATTAATTTTATTTTACTCATACTATATTTTCATACAATTTTACACTTTTTACTAGAGCTATTAATATTTGAGATAATGAAACTAAATATTGAAAATACCAATTAATTGGATTTTAGTTTTTTTTTTTTTTTTTTGACAATAAAGATATTAGATTAGCTCACATGAGCCAATTAGGAAGAGAGTTGTTTACAAAAGTAATAACACGCGGTTGAGTACGAACTTGTCGTGCCAATCGATTTGCAAGCACATTTTTAGAAATCAAGGTCATAGAGAAATTCGTAAACTCTTCCATGTCCACCTTGATGTCTTCGAGTTAGGCTGAGAAGGCTGGCCAGTCGGAGGGAGAAGACACCATTTGCACCAAATCTGAACAGTTTGTGTAGAAGGCCACATCCAAGAAATTATGTCCTATCATGCATAGCATAACCCAAACAAACGCTTTGACTTCAGCATGAAGTGGGGAAATACTACGCCGGAAGTTGGAGGCGCCCATAAGCGGGGAGGACCCTTAGACGACCTACAAACCCATCCCACACCATCGAACCTATCTGTGTCCTTCCACGAGCCATCTACAAAACAGCGGAAACATGTGAAGACTGAGGAGAGCTGACCCCCCACCCATCCCCGGCCGAGGAACAAGTCGCGGACTAACGGAGAAAATCTCCTCCTCCTCACCATGAGCCTCTGAGCAGGCCTTAGCCTCACCTTCCGCTAGCCGTGCCACTTCATCCGGCTGTTCTACCTCATTATCAAACACCTTTTCATTTCGGGTTTTCCAACTATACCATAGAATCCAAGGAAAAGCTGAAAACTGAGAGCCTGGATTTTGTGCCCCTAAAAATGATCCATATTTGCATATACCGAATTCGTGGGAAATGCCAGTGTCCCATAGGAACATTGGAGAGGGCCCAAGCCTGCCGCGCTGGCGGACACTCGAAAAGAGCATGATTTATAGTTTCTCCCTCAGCCCCACACCAAGAACAATTCAAATCACAAGAAATACCCGTCGACTTAAATTAACTATCACCGAAAGATACCCAGAAAGTACTTGCCACATAAAATATTGTAATTGGATTTTAGTTTTTAGACCACAATTTCTTTAGTCCAACTACTGGTTAATTTAGTTTAGTTAAAAGAAAAATGATTGTCACCTACCGCTCGAAGTATACGTCAACACATGGTCATACATATTGATACTAGGATTTTACTATCAATTATCCTAGAGTACTATCATGTCATTGCAGTACAATAGGTATCAATCAGAGAGGGATGATGCTAGTCACTCAAGGTAATCAAGAAATCACAAGTCAAGCCATATCAAAGAGAGGGTTTATGTCTAACAATCCTAGAATGATCAAAATACAAAACAGAAATAAGCTAGAGAACAAGAAACAAACATGCATAACAAGAAGTAAACATGAATAAGTAAAATCAGAAACAAGTCTAAGCATGAACTAAACAGCAAGAACACAAACAGTCTCAAGAATGAAATAACAATCAGAAAGGTAGAGGTCCTAAGGATGGGAGTAATTGATGTAGGCGGAGTCTCCTAGTCTACATAGAGTTTAACATGCCACAAGCAAACAAGTAAACATTGAAACAAATTAGTATATCATTCTTAGTTCTTTTTATTGCATAGAGATGGGTTGGAGCAAATTTGACTCTAAAATAGAGATTGCTATATTTTTTTTTATATATAGAGAAAAAAAAATAGAATTCCTCTATTTATAGAGGAAAAAATAGCAATCTCTATTTTAGAGATGAAAATAGAGGTGGGTTGGAGTAAAATTCACCTCCATTATAGAGTTACTCTATTTTAGAGATAAAAATAAGAAAATCCATTGGAGATGATCTATGGCTAATTAACCTTTTAGATAAGTTGGAGAATCTCATTAAGGTATTTATCGTTTACTTACTTCTCAAGTACTTTTTATAAGACTAGATTAGGATCCGTCCTATGGAAGGATATTTTTCTTTTTTTTTGTCAACAGCAATTATTAGATCAGCTCATGGAGAGCCAATGCGGGGGGAAATTGTCTACAAAAGTAACACTAAGCGGTTCGATGCAAACTTTTTGTGCTAAAGAATCCGAATTGACATTAGCACTCCGAGGAACAAGCGAAAGAGAAAAAGAACCAAACTCCTCCTTATCACTCTCAATATCGAACAGGTAGACTGAATAAGCCGGGCACTCAAAAGGGGAAGACACCATCTTCACCAGGTCATAACAATCCGTAAGAAAGGCAACATCATTGATATCTACTCCAATCATGCATTACATAGCCCATACTAAAGCTTCCATCTCTGCGTGAAGGGGAGATAAACTTCATCTTCGATTAGTAGCTCCCATCAAAGTCGTTTTGTTAATCACGGACACATAATACAAACCTAATCCGGAGAATTTATCACCGTCTTTCCACGAACCATCCAAAAAAACATCTAGTAGCAACACCATCAAGCCCATCAAGCCCACTCCTCTAACACGGCGGGATAGATCTAGATACATCACAAGGCGGATCCATATCCGTCCCTAATTAAGCCAACTGCTAGGCCTTTGCTTCTGCCTCCACCACCCGTATAACCTCAAGAGTAGTATAACTCAAAGCGTGAAATACCTGATCATTACGAGTCTTCCAAATATACCACAAAATCCACGGAAAAGAGGAAGCGGAAACTCCACTAGGTATATTTCAAAAAAGATAATCCATGTTGGCGTACAGTGAGCTGGATGGAACCTTCCTTCACCTGTGGGAATCAGAGATAACGCCCATGTTTGAAATGCCGGCACATACTCAAATAAGGCGTGATTTATCGTTCCTCGCCAACCCCACAACTACCGCACATAGGATTGCAAGTGACAACCCGTCTATTCAAATTAGAGGTAACCGGCACGCAGCCCGAAAATACCTGCCACATGAAATGTTTTAGCTTGGGCGGACATTTAAATTGCCAACAAAAACCTTATAACGAAGATAAATCCGGTCCATAAACCGGATGTGTTACGATCCCCGGGTCGCAAAGTCGTGCCACATGGTATCCCGATCTAACGGTGTACTTTCCAGACTTAGTAAAATGTCATCCTAGGCTATCAGATGTAGTTATGCTGCCAAGGGGGATCCCCGCGATGGGGGAAAAAGAGTGTTGATTTGGGAAATATTCCAAGAATTTTACCCCCATCAACAAGAGCGTTAACACGCAACAAAGGATCCTGAACAGATCTATTACTTAAAGCTAGTCTCGAGAGTTGGGCAGGGATCCAAGGGTCACTCCATACTAAGATAGAATTCTCCGAGCCTACCCTTTTAATATGTCCTTTATTTACCAGAGATCGAGCTGAGGTAATACTCCTTCATCCATACGACGGAGAGTATGACCTGATTAGGTCCAATGGAGTGGAGTTCCTATAATATCGTCCCTTGAAAACCCGTGTGAGAAGCGAATCGGGTACCATAATCAACCGCCACAGCTGCTTCACTAGGAGCGCCATATTAAAATCATCCACATTCCTAAACCCCAATCCCACTTTAGCCTTGCTTACACATATTTTATCCCACGCCAGCGAATGCAAGCCATGAGACTGCCTATTACCACTCCACCAATAATTGGTCACCGCACTAGTAAGCTTAGATGTAATCGTCTTCGGTAGACGAAAACAAGACATAACGAAGTTTGACACCGCAGTAGCCACCAATTTAATCATCACCACCTTTCCTCCCTTGGATAATGATTTTGCCGACCACCTTGTAGTCCTGCTATTTAAGCATTCTCGAAGAAAAGAAAATATATTTTTTTTGGAACCCCCAAGACTCTCCAGTAGACCAAGATAGATCCAAGAGCAAGAAGAACACCCAAAGATCTACCCGAGGTGTAACCAGACCTCGTCCTCGTGTACCCCATCGAGTAGACCATCGGGCAGGTCTGGGAAACTAGGTCAAAGGAGTTTCCATATATAAATCCCTCCTCTCCTAGCTCGCAAACGAGCACGCCACAGACCCTCAAACCAGAGAGCGAGAGCTTCTGTGAGAGAACTGAGCGACTCAAACATTTTTCTTTTTGTTTTTACATTTTAATTCATAACTTTTTATCATTTTCTTAGATTTCTATCATGTATTCTTTCTACTCTACTCTACCGATTAATATAATGCAATTTTCATTCTTATTTGTTGTTTTGTTTCTTGTTAATATGTCCGAATAGTGTAGTAAAGTTTCTAGGGATGAGATAGATGATTTTGTGTTCTTGATCGGTTAGGATGCCTTAGTTTGATTGTATGTGATTGATAGATTTCCTTCTAGGTTGGTGTTCTTAATGCTGTCAACAGACCGAGAGGTTGAGATTAGATCTAAGGTGTTTTACCACCGAGAGGTGTAGATGAGATGCTTGAATCAACCAATGCTAGAGGTTTACTCACTTAGCCTAAGAGATTAGATGAGTAAGGGGTTTACTGACAATAATGAATCGGATTTTAATGCATGCTTGGTCATGTTTCTCCAACGAGAGTTGGGTAGGGAAGTGATTCAAGGTTGATTGTTGCTAGTGCGAGAGTGTGGTAACAAAATTTAGAGATTCATTTTCTAGGAAATATTTGCTGGAGGCATGTAAGGCATCTGTATTGGTCAAGAATGCTTAGGATTTGATTACCCCATCCTTAGAAGCTTTCGTATTTCATCACTCGATCACTTACTCGATCAGGTACACGATAACCTGCATCGAGTAATACCTCAAGTTGTTCATATCTCATTTGCATACTCGATCACCCCACCTGATCCTGTACTCGAATGCTTGCATCGAATGCTTAGGTCGTGTGGTTTCTTGTTTATATTCTTTTCTTTTATTTGTTTAGGATTGTTAGAATAAAACCTTATCTACTTGGCCTGACTTGTACTGTTCTGATCATATCCTTCCTACTAGCAAATTAACAACCATTTGGATTGATAACCCTTTGTACTACAATTGCATAGGGAATTGATACCCTAGGGAAACCTGTTTATCAATTTGGCGCCATTACCATTTGTTTGTGTTTATTTTGCTACGTTTAGGATTTCAGCACTTGCTAGATCAAGTTCTTTTGTTTATATTGGTTCGGAACTAACTTGTTTCCTTTCGCTCTTGTCTGTTTTGAATCTCAGGTACAACCCGAGCACCCACCCGACCCGTCACTCGATCAGCTGGATCGAGTTGATCCTTGTGTACAAACTCGGATACCTACCTGTGCATGCAAAAATGATCCAGAGGTAGCCAGAACCTGAGTCCTTTCATCGACAACATCGACAGACCAAGGCTACTCAACCACAACCAGCAATCATTGAGGAGACGATGAACAATCAAAACGGTCCACCAGCTCCTCAAGCAAGGACCAACATAGGAACAGGAGATGCTCCATCTACTCACACTCAAACGAATGGCATTGTGCCACCTGCTGTGCAGAACAACAATTTTGAGATCAAGAGTAGTCTCATCCAGATGATACAGAGTAATAAGTTTCATGGATTGCCAATGGAGGACCCATTGGATCATCTGGATGAATTTGATAGGCTCTGTAGCCTAACCAAGATAAATGGAGTTAGTGAGGATGGTTTCAAACTCAGACTTTTCCCATTCTCTTTGGGAGACAAAGCACACATCTGGGAGAAATCACTCCCCAAGGAGTCCATCACCACTTTGGAAGCGTTCAAGAAGGCATTCCTGGCCAAATTCTTCTCCAACTCAAGAACCGCAAGGCTGCGAAATGACATTTCCGGCTTTGTTCAGAAGAACAATGAGACGTTCAGTTAAGCGTGGGAACGTTTAAAGGGATACACTACCCGATGTCCACACCACGGCTTCACCAATGCTTCATTGTTGAGTACACTTTACAGAGGAGTGGTCCCCAAGATACGGATGTTGCTGGACACCACTAGTAATGGTAACTTCCTCAACAAGGATGTTGATGAAGGTTGGGACCTAGTGGAGAACTTAGCTCAATCTGATGGGAATTACAATGAGGAGTATGATCGCATTGTGCGATCTACAGGAGAGGAAGATGCCAAGTACAAGAGGGACATGAAAGCCCTCAATGACAAGCTTGATAAACTACTCAACCAGCAGCAGCATGTTCATGCAATATCAGAGGAAGAGCAGTTTCTACAACAAGATGGGGAGACTATACAGATAGAGGATGTTAACTACATCAACAACCAGGGAGGTTACAACAAAGGGTACAACAACTAAAAGCCAAATCCAAATGTGCCTTACCAAAACCCGATAAACAGCCCAATACCACCATCTAGTTCGTCATCGCTGGATTTACTATCCCTAATGCACACAGTCTTATCCACTCAGAGGACATACACGATACACATTAATACAAGATTCAACAATCTCGCTTGTTGTCTGTCTGCCAATTTCCAAGAACTGCACAACAAGTTTGATGCATTGGGATCTCGAATTCAGGTGCTTACCGATAACTCGGCTTCCACCTCAAAAAGTCCTACGAAGTCTGCAAACACGATCGCCTTACGGAGTGGCCGACAATTACCACCTCGTACAGTACCACTGGACATCACCGAGGACAGCAATGATTTAGATGGGGAGGATATCCATGAACCAACCACTTCTGCTGAACCACCAAGCCATTCTCCAGAACAACCCGACCCCTCACCCGACCACACTACTTGGATAGGTGATTGGGTTGACCCTCCAGTAACTCCGCCTCCTGCATACAAACCGGGAGGAGAGAAGCAGAAAGAAAGGAGATTAATTCCCCCACCTTACAAGCCACCTCTGCCATTCCCTGGACGATTTCGCAAGGAACTCCTGGAGAAGTACAAGGCATTGTTCGAGAAACAGTTGCAAAAACTCGAATTTCGCATGCCCCTAATGGATGCCTTCACCTTGATACCCCCTACCAGAAATTCCTGAAAGATGCAGTTATGGAGCGAATCAAGCAAGTACAAAGGATGGTTATACTCAATCATGAGTGCAGTGCCATAATTTAGAGGACTGCCGCACCTAAGAAACTGAGCGACCCGGGGTCGTTTACTTTACCTTGCTCGATCGGACCATTAAAGTTCGGAAGATGTCTTTGCGATTTGGGGTCATCAGTCAGCTTGATGCCACTTACTGTAGCTAAATGTCTTGGATTCGAGAAATTCAAGCCTACGGACATCTAACTGGTTCTGGCAGATCAAACTACGAGGTTGCCAAGCGGAGTTTTGGAAGACTTGCCGATCAAGGTAGGGTCAGTAGATGTACCAACCGACTTTGTGGTTTTGGAAATAGATGTGGAGCCAAAGGATCCGCTTATCCTAGGACGACCATTTTTAGCCACCGCGTGGGCAATGATTGATGTAAGGAACGAGAAGATCGATCTGAAGCTGGGAGAAGACCTCACTATGCAGTTTGACATTCGGGAAACTATGAAAAAACCTACAATAGCTGGGCAAACCTTCTGGATAGAGGAGTTAGAAAAACTGCGTGAGGAGGCATTTGAGGAGATTGCAATCGGGGATTGCTTACAAACAGCGCTGACAAATGATGGTAAGGAAGGATTCGTACATCAAGAAACAGAGCTCTACAAGGAGTTGCTTGATACTTTCGAGAATTCATCGAACCGGAGCTAAGTGAGTACATGAGGGAAGCCGAAAGTGAGGGAGTGATGCTCGACATCAGAAACCTGGACAAGTCAGTAGTCACCTCCTACGTCATGTCATGCAGTTGCTCAATACCAACCCGCCCGGACGCCAACACGATCGCCCCATCAAGTAGAGTGATCGAGCACAACCTCGAGCAGCAACTCCAAACCACTGATGATTGGTCCGAGTCTAAGGCACCTAAAGTGGAACTCAAGCCTCTTCCAGCTGGGCTAAGGTACGCTTTCTTAGGACCTAACTCAAACTTATCCAGTGATCGTCAATTCTAGCCTGCCTGAAAAGGAATTGGAATTGCTTTGCACTCAATTAAGAAACTATAGGAAAGCAATAGGCTATACTTTAGATGATATTAAGGGTATATCCCCTGATCTTTGCACCCACCGGACAAACCTGGAGGATGAGTAGTACTCTAGTGTAGAACCTCAGCGTCGGCTAAACCCGAACCTGAAAGAAGTGGTGAAAAAGGAAATTCTGAAGCTGCTTGATACTGGAGTTATCTACCCTAATTCCGATAGCACTTGGGTGTCCCCGGTGCACTGCGTTCTGAAGAAAAGAGGATTCACCGTCGTCAAAAATGAGAAAGATGAGCTAATTCCCACCAGGACAATAACTGGTCATCGAATGTGTATCGACTATAGGAAGCTTAACGCAGCCTCTAGGAAGGATCATTTCCCCCTACCTTTCATCGACCAGATGCTAGAACGACTGGCTAATCACCCTTACTACTGTTTCCTTGACGGGTATAGTTTCCCAATACACCATGCTGACCAGGAGAAGACAACGTTCACCTGCCCCTATGGTACCTTTGCCTATAAGAGGATGCCTTTCGGTTAGTCCAACGCTCCCGCAACTTTCCAAAGATGCATGACGTCTATCTTCTCGGATTTAATAGAAGAAATGTTCTCGGATTTAATAGAAGAAATGGTGGAAATTTTCATGGATGACTTTTCAGTATATGGAGCCTCTTTCTCATCCTGTTTGTGAAACCTCTGCAAGGTGCTGAAAAATTGTGAAGAAACCAACCTAGTGTTAAACTGGGAAAAGTGCCACTTTATGGTCCAAGAGGGAATAGTTTTTGGGCACAAGATCTCAGAATGGGGTATAGAGGTCGACAAGGCTAAGATTGAGGTGATGGTTTAGCTGCAACCTCCTAAATCGGTGAGAGACATCAGAAGCTTTTTAGGACACGCAGTGTTCTACAGACGATTCATTAAAGACTTCTCTAAGATCGCTAGACCGTTAACGCGGCTCCTTGCAAGGAAGTAGAGTTTATTGTTGAGAAGGATTGTTTAGACGCCTTCAACAAGATAAAAGAAGCTTTGGTGAGTGCACCAATAGTTCAAGCACCTAACTGGGACTATCACTTCGAGATTATGTGTGACGCGTCAGATTATGCTATGGGGGCAGTACTGGGCCAAAGAATAGATAAAAAGCTCCATGTGATCTACTACGCCAGCAGAACCATGGACGATGCTCAGACAACTGAGAAGGAGCTCCTTGCCGTAGTTTTTGCGTTTGAGAAATTCTGAAGTTATTTAGTCGGTTCGAGAGTGATCGTCTACACGGATCATGCTGCCCTGAGGTATATTTACTCGAAAAAGGACACCAAACCTAGGCTCCTCAGATGGATCCTTCTTCTTCAGGAATTTGACATAGAAATCCTGGATAAGATAGGAATTGAAAACGGGGTAGCAGACCACCTGTCCAGAATGAGAATCGAAGATCCACTTCCAATAGACGACTCAATGCCCGAAGAAAGATTGATGCACATCGCCTTCTTGGAAGAAATGAGCCACATGATCGGACACACGATAGCTTACTCGATTCCCGAGTCAACCAGGTCGATCGAGCTCATGACAATCGAGTCGGCTGAGCTCCCATGGTACTCAGATTTCGTGAACTATATGGTGTGCGGGGAAATTCCTAAGGAATATGATGCTCATAGAAAGAAGTTCTTCAGGGATGTTAACAACTACTACTGGGATGAACCTTATCTTTACAAGAAAAGGACGGATGGCATGTTTAGACGGTGTATAACAGAGGAGGAAGTCTGAGGAGGACTAGAGCACTTTCATGGGTCCACCTATGGAGGACATTTTGCCACTTTCAAAATAGTCCAATAGATACTCCAAGCTGGTCTTTGGTGGCCGACAATGTTCAAGGACACACAACTCTTTATAGCAAAATGTGATTCGTGCCAGAAGATGGGTAACATAGGTCGAAGAAGTGAAATGCCTCAGCAGCCAATCTTAGAAGTCGAAGTTTTTGATGTCTGGGGAATAGATTTCATGGGACCCTTCAACCCACCCTCGAATGGAAACATATACATCCTAGTGGCAGTCGATTATGTCTCGAAATGGGTGGAAGCAATCGCCAGCCCGACGAATGATCACAAGGTCGTAATAAAGATGTTCAAAAGCATCATTTTCCCGAGGTTTGAATCCCAAGGGTAGTGATCAGTGATGGAGTCACTTCATTAACAGGGTTTTCGACGGCTTGTTGAAAAAGCACGGAGTCAAGCATAAAGTCGCAACAGCTTATCACCCTTAGACCAGCGGACAAGTGGAAGTAAGCAACAAACAGATCAAGGCGATATTAGCCAGAATCGTGGGAATCACACAAAAGGACTGGGCATTCAAGCAAGATGATGCGTTATGGGCTTACATGACCTCTTATAAAACACTGATTGGGCGGACTCCTTTCCAGCTTCTTTATGGAAAAAACTGTCACCTTCCGGTCGAAGTTGAATACAAAGCAATGTGGGTGACGAAGCTGCTGAATTTGGACATCAAGACTGCTCAAGAGAAGAGAATAATGGATCTACAAGGAAAGAACCAAAGCTTTTCATGAAAAGAAGATATGACACAAGGATTTGAAAGCTGGAGACAAAGTCCTTTTGTTCAACTCAAAGCTTCGGATATTCCCTGGGAAGCTCAAGTCAAGATGGTCAGGACCGTTCAAAATTAAAGAGGTTCTGCCCTATGGAGCGGTCCCTCTGCTAGGTAAAGATAAGAATGAATTTACTGTGAATGGGCAGAGAGTGAAGAAATACATGGCAAATGAGAGCACAGAGGTGGAATCATCTCTGCGTCTCGACGATCCCGCGCCAGTCTGAGATGAATTGAAAGTCAAGCTTAGAGACTATAAACAAGCTCACTTGGGAGGAAATCCCAAGGTAGGTTTGTAAATACAATTTACATTTTAAAGTCTTTTCTCTCTTAAAGTACCCATCATACTACCCGATGAGCTACGCGATACCCCCCTCGATCAACCCCTCGGATGCTGGTCCGAGTAAGTCGTCGTATTTCTGAGCTCTCTGACGAGCAAACACCGGCACCTGCTGAAGCCGGAGACGATCCTGACTACACGTTGGCGAGTATGGAGGCTGCTGCAACCTCCTTCTTCACCAACCCATAAGGTACCAATTTCATCCGATCATTTGTAAATAACATTGCATTTAGTTTTCCTTTATTTTGTGTGATTCTTGGATTCTTTTTCCAACTTTATTTACACAGGGGCTGTGTAATTTAAGTTTGGGGGAGGGTCCTAGAATGTATTTAACATTGTGTTTTATTTTCTTATTTTCTTATTTCAAAATTTTGCATGCTAGTTTTATTCATTTGAGTCTGCATCTATGTGCATTGAAAAAACCCAAAAAATTTGAAAAAAATTACAAAAAAAAAAAAAAAGAGTGTTCATGTAGTTGCATTTACATACTAGGATTGAGTCTAGTTTGTTTCATATAGGATTGTTGCATATGCATCTTAGGGGACAATGATTAAAACTACCTTGTTTAAAATCAAACCTTAGGATTGAAGCTATAGCCCTTAGTCACAGTTCATTGTTGTTAGATCAATCAAAGGAAAAAAATGAAAAATCTTTGCTTAGAACTTTGTCTCTTTTGAATGCTTCTTCCACTTGTTTGAACATTGGAACATCTCTATATTATTGGATTTAATTTGAACTTTAATTGTCTTGCTTATGGAATTTGAATACTTGCTCATGATAACTCTAAATTCGGGTTAGCACTCCATTTTTACCAATCTTTTCGTTTAACCCGATTTTGTTTGCTCTACCCATGAACCCAAACCTTTCTTTCAAACCTTGTTGTGAATTTTGAGTGAGGCCTTTTCCATTGTGCTATAGGTTGTGAAACCTTGAGAGTATTGAGAACGACAAAGAACTACCTCTTGATTTAGCTAAGTTAGAATTTGAACTAGCTAATAGATTCGGTTTTGAAAGATAGGTGGTTAGAATGTTTATTTGGCGGTTAGGTTGTGGAATAAAAAAAAAAGGTTCCTAAGGTTAGAATCAATTAGCTCTAAGTCTCTAAGTAAAAAAAAAAAAAAAAAGATAAAAGATATTGTTATAGTCTCCTTGAAAGAAAGAAAAAAAAAAAATATATATATATATATATATATATTAGGAGTTTAGCAAAGAAAGAAAAAAAAAAGTCTAAACTTTAGGGAGTAAAAAAAAAAAAAAGTTAAAATCAAGGATATGGGTAGCTAAGCTGCATGGAATCGGAAGTGGGTACGCGGAAGCGGAAACGTTTGGAAGCGGGGAAGCTGATTTTTTATAAAAATTAGGAAACGGATACGTGTTGGAAGCGTATATACATATACATGTATATTTATGTATTAGACATAAAATTATATTAATAAAATATTGAGACATACAAATTAAAAAATTTATTACCTTCTAAACGTTTATCTAACAATTAATACATATTTAAGTTAACTAATAATTGAAAAATGAAAAAAAAAAAAAAAAAAAAAAAAAAGAAGCAGAACACTAACTAAGTAAAAATTAAAACACACAAGAACAAGTGACATGGGAAATTGACGAAGTCAATGAGAACAAGGCCCAGCCCATTATCACTGATTGTCTTCTCCGTTCAAAGTCGCATCTGGTAAAGCCATCTCCGTCGTCGTCTGTTCAGGCTCATGGTGCAAAGTAATAAACTAATATTCAGGTTAATGACTTGTTTGTTTCATCTATAAGCAGAAAACTATTTCATATTTTCCGATCTACATCGTCATCGCTTCCGTTAACACCACGACGCTTCTAAATCGGAAACGTGCGATTCGACAGCGCGTCCAACCACCTTATTTTAGGAATCGCGATTCCGACGCGATTCCATGCGATTCCACGCGATTCCGATTCCGCTTCCGCTTTGGAAGCGAGAAACGCGTCTTCACGGACGATTCCGTGTAACGTAGATGGGTAGTGTAATTCTAGGGGGTTTGATATATAAAAAAAAAAAAGTGAATGAGAAAATAGTAGATCATCCTGAGTTAAGCTTTGTATGCCCAAATTGTTCTCAGTCTTAGATAGTTTTCACAACTGTCTAACATTCATTCTTTTGAGAGAAAATCACCCAAAGAATTTGTTTGAAACCACCTTACTAAAACTCTTACCCACCGTTCTTTCATGTTGTAAAGTACAGCTACGTGACAATTTTATATATATATTATATTTTATCTCTCTTTTTTTGTCAAAATTTAAGTATGGGATCAATGTTTTCTTTAAAAAATCATATATTTACGTAATTTAGATCATATATTTACATATTATGCATATATTCTTTTTTTTATTCATCTTTCTTTCTAATTTTCAGGCATAAAAAATTGAGAAAATAATAAACTTCTATGAATTTTTCAATGAATTTATTATAATGTTAGTATAGTTTATTTAGTGTTGGAAAAGTAAAAATTATTACATATGAGATTACAAAATATGAAACAACTCTATTTAATATATTGTTACTTTTCAAATATGAACATCCGATAAATCAGTTTTCAGTTTTTTCTTTCAGAATTATATTTTATTAATTTTTGTTTTTTTTAAAGTAAGATATAAATTTGATACAATGCATATATTTTCTTGGTACAAAAAAATGAAGAGAACCAACAATTATTAAATGATAATACAGCTAAGTGTTAAATATATTTTGATTAGTTCTTTTTTATTTATATATGTATACATTAAAACTTTTCTTTCTAATATTTTTAATTAGTAGTTACATGAATATGTGTTATCACAAATAATGTATGATAAAATATATGGCCTAAAAATAAAAATAAAAAATTGGAAAAGGATTTCAAGGTTAGTAACATTAAATAATGTTTAAACTCAAATAATATTATACAAATCATAGCAAATTAGTAAAAAAACAAATTAGTAGGAAAAAAAGAGAGTAAATCTTAATATACTAATTTTATATACTCATGTTCTGACAGGAAAACGAAATCAAACTTATATAATCAATTATCAAAATTAACTACTATTTTAAATAATTAGTTTTTTTGTGAAGTTGTCGCACAAATCGCTTACCTAGGAATATTTTATACAGATTAATTATCTGATTTTGTTTTTGTAAGTTGTAACCTGAATTTTAATTGATTGAGTCATCATATTTTCTTGACCGGGATTAAATTAAGACAAATGTAATGTCGGCCTCATAACCAATGATGAGAATCAAAGCTTATGGGAAAATATGTATAATGTTTTTTGTCTTAACAACGACAACAACAACATCAAGGTTGAGGTTCCACTTTCAAATCATTCCTCAATTGACGAAGAAGAAGAGTTGATGATCGACATCAGTGAATTTGTCAACGTATAGAAAATCGAATTGCCCCAAGTTTTTAGCTTATTGATTAATTGATTAAGCACCGTCCATTAATTAGGTTTGTACTAATCTTTCTTGTAAACTCTAACTTGATCTGTTCATTACGTAATAACCTTTTACTATTAGTTTTGTGTTTAACGAACTTAATTCATGTAATCATGTACTTTATTTGTTTTCAATCTTGCAATTTTTTAAAAATGTATATCAGATTTTTTTGATTGTCTACTCGAATTTGAGCATGGAATATTTCAGCAGGATAAATCATTTTAAGTTCTCTGGATCCTCTGCTAGACCCAATGGGTCAAACCCATTTGTCACCGGCAAGACTGCATTATGTTACAAGTGAGTGAGTGACCAGAACCATACACATCAACTAAACAGGTATTGAACCCAGTCTAACATAGTCTAACATAGTCAAGATCTACCAAAAAAAAAAGTCTAAGGCCATGTTTATAGGGATAACTGGGGTGTGATCTTAGGGCTTTAAAAAATCAGATTTAAGGAATAGTGCCCTTTAGATCAGGCTTTCTGATCTTATTTGGGATCAGTTCTTAGGCCTGATCTTCGGACATGTGTCTCACTCTGATTGGAAGAGAATTTTTTTCTCAAATCAATTTTTTTCTCAAATCAATATTTTTCCTTCGTTTCATTTTCATTTTTTCATTCTCGAAATCGGGTTTTTTTTTTTTTTAATTTTAATAAAAGTTTTATAAGTTTGCAATTAAAATGTTATTTTATAAATTTTTATAATTGTAATATGTTTAATAAGAATATTAATAAACATTATATTATTAAATAGTTTTAAACATTTTTAAATTATTTATTAAATATTAATCTTTATATTTATTAAATATTTTTAAATTTCTATAAAAATATTATATTATTAAATCTTAAGATCTTATACTTGTTCTCTCAATAACTAACTTCTTAACAAAAGTTCTTAAGACCTGATCTTACAATATTTTTACAATATTTCTCCTGTAAGAACACCCTCACCTGATCCCCCTATAAACATGCCCTAACATAGTCAAGCCAAAATAATTATTCAGGTCTACGCTAACCAAACCAAATTGATGATTCAGTTATGGCATTTTGTAACTAGTTTCCTATGAAATTTATAAATTTCCACATATATTTGTAATTACAAAATGTATTTTATTTCTTTTAGTTAATTTATTTACTACTAATTTTGATGGTAAAGTTCTTAAAAATTAACATATGCTAAATAAAATTTTGGTATAGTTTCTTGAAACAATAATAAAGTCATTTGTAAAGACGTTTATGTAAACAACGTTAAAGAACATAAACGATGGAAAAATAAGTTTGTATAAGAAATAATAGTAATTTTATTGAT
This sequence comes from Camelina laxa, assembly GCA_024034495.1. NCBI lineage: Eukaryota > Viridiplantae > Streptophyta > Magnoliopsida > Brassicales > Brassicaceae > Camelina > Camelina laxa. Next base: position 27,463,992 of record CM043880.1, on the reverse strand, counting down.
AGTATATTTGAATTCGAAATAGTAGCCAGCACCTTTTTGTATATTTAATTTGGATTTTTTTTTAACTCGACTTAAACCTTACACATTACTTAGTATAATTTAGAGAATTTGTTAAAAATATCCTTTTTGATATACCTTTTTTCAAAAATATTCCATTTTTAGCCATTTTTATTTTTGACCTCCTTTAATTTTTAATGAACATTTTACCCATAAATGAAAAATATTTTATTCATTAATATAAAAAACAAAATTTTCCCACCAAAAATATTTCCGACGTACTTTTCCGCAAAAAAAAATCTAAAAATTTCCGCCAAAAATTGTTTTATCAAAAAAAAATTTACAAGGTTTTTATAAAGTTATTAAAAGGTTTTTAACAGGTTTTTAAACACCTTGTAAACCCTTTTACAAGGTTTTTATAGCGTTTACAAGATTTTTATAAGATATTTTAAGCACCTTCTAAACGCTTTTACAGGTTTTTTTAAGGTTTTTAAAAGCGTTTACAAAGTTTTTATAAGGTATAAATTTCAAAAAATTTGGCGGGAAAGTCTAGTCTCATAATTTTTGCGGGATTTTTTTTTCATTTTTTGGCGGGAAAATTTTTCGATTTTGGCGGAAAATTTTTCATTTTTTGGCGGGATTTTTTTATTTTATTTTGGAGACTGTACATTCTTCTTGTCACTCAATGAAAAGGTAATTTAGTCATTTTGTATATAAAGAGGGGTAGTTTTAAAAATGGTCAACATGGTGGAGTATTTTTAAAAGTAAACATGGAAAAGAGGTATTTTTGAGAATATCAATATAATTTAACTATCTATTTCATAAGATAGACTCGTTCTTTATTTCATATGCACTTTATCTTAATGATAAGAGCTAAAAATTAATATAAAAAGAATATATGTATTATGTTTTTAATATGTTTTTATTTATGAATAATAAACTCTACATTACAATGATTTTTATATGTGCTATCCTGAAAATCAGAAGAAAAAAATGAAATTAAAGGTAAGTTTGATAATTCCAAAAAAATGAGAGAAGAAATAATTCTTCTCAAAGATACTTTTTTTTTGGCTAATAATTGTGATTAATAATTGATTGCATAGTTTATTTACTTATGATATTATATAATTTATTGTATGATTTATTATTGTCGAATTAGTAACTTAAATTTAGAAGTAGTAGTTTTCTATAATTATTTTTTTTTAAAATTTATAATTATATTTTTAATTTGTTAAAATTAAATATTTATATTACACATCGTAAAAGCTTAAATCAATAATTTAACACATCTCACAATCACGTGAATACTAACTTTAATAAGGTAGATCACCAAGTTTTCAAAACAGATTTGGGTTTTAATATCGAAACTCGTCGTTTGGCCAATGAAGACATCGATTTTTTTTTTAATTCAGTCAACTGAAAATAAATTTTTGTTAAACGAATGGTGGGGAAAAAGACAATTAAGGGACCAGGGAGCCATTTGAAAAAAAAAAAAAAAAAAAAGGCCCTTTTAAAACCTCTGTCGGTTAACTTTTAATTATTTCTTATACAAGAAGATTTGGTCGAATGGATTAAACCCTCGTTTGTTTCCTCTCTCTCCGTCGTCTGTTTCTTTCGGTGATTTAATTCTTAATTGTGATTTTCTATAACGTCTGGATGGCGAAAACGGCTGTCTTTTGGGACATCGGGACATGTCCGATTCCCGATGGTTATGATCCTCGTCTGGTCGGTCCAGCTATAGTATCAGCGCGGAGGAGGTTAGGCGTGTCTGGTCCTATCACCATCACTGCCATTGGCAACCTAAAACCCTTCAGTACTGACGTCCTGGAATAATTATCTTCCACTGGAATCGCTCTTAGAAACGTTGACAAAGGTTAAAAATCTTGTTATTGAATTTAGAGTTTACATTCAACTTGGCTGGTTATTGAGTTGCTGCTTCTATCTGTACATGATTATTTGGCCTTGTGGCCTATTTGTATTTTTAGATTCACCATAATCCGTCTCCGGCTAACTTGATGTTCGTTTCCAATTTAAAGCTCTCACCTAGTGTTGGAATTGAAACCGCCGTATCTCAGTCTCTTTGCTAGCTAGTGTTGCAAGGATACAGTATTTTTTGGGCATATCCATCTATTCCAGAACCTACAGGCATATCCGTGGCTGCTTCTGGAAAATGGCTCTGGACAAGATTGCTGGAAGCCACAGATGCGGACAATACAGTGCAGTTCTTCTTCATCAGGACGAGTTTTCCTCTCCCTGGTTTTGCTCTTAATTTATGCTTTGTTCCTTGCCATAGCTTTGACGATTTCACCATGCACCTCAAGAGTGACAACCATATCCGCACTGTAAGCATCGTTTCTTTGTCCTCCACATGTATTGTTATAATACATTTGTCATTGTCTTGTACCACAATTTTCCGTTTCTCACTTGTACTTTTCTTTGCTTTTCAATTACAATGTATCAAATTTGACACCCCCCCCCCTCCCTCCCCTCCTAAATCTCTTTTCCTGCAGGAGTTGTCTATTTTGGGACCAATAGTTGAGGCTTCCGCAGAATCTCATCCGAAGAATGCTATTTCCAGTTCCATGGTGAAGAAGCAACCAAAGGCATGTTTTAACAACATTTTTTTTTTTTGATAACTCACGGTAAATCCTCAGACCTATGGAGGGATCCGAAACTAATCCCTGGGGAGAGGGTATCCCATGGGTAAAGTCCCCAACCAAAAGCATGTTTTAACAACATCTTTAGTTGAGATTTTCCAATTTTTAGAATTATTAATGCTTAATAAAAGAGTTTGAACAAAAAAAAAAAAAAAAAAAGAAATCTGATTTCTCAGAAACATGAAATTTGATTTGCTGACTTTTTGGTTGATGCTAAAACATTGTAGAGAAGAAAGGGCAAGAACAAAGCGAGGACGTGATGATGTGAACAAGAAGAATCCACAAGAGTACATGGCCAATGGTCTTCCATTTGCTGTTTGTTCTACATTGTAACCTGGAATGATTGAAGTAGCTAGTTACATATGCTTATTTCCTTAGATTTTTAAGTTAGCTACGTCTTTTTATGATAAACATATTCTTAAATTCATCCAACATACCGCACGTATATTTGTTTCTCTATTTATTCCTTTCTTTTCACCAAATATAACTTTTTAAAATAAAATGACATGTTCGATTTCATCCGAAGAATTCTTATCTTAGATATATTACCAACTGAGATATATAAACTGATTTTTATTTTAGAACCACAAATATACATGTTTATAACAACAAATATAAATTCCAGAAATTAAAAAACTAGAGCTAATTCACATACATGTAATTGGGTTGCTCTCTAATCTTGTTTTTTTTTTTTTAAATATATGGATCACTTATCGTATTTACTTGATCAAGTTTCTGAAATCGTTTCTCCGGAAATCTCTGATACTATATAGGACCATTTTTTGCCATTGTCACAAGAACACTGTTTTGTTATGCCAACATTGCATTGATGTATTCATGGTTTTATCCAAGAGGTAAAGAAGTTTTAAAGTCTGAACAAAAATTTATCTCCCCCCTTTGGAAACGAAAGAATGGTTCAAAATGTCAATATTTGTTTTACAGTTAATAAATAATGTTGTTGACAACTCTTTTTATTTGGACCCCAAATTTTCCCAAAATTGGTATCATCACCACAATTGTATCCATTTACGTCATTCAACGTATGTGCATACGTATCATCATCAAAGCCCCCTTTGTCTCGCTCTCGCTCTCTCTCATCCATTTTTCTTCATCAACAAGATAAATAAATTTTGTTCTGTCCCAATTCGCGTTGTTCAACACAAACCAAACCACCGTGCTCGCTCAATCATCGTAATTTCATATCTCTAGCAATTTTTGCAGATTTGTATTGATTTGATTATCTGATTGGATCTAATTGAGAATTCATGGCGGTTGGCGATAGTAATAGCTTAGAGTTGTCTCATCGTATGGAAGATTCTGGAAAAACAATAAAAGTTTCTCTTCTATGGAAAGGAAACAATTACTCTGTTGAGATCGATTCTGGAGCTTCCCTCAAAGATTTAGGTTACGAATTGAGAAAGCTAACTGGCGTTACTGCTGAGACGCTTCGTTTGATTGTTCCGAGGTTGAATGGAAAAGGATCAATTTTGATATTACCCTTCTCTGATGACCACTCCAGCTTGAGCTTGCAGGAATCAAACATTCTTGAGGTTAGTCTTTTTGTTTGTCTGATTAGTCGAATTGTTGCATTCATATGTCTTTTGCGTTGTTCACCGTAGCGAGCAGTTCTTTGTTTTGGTAGATTTTGCTTAAGGTTGTCGCGATGTGTTTGGTTTCTTGGATTTCTCTGTATTTTTAAAATGCTTCTTTCTTGGTACTTTCTTTTCGTTATATAGGATAAGACTATAAGAATGATGGGAGTATCTGAAGAAGAGGTCGAAGGCCTTCGAAAAGAGGCAATGCCTGACATGAGGATACTTGGCTTTGAGGAAGAAGAGACAAGGCTTAGGCAAAAGAAGTCGTCTGTTTCAAGCGCTTCAATCAAGCTTCCACAAGGGCCTTACATCTTTTGTGGTTTCCGCACTCTTCAGCTCCCGGGCATAGAGGTATAAGTAATTCTCTTTATTGCCATGTTAAATGTCAACTTAGCCATCGCCATCGTTCTTTCTCTTTGAATTAGTAGAAAGCTAGATGAATTCTGGTTTAACATCTTTGTCTGTTCCCTGTTACTGTTTTCTCTCTTACTATGCTGTAACCTTACTAGCAGTTATGCCGTATGAAATCAGTGAACTTACTTCCTGACGATTGAGCTGTTAAGTAATTTCTAATTCTACCTCCATATGATAAAGTGACCTGAGATGTTTGTTCCTGCTGCAGTTAAACCCTCCCGCTTCTGCTGCTTTAAAGAGAATGCACATGCTTGCAGCAGACCCTGGTATTATCGCTATTATGAACAAGGTTATATCTAAATTATGAGAAACATATCATTGCAACCGTCAGCATAACGATAATGTACCAATCAAGTCTGTTTGATATTTGTAGCATCGTTGGAGAGTAGGGATTATGACTGAACTTGCACCAGTTGGTTATGTTGGTGTTACTCCGCGATGCCTTCTGGGATTTAACAAGGTACGCATGTTTTGTTTATTAGACGGACTCACTTGTTGTCTGTTCTGATTTGGATTTTTACAAATATTTTTCATTGGCTGATTTATAGAATCAAGGAGAGGAGATTTCTCTACGCCTCCGGACTGATGATCTCAAGGGATTTAGAAAGTATCAGAGCATAAAAAAGACTCTATTGCATGAGCTTGTAAGTTCATTTCTCTGAAACTTGAATTCTTATCACCTAACATTTCTGCACTAGTTTGAATTTGAGAGCTAATAATCTTCGAATCAAATTTTCAGGCTCACATGGTATACACGGAGCATGATGAAAACTTTTATGCTCTTGATAGACAGGTAATATATATAGATATACATCAGTGAGTTATCTCAATATTAGTTTTGGTGGAGATTTTACGAATGAGTGTTTGTGTGACAGTTGAACAAAGAAGCTGAAAGCTTAGATTGGACCAAATCAAGGGGTCACACTTTGAGTGGAACAAAATCTATCAATGACGATGATGAGGAAGACTTCTTCTTCGATGAAAATGAAAATTATTCGCAGAGACTTGGGGGAAACCAGTCCGATAATCTTGGAAATGCTCGTGAATCGTCTGTTGCTGCTGCTTATCGCCGTCTCTCCCAAACAAGTGTTTCAAAACTCAGCGAAGAACCTGACCCTGATGACTTGGTTGATGTTCGTGATGAGAATAAACAGCCAGTTCTCTCTAAAGCTCAGTGTGATTCTATGAGTAAGTTTGAGCCTGATCCTGATGATACCACTGAACCAGGTCCCTCATGGATCCCATCAAATCCAAGGAATGCATCTGCACCTGAACAGTACTCGGGATCAAATGAAATGGGAAGTGATATTGCCCATACTACTGAAGATGATGATGAACCTGATCCGGATGACTTAGAAACACGAACAAGTATAGGGGAAGTTGAAAATATGAAAATATCAAATGACACTATAATGTTGGGTGGGAATGGAGATGAAGATATCCAGGCTACACCTGATCCAAATATGGCAGAGCCTTATCCAGACTATAACCGGGTGGTCACAGAGAGGGAAACAATCATGGAGGTTGATGAGCCTGATCCAGATGATCAAGAGATTCAGAGGATCCAAGACCCTGTTACCATCATCTCTAACCATCTCAAGAAAGCTATTAATTCCTTGCAAACCGAAGTTAGCCCCGGTCAAGCAACCAATGTCCTCCAAATGCTTCTCAAAGTAGTGAGGTGCCTTTTTCAGCTTTAGAAAACTTACAAGCGTATGTAAATCTATTGTTATGTGACTCAAGATTCAACTTTTGTTTTTGTGGTCCAGGAACATCATTGAACAACCACATGAAATGAAATTTAAAAGGCTGCGTAAGGTGAGGACTCCTTAGGCCGCTGATATAATATTAGTTCGATTGAGTTATTTTATCTTCTGTCTGATCTGTTTAACTACATGAACGGCGTTTCAGGGAAATCCTGCAATTAAGCGCAACATTCTCAACTTTGCAGGTATTTTTTTTTTCTTCTTCTCATAATAGATTTTGTGTAATGTATGTGTTAAACAGTCATGGTTGGGATATTTTGCAGCTGCGGTTGAGATCCTTTCCATTGTTGGCTTTGTCGAAGAGATGGTATCTGAAGGCACTGGAGCACAAGAACCATATTTGGTACTGAAACGAAATGACCCAGGGCTCTTGTGGATTGCCAAGTCCATGATTGAAGAATCACAGTCCACAAGTTCCAGCTAATAATACGATATTTTCTCTGTAAACTGTACCATAAAACTATGATTTGGGACCGAGTATATAAAGATTGTTACTGTTACACTCTATGTAGAAGCATTTCTTCTAGATAGGAGTGTGTGAAACTGTTGACTGTAAAGCAAAACATGATATGAATAGGACTAATAGAGATGTCTTAAGAAGAGATATGAAAGTATGAAACAAATGCATTTCCGACTTGGGACTGGAAAATTTCATTATTTATAGTGTTTGTTATTGTATTGAGGTTGTAGTCTATCTCTTTTTTTTTTTTGGGTTAAAATCGTCGACTAGAAACAGAAATACAACCTTTCTTTTGAAGTGCTTAGTTATCATTTTATTGATTGTGTACCTTTTTTTGTTCAAAAATGAAAAACTTGCAAAATTTTAATTACAACACATGCCAAAAAAATATATTTTTTTTAATTATTAAAAATTATGAACTATGTATTGATTTAAATATTTTAAAAATATGATCAAACAAATGAGCGTATTTAAATATATATATATATATATATATTAATTAATAATCATCTATTCACTCTTTCATCTTTTTTTGATCATAATCATGTGAAAAAATGAATTTTCACATAGTATATTTAGTCCAAAATATGGATTATTTGGCATATGTTACAATTCAATATGTTTAAGAAAACAAAAATGTTTAACAGGTAGAGCTGATGGTTTTATGACTGGAATCTTTTGCATATGAGAGCGTTGAAACATGCAAACATATATACTAGTCCGTTGATTGGCATATTAATTTTTGGGAATAATGAAATCATTACAATGAAAATACTATTACGACCATGATATTGTACATATTAGAGGGGGTATTGACTTGGTATTTTAAAAGATATTAAAGTATTCTTAAAATTTTTTGTTATTCAACTTAGATTTTTGTAAAATCATTTAAAATAATTTACAATATCTTATTATTCAATCAATGATTTATAAAATTGACTTAAAATATACTGTTATTCAAAATTTCAGAACTTTTTTATAAAATGCTATTTTGCATGATTCTATGAGACTTTCTTTTGTTTTCTAGTTCAAAAATACTTCCCTCAAAATCAAACCCTTTGAAGTAGATTTTCAAAGGATTTCAGAAAAAAAAAAATTGTATCTACAGGATATCAAAATTGAAACAGAATGGGCTCTTCTCCGCTCCTTTGCTCTAATCCAACCACAGGCGAATTGGGTTTTGTGTATTCCTCAATCCTCATCTCTAACTAGACTTTCTCTCTTGTTTCTCTCTCACTAATTAGAATGTCTACAGGTTCTCTCGGCAATTGGAATTGGATCTTGGTCTGACTACATTTGCTGGTGGATGATATCCACCTATTCCAGGGTTCTTTCTACCTTTTCCCTTTGTCGAAATGAAAGGTGAATTGTCTTTCCAGATCGTTACTTTCTGCAATTTCTTTTGTAAACTTTTTTCTTCCTATTTAGACTACGAGGAAGAAGGTTTGATACTTTAATTATTTGATTTGAAAGTTAATAATTGAAAGAAAAAATATTGTTTGTAGTATAAAATAACAAAATTATTGATGAATTAACTTGTACATATGATATACATAAATTCTATTTTATGATAGTGATTTTTATTGTTGTTTATGAGCCACTTATACAATTACCAAACTGAAAATAATACATATTCTAAAAACTGAAAGTTATAAAAAAAAAATGTGGCTACTTTTATGAAAAAAATGTAGAGGATTTTATAATAAGAATTTTTAGATAACACAACAATTTTATGTAAAAAAAAATTATAGGTTTATTTTTATTTTGATGATAGGCCGACTTGAATAAGAAAATAATAATAATAATATTTAAAGGTTTTATTATGGATAAACGTATGTGTTAAGAAAAGGAGGAATGGCATGAGGTGGTAATAAAACCTCAAAATGGAGGGGTGTTTTACAAATAAATAGCTACACAATTTAATAAAAAGACGTCTCTGTCTGCGTTAACGAGAGAAAGTAGAAGCAACACCAGCAGCTACGACAGAGAGCGATTTGTAAAAAAGGTCTTCGAAAGAGATCGTCTTTGTTACTTTGATCAATCCATACTAAGGTAAGCTCGCGTTTCCCCCGTTCTTACGCCCGGCCTGATTTTGCTATTCCAACTCCGAAATTAGGGTTTCTAGTGGTTCAGTTACGATTTTGGTATTTTGTTGGGTGTGGTTGTCTTTTGTATCGTTGATCGGTTTTTGATCGGAAAATTCTTGTTCTGATTTTGATTTTGATTCTCGCCACGAATCTATTCTTTGAACATTTTTAACATTCACGCCGATTACTATATAGCAGATTCTGATTCTGTATCCCTTTGATATGTTATAATTTATAAATTGAGAGATTTAATGGAATCAGACCATCATTATGTAAAATTGATTCCAAAAAGTTTTGTCTTCTTTGGCTGAAACATTTGATGATGCAGAGAGAATGCCGAAGAACAAGGGGAAGGGAGGAAAGAACAGGAAGAGAGGAAAGAACGAAGCTGATGACGAGAAGAGGGAGCTTATATTCAAGGAAGATGGACAAGAGTACGCGCAAGTCCAACGTATGCTTGGTAATGGGAGATGTGAAGCTATGTGTATCGATGGTACCAAACGTCTTTGCCATATCCGTGGTAAGATGCATAAGAAGGTTTGGATTGCAGCAGGTGACATTGTACTTGTTGGTTTGAGGGATTACCAAGATGACAAAGCCGATGTTATCCTCAAGTACATGTCTGATGAGGCTAGGCTTCTCAAGGCCTATGGTGAGCTTCCCGATAATACCCGTCTCAACGAAGGAATTGTTGGTGATCTTGATGATGATGATGATATTCTCGCCGATGACTATGTTGAGTTTGAGGACGAGGATATCGATAGGATCTAAGTTTCGTCCCATTGGCTCTGTTGTTCCAGCTTGTATTATCAAGACACAATCTTCTTTGAAACTGAAGATTTGGTGATTACAACATTACCTCTTCAATTACTACCATTGTTGTTATGTATTTCTGCCTGGTTGATTCCCCAAATAATTTAATTATCACTTTTTTTCGATTTATTCGAAAGAAAGAACTATTGTGAAACATGTTATTTAAATGCAAAGCTTTACAGGTAATGATTTTCTTCGTTAGCTTCCGTCAGGTTTCCTCGCATTCATGTCCCATTTTTCAGCTTGAGCTTGAGCTTGTGGTCTTGCCCTTCCTAGCCTTCTTTGTCTGTTGTTGCAGATCACTTTTGGTTGCCTGAAGCTGCCCAAAAGAAAAAACGCAGGTGAGATGAAACTTACTATGCATTGTGTGTTTTTTTGTCTTTACCTTGTTATGCCTTCTCTGGCTTTTGTAGCTTGGAACAGATTTGCGCTTAGAAATGCTCGCTTTAAGACTGCTTTTTCTAGTCTGCAAATCTTTAGTTTCCTCTTGTTGTGTCTCTGATATGCTTTCAAATTGGAGAGGTATATCGTTGGAAGCACAGCTCTCCAACTCGCCAGCTATACCAAAAGATCTATTCTTTATTACCAATCTTTGTGTTTTTGTTGCGACATCTGTCTGAATGTTTGTTCTGGGTTCCGTTGGAATGCTGTCTGGTACACGGGTTGCCATCCAGCGTTCTAGCCAACTCCAACCAATGTTGGAATCATCTTCATCGCTACGATCCATTTGCTTCTTCTTTGAGCAAACCCGTAGCTTTAAACAAATGTAGTTTACAAAAGATAAGATTACTTAGATCAATTTAGGATTCAATTCACAGATCAAGTGTTTTCAAATTGTTAAACCTGCTGTGAAAATGCATACGCAAGTGCTCTTTCCCGTTTTGTCATTGCTTCCATCCTGCTTTGAATCCTTGATTTCGATATGGTGCTGCTCACTGTACTATCATCCCAGTCTTCCTGTTATGTGAAGCATGTTATGTTATTGTCCACTATCACTTTGATTTACCCTCTATTGGACCAGATTATTACGTACCTTTATCCTCAGAACTTGAGCTTTGTTATTGTGTAGTGTTGATCGATTTGCAGATACTCGTTTACTTGTGAATAATGGTGCTTTCACAGAATTACCTGTCTGAGCTTCTAGTGATGTCCCCATGGAAACCTCGCTTTGAGATTTCTCTCCTGAGAAGCTCTCCTCCTTAGTACATGTAACTTCTTCTTTTTTGTTCTGACGTATTGCCTGAAAAAAACAACATATTGAGTGGACATAACGGAAGAAGACAAAAAAACAAGAATGAAGGGGAAAAAATAACCATGTAGCTCCTGAATGCTGATTGAATTATAGCTGCAGCGTCTTCTTCGAGGAACAACTTGGAGATTGGAGTAGTCTGATGCTTCTTAGGTATGTGCGTCTCTGTTGCTTCGCTTTGGTTATCAACATCTTCTTCTTCTTTAACATATTGACTCAGTACTTTCGACTTCTCCTCCTGTAAAGGCTGAGTCACTGTTGCCTCAGAGCTCTTAACTGAGACAGAGTCATCATCCTCCAAACGTTTCACAGAAGCTGAATCTTCGATTGCGATAACCGAGCCAAAAGGCATACCAAAATCTGAACTCAGTTGCTGAGACATTGTTAAAAGAGCGTCAGAATCTTTTATCGATCCTGAATCATCAACAGCAAGAACAGAGTTGAACTCATCTCCGCAAAGGTACGATCTAACCGAGCTCCACCTTTTCTTCTCTCCTAGATGGTTGCTTCTTCCCTGAAAACGTCACAAAACATTGAACAAAGTAGTCAATAATAGAAACACAAAACTAAAGTGATGGGCAACGGGTTTGGATGATGACTTACATTGTTGTTGTAGTCATGAGCTCCAAATGATTTGTTTCTGAAGAAAAAGCTTCTAACTAGTCCTCCCATTGCTTCTCTCAATGTTTCAGAACAATTCGGATAATGAAGAAGTTGGGAATTGAGAAATGGGGACAACAAACAAACATGTGAGATTGATTACATATAAAAGCTGGAAAAGAAAGGTGCATTATTTTAGAATCACAAGCACATGAGTCGTGTACAAGAGTACATGTAAAAAAGTGATTCAAAGGACATGTGTATTAGAGAAAAAAAAAAAGAAAGAAGCATAGCGTATAGTGCAATTAGTGATGATTGTGATCCAGAAGGAAAGCATCTGTAAATGAGAGAAGTTGTTTTATTTTTCTATTTGAGAGTGAAAGAAATCGTGAGTTTTTGTGGTCTCTCGACTTCGATTACTTTAGGAAAATTAAAGAGTAGAGGGATATGCTTTGTGGATGCACATGGAGAGCATCGGATTGGTTCTTTTCTTATGCAAACGGCAATTTCACTCAATTTCACCTTTTTAAATTATTATTTTATTTCTCTCCCGACATTGCTGATGAATATCTGTTTAAGTTTTGAATTGCCTACTGATAATTTGGTATGTTAAACTTCATACTGGAATATTAGAATATGGAGTATTTCTAAAGCAGACCAAAAAAACGGGAATATATAATTATATTTTAATATGGAGTTACTGTTCACTTCATACTAACATTATTTTATTGGTCCGAAGTTAGTAAAGAGTATTGGTCTGGATTTGGTTTGGAATGTGTGATTGGTAAAATAGTGGTGGATTGGTCCGATTTTAGTTTGGTCTGGCACATAGCAACCAATCATTCAAGGTTTTACTAATGTCTTTTTTTTTTTTTTTTCTTTTTCACTGGAAATGGAAAAGTAATTTCTTTTTGGGTACGGTGAAATTGGTTTTGTGTGGCGAAAACAGAATATGATGTTGTCGGACCCAATCAATGTTTTGTGGGATTGCGGTTGGACAGTTTTAGTCTGAGGTAAAATGGATATGACTCCAAGATCAAATAATCACCCTGCTGATAATTTTTTTTTTCTTTTTTTTGCTCAAACAACAACTTTTCATTCACCAAATATTCAAACATCCTCATCAAGGTTTACATAAGATTTAATCCAGTCTGGCATTATAGTATATAGCTTAGGATCATAATTCGGAAATGAAATAGACTCCTTTGCTATCCTATCTGCCACCCCATTCCCTTCTCGTTGCATGAAAACCACTTTGATCTCTCCAATGTGCTGGAAAAGACGATGGATATCTTGTAGGATCGGGTTAATAGTTGGCATACTCTTTGTTCTGAAGCAGTGATACCAGTTGCTGGGAATCGGATTCAAAGATGATCCTGTTATAGTTAAGTCTTACCAATGAAAGCGCAGCCCAACGCAATGCCTCTGCTTCTACTTCCAGCACACTTCGTAACCGTGGTAGAGCTCTTGCACCCATCCATAACACACTTCCAGATGAATCCCTTAGAACCCAACCAATGCCGCAGTTTATCGCCTCAGCAGACCAAGCCCCATCCGTGTTACACTTAATCCACATATCTGGAGGTTTGATCAACTTTGTTCTTATCCGTTCGTTCACTGTGGGTCTGTGATGTGTCGGGTTGGCTTCACATCGTTGTATCCATTCTTCCGTATCCTCTCTTGCCCTTCTCACGACCTCTTGTGCATCAAACTCTCTTGCCCAGCTCACCCTGCTGCTATTTTAGTAAAGGCCAAAGAGCATATATATATACACCAATCATTTTATTTTCCTTCTTTAATTTTAAATGCTTTACATTGTAACTATGTACAACACTCTCATGTTAACTGAAAGCAGATTTTAAATAATAATAATAAAAGGCGATGCTGAATCCTTTCAAGTTTCGACAATCAAGGTCCCCTCTATTTATAGGTCCATTGTTCAGATGTACATGTCTAGATTTTTCAAGTACTTGTAACTTGTTCCAATCTTTTTTAATAACGAGTATTTTTTTTTTTTTTTGACCTCCAATAACGAGTATTATCTTTGACAATAGTTATATTCTAATTTTTAATATGGCAATATTTTGCTAATTCTGTGACGAATCAGCCTTCATAAATCACTTCCATTTCTTTTAAAGAGCTGATGATGAGTTTTCATATCAAGAGTCTGGTCTAATAGAAATACATGTTTGTTTTTGAATTTAGCTTATATCGTACGTCCAAAATCGAATTTTAAGAAAATTGTGGAAGTTATGAAGGCTGGTTTGTGGAAGAATTATCAAAATATATTGGCTATTCAAAAATGATTAAAACAAAACCGGATATTATCTTTTTCTAATTATTTGTTATTTTTGACACAATGCACAGAAATTAAGAAAATTATAAAAAAATTTACTTTACCTTTTACAAATACAGGAAGAAAAAAAAAACATAAAATGGTACTTTTTTATAACAAGAAAAAGTGTCAATTTGATTCGTATTTGCAAGTATCAAAATTATTTACTTGCTTGTCTTGACAACAACTGTATGGGACAAATAACAAGTCGAGAAAAATTATTTAAGTAATTATCCCAATTCCCACCCCTTAATATGAATGGCTAAGTTGCGGTCAATATTAGCCACTATAATATTCTTGTAGTTATATAACCACCAAGATAATCCTTGCATGGACCATAGTAAAACGACCACTGCAAACTCGTTGGTTAACTTGTTGTTATATGTAATGTGTTATTGCTTATTACTGACTAATAGTTGTCACTAGCTACTAATTTTACGCCGAGGGCGCCAGTAGTTGTAAAAAAAGTAAAGACTGATTTTTCGGTAGTATTGATAATTCTTTTTAAACACCTCTAATTTATTGTTTTCATCAGTTTATTAGAAGTCTCTCCACCAACCTACATCTGAAACTAGAAGACGATATAAAGGCCCAAGATATATATATATTTGAAACGTTACAGTCCGCCAACAAAATCTCAGAACAACCATACGTACCAATGAGCATACTCCATAATGCGTTAGAATTCAAATAGCTAAAGTAAATCAGGAATCCAAAGTCTTGTGTGTATTTGAATTCGATGAGAGTTTTGTGAAGTGTGTATTTGAGTTCGATGGAAAAGTGTTTCTTTCTCATGCGGAACCAAAAGCACGAGAAGGCTCTAGTATTTATAACTTGAAGTCCAATAATATTAAAAGCTCAAAGCTAGCTGACTCGTCTTTCTGGATAAGTACGACAAAGTCACTTGACAACTTAAATATGATTATGTTTCCAGTTGTACCTCTCGGAGTATATGAGAAGATATATAAATAGAACTTGCATAGTACGTAAGGATTGTTTGGTACTTGTTTGTAACGAGCTTGATATTAGAAGTAATTCTAGTAAACTCAGGAGATTGAACTCGTTAAAACCAAAACTTTTCTTCTATTTTTATTCAATTTCTACTTTTCAAACGAAAGTTTCATGAGAAAGCGAGTTTAATCCGTTAAAGATCACAGCCTTTTGACATTTAAACCGAAGATTACAACTTTAAAACTGAAATCTGATGTTGTGAATTGAAGTAAGTAGTCCATAAAAAAAAGACATATTCGAAATTTTTGGTTCCTTTCCATTTCAAGATAGTTTAAAGAGTCTAATAATGTCAAGTAACAGGTCCAGAAAGCTTGTAATGTTACTAGTTGGTGGTCTTACAAAAAGAAGATAAGCTAAAAGAAGGTACTAAATTCTAAGTAAGTAAAGAGAAGCCAGTTGTCAGACTACAACACTTTCATGTAATGAAACTCGTACGTGGCAGTCTGAAATCGTACGTGTTACCCTTGAGAGAGACATGAAGAGAGCTCGAAGACAAAATCTTCACGTGCCAACTAAATACGAGGTGGTGGTGGTGATGTGCATCCTCGACAGCTCCACCGCTTGTCATTCTTTTTGTTTGAATCGATCATGACATGTATCTTACAATTAAATAGCTTGTTGTTTACGTTAACCGGTGCCTCTATAAATAGCAATAGGTGAAGTAGCACATCTTTTCATATGAGCAGACTTGGAACTCAGCATTGCATGATAGTAAAAACATGAATACGAAAACGTTTATCGTATGGTTTTTGTTGTTAACGGCTGTTCTCGTAGCTGTAGCAGCAGAGACTTCCGTGGATGACAAGAAAGAAGGTGTTTAGTATTCTTTATTTTCTATATATGGTTTTATAAGTTTGATAGACTTCTTATGTTGGAAAGGTGGTTTGAAACAGGTGCAAAGCAAGTACAGATACCAACCGGAGAAGGCAAAAGCGACGCTAAGGATAGTCTCAACCAAGGAGACGTTGGGGTAGAGGCCAAGGCTGATAAAGAAGAAGACAACAATTATGAAGTTGATCAAGCATGGAAAGGAGGCGGTGGCCAAGGGGGAGGATGGAAAGGAGGCGGTGGCCAAGGGGGAGGATGGAAAGGAGGCGGTGGCCGAGGGGGAGGATGGAAAGGAGGCGGTGGCAGAGGCGGAGGATGGAAAGGAGGAGGTGGTGGTGGAGGCGGTGCTGAGTTAGACAATGAAGAAATAGATAGTGCCGCAGATGACGTACAAAATTCTGGAGGTGGCGGAGGAGGATGGAAGGGAGGCGGTGGCCAAGGCGGAGGATGGAAAGGAGGCGGTGGCCAAGGCGGAGGATGGAAGGGAGGCGGTGGCCAAGGCGGAGGATGGAAGGGAGGCGGTGGCCAAGGCGGAGGATGGAAGGGAGGCGGTGGCCGAGGCGGAGGATGGAAGGGAGGCGGTGGCCGAGGAGGTGCTGAGTTGGACACCACAGAAATAGATGGTGCAGCAGAGGACGTACACAATTCTGGAGGTGGTGGCGGAGGATGGAAGGGAGGCGGTGGCCAAGGCGGAGGATGGAAAGGAGGCGGTGGCCGAGGGGGAGGATGGAAAGGAGGCGGTGGCCGAGGGGGAGGATGGAAAGGAGGCGGTGGTCGAGGAGGTGGTGGTGGAGGCGGTGCTGAGTTGGACAGCGCAGAAATAGATGGTACGGCAGAGGACGTACAGAATTCTGGAGGTGGTGGAGGAGGATGGAAGGGAGGCGGAGGTCAAGGCGGAGGATGGAAGGGAGGCGGTGGTCAAGGAGGAGGGTGGAAAGGAGGCGGTGGTCAAGGAGGAGGATGGAAAGGAGGCGGTGGTCGAGGAGGCGGTGGTCAAGGAGGAGGATGGAAAGGAGGAGGTGGTCGAGGAGGCGGTGGTGGTGGTGGAGTATAGAATCGACCGTCTCTACTCACAACTGCAAACTATATATTATGAGTAGAAATGTAAGTGTGTATGCAAAAATAGTGAACTACTGAACTATAGTAAATAAGTTCAATGCACGGTTTGCCGATGCATTACCGCACATAACCACCTACCATGCAGGACTGATGTCATGTACGTTATATCCTCTACCTATAATCAATATATCTTAGCAGTTGAGTGTTAGTCAGAATTTTCATATTCGTTCAAAAAGAAATATGATAAGGAATTGAGTTGTTGTCATCGAATATCTCAATTAGCTTTTACAAAGATGTCGGAATACACAACAAGATGTTTGAAGTACAAAACCTTAAACCCGTGTTTGTCGTCCTCTAACTAATGCTTGGTACGTACACCTTAATCGGTAGATGATAGAGTCCCAATCAGAGTTTAAGAGAACACAAGACTTTAACTATTTTTCTTCCTATCCTTTAACATAATATTGTAGAAGTATTTATACATGTGAAGGGTGGCTATAGATTAGGAGATATACATGAATCAAAGATTTAATATGATCTACCCAAAACCACTAACAATAATAAGATCACATATAATATTCTCATTGTTTCTACCCTTATCCTAATCGACACTGGTTTACTTCGGGTATGTTCTCATCAGTAGAAGTCTCTTAAACCTTCTCTTTTTGGTTTTAGAGTCTCTTAGATTACGAAACCTCACTTTTGGGATCGCATAACTTATATTTATCTAGTCTCTACATTTCATTTTCGAGGCATGAATGCTTGCATGATTAACCTTGAACAGCTTCATCACATTTCAAAGCTAAACAAACATATCTGCAGGAATTATTAATGCAGAATACATAAATTTGTGCTGAACCTCACATCTCTTTGTGACATTATGTATTTTAAGATCTTACGCCAACATCAATTAATATGCTTCGCTTTCTTGTTGATGTCTTGACTTTTAGTTTATATTTCTATGGATAGTGAACGTAAGACGTATTACAATACCTTTGATCACAAATTCACTCTATGTTGTGTAAACAAGTCATGTTTTACATTATTACTTGCTCGTTTCATTTTCATGATCCTAGATGGTATTCATGCTCGTTAAGAACTTTATAATCCTTCTTACTATGTGAGTTCAACCGATAAAGTATCCGCGTCGAAACCTTTTCTATAGCTCACAGTCTATTAAACTCTCTCTCTGCAACTTAAAAGTGTTTATTTGAAGCCAAACTCACATAATCACACATTAGCCAATAGCCATGATGACTTGTGCAATATCTTACAGTAAGACCATAACAGGCAAAAGAACCAATATAAAAGGATGAACATTTTCCCATACAATTCTGAGTTTTTAACAAGGCAAATGAAAAGATAACAAATCATGTCTTGATCCGAAACAATGTTTTAAACAAACCTTATGATCCCGGATGGACCACATAGACATGTGTGTTCATCGGATTCATGAAAGCGTCGACTAATTTTAAACATTCAAGGAAAGCTTTTGAGCTGCAAGTGCTTCAGCCTCAAGTGTTGGCTCCCAGAGGAGTGTGGTCTCTGCTAAAAGTGAAGTCACAATGTATGGGTCCATGTTAGATGCTGGACGCCGATCTTCCAAGTAACCTATATTCCCATTCACAAACAATACATGTTAGCAATATATATAGCATAAAAAAAACAATGTGTGTACGTAAACCATTCCGGTAACAGTACCTTTTCCTTTCGCCTCGGTATCACGTCCCACACGAATAGAGCATCCACGGTTAGCCACACCCTGCCAAATTGACGTTTAAAGCAAGTGAGAAGAGAGGGCCACAAAATAGGGATTTAGTGTGAAGTCTTTCAGACTCCCATTGCAAAACGCATACCCATGAGAATTGGTCGATACTAGCTGTCTCGTGCTTTCCGGTCAACCTTCTCTCATTGCCTTCACCATAGGCGCTGATGTGCTCCTTGTGGCGAAGAGAGAGGTTCAAGATAGCCTTTTTGATCACCTCAAATCCTCCTTCCTCTCTCATGCTCTTAGTACTGTAGTTGGTGTGGCAACCAGCACCGTTCCAGTCACCCTCTATCGGTTTGGGGTCAAGTGTTAGGACAACACCAGCTTGTTCTGTGATTCTCTGCAAATAAGTAACAACAGTTACAACTTACAAGAGCTGAACTCTCACTCACTCCTAACTACAAAATCTAACTTTTGATTACCTCAAGAAGGTATCTTGCACACCAAACATGGTCACCTGCGTCGATTCCTACACTCGGGCCAACTTGGAATTCCCACTGCACAAATGTTTATAATAACATCAGAGGACTAGCAACTAGAAAATCATACAATAACATAATCTATTGTAAGAGCTCCATTTTAAAAGAGACCTGTCCAGGCATAACTTCACCATTAGTACCACTAATGTTAATTCCAGCATATAAACAAGCTTTGTAATGAGCATCTGAAATGTCACGCCCCCAAATCTTGTCAGCTCCAACTCCACAGTAGTAAGGACCCTGAACACAAAACAGAGAATTTGTTACTTCTTTTTTGTAAACCAACACAAAACATACTTCTTGGCTTGACTGATGATTACCTGAGGACCAGGGAATGCTCCAACTGGCCAACCCAAAGGCCATTTGACGTTTTGCTGAAGTAAAGTGTACTCTTGTTCAATGCCGAACCTAGATCACGATCAAGTAAGTAAGTATTCAAAGTTATGTACCACATTCTAATTAAATGGGGATTACAATGAGATTTTAGGGGTAGTAACAAACCATGGCACCTCGCCAGTGACCTTCTTGTTACTGAAGATCTCAGCAGCTCTGGCACGTTTGTTTGTTGGAATTGGCTCACCAGCCGGTGTCCAAGTATCACATATAACCTTCACATAACAAAATCTCAATAAATTATGAGTTGAAGTATGAAACTTTTCCTTCTACAATCTAACTCAATGACACATACCAAGATGTTGTTGCCCCCACGGAAAGGATCTCTGAAGATAGCTTGCGGACTGAGTAAAAAAACACAACGGTCATACCAATTATGAGACTGTGAAAAAAAGAGAGAGTGAGATTATAAATTAAATGTGGCAAAACACTTACTATAAAATCACTTCACTATCTTCACCAGGTGCTTGTCCGGTACTCGAACCATCATAGTTCCATTTGGGAAGCTCAGAAGGATCTTCTACGGGCTTTTCGATAGTCTGAAACCATCCATAAACCTAATTAGCATCATAGTTACTGACATAAAATGTAGTAACAGTCTAGAGTATACATACCCTTGACTTGCTTCTAAGGTCAATTCCAGTTCCTCCAATCCTAAAGGAAAAACCAAAAAAGTTACGAAATTTTGTAGCAGAAATCTGAAAAAAAGCGGGATAGAGACCGCAATAAATATTATACCAAATGTACTCAGCGATGATCCTGTCAGAGTAAGGCTTGGTGTCTAAATTGAGAAGAGTCTCAACTCTATTGACAGTAGAGTTATCAGATTGGAGAGCAAGCACTCTAAAGCCTCTGAGTTTGTTGCTGCTCTGCTTCTTCTGTTTTAATACAACAGAGCTCCACAACTTGTTTGTGATGACTGATGATGATGAGTGTTTAGGCACTCTCATCTGACATGTTGGAGAAGCTGCTAAGACCTGTGCCATTGGAGTTGATCCTGATAAAAAAAAAAAAAAAAAAAAAAACTCAAAAAAGTCCACCAAAAAAAGATCCAAATCAGGAACCTACTACAACTTTTTATGTCTATATAAGATTAAAAAAGACTCGTGCACTTTGGTCTGAATCATTCAGATTCTTGACCAGATTGGTGTTTAAAAACTAAACCCAATTCAGTAATGCTCAAAAAGTAAACCAAATACATTAAACTAAAAAGCAAAAGACAAAGAGATCCATTAAAATACCAAAAAGGTATGATGATCCATGTTGATTATTATTAATTCATAAAGTAGAGAGAGAGCTGTTGATAAAACTAGTGAAAATGGTGGACCCGAGATCTACTAGAATCAAGAGCTTAATAAGCAATGAAAGACAGAGTTTAACTTTATTATTACAAAACAAGATTCTCTCTTACCAGAAACAAATGGATTCTTACAAAACAAGCGACAACAAGATCAGATCAGAATGCTGGAAAAAGTAAAAAGAGAAAGAAAAAAAAAACAGAGAGGAAATGAGAAGGTACCTGAGACTTGAAGAAGACTTGAAACTGATGAATCAGAAGAGTTGGGTGTGTTTGGTGTTTGTAACAGATGGCAATGAACGAGTTGACAAAAATATGAAGAGCCCTTAAGAATATTTTCTTTTTAGAAAGAAAATTTTAAAATAAACAAAGAATAATAAAAAAAAAAGGATGGAAAGAGTGAAGTGGCTTTTGCCAAAGAGATAGGGGTGGACTACGAGTGGCGCATATTTGCGTTTCAATCTGTATTTATTTATTTATTTTTTTTATGTTTTACTTAAAAAAAAAAAGGCTTTTTGTCTTGTGCAGATAAGGTCTCTCCTTTGTACCTCTATCTCAAACCTCAATGCACATCTTTTTTGGGGTCAAAACTCAAACTTCAGTACACATATTATGGATGGCCTTTTTTTTTTTTTTCCTTTTTCTTTTGGTGTGGGTTCTTTGCTTTGATATATTAGCAATTATGTTCCAACAACTGTTAAGGACAATTCCTTTTGGTCAATGGAGTTGATACATTACCTTTTTTTTTTTTTGTCAAGTGAATTGATACATTACCTATTTCACATATTCATTAGTAAGCCAATGAATAGGAGAATTTCGAAATTACTACTTTTATTTGTGATACCATTTTTCAAAATAACAGTGTTTATCGTCCATTTTTGAAAAATGTTTCAAAATTCCTATTTTATAAAAAAATTGTACAACACTTTTATACAATGGTTTACAAATTTTCACAAAGCTTTTGTTAGAAAACCTGAAACATATATTAATTCAGCTATTGATTTTCAATATCAAAGTTTTTTAAAACAAAAATTTCTTGAATCTAATTATATTGTATTTTTTGTCAATAATCTTAATAGATTAGCTCAAGCGAGCCAGTTAGGAAGGAAATTATTTATGAAAATGATATAATGCATGCCAAATGATTTGGTTTTACATTCTCACTACGAGTAATCAGTAGTAATTATATAAATTGCAATAAATTTTTTAGCAGTAATAATTTATGACTATATAGTTTAATAATAATATACTTTATATATTAGAATGATAATCGTTCACTGATAGAAACCTTTAAGTTGATAGAACAGATACATACATGCATTTTAACTGATAAAGGCACACACTCAAATTTCAAGAGTAATCGAGTAGCACAAATATATTTTGTGTCCAGACTAACTTAGCATATAACACAGTACAAAGTCGAAACCATATTATATAGAGTAAATTAAAGAAATTGCCATGAACAGTAAAAAAATTTCTCCGAAATGCCACAATCGCGTTTCTTTCCTGGGATGCCACATCCCATATCCGAAAAAACCAATTTGTCCCGTAAGTTTACTTTCACACGCCCACACGCGAGTGTGATAGGAAACCCAGTCATCGGACTTATTATTCAAAAATTGTTCTTTACTATATTTTATTTTTAAAAATATAACCGATGCAACCGATGGACAATACTATGTTCTCCTAAAATTGAAAAAAAAAATAAAAAACTCCTCGGGTTCCTCTCCTTCTTCGTTAAGGGTTTTCTGTAAAAATATTGATTCTATCGCCGAAGTAGCCGCTGGTCTCCGATTATGGTCTCCGATTTCCCACCCGCTATACTATCGAACTCGCCGAGAACAACGACAACTGATGATTCCGGGCCTTCTAACCCAGACGGCGGCGTTTCACTGAATGACCACGTCGAACCATTCCGGTTAGTTTCTCTCCCGATTCTTGTGTAACAATTAACTGGGTAACTCCTCGTGTTCATAGATCTAATCCTCTTCTCCAAAATTTCTGAAATGTAGATCCCTTAGTGAAAGTTCAAAGTTCGATGACAACCATATCGCCGGCAGCGTCAACCCTGTCGAAATTTGCGCTTGTAAGTATTCCCGCTTCATTGTTATTAGTTGTCCATTGTTAACTTCCCTCGCAGACTTGTCTTTTGGTTTCCCGTAGACATATCTTCCTTACTTTTCTAGTAGACAATTATTCATTCCCCAACTTGTATATTCTATGTATAAGTTGTCTACCGGTTTATTGTCCATTGATTTAACTTGTCTTTTGAGTTTGTGTTCAAACTTGTCCATTCTGTTCATAACTGATTTAACTTGTCCTTTAATATTCTGTTCTAACTTGTACATTCTATGTATAAGTTGTCTACCGGTTTATTGTCCATTGATTTAACTTGTCCTTTGAGTTTGTGTTCAAACTTGTCCATTCTGTTCATAGCTGATTTAACTTGTCCTTTAATATTCTGTTCTAACTTGTTCATTCTATGTATAAGTTGTCTACCAGTTTATTGTCCATTAATTTAACTTGTCCTTTGAGTTTGTGTTCAAACTTGTCCATTCTGTTCATACCTGATTTAACTTGTCCTTTAATATCCTGTTATAACTTGTCCACTCGATCTTTAAGTTGTCTACCGGTTTGTTGTCCATTGCATATATCAGTTCGTTGTCCATTATTGATTTAACTTTTCCTTTGATGCATTAATGAAAGATCTCACAAACTTCTCCATTATTTATTTAAAAGTTGTCTATTTTGTTGATGAATCGGGTGCATTCACTAATTCACTAATTGTTATCTTTTCATTTAATCACTTTTATTCTCTGATCAGGTCATCAGTTAACTCGGGCAACCACTCACCACAGAAAGAAGCTGGTGTTGACACTGATATCCTACCTCCTCGGCTATTCTCCACAGATCGTTATCCTGTCAAAGGTCGTATCAACTCATACTCCAAGCCAGAGTATCTGCTAGATATTGTTGAAATATTAGATGGTTATGATGAGTTCAAGTGGTTAAAAGAATCTTGCTTTGGCCGATTGTTCGAACTCCCAGTTAGGAAGAGCTCCTTGTCTGGGAAACTTGTCCACCAATTCCTATGTCAGTCTCTGGTAACTAAGAGAAAACAAGAGTTGTGGTTTGTATTCGGTGGTCATCCCATCCAGTTTTCCTTGAGAGAGTTTGGTATCGTCACCGGACTCAATTGCGGTCAATTCCCTTCTCAAGAAACTCTTGACAAGTTGCAGAATCCTGCCGAAGGGGAAGAACATTATTATCACAGTCTCATAGGACCGAAAAAGTCATATAGTATACAATCTATTGTTAACATGTTGAAGCTTGACAAGAGGTTACCTAAAGCTAAAAGAATGGATGGAGATAGAAGGCTACGATTGGCTCTTATTGTCATAGTGGAAGGTATATTAGTATGCGAGTCTTCTAATTTCAGAGCCTCGATGAGAGTTGCAGAGATGGTAAAAGATCTCGAAAGCTTTGTTAAATATCCATTGGGGCGGCTGTCATTTCTGAAGACGTTGGAGATGGTCAAAGTCGGTGACAAAGTTGAAAGTGTATCGAAGCTCGTTGATAAATTAAACCAGTCCCATACAGCAACTCATGGATTCACACTTGCTTTCCAGCTTCTGATTCTGCATGCCATTCCCCTATTGGAGCAATACCTACCTGACTTAATTGATGAGCAAACATTTACTGATCGGTCTGTACTACATTTGACTAAGCTTAAAACCTTTCACAATGCGAACATCCTCCGAACGGAGCAACACGAGGATGTAAGTTCTTCGTGCTTATTACCATTGTCTTTCTTTAATGGTTGTAAAAAAATACTATTAGTTGTCTAACCCTTTACTCAATCTTTCTCCTAGCTTGATTTTGAGAACATTTTAAATGGTGATGATGAAGCGGACATCCAAGACTACTCCTGGGGTGAGGATGAGATGCATGACGTCGGAGTCGAGTACATGTGTAAGAAGCTTAAAGATGGTCATATATTTAGAAAGGAAGACTGGCATGGTGGTGTCGCACATCTGCCACTCTTAACGGCGATGGACCCTCTTGAGAATAGAAAGAAAACAATCATTAAAGAAAAAAACCGTGTACCAAAACCCAAACCGATGGTAAAAGTAAAAGCTCAATCTTTTCCAAAGCCAAAACCAACCGTACTAGGTGGAGAGGGGAACGAGTCTCATGTGGATCATGTCACTGCCGCATCTCTACTTGAGGAAGTAGATCGCAGAATTAACGAACATACGTCGAAGATACAGTTAATGTTGTCCGTTGAGAGGGCTGGTATGAGAGACGAAATTGTTGATGATGTCCTCAAAACTCTTTGGGAAAAAGGAGTGTATGATAGAAGTATCAAGCATTCAGATTTGATGGAGCAGATCAACAAGTCGTCTTGGTCTGTCGGTGCGAGCGGTTCTACACAGGTAAATGCATCCATTTATTTACAATATTTACATTAATGTTTCATACTTTACTAAAACAACACTTTATTTCATCAGCCAACTGGAGGAGGGCCTAATAAAGATTGGTCTGGCTTTATGCCTGGTATTCCAGAGATTCTCAAGAAAATTAACATCAATGAAGACGATCAGGTTATCGCCTACTACTTATTTCCCTATGACTAATGAACCCCCTACAGTCAGATTTACCTAATATTGCTATTCAATTTATCAGCCTAGGAGTGATGATATCTTGACAACTATGAAGACATCCGGGGAAGAGGAAGATGAAAGTGGTAGTGAATCAAAAGGGGATGAGGAGGATAGTGGGAGTGAATCTGATGGAGAAGTTGGTCTTCGGAATGATGTCGTTGTTGTTGGTAGTGAATCCGAAGATTGTTCTGATCAGGATGGCGATGATGGCGACAATGTTAGGGATGACGATGGGGAGGATGAGGGGAAGGAAGAATTAGATGACGATAATGACGAGAGAGAGGAAGATGATGGAAAGGACGAGGAAGAAGTAGATGATCAAGAGGAGGAGGAAGTAGATGATCAAGAGGAGGAAGAAGTAGATGATCAGGAGGAGGAAAGATTAGATGATCATCGGGAGGAAGAAGAAGATGGTTTTGATAATCAATCTGTCCATTATGATGGAGGATTACAAATTGTTGAATATGTGGACCGTGGTATAGTGGATGGGAAAAAATTGCTTCAGGCTGAGGTAAATTTTGCTAATGTCCGTGTTAAGTTAATTTGTCAATGCAATGTTGAAACAAGGTTTTTATTGTGGAAAGGTTAAGATGGAATGGATGATGATGAATGTATGCAATGAATGGATGGATGGTAAGGTGTTTCAATTCCCCTTATGCAGTTGCAGTATAAGAGGTATCAATCCAGTTTGAGTGTTTGTAAACAGTTAAGATATGCATAAAGATCTAATTTAAGCCAGATGTAAAGGATGTTTGTCACTAACAATCCTATGATGAAAATGTAAAGTGCAGAAGGTAAACTAAATGAACTAAGAACTAAATGCAAATGAAACAGGATGATTAAGACAGTAATGATGCAACCAACAGAAATAGAAACTAAGCTAAAGAACTAATGCAAGACAATAATAAACAAGACACTAAATGAATGCAGCAGAAATGAAACAGGAATGAAACAAGACAATCACAAATCATAAACAGCATAGTTCTGGGGATGAACTCGAGCCAGCACTCGACCGAGTGTAGGTCGAGTGAGTGGTCGAGCTAGACTAAACGCAGAAACAGAGCAATGCAATAAAAACAGAGTAATGCAAAGACGGATCAAACTACAATCAAGCAACAGGATTAAGACTGTAAAATCAATAAACAAGGAAGGACTTGAGGAGGGATTCATGGGCTGGACTAATGATTGAGGCTATCTAACTTGATCAACAAATCTCAAACAACATGCGCTAATCTCTAGACATATGTATCTAAGACAAGTTTCTCCCACTCTCATGGTCAAGAAACAATCAAACCTATGCATTTCTAGTCTTGCTCTCACATAGTAAAGAATCTACACAAGCAGGCAGTAAGAAATATGTCTCATACCAAACAAAACCTCTAATCTCTTAGCAAGCAAGATGGTAAGCTCTAGATCTAGCCTTATCTATGCCTCTTAAACATTGGTGTGATGCTAAGATGCTTGAAATCAGATCCTACCCTCTCAGATATAGGATCAGCATTAAGAACATCTACCCTAGAAGAGATCTACAACAATCAAGCTTGATCAAGCCAAACAAACCTCATTCAAAGCCCAGCCTAACCCATCCTCAAGATCCTAAACTACTACTCACAAGAACACATGATAAACATCAAAATCATAAACCCAGAAAAGATTGAATCTTGCATCATTAGAAAGATAAAACAAAGATCTACAATATTGAAAAAGAAATGAAACTTAAATTCTCAATATTAAGAAAGTTATTAAACTAACAATATTGAGGAATTTAGTCTTTTTCAAGTACAAGATCTAGAAAAATAAAAAGCAAAGGAATAAATCCCAAAAAGGGTAAATACTAGGTTTAGAGAATATCTAAAAAGCTGACCACTTTTGTGGCTGCAGGTACAAGGCTTTATATAGGAGGGGAGTGGAAGCCTAAAAATGCTAAAAGACAAAATAGTCAACGGCTCGGTCAACTCGACCTGTGCTCGGTCGAGTGGCAGGTCGAGCTGGCTTCTCTCGTGCATTGTCCACTCGGTCGAGTCCTCCTCAGCACACGGTCGAGTGTCTGGTCGAGTGTGCGGTCAAGTTGGACTCCGGACCTTGTTATTTCAGCCTTAACTCTCTTGCTTTCCCTTCATGATTGCTTCACTCCTTCCTCAGCATTGCTTCCATGCTCATTAAGCTTCAAAATCACCTGTTTATGCATGAAAAGATGCAAATGCAATGCAACTAAACTCTAATGCATGATTAGTCCTAAAGCTATGCAATAATGGTGAAAATGGATAGCAAAATATGCAAAAGATGTGAATATACGAAGGGAAAACAGGGTAAAATATATGAACATCAAATGTTATTAATTTCAAATATTTTCTTCAGGTAAGTAGTACATTCCATACGAATAAACGCTGTCGTGAGGCCGCAGATGATGATCAAACTCCTTTTCCCCCAATCCCTACAAAGAGGCTGAGGACTAAGCCTAGAAGGTTTGGCCAGTGTTCATCTTCTGCGAAAAAAAGAAAGGCACTCGAAACATAATCTGAAGTGCAACTATACATGCCTTTCCGACCTGTGTCCACCTCTCTCAGAACAAAATTCTTAACAAAACTGGAGTCTTATAGGAAAAAGTAAGTTAAGTTTTACATATAATTGTCTTTTATACATTTTGTTTTCTAATTTGATCTTTAAATGTTGTCTTCTCCATAACGAAATCTCTTTTTTTACATATTTATCAGAGAGTATATAATTAATGGCCATCGAGAGAAGAGGGACTTTTTTCAAATCATATACACACCCACTAAATGGGTGGACTCGCCTGTGAGTACATTCTAAACTATATCTTACTTTTCCGAGAGCTATCATAAACATTATCACTAATTACAAATTATCCTATTACCACACAGCATATGGAAGCAATGCTGAGCATAATGTGGAGGAGAGTAGGTGAGTCTTTTCTAAAGGATCGGATCGGTGTGTTGGATACATGGTTTTCAAATAAGCTGGCTGATGATTATGCTCGGTTTCAAAAGACAAAGAAGAAAGCTTCCTTCAAATGGAACAATATGATCAAGAACTATGTTAAAGGTCTAGTCCCCACTCGTTCTGCCAAATTGGGATGGTACACTGATGTTGATACCGTCTACCTACCACTGAATTGGGATGGTACACTGATGTTGAACTTGATTTGTCTACAAGTTTACGTTCCAGCATTGAATGTTATGCATGCTACACTTGGTGGCGCTGCCAAAGATTTAAAAACTTGTTTGCTATACCCTACAAGCTTATTGTTTCTAATGTTGTCCATCAGATTGTTTAATCCCATCTTGTCTACTGTTGGGTTTCTCTACTGCGAACATTATGTTGTGTCATTTTTTCGTCATTGTTGTCCTCCATCATAATAGTATGTATTGTCCTATTTTTATTTTTAAAATTACCTGTTGGTCTGTAGACTCAACAGAGTTGTACTGATAAGTTACATCACCACAAGCAACTTGCGTATTGTCAGATAAAGCAATATGTATAATTAATTAAAACTGGGTTACTATTACTTTTTTATGTTTTTTAAAGTTTGCCAGTTTATCTATAAAAAAGGAAGCATATGTCTTTGGATCCCTTCACCAAACTTTTTTTCTAAACCTAATTTCCCTTCTAAGAGCTCTATGGGGCAATATAGCTACATTCAACCCTCTTCATCATCTGCTTCTCCCGCCTCATCTATAAATTCTCGTGACCGTCGAAGCGGGAAGTTTGGCATTCCTACGAGTTGCAATTGTGGTGGTGGAATGGTTTTGGAAACAGTCCAGAGTGCTGAGGGAGGCCGGTTGTTCTATAAGTGTGAAAAGTATTTTGTAAGCAACCAACCGAAATCACACCTCTTACTCAATTGAAACTTGTTTTTTAAAAAAATAATTAACTATTTACTTCTATCGATGATATTATCTAGGACGGGGGTCTTCATCTCATCAAGTCGTGGGAAAAAGCTGTGGTCGAGGAAATTCACGATCTCCAGGTGAAGAACAATGAACAAGAAGACAGAATTGCATACCTCACTAGAGGACCTGATGGTGAGTTCGTTAAACCAAGTATGAAGTGGGCTGACCTAAAATTCCTTGGCGAAGATATGAAAGAACTAAAACAACTGGTACGCTCAAGATTGTACACAGAGCGAATGGAAGATCTCGTAGGCAATTCGAGCGATGCACAATCCTCTCCCATATGGACCAACAATATCATAAACGTAGCCATTGCGTTCCTCCTATTCGTACTTCTTTTAACCTTGGTTTATTCTGCATTCAAATAAGGAAACTTTCTCTTTTCATGTTTAAGCGTCTTCTATTGTTCACTTTTAACCATGGTTCTTCTACTTTCTTTGATCTTTGAGGAAAGAACAAGTAGTCCACTTGTTCTTTTGTTCACATGTAATCGTCTACTATATTAATGGTCATTTTTCTACTTTCTACTCCGCAGTAGACAACTTTCTATCGGATAGTACTCAACTTTATGTTAGTAGACAATTTAGTAAACAACTTTACTGTGAACAACTTTAATTTTCCCATCTGGACAACTTTGGTATTCTTTACAACTTTGGTATTCTTTACAACTTTACAGTAGACAACTTTAATTTTCCCATCTGTAGTAGACAACTTAGGTATTCTTTACAATTATACATTTAGTGGACAATATGAATAGTAGACAAAACAAATTATGAATAGTGGACAAAACAAATTACTGACTCAGAGGATTAGTGGACCAAATATATGCAACAGACAACTAAAATCGTAAAAGATAATGTCGTCCATTAAAGAGGATAAATCGACCAAAAACAAAATATAAGATAGAGACGACAATTACAATCGTAAGAGGTAATGTTGTTCCGCTAATGAGGATATCCAAAGGGTCCACAAAAAATTAGGATATCTACCAACACCTCTTATAATTTTGAAGAAACACATAAACTTAAACAACTCTTTCAGATCAGCATGGAGCATGTCTTCCTGTTGTGACCACTGCCAAAACATCTTCCACACTTCGTGACTCTTTTCTTTTTCTGAAACATACAAAACATACAATGCAAAATGATTATTTCTTGGACACTGGACATTAGAAAGGGACAATGGAAAGTTATAAGCATACTCATGTGGTGGACATCTCCTTTCGATGGAATTCGTTTTTTCTTTGGCCTCCCACCACCACGTACGGTCCTTGGTGGATTTACATCAACACCACCAACCTCTTCCGGAATGTCTGAATCTTTCTCATTTGGTACTGGCATAACGAGGCCTTCATACTTTTTCATCCATGCTCTAACAAAGTAGCACTCATCGATAAGTGAGTACTCGTCCACATGTCTAACCCGACTAGCAGACAAAGCATGACAACATGGAATTTTTAGGACATCAAAAACCCTACACGTACATGTTTTCTTCTCCAAATCAACAGTGAAAACACAGCCATTGCCATCGTTGACTTGGTATATCCAGTTACTAACAGAATATACACCACAATCTTTTGACTCTTTTAGATGGTCTATTAACAAATCTTCAATTTCTGGAGTACACTTACTCTTTGTTTTACCTGCTAATGTCCTCCTACACCAGAACCACCTCATTAACATGGCCCTTAAGAATTCAACCATTGACACTATCGGATAGTCGACTGCCTTTTTCATAGCTGCGTTTAGTGACTTTGAGATGTTGCTACTCATTATATTGTACCGCGATCCAGGGAAGTGGGAAAGTGTCCAATGTGGCAAACCAATTTCCATAAGATAATCCGCGCACTCCTGATTACGATGCTCGATTTCTCTCCACCAATACCAAAAATCACCTACCGTATACGCTCGTGCAGCTTTTGAAACTATTCCAGCTAGTCCTTCGCAACCGAAATTATGCTTCACATTTCGGAACAGGTGTACTGTACAAGTAGCATGGTGAGCAAGTGGGTAAACTTTTGCTAGCGCAGAGTAAATAGCTGCATGTCGGTCAGAAACAAAAACGAGGTCTTTCTCATCAGGAACAAACTTTTGCAAGTTTCTAAAAAACCATGTCCAACCGGCATCATTCTCTTTCTCAACAACGCCAAAACCAAGAGGATATATCTGCATATTCCCATCTTGTCCACTAGCTGCCACCAAACATCCTTTTGCCTTTCATTGACGTCCCATCTATCACTATAACCTTTCGCAAATACTTATAACCAGCTATGGAAGCCCCAAAAGCAAAGAACAGATATTTAAACAAGGTTTTACCAGACTTCTTGTCGACGGTTGTGTGCATATCACTAATTGTACCTGGATTGGTTTGCTTCACCAAGTGGAAATAAGTGGCCAAAAACCGATAGTTGTCTTCCTCATTACCACGAGCAGAATAGCAAGTTCCTTCGCATTCCAAGCTTTCATATAACTAATGGTAACATTGAGCTCTTCCAAAACCATACTAGGCAATTCACAAGCCCTTGGACCTTTTTTCCCATTCGCAAATTTCGACTGCAATAATTCTGCTAATATCTGAGCTGATGCCTTCTCACCATATCGACCCCTGCATGAAACATCACAGTTGTGTTTCAGCGTTACTGTTCTTATTTCCAAATTTTTGGAATTGGGATGTGTAGTTGCATAGATCCGCCAACCACAATTCTTATCTACACAAGTAACAATAACCCTCCCTGGGTCAGACTTCCCAATTCTGAATGTGAAAAGCCTTTTCAAAGCATAAACAGCCAAAGTCTTTCTTAGTTTCTTCTTATTAGCAAATACTCGCCCAACATAAATTGCATCTCCTTCGCGCTTCAGGTCCATGTTCCTCTCTTCACTTGGTGCACCTCGCATATTATCATGAAATGGTGGTGCATCTTCCAACAATAATGGGTCCGCCCCATCTATAACACCAGTCCCTTCCAAGAAAGGGCGATCTTCTTCGTCACCTAATGTAAGTGCAAGTGCATCATCACCAACTGGTATATCTTCACATAATCGAATAACAGGCAGATCATCAGCAGTTGGATCAACGGGGCTACAATCTAAATCTCTCTCTCTAGACTCCTCTAATACACCATTACAACCAAGGGTGTCAACATGTTCATTTGAAACATTACCAACAACCATATTCCAACCACCCACACCTTTGTAAGGATCCCAATCTAACGGATAATCATTATTTATCCTTTCTGTCCATTCATCGATATCATAATCTTCCTCCTCCTCTTCGCTTGCCTCATTTTCGGTTGACAAGTCTTCCTGTGAATTTTCCACAATCCCGGCCACCTTATTCTCAGCAACCTGAGAATTCATAGAGATAATAGAGTTCTGCATATTTAAGTCCACGACTTCAATGGATGTTTCATACACCACACTCGGATGAATGTTGTCCATCGACGATGAATCATACATGTTGTCCATTACTGATGAGCCATTGTTTTTGTCTATCACACAAGAGTCTCCCATATTGTCCTTCAAAGATGAGTCATAAACTTTGTCCACCGAAAAGACATTGTTTTTGTCTACCGATCCAGATTCTCTTAAGTTGTCCTCCACATCAGTTGACAGGCTCAGAGGAATGTTGTCCATCAACGAGGAACCAACTTGTTCTCCATCAATAATGATCCATTGTTTTTGTCTATCAAATGAGAATCTCCCAAATTGTCCACCGAAAATACATTGTTTCTGTTTACCGATCCAGATTCTCTTAAGTTGTCCTCCACCTCAGTTGACAGACTGTTTCCACTGCATCTTGTCCTCTTACCCACCACCAGGATTGCATCTTTGTCCACACACTGGTCCACCGTGGTCCTCTTCAGCTTCCTATTGGGATGTCCACTGCCTGCCGGATTCAATTTCTTGTTCACATCTATATTCTTCCATCTGTTTCTGTAAAAAGCTTCTACTTCCTCAGCATGAGCCACCATGACATCATCCTCAACATCAGGTAACAATTCGGCATGCGTCCCAACTGATTCCTGGGTAGGTAAAACCATCTCACCAGCCACCGCAATATTTCCGTCATTAACAATAGTGGTGACGTTTACGTACAAATTATTGCCTCCGTCTAAAGTTCGTCTCTTTTTGAACTGGGCAAATTCCACCTCACTACAGATTGAAACCGGTGGGATTTTGTCTGCCGTGAATACCGAAGGATCACCTGGGTACCATGAACTCAAAACGACGGCGCTTTCCTTCGGGTTTAGACGGAATATAGCCTCTACTGCAGAAGTCAACTCGCGTATACTTTTCAGTTTCTCAATGGAGAGACACCTTGCCATTTCGCCCTGTTGCGGTACAAATTTCCACACCCCACTCTCAGAACACTTCCACTCACCACGATAAACACACACCGTTTCGTCCATTAAATCGTTTAACAACCTACGAAAAAAAAGTTTGAATTTTTCCCTTTATATAAGTTTAGCTTACAGACGCAATAAAAGCTTCAAACTTTGGCCTCAAATCAAAATTTACTACACAACCACCACCATTAATGGCGGACGGACATTACCTGCTTCGCTGTCTCTCGTTCGTGTTTTTAATTTGTCCACCAACCAGAACTCATTAGCTTTCTCTAATACAACCGTAAACCCAAAACAAAATTCAGATCTAAAACATAAAAAAAAAAAATTTGTCTCTCATATTCCAACACACACCCTTTTGTCCACAATTAATGCCTGTCACGTCACATGTCCGCCAAAAACGTACGACCAAACAGAAAAAATTCCTGCCACCTTTTCTTTCGTTACAGACGCGGAGGACAATATCGTCAATCAACACCATGCCATATTGACAGATTTTGTCATTTTCTTATATGTTTGGTAAATGTGGTATTGGAGAAAAAATTTAAATAAAATGTGGCAAATGTGGCAAAATTCCCTATTATATACAGTAGAACAAGAAAAAGAAAAAATAAACTATTCCATATAATGTTCTGGTGGACCGGCCCAAAATAGGCCCAATGAAGTCCTGAAAAAGCCTTTGAAGTATCTCAAATACAACAATCTCGGTTTGACCCATCTCGAGAGAGACCTCAGAAAACAAAACACACAAACTGCGAAGAATATGGCGACCGAGGATGTTGTGAACGAGCCCCTCCCGACGGCGGCGGCGGAGGTACCGGCGACTGAGGCGGAGAAACAACCGCACAAGCTCGAAAGGAAGTGGAGTTTCTGGTTCGATAACCAATCGAAGAAAGGCGCCGCCTGGGGAGCTTCTCTTCGCAAAGCCTATACTTTCGACACCGTCGAAGATTTTTGGGGGTTTGTGTTTCTCTCTTCTCCATTTATTATTATTATTATTATTATTATATTTCAACACGCCTCCCTCGTCTATAGCTTTTGTATTCGTTTGCGATGTTGCTTTGTTTAATGAGATTTCTTCTGAATCTGGGATTTGTATATATACTACTGTGTGAACGCCGAAGAAGAAGAAGAAGAAGAAGATGTGATTTGGTTTCCTCGATCTATGTCAATCTATAGAGTCTAGATCCACTAGTAGATAAGAATCTCAGGATTTTGATTTGATTTGTTGTTTGTGCAGTTTGTACGAGACTATATTCCAGACAAGCAAATTGAAAGCGAATGCTGAGATTCACTTGTTCAAAGCTGGTGTTGAGCCAAAGTGGGAAGATCCAGAGTGTGCTAATGGAGGCAAGTGGACTTGGGTTGTTACCACTGACAGGAATGTAGCTTTAAACAAAGGCTGGCTTGAAACTGTAATTACATTCTATCCTTTTTTCTTTTCATTTTTTTTTTTTTTTTAATTAACTCTCTTGTGTTTTGGACTATCTTTTTTTTTTTAACTAACTAAGTTCTCTCTCGTCAGTTGATGGCTTTAATTGGGGAGCAATTTGATGAGGCGGATGAGATATGTGGTGTGGTTGCTAGCATCCGCCCTGGTGCGAAGCAAGACAAGCTCTCATTATGGACAAGGACGAAATCAAATGAAGCTGTTCTGGTATGATGTTTTGTCTTCTCAGTATTTTCATTATTAATGTTGGTGTGCTTGCTGTTGTTTTCTTCTAGCTGTAATCTGTTGGGATCTCCGAATTTAGTTTGGTTATCTTGTTCCATTTTTTTCTTTTTTCTTTTTGGTTTTGCTGGTGGAGTACAAAGAGGTGCGCTCGTTAAAAATTATTACCTTAGTTGAATCTGTTGATTGCTTACTATACTACATAGCAATAGTTGAACTGTGTAAGGTTTAGAATGTGCTAACACATGGGACGGAAGTTCTCAATGATACGTATTGAACTGACTATTGCGTGGCAAGCTTAACTACATCTGATTAGCAACTGGTAGCTTCTTGCTTTATTACTACTACTTAGGAGTTTTACAAGCTACTGATGATTGAGATACTCCTACTACTTTGGATTGTCCCTCAAACGTAATAATTTTTTTTTTTTTTTTTTTTTAATTTATATTGAAGTTATATGTTGTGAGTTCTTTTAAGATATATCTACTAAACATAGCTATTTTTGCCAAAGGACTTGTTTTAGAACTTGGCTGTATGTTATGATTGGTGAATAAAAACATCTGATAAGATTACTACTTGTTGTTTGTTATTGTAATCCAGATGGGTATCGGCAAGAAGTGGAAGGAGATACTTGATGTCACCGACAAGATAACTTTCACTAACCATGTAATTACACTTTTCTTTAGTAGCTATCTCCTTTTTATTCATGATTTAGCCCTCATGTGGCTTAATAAATCGTTGTCTATGTGCAGGATGATTCGAGAAGAAGCCGGTTCAGTGTCTGAAGAAACCAGTGTGAGACGAGAGGAAGATGCAATATGGCTTTTTCTTGCATTGTTTGGTCGGTTTACTCAAATAGCTGAGACCTTTAGGGACACGCACTTTGAGGTGTAACTCGACAAAGTTTTCTTTTTCATGAAAATGAATTTCATTTTAATTAAGTTCAGTTATATAAATCTCTTTTGAAAGCATCAAATTTTGGACAAATAGAGAGATACTACTCTCTTCGTAGCAACCTAATGCTAATTTTTTGTATTTTTTTTCTTTATGGGGGATTCCTAAAATTGCCTTTGTTTTTATATTTTTTTGCTCTGTGTCTAATGCGATTGTCATGGTTGGTATTGATGGTGATTAATCCATTTTCTGAGATCCCTCTGATATAAAAGGGCTAATAGGATGAGGATCCAGATTTGGGTGTGTTGGTACAGAGTCTTTGTGGGTGTACTTTCTACGTCTTTTGGTTTGTGTTACCCTTCAGTTCAATAAATTAAGTTCCACGGTCAATCAGTAACTATGCCTCAGATGGCTTGGAACAAGGGGACAGGTACTATGGTTTGTACTTTGTACCAACCTTTATTATGTATGAGAATGATGAATCCTATATACCCGTGTGGAAAACAAATTAATAGATTCAGATTACTTTTGTCACTGAAGAATTTGGTTTCATGTAGTCTTCAATTGGACCTCTGATCTGAGTATTGCATTGGTTTGGCTTGTCTTATGTTGGAGTCGTACCATTCTCCTATCCTATGATTACATTGGTAGATGTTCGTTTGTTGTTCTCTTATGCTGATTAATATTAATTTGTTCTACTGATTATTTTGCTCTACTGTGTAAGTTATTTTGTCCTTTTTTTGTCAATATATATGACTGTTTGTTTGCACAAAAAAAAATATGATTGTTGTTTTCTTTCAATTAATATTACTTTGTTCTACTCATTATTCTGCTCTGTTGTAACTTGTAATGTATTGGAATTTTTTCTTCTTTTGATTTACTTAATTATTTTTGTCATTTTGGATAATCGTGTATTTTGTACCGAATCAAATCATGTTGGAAGATGTATATCAATTTTGTAGTCTCACCTAAGCAAATATTTAGGGGTGTATTGAACTTAATATTTTAGAAGATTTTGGGGTATTCTTAAAAATCCACTGTTATCTGAAATTCTGTGTTATTGAATTTGAAATTTATATAAATCATTTAAATTCATTCACAATCTCTTGTTATTCAGTCAATACTTTATAAATCTCACTTCAAATCTACTGTTATTCAAAATATCACAAATTTTTTTAAAAAACTATTGAATGTGATTTTAGGAGACTTTTCAAACATTTTTAGTTCAAAAATATGATTTACAAAATCACACATTTAAAGGTGAAATTTTAAAGGATTTTTAGTAAACAGAGTTCCATTCCAAACCAATTTCAAAATACGCACTTTTAAAAGAACCTCCATCCATTGACAACAAAAGAAAAAAAGAACCCCATCTCTACAACTTGTCTTCACTTTTTCTCTCTCTTTGTCTCTGAACTCTCAAATACATACACCTCAAAAAACCAGTGGGCATGTATATGTTAATAAATTGAGTGTTCTTCCGAAATCTGTCTTACTATAGTTAGCCGAATTTTTATTTTTCTTCTCCATCCAAAGAGCAATGGTTCAAATTCAACAACATCCAGAAACATAGAGAATTAAACTTTTTTCCCTTGGGAAAGGTACTGAGACGTCTGAAAAAACAAAAGAAAACAAGTCACCAAAAACTATGGATGATAGATCCTATATCTAAATAAATTAAAAATATTTTCTCTTTTAAAATATCCCCCGTTCTGAATGGCTGGAAGAGCTTAAACTGATATAGAGTGTCAATCCAAATAAACTGTGAGTCTGTATATATCTCTTAAGTAGATGATTTGAAAGTACATTGTGAACTGTGTGTACACGCATGAGAAGTAGAGATCTCACTAATACATAACACGATCAAGCTTCTTCATCTCGACAACAAGACACGTTGATATTCAAGTTGCTATATTTTTTTTTAGAAAAAAAAAATCCTCAAATCACCTAAACTTCAATAACCAGATCTCACCAAATTCCAAATCATTTTCTAATTATATTATTTAAAATCTTTAACAAATAACCAAATCTCCTAAAATTTCACTCAAGTCTCTCAAAATTCTAAAATATTAAAATCCCAATAAATCTCTTAAAATATCAAGTTCAATACACCCCTCTTAGTCGCATAAGTTTAGATTTCCATGTATGTAAAAATTTTCAAAATCAGGTGATTGCATGATAAACCATCTTAGTTAAGAATATATGATTTTGTATGTATTGTATCTTAAATAACTTATTTTGTTGGTTGTAAAATATAATTGTAACACTTTATATTATACATTTATTTGTATTTACTTGATGAAACGCATCAATACAATAAAATCTGATGCGCTTCTCTCCAGTATTGATACTTCAGCATTTTGGAGAATCTTGGGGCTGACACCTCAATCAAATTATAAGAATTAACACAGTTCAACTTTGATATCCAATAATATTTTTTCTCTCCTTCCATGTCACTTTTTAAGTTAATTTGCTGCATTAAAAATAAAGGGCCCAAGCCTAATAGCAAAATACCATTACATAAGAATCTAAGGGGGTGTATTCAACTTGACATTTTAAGTGATTTGTGTAAAAGTTACAAATCCTATGTTATTCAATCATGGATTTTAAAAAGTCTCCTGAAATCCACTGTTATTGAACTGATGATTTAAAAATCTACTTTAAAATCCACTGTTATTCAAAACAGTTTGTGGATTTGGATTTTAATAAGTTTTAGGGATTCTGGAGGATTTGAGAGGATTTGAGAGGATTTGCTTAGTTAAAAATACAGAAATCCAAATCTCATAGTTTGTGGGATTTGAAAGAATTTTCCAATAAATCATATCAACTTCCCTAAAATCACCCCCTAATTGTACTCATAATTATAAGCCAAATAAATAGCTCAAATCGTGGAAAGATAAAATCATAAATAGGTGAAGAAATGGTTGTCGTTCAATTACTCATCAAACCTTTTTTTGATTTGTCGTACTGATTCTGAGACATAGTTGTCGTACTGATTCTGAGATTGAAAAGCAGAGATCCTATTTTTTATTGTTGACCTGACCGAAAAATTGTGCGAACTACGGTGAACTAAAATTGTGAGTTGTTACTTCGTGTTTTGGAGACTCCCACGTTTCCTATTGGACCTTTAAGTTTGGCTTTCACTTGTTGTTTACATTATGATAACATTTAGTGGATAATACAATAACACTAAATTATGTAACAAAACAATAATTATACAACTTGTATACAATAAATATGTCATCTGATGGATAAAAATAATTTTAGAAAATGAAACGCTATGTTAAATATTTTCACTACAATTGAAATTATAGTTGTGCGTCATGAATATCTTTAACGGAAGATGTTTTATTAAGTGTGATTAGTCGATGAAAATGTACACATATATTACAAATATAATTATTTGTAAAAGTTATATACATACACTAAAACATGAGAAGAAAAAAACTGATACAATGATTGACTGTACAAAACATTCACTTTATAATATATATATATATATATATATATATATATATATATATATTTGTTTTTACAACATTACATTTTATCCGTGTCTCTTTGAGGGGACTGGGTTTGAACCCGGATTTGGCAAAAAGGCAATAGATGTGAGTATCAGTGGCCCACTTGCTGCTTCTCATAGATATATGTCTTGTTTCAATTTCTTCATGAAATATTCACGAAAAATATACTCATTACAGTTTCATATAGACTCTCCAATAGAGCTAGTAATCCTCTTGCATCTCTCAAAAGAAGAATATGTAATGGACCATGATTCTAAACTAAATAGCATTAGTTTGTTAATTGTTAGAGATTGAAAGACCAATATATTGTTTACTTGATTAGTTTTAAACACATCTTACAAAAAAATATTGCACATACCCTAGGTATTTACTCATTTTCTTAAGATGAATGTTTGTTTGTTTTTGTTGCATTTTCTGATTTGCATATAGGGTATATTCCAAGTATGGTTAATTTTTAACAGTGACTTGTGCTCATTACCTATATATGGAGGGGCTGTTAAAATTTATGCCTATACATGTCGCTATATTTGGAAATTTATGATTGATAATAATAGTTCGTAAGTTTTATGAGCTGTGATGACTGATGAAAAAGCTAATACTAATAATGGTGCTCCAATGCATCATAATACAAGAAAAAAAAAATTTGATTTTAGTCTACAATTTTATTACAATGATAAATTAAAAAAATAACCAGAAACAAATTATAACAAAAACCTAAAAACAATTATAACCAATGAAAATTGTTAATATTAATAATGATTTTTAAGTATAAACATTATACAAAAATTATTCTCAAAATAATTAAAATAAAACAATACATAAAACAATCCTGCGACGTAGTGCGGGCAGTATCCCCATTATATTTAAAATCAAAATGAACTCTCTCCATCTAGAAAGCCAACTCATCACCACTTTTCAAGTTTTATATTTATCTTAGATTTGTTGTTTAGTCAGTCTTAAATATGGTCAACTGAATTCAATATTTTCTTTTCTATTTAATTTTGAGATAACCACCATATAAATAACCAAATTATATCTCACTTTTAAATCAGATTACTTTTCATATTTTAAATATATGTAAGTCAAACTTATTAAAATTTGTTACCAAATTCATTCTTAAAATAAATTATATCCCATCAAATCAACATCTTATATATATTTAAAGAAAAAAACTTAATAGAGAATCTATTTAATAAAAAGAGGTATTTCATAAATAACTATATTAAAATAAAATAAATATTATACACTTTGATTTAGGATAGATATGGATTGCTTTTAGAAGGTAATATTCATCAAAGCTTGAATAAATCTCAATAAAGAATTTTTTTCCTTCTACTTTTTTGACATTGACTACTGTAAAAATTAATTACATATTAATTTTAAATTATCACAACAGTTTCAACCATGGCTCAAAATTATAAATTTAGTAAAGCGATAACAGAAAATCTCCCGAGAAACACATGCCACTGGTCAAATAAAAAAGATGAAGAACACTAAAAAAGGAGTAAAAACATAATATTTTACCCAAAAATGAAGATTGATTCTTTGTATATGTTTTATATATAAGTTTCATATTAAATATTGGTAAAGCCTAACACTGCTCTGGGGTTTCTTGTGAGGTGAGGAATCTCTCCCCTCTAGATGAATTAGTGTTGATTATTGTATAATATGCTTCTTTTTATTGTATCCTGTTATTATTATTATTAGTTTTCAAATTTTTCTTTGAGCATCTCTCACTTGTTTCAAAGTATAATCTAAAATAATATTAGGATTACGTTATTTCAGTTTTTATTCTTCAAATTCGACTGCAATATTTCATTTGATTGTTCTCTCATTACTAGGTTTTAACACTTGTTTATAATTCGGATGATTTCGAGTTTGATTACTACAACTTTGATTGCATTCCATTATTGTAATATATTTAATGTTGGAACACCTACAATGATCTTATGTCTTTCCTCTTTTTATGGGTATAATGAAGCATTGACAAACTGTGAACCATGGTTGCATCGAGGCCAACGAAAACTAACCCACAGGAGTATCTCAAGATTGTGAAGAAAAAACTTCAAAACAAACGTGACGTCTATATTAGGTTTCTTGAGGTCATGACAGCTTTCACAGCTAGGAGGTATATATTTTCAGTGTTAATATATAACGGGTCTTGCTCTTGAAGAAATTCCAAATTTATTTTTCACGTAAGATGTTTGTAATTTTGGGGGAACTGAACAAAATAATCAGAAAGTATCTTTTTCATGGTAGGATGGATTCGTATATTGTAAGATCAGTGGTGAAAGAACTCTTTAAGGAAGACAAGGAACTGATTTCGGGTTTCAATGCATTTTTGCCAAAGGAACTCAGGATAAAACTCGACGGTGAACAAACTACGCCAATAATGTCTGATGAGTATTGGAAAGCTCTTGATTTTGTCAAGAAGGTTAAGGTAGATATACACACTTTAGATACATAAATATTAGTTTTATATCGTGAATTTTAGTGTTTCTGCTATCAATTTTATAAGAACCTAAACTAAATATAACGATTTTGTAGTCTAGCTCTACTAGAAATTATGTTTCTCTTTAATGTTTTATGTTCCACTTTCTCTTACATGTCATATATCCGTAGAAACAGTTTCAGGACGATATTCGTATATACAAATCATTTGTGTATCTTATGGACATGTTTAGGAAGGAAAAAAAGAGCATTGCTGAGATCTGCCATGAGGTATATTTACATATTATATTAACTTTTTTTTATATTGGTCTTGCATTGCATGTTTTGGATTCGACGGGATGCTTATTTTGTAGGTAACTATCCTATTTCGAGACCATCACGACTTGCGTGTGGAGTTTTATCACTTTCTCCCTCAGAATCTCTCTCGAAAGAGAGAATGAGATGATGAAATATGCAATGAATCTATGTTGTACCACCAGTTTGTTGTTGAACTAGTACTTAAACTAGTAACTTATTTTAGTTATATTGTTATCGTTTAAACCGTTATGATGAATAATACATACACTCTCTTTTTTTTTTTAGTTGTCCTTTAGGTTTTTCACACATATTAACAAAAAAAGTTTAATTTTTATGTTTTATCCCTAATTAATGTGTTGTTTTATTTGATATCACTAATTCGTAAGCTAAAATAACAGGAACTAGGTTTGGACCCGCACGTACGTGCAGAGTTATGTTTATAAACAAAATTAATTTTGTATATATAATCAAACTTATACTAAATGAGATTTTAGTTTGATATTTGGTTTGGTTTATTAATGTTTGAAAAATTAAAATAATAATCATTTCACCAGTATCTTAAAATTTGAAACAACATAACGGTTGGACTGGTAACAAAATAAATCCAACAAATATTTGGTTAGATTCTATTAAATTTGTGAAATATCAAATTGGATATATAACCGCTAACAGCGATGAAAACCCGTTTGAAACATATACAAATATTTAGGATGACCGTAACTCTCTTTTCGTTTTGTCAAGTTCTATTATGTCTTACACCAGTTCTCAAATTTTAGTTGCATAATAGAAAGCGTTCCCAATATGGGACATTCCGGATAAGGGAAAAATTTATATTTCCGATTGAAAACGGGAGAGGACCGGACGAAAACATAAATTCTTGAACTCCCGTATGAAATAAACATATATATAATTCATAGTATATCTATATATCATATGTTTAAATAAAAATATTACGAAATTAATTGACTTTTTTATTCTTACTATTTTATATATGTTTCACCTATATTAGATTATGTTTTTTTTTAAATACTTTTAACTGTTATAGAACATATTTTATGTATTTTTTTTTTTTTGAACTTATGCAGTTCAATTGAAAATAGTAAGATTTATTTGAAAAAATTAAATGTATTTTAATATTTAATAGAACACGTCAAGAATTAAAATTATTTATTTAGTATGTGTAAACATATTTATATAGTATGACGTCATTAACCCAAAATTTTGTCATTTTAGTTTATGAATATTTGGGTGTTTGAGTGTTAATCAGTACTTTAAGATTTGGATTAGAATTTTTTATACTATGAGTCATCGTTACCTTGAATATTTCATTAGAGATTCAAGGTAACCATGACTTGAAAGTCTATAAAATTTTAAAAAGTATTGAGATTAACACTCAAATTTCAAGGAAAAATTTAATAGACATTTTAAAGATAACATGATTTAAAAACAAATTTCAAGGTGCTTATGTTATAAAATTTTACTGCCATGTGTGTGTTTTTTTCTTTTCCATATACATCCCAAATTATAGTGTCATTTTAATAAAGACTGTTAACATCATATATTTAGAAAAATAAGAAAATAATATAATTTAATACATACAAACTGATTACAATATAGTCATGAAAGATTAATTGTACTTTTATAGATTATGTATACATACCCCTTGCTGTATTTGCTGGTTTCAAAAGTTAATTAATGTTAATGCAAAGCTCAACTACATACTCTAATAAGAATTTCTTACAGAGGTTTCTTAAATAAATCTATATAAAAA
Source organism: Camelina laxa (assembly GCA_024034495.1). Lineage (NCBI taxonomy): Eukaryota > Viridiplantae > Streptophyta > Magnoliopsida > Brassicales > Brassicaceae > Camelina > Camelina laxa. Next base: position 27,419,655 of record CM043880.1, on the reverse strand, counting down.
CTGAAGAAAACAAATACTAATATATTATTTTGAGACTTAGCGGGTTCATATAAAAAAATGTGGACTTCTTTTAAGCAATCAAATGTAATTTTATTGTTTTGCATATGCTATGTCAATTGGATGAACACCCGTTCATACCACAATCTTCCCTTATATACAATCTCTAGGTAGAAAAATGTATGCTTTCTAAAAATATCTTGATTTATAAATGCTTATATACACGAATGTAGATTATAAATTTAAAAATCATAAGAATCATAAATCATAAACTGGACATAGAACATAGTATTGATGAACTAAAAAAAGAATATAGTAGATGTTAGCAAGAGGTATATTATGCATACTCAATACTAAGGCACTTTTTTATTTTATTTTTGCAGAAACAAATATATACAAAAATAATGCTAGAGTGGTGTATAATTGTATATGTTTCCTAAAATTTAGGAATTTGGTAATTACTGATTTTATTTCAAGATTTCTTAAAATAAATCATCTACTTAAATTTAAGTTAAGTTATTTTCATAAATACTATTCAAAATTAATTAGATTCATTTGTTACGGAAATCTTGTTAAATAATAAGTTACATTTTTGGTATGTTATTAATTGCGGAAAACTCTTATTATTTTATCAAATTTTAATAACTTTATAAATTCAAGAAATTATTAATAGAAATAATTTCGTTTTTATTATAATATTTTAAATTTCATTTTGTAATCTTGTTAGCTTTAATTTCATTTAGAAAACTATACATGTTTAATATTTAATTTAAAAAAATATTTGGAAAACTTAATATATTCGAAATTAATTATTTATGTTTTATACCCATATCAAAAAATAGATACCAAATCTATAACCAATTATAAAAAAGTTAATTATTTATTTCTTTAATAGTTGTTACCGAGGGAAGTTTAATTTTTTTTTATTATGTACGTAAATGGGTCTGTTTGGCAACATGAATATATATTATGTTTTTTTTTTTTATCCCTAAGTGTACTCCCCAATTAATAGTATAGATAAAATTGAAAATTTTATTTTTAAAAATGTATTAAAAACATTAAAGACGGAGAGAGTAACTTATTTTCTCAAAAATTGTGCGCAACTTCTACTACCATTTCCATAGTATAAAATCTTTCTATTTGGTTGAATATTTTGGGTATATTATTAGGTAAAGATTCAAGGATATGGTTTAAATGTCTAACACATTGTCGTAGTGAGTTTTCTATTTTTTTTTTTTTTTTTTTCATTTCGTATGAAAATTTATTTTTAAATTCTCTAGGCACAGTCGTGCATATACATATAAGGCTTTCTTGATTTATTTTTTTTCTGACATTTTCATTTTTGTTTGAAAGTTGCTTCTTTTTGTCAATACTCATAATCTTGACGATATATTTTATAAGTAATAATTACTTAAAAATATTTACTTTTGAAAGTTTTACGTTATTCTTCAACAAACAAAAAAAAACAATTGTACCAACAGAAAAAGAATAAAGCAATATCAAATTTTGGTAAAGCATAGTTTAAAATCTGAATCGAAGGAGTCATCTAGTTGTTGTTGTCATCTTAAAATATAACTTGAGCAATCCTTCCCACTTATACATAATCTTGTAGTTTAAAGAGATAGTTTGACCATGAATTTCCTTGTCTATTATTCGTGTGAAGTGACCGACTCTGCCATGGTACTGATGCCTCTCCTTCTACATGTGTTCCATGGTTTGAATTGCCATCGAAGTAGAATGAAGTCTCGCGTGTTATGGTAAGGTGGACAATGGTATAACATGTGACGATGACAATGCTGAGAGGAGCCAAACAAAGAAACCATTTATGATTATGCACACATCGTTGTTGCATCCTATCATTAAATTTAACATGTGACGATCATATTAATAATACAAAAATTATTTATACAACAAAGTATTAAAATATAGCTATTTCTGGTCAATTTAACAATCTTGTTATTATTATTTAAATTTATTATTAATTGCAAATTATAAAAATAATTACATAAAATTTTATTATTGACAATTCTTTCCGATTCTACTAAATTTACTATATACATTTTTGTTCTTAAATTATCTGTAAATTTGTTTATATTAATCAGTACAAATAATAAATCGTATTATTTTGCGTTCGAACTCCAAACCTCTTTGGTATAGAAGTATTAATGAATTGTAGGCTAAAAATAAAATTTTTAAAATTTTGAAAAACAAAATGATCCTTATCTCATATCGAAGTGGTCTGGTCTGGTCTGGTCTAGTGGATTGATTAATCAGAAGAACAAGCCTCATTCGTAATTTCGTATATATTGCCAAAAGAGTGTGGCACGCAGCCCTAAGCTCTCCATCATCTCCGACGTCAGATTCCCCCACGCTCCATGATCGTTCCCAATTGATCAAGTCATGTATATAGCCAGAGCTGCTTCTTCTTCTCGCTCTGCTCTCTTGTCCTTCCGATCCTACTACCCTTCTTCTTCCTTGAGATCTCTTCCGGTGTCTTCTCATCATCTTCTTCTTCGCCGCTCTTTTCTAACCTCTTTGCCTCGTTTGAGCCAGTGCCTCCACTCAAAACGGTCTCCGTTTAGCCTTACCTCTCAGATCAGAGCCGTATCTCCTGTTTTAGACCGTCTCCAGAGAACCTTCTCTTCCATGGGTAATATCGAATTTTGTCTCTCTTAAGGGTTTTTGCAAATGGAGAATAAGAAATGATGTTTCTTTTTTTTTTTTTTTTTTTTTTTATGTGTTTGTTTCAGCTTCAGAGCATCCGTTCAAAGGGATCTTCACCACTCTTCCTAAGCCTGGTGGTGGCGAATTTGGAAAGTTCTACAGCTTGCCTGCTCTCAATGATCCACGCATTGGTATGTCTCAAGAAACGACCCAATTGCTATAGCTTCCCAATTTCGTCAGTTAGTTTAGAATGAAACAGAAGGCTGAGTTGGAGTGACAGATTATTAAAGACACTTTGTTTCTTGCCATTTATTTGGTTAAAGTCAAGTCGAAAAGCCTCTTTTTTGTTGATCTTTTTTTTTTTTTTTTATAAATTTTATTTGGTTTTGATGCAGATAAGCTTCCTTACTCCATCAGGATTCTTCTTGAATCTGCGATTCGTAACTGTGATAACTTCCAAGTCACTAAGGAAGATGTTGAGAAGATCATTGATTGGGAAAACACTGCTCCCAAACAAGTCGAGATTCCTTTCAAACCTGCCCGTGTTCTTCTTCAGGTACACTGTGGAGTCAGTCTAGAAAATATGCCATTAATGTCTAGTTTTCTATTTCTCAACCTTTTTTTTTTTTTTTTTTTTTTGAAACTTATGTTTTGGGCAGGACTTCACCGGAGTCCCAGCTGTTGTTGACCTTGCTTGTATGCGTGATGCTATGAATAAACTGGGCAGTGATTCCAACAAGATCAATCCGCTGGTACATCTCTTATTCAACCAGCTGATTTCTTCTGTTTTTATCTTAGGTGTTCTAGTTTTTTTACTTACACCATCATGCGTATCAGGTTCCGGTGGATCTTGTAATTGACCACTCAGTTCAAGTTGATGTTGCAAGATCTGAGAGTGCTGTTCAAGCCAACATGGAGCTTGAATTCCAGAGGAACAAGGAGAGGTTCGCTTTCCTTAAGTGGGGTTCTACTGCTTTTCAGAACATGCTTGTTGTGCCCCCTGGTTCTGGTATTGTGCATCAGGTAATTTTCCTTGCAGCTTGCTATGATAATCTCTTGGGTCATCTTAAAATTTTGTCTCCCTTTTTATAGCTTTCATCTGGTATCAATTAAGTCTGTTTTTTTTTTTGAAATTCAGGTTAACTTGGAATATCTGGGAAGAGTTGTGTTCAATACCCAAGGTCTTCTCTACCCAGACAGTGTCGTTGGAACAGACTCTCATACAACTATGATTGATGGGTTGGGAGTTGCTGGATGGGGAGTTGGAGGCATCGAAGCTGAGGCGACAATGCTTGGCCAGGTAAAGTATTTATTTCTTATTTTTTAGTTTTGACTATACCCCATCTACTGTTGGTGAATTTGAAGGCTGCTTTCATGGATTTATGTCAGATGCTAAGATCACCTTGTGTAATTGCTTCTCTGCTTCAGTATATTACTTTGTTAGTTCATCCAAGATTTCTTTTACTGATGACTGTTCTGTTTTAACAGCCCATGAGTATGGTATTGCCTGGTGTTGTCGGATTTAATCTTTCGGGAAATTTACGAAATGGTGTTACTGCTACTGATTTAGTTTTAACTGTGACCCAAATACTGAGGAAACATGGAGTTGTTGGCAAGTTTGTAGAGTTTTATGGTAAAGTCTTTTTCTTGAACACTTTTCCCGTAAGTTTGGTATACTTGTGTTCGTTGGCCACAATATATTAAGTATTTTCTTTTTGGCATTTTAGGTGATGGTATGAGTGAACTGTCCCTGGCTGACAGGGCCACAATTGCCAATATGTCTCCTGAGTATGGTGCCACCATGGGGTTCTTTCCTGTGGATCATGTTACTCTACAATATCTCAAATTGACTGGAAGAAGTGATGAGACGGTGAATGTTTGGCCTCAATTCTTCTGTTGCATATTTTCAGGAGTCTGAACTGACATAGTTCCTTGGGTGCAGGTTGCCATGATTGAAGCATACCTTCGGGCAAATAACATGTTTGTTGACTATAGTGAGGTGCGACTTTGTCCTTCGTATATCTTGGATTTTTTTAATCAATTTTGCTTCTGGTTGTTAATCGATTTTTTTGCCTTTTTAAATAAATTCAGCCTCAGCGAGCGCGCGTCTACTCGTCTTATCTGGAATTAAATCTTGATAGTGTTGAACCTTGCATTTCCGGACCTAAGAGGTGTGAAATTGTTGGTTTTTTAACCACTTATATAATTGATTGACCACTATGATGATATTCTTTTCTTTTCACAGGCCGCATGATCGTGTTTCTCTAAAAGAAATGAAAGCTGACTGGCACTCATGTTTAGACAGTAAAGTTGGATTCAAGGTAAGCAATCATACTTGGTATATGGATGTCTAGTTATGTTTTGCACCTATTTGATATAAACTTACTCTGGACGCACTTGATGGGTGCTACTTTCTTGATTCGATGTGTACATCGTGGGCAGGGTTTCGCTATACCTAAGGAGGCACAGGAGAAGGTAGCAAAGTTTTCTTTCAATGGACAACCTGCAGAGCTTAAACATGGCAGTGTGGTGATTGCTGCAATCACAAGTTGCACTAATACATCAAACCCCAGTGTCATGCTTGGTGCTGCTCTTGTTGCAAAAAAGGCCTCTGAACTTGGCCTACAGGTTAGTTTCCACCAGATTTAACTAAACTTATGTAATGTTTTGAATATCTCTGATTCTTGAGTTAATCATTCCACCCTTAGGTTAAGCCTTGGACAAAAACAAGTCTTGCACCAGGTTCAGGAGTTGTTACAAAATACTTACTAAAGAGGTACGGCCCTGTATGTTTCACATTTCACGTAGTTAATGCTTTGTAATCTCGAGCTTTGGTTGACACATTTAACATTCGTACTCTCGTACTCTTGCTGCAGTGGCCTGCAAAAATATCTGAACCAGCAAGGCTTCAATATTGTCGGCTATGGCTGCACTACATGCATTGGGAACTCTGGAGAAATAGATGAATCAGTGGGAGCTGCCATTACAGAAAATGGTATTATTGAGATTGAAAATGGAATTGGTTAGCTTTTGTACACAATATTGGCATGCAATATTATTTTAATATTTTCTCTGCGTATTGTTAGACATTGTGGCAGCGGCTGTGCTTTCTGGGAACAGGAACTTTGAGGGCCGTGTTCATCCATTAACAAGAGCCAACTACCTTGCATCTCCACCTTTGGTGGTTGCCTATGCTCTGGCTGGAACGGTACACAGATTCGGGTATTTTTTAAGAATTTATTATGTTTCCTATTCGATTGTACTTGACCAATATATGTATGTGTTCTATTTCCCAGGTTAATATTGACTTTGAGACCGAGCCCATTGGTAAGGACAAGAACGGTAAGGATGTCTTCCTTAGGGATATCTGGCCCACCACCGAGGAAATTGCTCAGGTACTTAGAACTTAGAATCATTGAATGTATTTCTATCCAGGTACACATTAATGAAACTTTCTACGGGCATATGTTACAGGTTGTTCAGTCCAGTGTGTTACCCGACATGTTCCGAGCTACTTATGAGTCCATCACCAAGGGAAACCCGATGTGGAATCAGCTGTCTGTTCCTGAAAATACTCTGTACTCATGGGATCCCAAGTCAACTTATGTACACGAGCCTCCATACTTCCAGGACATGACCATGGATCCTCCCGGGCCTAGCAGTGTGAAGGATGCATACTGTTTACTGAACTTAGGCGATAGTATCACCACAGACCACATATCTCCAGCTGGAAGTATCCACAAGGATAGCCCCGCTGCAAAGTTTCTCCTCGAACGAGGGGTTGACCGCAAAGATTTCAACTCATATGGAAGTCGACGCGGCAACGACGAAATTATGGCTAGGGGAACATTCGCTAATATTAGACTTGTTAACAAGCTGTTGAATGGGGAAGTTGGCCCCAAGACGGTTCACATTCCTACTGGAGAGAAGCTCTCTGTCTTCGATGCAGCCATGGTTAGTGTTTTGTTAGCTTAATTTTCCCAAGGAAGTTCGGTGGGTGTATTATTGATTGTATAATGAAGTAATGATAATGTCTGCTATCCCAGAAATACAAAGCAGCTGGTGAGGCCACCATTATTCTGGCTGGAGCCGAGTATGGTAGTGGTAGCTCCCGTGATTGGGCTGCCAAGGGACCCATGTTACAGGTTCAAACCTCCCTCTATCTCTCTTTCTCTCTCTCTGCCGTTAGTGTCTCTATATTGTCTGCTTTTTTTGCTTTTTCTCTAAGACAAAATTGTTGTCTTTTGTAGGGCGTTAAAGCAGTGATCTCAAAGAGTTTTGAAAGGATTCACCGAAGTAACTTGGTGGGAATGGGAATCATTCCACTGTGTTTTAAGTCGGGTGAGGATGCAGACAGCCTTGGATTGACAGGTAAGGAGCGTTACACCATCCATCTCCCAACCGATATTTCGGAGATAAGACCAGGGCAAGATGTTACTGTCACTACAGACACTGGAAAATCTTTCACCTGCACAGTCCGCTTTGACACTGAGGTATAATATTTGTACACTCCATTTTTCAAAATGTGTTTTGGTGAAGAAATTGTAAAAACTAATGGTAAATGTGGATAGGTGGAACTGGCGTACTTCAACCACGGAGGCATACTTCCATATGTGATCAGAAACTTGAGCAAGCAATGATGAAGCCTAGAGAAAACTTCTGAAGAAATTCACTTATAAATTTGTTTTGACTGAGATCGAGCTCTCGTGAATTTTGCCAATGGCAAATTTTAGAATAATGTCACAAATAAATTCATAATAAATCTATTTACGTTCTTCAAAATAATGTCTTATTTTCATTGGCACTAAACGATCACTCACCATTGAAACTATTATATAAACAAAGCTCTTAAAATTTTGTTGAAGTTTGTTCTCACTGCAAATTTAGACCTCTTAAATGTGTCTTTGATGTAACAATATTTTGTAATGTCTGATCCAACTGTGATCATGAAGATATTAGGCCATTTTCATAGGGGAACACCGAAGCTGTTCTAAGACCAATTAAATTAGAAAAATATTGAACAGTGGACTTAGAACATTTTTTTTTGGTCTTCAACTAGAACTGATTTAAGCCCAGTTCTATTAGGACATGGTTTAACCTGATTGGTTGAGATTTTTTGCAAAGAATTTTTTTTTAATTTCTACTTCTGTTCGAAATCGTATCTAGGTTTTCTTCTTTCTCTCCAAAACGGTGAAAGCTTCGTGGTCACCATCTTCACCGGCTAAGGTTAGTATTCGGCCATTAAACACAAAAATCGAGAGCTCTTCCATGTAGAAATCGATCTTTGCATAGCTTTTCCGACAAATCCGTTTAAATTCTCTTCTTTTGTCGATTCATATGTCCGGCGATTTGAAGGCGAAGTCGAAATCTTCTTCTTGAGCCTTTGTCTCCTCGTCTCCTTTGTCTGGCAAATCTCATCTCCGGTGATATAGACAAGGTAGTCCTCTGTCAGTCATTGTTTCTTCGATTTAGGGTAAAACTGAAATCTGTGAATTAGGTTTGGGTTTAGTAACATGGTTTAGGGTTTGTCTCATCTGTCAATTAACGGTTTTGATTAATCAATATAGGATTTTAGTGAGCTTCCAGGATGTATGACTGAATTCCGAGTGTTGTATGTTGTATTTGAAATCAACCTTAACACTGATGAACTTTAATTGATTTTGCTTTGTTTCTGAGGCTTGTAGGTGAGGTTAACCAGGGCAAATTAAATCGGATAACCATCAACAAACCTGCATTTGCTCGAAACTAAAAGGTAAGTCACAAGGTTGGTTTCCTGATTTGAGTGGTGTTGTGGTTTGTGTAGTAGTGTAAGTGTTTATTCACAGATTTTATTTGATTGTTGTGGCTTGTTAAGTGTTGTTTGATTGTGTATTGAGTTTCTCAGAATTTTTTTTGTGATGGTCTCGGATGTTTGATTAGGTTTATTTCTTGTAATTGAGTTGATGTGAATTTAGTGTCACTTAGTTTCTCAGAATTGTTTTGTGATGGTCTCGGGTGTTTGATTAGGTTTATTTCTTGTAATTGAGTTGATGTGAATTTAGTGTCACTTAGTTTCTCAGAATTGTTTTGTCATGTTCTCGTATTAAGTTGTGATTCTAGTTTTGCTTTTTAGGTTTGAGTTGTCTTAAAACTTTAAAAACTGATTTGAAACTTTCGAAACTTTTAAAACTTTTGAAACTTTTAAAACTTTTGAAAGTGAGTTGTCCATGAAATCTTTGAAACTTTTAAAACTTTTAAAACTTTATAATATGAATGCTTTAACAAAACTAGTTGAGTAGGTAATGAATAATATGAATGTCTTGGTTTACATATAAAAAACACTCAATGACTTTTATTTACTTCTGATTTGACTGAAGTAGGTAATGGTTATTTAGAATTAAAAGTCTCTAACAACATCAATTTTTTGATTTAATGATCTTCTTAACTTCTCTATATTACATCCGACCCAAATACTCAATCTCTCATATCTTTTACTTCTCTTCTATCATCCATCTTAGGCCTGGGCCTTATATCCGAAACCGATTACCCGATCCGACTCCGATCCAAAAAACTCGGATACGGATATAAACCGAAACAGAGATAATAACCGAACGGTTATTGCTTTCTAAATCCATCGGTTATCGGATCGGATCGGATAATAACCGAAATCCGATATACACCCGAACACATCCGAACAATTCCATTATCTCTCTCGATCCTCTCTGATACACCACCACCTACAACTTCCCTTATCTCTCGCGATGTTCCTTCTATTTCCCTTATCTCTCGCGATTGAGTTTGAATTTGATACACGATCTTCCAATTGCCTTATCTCTCTCGATTCTGTACATATAAATAAAGGTAGAACCCTAAACTTTCAAGCTGGAAACCCTATTACCAATCTCGTCCCCGGAGTCTCCTCCATCAGAGGCATCAAGAAATCGATCTCAGGTATGTCTATGATTCAATTTAAACCTTAGTTATCATCTTCTTCTTCCTTACTTATTCTAGGATTCTTCTTCTTCCTTGTAACGAATTTAATTATAGTGAAGTCCGAATTTTTTTGCTGATTTTGTGTTTGATCAGCCTTAGTTATCATCTTCAACCTTAGTTATCATCTTTTTGCTGATTTTGTGTCCGAATTTTTTGCTGAATTAAATTATAGTGAAGTCGTTGTTGATTCCGTATAAGTCAAAGAGTTCCTAGTTGGTTAGTTGCTTCGGCCAATGGTTAGATTAGCTAACTTAGCTATGTATTTGATCTTAGCCTTAAGTTGTTCTCGTTTATAAGAATTATAGTTTAGGATGCGGATAAGGTGTATAGTTTACAATTATAACTTTAGATAGAAACTAAACTTTAGCTTATTAACTTTGCATTATGTTCTGTTTAGATGGATTCCTCACCATTTCCAGACAACATTGACAATGAGAGAGATGTCCCAAATCTGATACCTGCGAGTGGGAACAAAAGAAAAGAAGCTTCGGTTCCGGCAGATGGTCCGACAAATGGTGGAGTTGCTTCACAACCAGCCCAGCCAAAAAGAAAGCCGAGTACAAGATCTACTGTCTGGGGACACTTCACGAGATTTGATGATAATGTTAAGAGATGTAAGTGCAATTACTGCCACAAGTCTTACGGTTGTGATTCAAAATCAGGAACTTCTCACTTGAAAGCTCATATGGAGAGCTGCAAGCATTTTCAAGCATGGAAGCATAAACAATCACAGACTGTGATTAATAGTCAGGGACAGCTTCAGAGTGGAAAAGTTACTGAATAAGTGTTCAGGGAGGCTTCGAATGAGATGATTGTGCTGTCAGAGCTGCCACTTGCTTTCATTGAAAGCATCGGTTGGAAACATTTCTGCAACAAAGTCAACCTCTACAAACCACATTCCAGAAGAGCAGCTACAAAGGACATTGTTAGAATGTATGTGGAGATGAAAGCATCTCTGAAAACTTGGATTGTTGCTAGTAAGCCAAGAGTTTCGTTGACAACTGACATTTGGGTTGCTAAAGCAACAGGTGCTAGTTACATGGTCATAACTGCACACTTCATTGATGTATCTTGGCGATTGAGGAAGCTGATTATTGGGTTTAAGTATATTACAGATCACAAAGGAGCAACAATATCACGAGTTCTGCTTGACTGTTTGGCTGAGTGGGGCATAGAAAAGCTTTTAACTGTGACAGTTGACAATGCAACTGCAAATACTTCTGCTTTGAAAAAATTTCAGGAGGCATTCAGCTTAAGGAACAGTGAAGCATTTGTTTTAAATGGAGAGTGTATGCATATGAGGTGTTGTGCGCACATACTCAATTTGATTGTTAGGGATGGGTTGCATGAATTGAGTGACAATGTGGCAGCCATACGAAATGCAGTTCAGTATGTGAGGTCTTCTACTTCAAGATGTGATTCATTTGAGCAAAAAGTTGTCTCAGGGAAGATGACTAGAGGGAGCCTACCGTTGGACATCAAAACAAGGTGGAATTCTACCTACTTAATGTTGTCAAGAGCTATTGATTTTAGATTGGCATTCGATAGAATGGAGGCAGAAGACAAGATGTACAATGACTACTTTAATGAGGTTGAGAATGGGAACAAAAAGATTGGGCCGCCTACAAGAGCTGATTGGAATGCTGTAGAAAGGTTAGTGAGATTTCTAATCATATTCTACAATTCTACTTTGGTTGTGTCTGCTTCAACTTCAGTTGCTTCTTATAAGTGTTATGGAGAGATAGTGACTATAGAGAGGAATTTGATGACACTAAGCAATAGTATTGATAGTGACTTGAAATCAAAGGCTGATGCTATGTTATTGAAGTTTGATAAGTACTGGGATGGAATGAGAAACATCAATGTTTTTCTTATTGTTGCAAGTGTGTTTGATCCACGGAAAAAAATGCAATTTGCTAAGATGTGCTTTGACAAGCTTTATGGGAAAGATACATCCGATTCTAAGGAGATGAGTGATAGGATCACCACTTTTTTGACATCTCTGTTTAAGGAGTATAGCAATCGGTTTCAGAAAGTATCAAGTGGTCAGTCATCACAGTCCACTAAGACATCGACTTCTGCTAGCCAAGGTGAGTCTACTGATTTAATGTCTGATAGTATGGGTTATGAGAGAATGGACTTTGCTTATAAGGAGTTGGTTGATGAGATTGGGGTTGACGATGGTAGGGATGAGTTGGATGTCTATTTGAATGAAAAAGTGGAAAATCCTAGAACTATTGTTGGATCAGAGTGGGATGTATTGTCTTGGTGGAGGCTCAATAGTGGTAGGTATCCAGTTTTATCAGAGATAGCTAGGGATGTTCTTGCAATGCATGTTTCATCAGTTGCATCTGAAAGTGCATTTAGTACTAGTGGGAGGGTCATAGAGCCACACAGAAGCTGCTTAACGCATTATATGGTGGAAGCTTTGATATGCATGCAACAGTGGATGAAGAACGAGAATCACTTTGGTGAGAAAGCAATTGTTACAAATACACAATTGCTTGAGGACATTGAACTGCTTGATAAACTTGAAAAAGGTATGCCCAAACCTATTTACTTGATTCTTACTTCTTAGTAGTTATTAGTGTTAATAACCGACACTTATCAATTACTATTTTTCTATCTTTTCAGAGTTTGAATGTCAAGACTTAAACTAGAAGCTTGCATAGACACTTCACTCGGATGTAAGGTAAATGTTTAAAATTTGATGTTTGATTTATGTTAAGGACATGAAGTGAAATGAAAAGCCATTGCCTTACACTGGTTTTTAACTAAGAATTTGTTACTTTGTTGTATTAGGGGCATAAAGAAGTTGAAGTATGGGACTAAGAAGAAGCTTGAGGGGGTCGTTGTTGGTGGCTTGCATTGGAGGTTGTTATTGCAAGATCATCTGTTATCTTTCTATTTATCTTTGTTCTTTAGGATGGTGCTCTACTTTGGTTTGAAAATTTACGATGGTGATTTACTTTTTTAGGATGTTATTGCCTTATTATAGGCTTGGTTTTCAAATTTTTAAGCTGTTATCGACATTCACATGGTTTCAATTTAAGAAGTTATGAATTCTTTAAGATGTTATTGCTTTTTTTTTTTCTCATAAGTCTCGGATTGCTTAAAGATGTTATTGCTTTACTAAAACTTTCAAACATTTTTATATGTTGTTGCAAATTATAATCGGATCTGAAATATCCGATACATGAAAAATCCGACCCGAAATCCGATCCAAAATTTATAAATTATCCGTATGGATATTAGAATCAATATCCAAATTATCCGAAATCCGAATAACCCGATCCGAAACCGACCCGACATCCGAACAATTATGCCTAATAATCCGTATGGATATTAGAATCAATATCCAAATTATCCGAAATCCGAATTACCCGACCCGAAACCGATCCGATGTCCGAAAGCCCAGGCCTAATCCATCTTGTTTGCTTCTTTCTTCCAATCTCTAATAACTTTCGAATTATATCTCTGCCTAAGCTTCTTCCTTGTTTAATTCTGATTGCTATGGAATCAAACAATACTCCTAACAGTCAGTCTCAATCCTACTTTAGCCTTCTTAACTTCCCATATGACAGCTTTGCTCCCAATGTAAACATTGGTTCCTCTCAAATCCCTGCTTTTAGTTCACAAACTAGTTCACAGCCGAGTCAACCTCCTAGTCAATCAGAAGAGACAGCAGAACAGCGTAGGGTGAGAAGGATATGGCCACACAAGATGACTTAGTCCTAATAAGCAGCTGGTTAAACACATCGAAGGATGCAATAGTTGGGAATGGCCAAAAGGCAGGGTCCTTTTGGATCCGTATAGGAGACTATTATGAAACAAGTAGTCATGTACGTGGTGGTGCTGAGCCTAGGCGCCCTGACCATTGTAGACAAAGATGGCAAAAAATCAGTAAGGAAGTGAGCAAGTTCTGTGGAGCTTTTGCAGAAGCAGAGGGTGAGAAAGCTAGTGGCATGAACGATTTAGATATTTTGCAAAATGCTCACCAAATCTACTCTAAGCTGTACAAGAAGAAGTTTGGTTTGGAGTATGCTTGGAATGTGCTACGCTATGAACAGAAATGGGTAAACCTGGAGGCTATGAACCCCACTCCAAAGACAACCAGCTCTAACAAAAGAAAAGCTGATGATGCTGCACCATCTACAGGTTCTGTCGTTGGTGAGCACGAGAGCAGGCCTCCGGGTATAAAGGCAACGAAAAAATTAAGGAACAAAGGTAAAGAGAAGGCTGTACCATCTGCAGAGTTTAGTCATATGTGGGAGATAAAACAGAAGGATTTGGAGGGCATGAAAGAACTCCAATATATGTCCATTCTTGACACTCTCATTGCCAAGAAAGAAACTCTAGACGAAGATGAAAAAGCTCTAAAGAAGAAGCTAATGACTGAACTGTTTTAACTTAGAAGAAGTAGTAGATGATATGTCTGTCGTAGTTTATGTTTGTTTTAACTATGTTTGTCTTATGTTTTTAATGAATCTCGGATGTTTGTTTTAACTATGCTTCTTCTCTATGTTTTTAATGAATCTCAGATGTTTTAACCATCTGATGGTCTCGGATGTTTGTTTTAACTATGCTTGTTCTATATGCTTTTAATGAATCTCAAATGTTTGTTTTAACTATGCTTGTTCTCTATGTTTTTAATGAGTCTCGGATGTTTGTTTTAACTATGCTTGTTCTCTATGTTTTTAATGAATCTCGGATGTTTGTTTTAATTATGCTTGTTCTCTATGTTTTTAATGAATCTCGGATGTCTGTTTTAACTATGCTTGTTCTCTATGTTTTTATTGAATCTCGGATGTTCAGGTTAAATAAACTTGTTTTTGTTTCCATTGTTATATATTAGTTGGAAACTTATATATGTGTTTTTGGTTTCAGGTTGAAGAAGACATGGACTCTGAATACAACTATGGTATGAACAGCCCATTAGACTATAGTTCTGATTCAGAAGAGGAGGCTGAGACCTGTTACTATCCTCCGCAACCATCAACTGAGATTGGATTCACAAGTCTGTGGAGCCGTGAAGCTGAACCACTTCTTGATTATGAGACACAACTGACCCAGCTCAAGGACCATCAAAACCAATTAGATCAGAGGTTGGTGAATCTGGAGAGGCTTGTTACTGAGGCACGAGAGAAGAAACCATTCTTTCAAATGGCCCCTGAATTGGTAGTTGTTGTTTGCTTCGGTATGATGGTTATGGTAGTGGTACTTATCATGATTAGTAAGTAAATTTGTTTAGGCTTTATGTATGATTGTAAGCTTTTTGGTATGTACACGGGATGGTGAACCCGTGAATTGTATGATTGTATGCTTCTTGGCTAGTGAACCCGTGATCGGCTTGTTTGGATTTATGTATGATTATAAGCTTTATGTATGATTGTAAGCTTTGTTTAGGCTTGTTTGGATTTTAGTTTTTAAAGTCAAATATTAACATTCACAAGAGTTGATGTATCACAAACATTGATGTATCACAAGAGTTGATGATCCCCCTATATATATGAGAAGAGCACAAGGTTTTATTTCCTCAAAAACAAACATTTCTTTCTCTCACCAAAAACATATAATCAAAGTTCTCATTGCAAGTTTATTTTCTTGTTTTTTTTTTTTTTTCTCTTGTTCATCTTATGGCATATTCTTCCAACAATTTTCACTACCATTATGATTCAAATAATGATAGTTTTAACCAATTTTTTCAAGAGCAATTTAATAATCAATTTGAAGAGCCTGAAGAGGAAATTCCGGCCGAAAGGAAATACACGTACATATATCGATAGAAAACAGGAAAATGGGCACAAACGTTTGTGGAACGATTATTTTAGTGATAATCCGACTTACCCGGAGAGGCAATTTCGTCGACGGTTTCGAACGAGCAAGTCATTGTTCTTGCGTATTGTGAATCGCCTCAGTGAATAAGTTCCATATTTTAAACCATAAAAGGATGCAACCTTCCGGAATGGTTTATCACCGCTACAACAATGTACTGCAGCAATTCGACTATTAGCATATGGGACTGGGTCGGATTCACAAGTCTTGCTGAATCGACTGCTCGTAAATGTTTGGAACATTTCGTCGTCGGAATAGTTGACTTGTTTGGCACTAAATACCTACACTGACCCACACCAGAGGAACTTCAAAGGCTATTCTTTTATGGAGAACAGTGGGGTTTTCCCAGGATGGTTGGAAGCATCGACTGTATGCATTGGAAGTGGAAAAATTGCCCAACCACTTGGAAAGGAATGTACTCACGAGGCACCGATAAACCAACAATTGTTTTGGAAGCCGTAGCTTCATGTGTGCTTTAATTAATTAAGTAATGTGTTTGTTTGGTTTTTTTTGTTTTTTTTTTTTACAATTTTTTTTTTTGTTTCATAAAAATTTGGTATTGTATTTTGAATTTTAGTAAAAACTTTATAAGTTTGCAATCCAAATGTTATTTTATAAGTTTTTATAATTGTAATATGTTTATTATATTATTAAATTTTATGATCTTAAACATGTTCTGTGAATAACTTATTAACAAAAGATCTAAACTAATAATCTTATATTATTTTCATAATATTTTTATCGTAAGAACACCCAAAAATGTTCTCGAATACGGGTGCCATTAAGCCTCTCTTTGAGATAGATGTGCTTTTTAATAAATGACCTATTCGTTAACACCGTCTTATGGCCAATGTATGATTTTTCGCCGACGCTGACGGTATGGAAAAAGCCCAAAGCCCCATTTGCCGTTAGAAAGAAAAAGAAAAAAGCCCATACTTCCTCCCTTGAAGAACAAGTGGCGAAAGAGTAAATGAAAAGATTATCTAAGGGGCAAAATGGGAAAACACACTCGACATTTTTTTTTCTTATTTTTTGTTTGCCTTCTGTCTTGAAGAGAAAGCTAGAAAGAGATTTCAATTCCGTTCCTTTTAGTTATATTAATCAAATCTCCGATTCACACGGCAGAAGAAAACCAAAACCACAAATCGAAGAGGAAGAAGATGAGTAGAGGAAGCGGAGCTGGCTACGATCGTCACATCACTATCTTCTCTCCTGAAGGTCGTCTCTTTCAAGTAGGTCAGTATTACTCGAAAACGATTCAATCCCTTTTTCTTCTTCCAAAAAAAAAAAACTGAATACACTTTGTTGGTTTGAGAGCAGAATATGCCTTCAAGGCCGTGAAAACATCTGGTATCACTTCTATCGGAGTTCGTGGGAAAGATTCCGTTTGCGTCGTTACCCAGAAGAAAGTTCCGGTCAGTCACTTCTCCTCTCTCTCTCTCGTCTTTAGGGTTTGCAAAAAAGTTGCATCTTTTATCGCCGCCGATACAATGGATTGAATCATTGTGTGAACTATCGATGTCTAGTCTAGTAGGTTTAGGATCTGTTGGCGGATCTCACCCATTAGGGTTTTTTTTAGTTATCTTTTAACGTTTTTTTTTTTTTTTTTTTTTTTTTTGGGGTTGCTACAGGACAAGCTTTTAGATCAGTCTAGTGTTACACATCTGTTCCCGATCACCAAGTACATTGGATTGGTTGCTACTGGCATTACAGGTTTGTATCTCCTCTTAGGGTTATGGTCCTCTCTGCATTGGTAGATTGAAAATGTGAAATTTTTATATGTTCAGCTGATGCAAGGTCTTTGGTCCAACAAGCAAGGAATGAAGCAGCTGAATTTCGGTTCACTTATGGATACGAGATGCCTGTCGACATTCTCGCTAAATGGTAGCATTTAGTTGTTAATTTACCTCTTCCTCTCTCTTCTTTTCAAATGCGGTTCTTAGCTTCTTAGTGTAGGCTGGCTTATAGTTTATCTACCTATCCTGTGATTATCTATTTAACTCAGGTTGCTGATTAATAACTATCTTGCTTACAGGATCGCTGACAAGTCACAGGTCTACACTCAACATGCTTACATGAGACCCCTTGGAGTTGGTAAGCTTGCTATCTCTTTCTTTTCTTAAGACAAACTTATTCATTACTTTCCTACATTCTTTTTTATTTACTTATTACATCGCCTTCACGTTTTGATGAATCTTATTACTTGACAAAAACGATTGTTTTTCTTTTTTCTTTTTTCTTTATGAAATATGAAGTTGCTATGGTATTGGGCGTTGATGAAGAGAATGGTCCCTTACTTTACAAATGTGACCCAGCTGGACATTTTTACGGTCACAAGGTATTATATCACTCTTAGTCTATGCTTTAACTAAACTTGTCTTCTCATGCTTGCTGTTCATTGTTTTTGCTGGCTGCATCAAGATTTTTATAACCTATCTGAATAGCATGTTCTTACAAGCCTATTGACATACACTAATCACTACTTACTGTTTTCATTGTTTTTGCTGGCTGCATCAAGATTTTCATAACCTATCTGAATAGCATGTTCTTACAAGCCTATTGACATACACTAAACACTACTTACTGTTTTCATTGTTTTTGCTGGCTGAATCAAGATCTTGATAACCTATCTGAATATCATGTTCTTACAAGCATATTGACATACACTAAACACTACTTACTGCTTGTGATTGACATAGAAGAAAATGCCTCAGTCTATAAGTCTTTGTGATAAGTATAAGTGTAAAGAGTATAGTAAGAGGGTGTCATAACTGCGGAAGCTTTTTGTCATTTGGGTTATTTTTGGTAACCCTTTTGGGATTTGGGATAGCGTGGGGACTCTATAACATAGCCTAACTTTCACTTTCGTTCTTTGTATCTGGTTTTCCTTGGGTTACTTGTTTTCATTGAAGATTTACAGAGAAGAATAAAGGAAACTTTTTCAATCTTCTCTTTCTCTCGCTGATCTTAACACTTTTTAGAAATCTTGAATGTATTTAGGTTTTTAAGCAACGTAATCATTTATGCTTTTAGATACTGGTTGATCCTAAGTCGAAACAAAAATGTGTCACGTTTTGTGTACCTATTCAGTAACATAACTGCATACAGGTTAAACATGAGTCTTGTGGACCATATGACTAAGATCTCTAGAGGATATACACAATTGTGTTCTCTCTTGCGTGGATTTTTCATGTTGAAGTCCTATGTAATCTGAGAAGCAGCTAGTAAATATGAAACCGATATTCGTGCAGGCAACTAGTGCTGGTATGAAGGAACAAGAAGCAGTCAATTTCTTGGAGAAGAAAATGAAAGAAAACCCAGCTTTCACATTTGATGAAACCGTGCAGGTGATTATTTGCATTAACTTTCACATTTTTGCCTGTTTATGTTCTAATATGGTAGTTGGTAGAGCATATGTTCATTTTCCGGGTGAATAGTTGTGATGTTATCTGTGTAAGGGTGCCGTTTTAAAGTGTAATATACAAATCGATTATTATTGTTTATGCATGTACCAAATGCACATTGTTTCTCACTCTGTGTTTTGTGTACTTTCTTAGACTGCCATATCCGCTTTGCAATCTGTTCTTCAAGAAGACTTCAAGGCTACTGAGATTGAGGTATACAAATCTCTTCTCGTATACCCAGTTTTTTAAATGGCAAAACATGTATCTACAGATTGCCGTAGTTATTGATTCATTTATGGTTGATATATCTTATCAAACCGCTTGGTGGAATGATAGGTTGGAGTGGTGAGAGCTGAGAATCCGCTATTCCGTGCATTGACAACAGAGGAGATTGATGAGCATTTGACAGCCATTAGTGAACGAGACTAATGGAGTTAGTGAAACAAGTATGAGTTACTTTAAGTTGCTTTGCGTTCTCAGATATTCCGCTAAGTGATTACTCACTCTATCATCTTTTGTTTGGTTGTCCGTCCCTATTCTAATTCACTAAGTCAACCCAGCAAACTTTGAAAAAAAAAAAAGCACTGTAAGGCTGTGAGAGCATCACTCTTCAGAAATGATACTAAGCAAACTTTTTCCAGTTTTATTGTAATGACCTTCCTTTTTACAGAATGATTTAGATCTGAGACCTTTGTGTGTTCGAGTCATCTGGCTCTCTCTTTGCACATCAGAGACCTTTTTCTTAAGTTTCTTTCTTTTGACCCGTTTTAGTTAGCTCCTCCTTCGATCATGTCACATTTGTAGTTTTGTAAGTGTTGATGATCAAACTGATTAGTTTGGCCGTGAACCTCATCATAAATCGTCTTTTAACAAACTATCTTCAAATTTCATCAATATTTTCATTTTAAATTGGACCCATTTTAAATTTAAAGGAATAGATATACAATACTATTAGGGAAATATTTTTACATGTATTGTCTTATAATCGTTTAGTAGTTGGTGATCTTCTACAATATTTGATCTCCAAAATTGAAAATGATCAGACTTTTAGTACTTTTTTCTAAGGTTTCAACTGTAGAATGTCTTATAACCTAAAAAAAAACTGAAGTGAAGAATCAGTCTTTCACAAAGATTTCGAATATCTGTCCCGGATTCAAGTTGATTATGTTTCGTCTCTTACTCGGAGAAAGACGATCAAACAATTCTCAATCATGGTCCTTGCGGATTGGATCATCCATATAATATACAAAAAAAAAACTCCAGATATTTGATATCTTTCTCCTTTAAATGAGATATCAATTCCAGCAACGGTTTCATTAGATAATCTCTCTTTTTCCGATCCAGTTCCTCCACCACCACGAACTCCATTTAGATTAAGACATGATAAAATTTTTGAGTTATTCTCATTTTCCAAAATAAGATCTCAATTTTTGGTGGTTGGCATTGCAAAAAAAATATGTTGTTCTGATACTAGTTGTTTGCTAATGTTTGCATATATGCATGAAGCATGATGCTTGCACGCAGAGGTGATGCTTGCCCTCTCACCTCCTAATCGTTTATACCAGTTTGGTTGTTGCTTGCTCTATGTTGCATTGCACCAACTCCAACAGTACAAAAAGAATATAAAATAAAACAAAGTGATTTTGAAAACTAAACAATAAAAAAAAATGAACTATGCGCAAGTCATATAGGTTCGTGTCATGCATTACAGACATAATGATTGTAATGTTGGACGGACTCTATTAAATTACAGCTACTAGAGACGTGGATGAATAGAATATACAGCATTAAAGAAAAAGAGAGGACAGAGACGAGTGATCTATCATAACGCGTTTATCTTACGACCAAAGGTTTCTTTTTGTAACTTCTTAGACCAAAGTTGTGACACAACTTGTATAGAAAATAAAACAACAACATATTTTTTATGTAACGATTTTTGCTTGTTTTTTGAATGAATCAAACAAAAAGAAAAAAAAGAGAAACAATTTAAAACCTCACGAAAAAACCCATCTAGACAAACCCTAATACTAGAATTTTTTTTCTTTTTTCTTTGATGGTAAAAATATAATTAATATTTACATTTTATGTATTAATTTTCTTTTTTATGAATGGGTTTAAACAATCAGTAATTCAGTACCGTTCACCTCCAGCCTCATTACGCATTGGTGAGTTCAATCCATTTCTCAAAGTTATCCGGTGGTTTCGTGCCGTGTGTGCGGGCGACCGGAACTTTTGTTGTTGATCACTCTTTTGAACGTTGCGAGGCTTGTCGTAGTTTTGGAGAATTGTAATCTCTTTAACTTCACGGCTTGGCTTGGTAGGGACCGTGTAAGTGAATGTCCCAATGGGAATGTCATCGTTGTAATCTTTGATGTCTTGGAGAACTGAGACAACCGTGCTGATGTCTGGCCTTGTCTTTGGTCGGTATCTTAGGCATTGGTAAGCTAGAGTTGCTGCCTTTCGTGCTCCGGTCTCGGAGTACTGATCTTCAAGCCTCGTGTCCATTATCCTCCCGAGTTTACGTGCGTCGTTGAGCATTGGACGAGCCCAGTCAACGAGGCTTTGTTCCCTTGATGATCTCTTTTTGTCAACCGATCTCCTACCCGTCAACAGCTCAAGTAACACTACCCCAAAGCTGTACACGTCACTCCTAGCCGTTAAATGACCTGTCATTATGTACTCTGGTGCCGCGTACCCTTGTGTGCCCATCACCCGTGTTGACACATGTGTTGCATCCCCTTGTGGTCCGTCTTTTGCTAGCCCGAAGTCCGAGAGCTTCGCTGTATAATCCTGAAACAAAAAAATTTTAAAAGAAGATCAAAAACCTTTGTTCAAATCCAACAATTACACTTTTGAATAGTGGCCAAGGACGGAGTTTGCGGCCAAGACCTATTGTTATTCACCATTCACAATTTATGGTTAGGATGAAACAAGTATAGCCATTTTATAATGTAAATGGTAAATATTATATATATATATATATATATAATATATATATTCTTAAACCGGTTTTGAGAATTAGTACTTTAGACCTCAGTTCATGATCTACCGTGGTGAAAAAAAAAAATGTCCCAATACAAACATACTTGATGAAAAATAAACTGTAGTCCGCTCCAAAAATAGAAGGGTCTAACTAATTTGGTGTAAGCATTCTAAACCCTTAAGATCAATAAAGAAGAGTTTTGAGACTTGTTTGCTTACAGAATCTAACAAGATATTGGAGGCCTTGAAATCGCGATAGATGACAGGCTTCTCGGCTTCATGGAGAAACTGTAGACCCTTTGCAGCTTCGTAAGCGATCTTCAACCTCGTTGACCAAGGAAGCGGTAGTGAACACCCTGCAAACCAGTTCTTGTTCTTAATACGCAATAGATCATTTGCTTTTTATGGTTTACAATAAATGAAAAAGTCAACTCACTTCTGAAGAGTTGAGACTCTAAACTTCCACGAGGCATGAACTCATAAACGAGAAGTCTATGTTCTTCCTCGCAGCAATATCCGATCAGCTTCACCAGATTTGGGTGCTTTAGTTTGCCTAGACACATAACCTCCGTCTGAAAAAGTTTACCCCAAAAAGATTAGACATTTAGACTCATCTCATCTTGTATCACAAACAGAGGATTTAGCTACGGAGATGAATGTACGAACCATCCACTCACGGTGGCCTTGAAGACCATCAAGATCAAGAAGTTTAACGGCAACGGGCTGAGCCTTAAGACCAGGACGGAGCTTGTCGTCGATGAACCCTTTGTGAACCGGACCAAACCCTCCTTCACCAAGGAAGTTGCTAGAAGAGAAGCTTTGTGTTATGACTTTGAGTTCTGCTTGTGTGAACACGTTGAGATCAGAGCCGGCAAGAGAGATCGAGAGATCTTCAGACAAGGTGGTTGAACTCGGATCGCTTATGTCTAGAATCGACAATCCAAGAAACGATTTCTGTTTGGTTATCACACCTTCACCATCATTTTTCTTTGCCTTTTTGGGAGAATTTATTATGTCTTGATCTTGGAAACAAGAAACCATTAGAGATCTCCAAGAAGATTTCTTCTTCACCGCCATTGTTTTGTTTTTTTTTTTCCTAATGGTTTTGGTTTGTAATGGGAGAAAGAGCTTTTAAAGTAGTCGAAGAAGGAGGACCAAGACTTTAACTAATATTTTCCTAATTCATATTTACTAACAACTATGTTTTTCTTTTCTCAAAGAACATTTCTTACCTAAATAAAAGGCAAAAAACAAGTGTTTTCTATTTTGAGAATTAATAGTTTATTAGAGAAAGAGGACGACGACTTCTTGAGGTGGAGTTTTTATACTTCTTTCTCAAGTTTTAACAGCGGTTTGACATTGTCATGTAATTTAATGTTTTAGATGAGTGAGTTCATCATAGTCGTGAGTGGACGGCTAAAAGGGAAAAGATGTTGACATATTTACCCGTTTTCCTATCAGAATTTTGAATACAATCATGTAATACCTTTTCATACAATGATAAATTAGAATAGTAAAAATTCATTAATTAACTGATTTCAGAAAGAAAAAATAGCCGAAAACAATCAAACCATTTATGTAGTTTATATTAATGTCCTTAAAATGTCACTAACGAATCTTAATGGTTGACCAAACAAAGTTGAAAACATTTGGATAGCTAGATAAATAAATGTAGCATCAAGAAGTTCATTATACTCCTTCCCTAAGAAGTTATTAGAGCAACGAGCCAATGACCTAAAACGATTTTCTTGAATAAAAAGTTAGACATGAACTTAGAAACATTCTAAGAGCACCACCATTATTTATTTTTTGGGAGTGTCTTTAAATTTAAAAGAACAAAAGCAATGAAAAAATAGAAGTAGGAGTATCTTCAAATCTAGACCTCCAAAAATGAGAATGTCTATAAATTTAATGTTAAGACACCCATAAAGTGTTTATGAATAAAAAAATGGTGGAAGAGAATTGCACTCACTATTATCCAAGAAAAAAGAGGAAATGGTTATGAAGATCACAGAAGTTTCGTTCAAAATAAAAATGATTTGGTGGAATTTGCAATAGGCGAGTGAGTCAAGCTTCTAGAACACCTGATTGTGTCATCTTTTTTTACTTTAGATATAAAATAAAAAACTATATTTGGTTTGATGTGGAAACTCTCCAACTATATATACATATGAAACGAAAGCAGTTGATGTGGAAAGTTTATGTGAGCGCGTTGGGAAGAAAAGGGAATTCTTCATTCTGAGTTGTTGACATATGCTTGGTCCTACGAAATGACTCTAAATCCTTTTGCAACTTTTTGAATCCTAAATCGGGGTTCAACTTTCAACGAGAGAGTTGAAAGAGTCTGGTAATTGAATGAAATTTTATAGTATTAACTATTAACTATTATCTCTGTTTCAATATATAAGATCTTTTAACCTTTTTTTTTTTATTATTATCAAATATAAGATGTTTTGTAATTTTTCATGCAAATTTTAATAAATATTTAATAATTTATAATTATTATTTATAGTCTTTTTTATTATTAGTTGAATCTTTTTTAATTTAAATATATATAGTACTTTTTAAAAGAAAATAAACTATTTTAATATATGTGTCTTAGCTTAAACATTTTTAAAATGGAGGGAATATTTTTTTTTTACTTGGTTTAACTTTTTTTTTTTTTTCAAACTGAGAGATACTTTTAAGTTTTAAATTTCTTCTAACATACTTTCCTACTTTTCTCAAAAAAATTCGGATGTGATATTTATTATTTACAGCGTTCCGTGTTTGAGATAAAACTACTTTTTCTGTCAACCACATTTCTTTATTTTAAAAGAAATAAAAGTAAAAGTAAGGATGAACATACAAATTCAGGTCGTTTTCCATTTTCTCGATTATAGAGTTTAAGATTCATATAGATACAGGAAATATTTGATGCAGATTTTTTAAAACATTAGGTTTGGGTCATTTTCGGTTCGATACTTTCAGTTCTGTTAATTTGACCAACACTAAATAATTACAAAGATGAAAATGCAAAAAAAAAATTGAATAGTTACAAAGCAAAACATATCGATTCAATTTTTCAAAAAAATGTCAGAATGACATGTACAAAAAGTAATTAAATTTTTTTTTTATGATTAAATGTCTAAATTTTATTGAATTTAAAAATAAATTACAAACTTCCGTTGCCATGGTGGACTGAATATTCATGTGGGACTTCAGTCAAAGCGACTCTTGTGTAACTAAAAATGTCTCATATAACTTTGAAAAATCCATTCCTCACATTGCACTTTACTTTAATGATGAAACAAAATAATCACTAAAATTTTATGTTTTTACTACAAAATTACTTTTTTTTTAAATGGATAATTTGGCTAACGTATGCGCCGAACCGTAGTTTCTCAGCTCACTAACATGATGCGGTGAGTAGATGTTGTATGTTTCCTTTTGTATCATGAAAGTCCAAGAAACTGTTTAACAGTCTCTCGATCAAGCAGTCTTGCATTTGCAACTTGTAAAACCATGAGGTTGGTTGACCGATCCTGAATAAAGATAACAACACTTTCATCAACAGCTGGAAAAAGATACTTGCAGCAATACATTATATTCTATGTTATTAGTGCGTATAAAAGTTGATTCGAGTCAAGGCAACAAAAAGAATGACAATTGTAGAGTTACAAACAATGAATCCTATTGTTTACCCACTTCCACAAATCTCCATGGCCATAGCTAGAGGCAAGCTTTGTCCGTATAATTTGACTGAGGATGAACCGTTAACGTTTCAGCGGTGTTTTTTCTTACAAAAGATTCCAGTAAGTTACTGTCCCCGTAGTTTCTTTAAGTTGTCTCTCTTTGAAACCATTTCTCAATCTTTGAGCTTTGGTAATCAATCACCCTCTCTAGCTTCAGGAGGCAAAAAAATCACAGTCCCCTTCATGTTTTTTTCTTTTTTTTTCTTTTGCTAACTGTAAAACTCAGGCTACTAAAAAAATATTACCAGAAGTATCTCCCCATGTTTATGTCCGTCGCATCCTATCCTCTTCTTCTGTAGTCTCGCATATACACCCCGGAAGAGGATTTGCATAAAAACTCTCTTCCAGCTTCGGGAACTCCCCTGACTCTCTGTTATATGGAGCTCCATTTCGGTCTTTGTGCAGCTTTTTCACTTTGGAACTAAACTTTTTCCAAGATATTCTCCCCTCGTCCAATGAATCAACAAGTTTTACAAAGTTCATCCTGCATTGACAAAGAAGATATGAACCAATATGATACAAAAATAATTACTAAAACCTAGTGCAGGTACATTATTTGGGAGAACTTACTTGTCTGGGTTTATGGTCTTTTTGAAGTCCTCGAATCGCCTGTGACCTTGAACCGCTTTCGCCATGTTCCCATCATATGTGTAGAGAAATACCTCACTCTGAAGTGCAACAATATAATCCAAACCAGCCAACATGTTCTGGTGATTATTAAACGGACTCAGCTCTTCTTTGGTGGCAAGAGTTGAATGTGAGAAAATGTTGGGGAAGTCTGTGTTGAGAGGATCCATGCTTCCATTTCCATAAGCTTCACCAGCTACGAGGTAAATCCGGGAGCTGGATGGGAATTCTAAAGCCCTCAGCAAAAGCGAGGTTTCCCTTGGAGTCAAGGGACACCCACCTTGCAATCTTCTCTCTGTTCCATTTATTTCTTTTTCCTTCCAGTGACTAACCTCATATCGCATTTGCCGTAATTCTTCGTCTTCTTCAGCTGTCAAACTGTGACTGCAGCCAGTGAAAGCCAGCATATCCTTCTCATACCTGTAGAGCTTATAATAAAACCAAACTTTATCGGGATTACTCAGTGTCTCTGCATGAGCTATACACCAAGCACATTCAAACTGGACTTGCATCTAGAAGTGAGAAATAGAGAAAGCTACTCGCCTTAAATGAAGAGCTAGGTATGGACCTCTGTTCTCCCTCATTCTAGAAACTAGAATGTTTCCCAGTTCCTCTATTGGAGCTGAATATTTCAGAGCTTTATAATTTACTCGGCAACGAAGCTTTTGTACAGAATCAGGTAGGTCATTGTTAGCGAGCCGGGAATCTGTGTGGGTTAAGTACATTACGATATGTTGTTTCAACAACGGAAGGACCTCTTTCTTGTAGTAACCAACCTGTAACAAGGAATTTTATATTCTATTACAGAGGGCCTTCTTGAAAACAGTTGTATGCAAAAGCTAGTGAACCAGAGGACCCCGATAATAACCAAATAGCAAGAAAGCAATCTTGACCTTAGACCACGATATGGGTGTTTTGACGAAAGGCTCGGTTCCGGCTAATTCTGGTGGCAGCGACTCAACTATGTGAATATCATCCTTCAACTCCTCAATGAAGTGTTGCCAATCAAATAGATCCTTAAAGCCACTGCAAACTCGGTGATATAAGGATATAAGCTAAAGAGCAGATTATAAAACCAATTAACATTCATCTATCATGACTATGGTAGAGCTTAAATTTTTTATCTTTAGAACAAGATGACTTCTTTAATTGTTTAATTAGGTGAAATCTACAGAGTGCTTAACAAGTTACATGCTTGGTAAGGGCATGAGAATCATCAAATTTCTTAATTAGGTTAGGAACTAGCCTGTCATCTGCCCAATATGAGCTGTGGTCAAGTGAGGGAAGCACCAAAGTTGCCTTCATAATTTTAGCCACTGCAACCATATCACATATCTGCATTCTAAAATAGTTAAACGCATCAGCCTAGAACTTATAAACAGAAGATAACTAGAGAAACAATGAGAAAACACAAAAGCCTGACCCCAAATCTCATTTGGTTTAGTCCTCCATTAGCATTTATAAGAAGGTAGCCATTCGTAATAGCACCTAACTCTGCAGAAAATATGTACTCATATGGTAAGAACTCAAAGAAGACAACAAAAAATTTAGAGTTTGCTAAGCTACTAAAAGGACTAACAGTTTATATTGCATACTTTTTCGGCTCCTTGAACTGTCAATGCACTGCGAGAAATTTCCACTCTCAGGTTTTGCCCAAACACCTGAATACTGAATGAAGAATAGAGGAAGATTTCAGTAGCAAGATATACGAGAGTAGGGAATGAAGCTGCAAGTTAATCAACTTGTTCCCAATGAAGCAGTGGAAGAAAAGAAGATACGCAGAGATAAAACATACTTCAACTACACTGTTTTGGTCAGCCACCACGTGAGAAGCAACCATAACCAAAGTTGGATCAGCATCATTCCCTCCATCTTTATAGATATAATCATGGGAGCTATGATCAAGTAGATTTACTCGGGGGATTGAGTTGGATAAATCCTAGAAAAAATAACCAAAAGTCATGTAAGAAGTTTAATCTCCTTATCCCATCTTCCAAAGCCACAAATTTCAACAAGGGAAACATACACGTTCAACACTACTAACATCAAATATGCAAAGATTCTCTAATCAAGCAGCACTCAAGATGGAAAATTAGAAACACACATCCACATTGGGGCAACATCAAAACGCAATATACGAATTTGTAGAAACAGAAACAAAGGCCAAACACATATAAAACGCAACAAGAGCTTCCTAAGCCAGAATCAACAAATGTTCAAGTAGAGAAACAATCTAAACACTACTAGCGTCAGAAATGTGAACTAAGCAGAGTTCTCTAGTAGCAGAAACAAAGGCCAAACCTGATCAGAAGCAGCGCCATCAATAGCAGATCCAAGCCAACCAGTAGCACAAATCTTGAAAACACCCATAAACAAACAGACACCACAGAAAGCAAAAAACATCCAATGACCAAGCTTCTTCCTCTCCTTCAAACTAAAATCCGAAACGACGGATCCCATGGGCTTCCTCAACAAGCCTTTCACAACTCTCTCTCTCAACTGACCATACGTCTGATGCTTCCTATTGACAGCAGAATCAAATCCACCACTCGGATCTGAGCCCGAGCCGGAAACAATCTCTGATCTAGGTGAATTAAGAGGCAGATCGATCTCGTGATGAACTCTCAAAGTGGAGGAGGTGTTGTTGTTGCTGCTGTTATCAACAACACCACCACCACTGACACCGACGTGACTAGAACCCCCAGAACCGCCGCGTTTGAAGGATTGAGCACGGCGGGTCATGGGACCGGAGAAGCGAGGGCTATTGACATGTTGAGGGACGCCATCGCCACCGTCGTTGTGGTGGAGGTGGTGGCCCATCTCGAGCTCTTCTTCGATTGTTGCTATCTTTTTTATGAAAAAGACGAAGACGAAGAGGAAGATACAAAATGGTGTTTGTTGTTGTTGAGGGCTCTTCTTCTTTATCTTTTTTTTTTTTTACTTTGTTTGCCAAAATTCTTCAATTGTCGTCTCTGACTTGTTTTTGTTTGTTAGATTCATTCAAGTGGGAAACTGAGATTTGAGAGAGTCTCCATTTTTGTGTGTTCTATTTAGTATAATTACTTTTTTTTTTCTTCAATAATATTTTAGAAAATTGAATTTTTATTGGAAAAAATGGAGGAGCAAATAAATACCAGTTTGCCAAGCTGTGGCCACCAAGGGGAAGAATAAAAAGTATCTGTTGTGAACTATATTATAAGCTTCTAGGGAACAAGATGTTTATTATAAGATGAATCAAAAGAAAAGATATCTAGAGAGATGAGTGTATAGATTTGAGAGAGAAAACTAGAGAGAACCTAGAGAAAAACTTAGAGATATACAAAGACTTTTCACTATTTTTCTCTTCTACATGACTCCTATTTATAGAGGGAGGAGACAAAGACAAGGGTAGAAAAGTTGGTGACAAGTGGTGTACAAGTGTCACAAGTATTACATGCAATGCATGAATGAAGACATTTCTTGTGATGGATAATTACACTAATTTTATAACACTCCCCCTTAAGTATCCATCACCAATGGTGAGTTACACACTGCCTCATTAAAAACTTCATCATGGAAAAACCCAGTGGAATAAAAACCATGACAAGAGAAAAAGAGTACAGTATTGTAAACTCCCCCTCGAAAAATCTTCATAGATCTCATAGATGCCGCATTCCAATACTCTGAATATGCTTTCGGAATGTTGAAGTAGGAAACACCTTTGTAAACATGCTTTATAGTTCCCAACGAATAGTGATGCAATCTCTCCCTTCATTGGCATTCTCCGTCGAGGTCGATCTTTTGCGTGTCATCTGCTGTCTCGTTAAAAACCTTGTCATGGAAAAACCCAATGGGATAAAAACCATCATAAGGGAAAAAGAGTACAGCCACGCGAATCATCATATTCTCTCCCTTATTTAAGTAACTCTGTTACATTATTACTTGAGTAGATGGACTGTCTATCAACTTCTTTATCCTTCTCGAATTCTTGAGTGTAAGAGAGGAATATGTCTTGTGTTGTCGTTCTTGGTGTAGCTTCCTTTGATTTAGGGGACATATGCAACAGAGTCTTCAAATAGAGTTGTTGTCTTTATGTTGCTTCTTGTTAATGGGTCTTCAACAAGCATTAACTAGTTGATGCTGATTGAACCCTTCATGCAAAGTTCTTCGCCAACATGTTACGAGGCTCCCGTCTTTGGCAGGTAACTATTGGTTGACGTTCGAGCATCATCTGAGCCATTATGGATTCTCGATATAGCATATGAAGCGCAATTATTTTGGCATGACTTGAATAAACGACGACCAAAGTCTGTCACTAAAACGTTCTGAAGTCGCTGTTTTGCGATATATCTTTATATACATCCGATATAAATCTTCCATCTACAAAAACAACAAGACCAAACTCGGGGTTTCTAAAATATAGTAAGTCCAAGTTAATCATACCTTTGCAATAGAAGATACGTTTTAACTCATCTCAAAATCTACTCATAGAGAATGAGTTATATGCTGCAAAAAGATTAGTAGAAAATGCTTATGCAAAATTCATAAGATATATGAATGCTCGTCAGCATTTATACATGATCTTAATTATATGAATATATTTATATATATATATATATATATATATATATATGTGACTTCTTTTAGAAGTGACTAATATAACATCTATTTCGATAGATGTTTCCAAGATCTTTTATTTCAAGTAATCCTTAAGGGTTTCAAGATCTTTTGAATATGTTAATTCCAGTTGTTGCATCTCATATTCTTATCAGATCTTTCTCGCAGCTCTCGCGATTTTTTGGGATCCTAGGTCGTTTAATGACGCTGTAAATGATTAACATTACCAGATGATTGAATAATATAGTTGTACTTGGATATTATTGGAAGTGTTATCTATTAGATAATAAAGCTCTTGAATGTAAATGGATCTTCAAGATTTAACTTGCAACTGATGACTCACTTGAGCTGTCTAATAAGACTTATGTATCTTGTGATGTATGAAAATTGGCGAGACATATATCAGACATTGATTACAATGACACATTTCTCTCTCATTGCTAAAATAGTGTATACTAGATTTTAACCCGCGATACACCGCGGGAAAATTTTTTAACTAAAATTTTTAAATTTATTTATTTATTATTTTTTTCTTTTTTTTGTGTTTATATTGTATAATTGTATTTTGAATGTTAATTCTAGGATTTCACCCGTATACCACACAAAATGATTTGTTTTTTACAGTCGTAATTAAATCAACTTTATTTACTATTTTTAGATTCAACCCATTAATACATATACAATAAAATATTAGTCTAGTTACAGGAAAAAAATCCTAAATTATCATATATATTACATGATTATCATGTTCACATATTACTCTATTTAATCATTACAAAGTACATAGAACATTTAATAGTCACTTTGGAATCAATTAAACAATTATCATTCACCAAAAACTATGAACAACTTCGCCAAACTCATCTCTTTCTTCTCTCCTCTTCCAACATATTTTCCTACTCTCTGGCCTCAACATAGGCCCCTTTAATTTACTCCCAATTGTTTGAAAAGATATACAAATGGATCAAAGCAAAACCCTGGGGTGTACCAAAAACCAAAAAACTTGGTAAGTGCAAAAAGATAGTATATATACAATAATAAATATAAAGAGGATACCTAGAAAGGTGAGCAGCTCACCGTGTGCTGAACTCAGAATTGGTTTCTTTCTCAACATGCATTTGTGACATAAGTACATAACTACATGGAGTCCAAAACAAAAAAATAGTGTAGATATGAAATAAATCAAACAAAAAAAAAATTTTGATTATCCACTAACCGAATTGTTGCATGTTCACGTGAAACCAAATCATTTTTTTTCAAATAAATGGATTTTAAACCATCTAAGATAAAAAAGAAGGGTATCAGAGATGAAAAAAAGAAAGCATAAACATTTTGTACCAATAAATTAATAAAGGAATAAGTGTGCAGCTGTTTATCGCCAAAACCAAATCAAGTGTCTCAACCGGGAAGGTTACTTCAAGTGTATGAATTAATGCATTTTTGTATTGCTATTGAGACGTTATTTATATAGTTCTTTGAAGATGGTAAAATTATATGTGATATGAGATCGAGAATCTATTGGTAAGCAAGCAAAAAATCTAAAAATATATATGGCAATTTTGAATTAATGCAAAAGGTTTACCATCTTGTGTTTAGCTATGCGGATGTAGGTTTTGGTTGTGGGTGTTGTCTTTCTCTTTTGAAGTTGATATTTATAATTGAATAAATGCTTGTTGAGCAAGGTGTCAAACGATCCTTAGCAATAAACACGAGATTTTTCTGTATGCCTAATGGAGTTGTGAGAATATTGCAGAACTATATTTAGTTTCTAAAGGAGATATGTACAGAAATAAATGTATTTATTGCTTACAAAGTTATATATTTGCTAAAATGTGATTTTCTTAATTTTGGTTCTCGTGTTTAAGGACATTATCTACGTCATAATAATTTTTGAGATTGTAATCTTTTGTTTCTCAAAGTGGGTCGATTTACATTAAACATATCATAAAGATGTATTAAATAAGTTTTGAGCATTTATTCTCGATCTCTTAAATGATGGTATCAAGCTGTGTATGGCAATAAGCATTAATAAATTTGAACCATTCCTATAGTTCCATTAATTGAGTTAATTCGAAATGTTAGTTTAGGAAAATCTGTAGGGATTAATTTAGTAGAAATGTTATATTAGGAAAATCTGGAGGGGTTAATGTTGCAAAAAAACAAATTAAATAAGTTAAACTTCAAGGGCATAACACAAAATGTAATTCAAAAATATTAATATAGACTAGATTTTAACCCGCGGTACACCGCGTGTATATAGTTTTATTATCATTTATATTTTATATTCTATTTGTTTGTTAAATATTGAATATTTTATAAATAGAAAAATGCCTAATTTTCCGGCCGCTTGTGCGACTAAATTTTTATATTAATTTTTTAACCTGTAATATACTATATGACCATTTGTTTATTATATTTAGTTTGTTTTGTTTAGTGTTTGAGATTCTATTTCGATTTTTAATTATTTTAACAAAAAATAAGGGATCTAAATACATAAAAAATCATTTATATGATATGATTAAGTCACATTTTTCTAATGAATTAATTATTTTACACAATTTTAGGTAAAACAAATTGATTTTATATGTCAGATATTATAATATTTATAGTGTTGGAAAATAATAAAATGAGGATTTATGTTAGCACATATTTAATAATATTTTATTAATTTCAACATGTCCTTTTCATAACCACATTATGTATTATTTAAATTTTTTTAATTTTACATATTCATAATATTTTAAATTTTATTAAATATATATATATATATATTAATTATAATATTTAAATAATTAGGAATCGAAGTTCTTCTTACGTTAAGAATCAAAACTCACAGGTTTGGAATATATATATATTAATTGTAATATTTAAATAATTAGGAATCGAAATTCTTCTTACGTTAAGAATCAAAACTCACAAGTTTGAAAAATAAAATGGAAAATATATCATAGTTTATGTTCCTATATAATATTGATTGCTGTTTTTTTTTATTGGTTGGAATGAAATGTAAAATATTTAGGAAACAAAATCTGAAATGATGTTATTTTTGGAAAGTTTTTAGGGATTAATTTTGTAAATAAGATTTTAAATATATATAACTTCAAGGGTAAAACACCAAATGTACTTCAAAAATGTTAATATATATATATATATATATATATTTTGTTCAAATAGCTACAACGCATAATTGAAAACTATATAAAAACGAATGTTTATATAATATTTTTCCTCATAGAAACC
Organism: Camelina laxa; assembly: GCA_024034495.1. Lineage (NCBI taxonomy): Eukaryota > Viridiplantae > Streptophyta > Magnoliopsida > Brassicales > Brassicaceae > Camelina > Camelina laxa. The sequence goes on along the minus strand of CM043880.1, from coordinate 27,385,604 downwards.
TTGATGAAGAAGTGAACATAAAGCCCCTCTTGGTTTTCACATACCGTCTTCCAATAATGTTTGTAAGTTCTAAATATTTTTAAAAGTTTTGAAAATAAGCACGGTAGTGCTAGTTTTCCAAGCTTCTCGATACTTCGCTTACCTGTGGATTTTTCGAATCTCTCTACGAGGTTACATACAGGATTGATCATTCATGCTTATACACTAGTTAAGTTGTAATCCACATTGCTAATAATTTGGTTTTTGAAGAACAGACAAAACACATTGAGATATAGGCCTTGACTGGTAATGACTATTACTTTTGGTCTTAGAGATTTTGATTTTTAAATTATAGTTGTAGAGAATTTGGTTGTAGATGCTTTGACTATAAAAACTTAAACTGTTAAAATTTGATTTTTTTTTTTCAACAAAAAGATCAGCTTATATTAGCCAATTGGTAGGAAAATTGTTTACAAACAAAACAGGATGCAGAGATGTACGCGCTTGGCGTGCCAAAGAGTCCGCACTTACTTTTGCACTTCTTGAAACTAAAGATAAAGAGAAAGAAGAAAACTCCTCCCTGTCTACCTTTATATCCTCGAGATAGGACTTGAAAGTCGGCCAGTCTTGAGGCGAAGACACCATCTTCACCAAGTCTGAGCAATCTGAATAAAACGCCACCTCCCTATAGTCATGTCCAATCATACAACGCATAGCCCAAACAAAAGCTTCGACCTCAGCATGTAGTGGAGAGAGACTTTGACGGAAATTGGCAGCTCATTTGGAAATTGACAAGTCATTAGGAGATGAACACACCCATCCTGCACCCACGAAAGCATCACCTGCTTTCCATGATCCATCTACTAAGCACCGAAAACCTGAAGAAGATAAAGGAAGGTGACTCATAAGCCCCCTTACAGGAGGGCTAGAAGCGTGAGGTAGTGGGAAAGATCCCTCAACCTCATCCGCAGCTTGTGCTTGCAACCATGAGGACGCCTCAGCAACCACTAACTTTACAACCTCCTCCGGCTTTTCCATTTGATTCTCAAAAACTTTAGCATTTCTTGCTTTCCATATATACCACATAAGCCAAGGAAAAACAAACACCTGAGCCCCCGGATTGGTAGGACCCAAGAAATGATCCACATTGGCATACACAAAATCCGTTGGAAAAGACACTGAACCGACAGACACTTGAGCTAATGCCCATACCTGCCGAGCTGGTGGACACCGAAGAATGGCATGATTAACGGATTCCTCATCTGCCCCACATCGTGCACAAACCGAATCACATGCAATCCCCCTTCTTCGCAAATTTGCCGAGACCGAGATACAGCCGGACAAAACTTGCCACATGAAATGCTTAATCTTAGGGGGGGGGCATGGCAAAGCCCCAATCAAGGCAACATCTTCTGAATCAAAATGCTCATGAAGCACATCCAGACGCCATGAATTAGATTGGCGATCAATTAAATGAGATATTTTTAAAGAAGGGTCCTTAAAAGGTCCCTTACTCAAAGCTGGTCTTGGGGATTGAGCTGGTATCCATGGATCAGTCCATATAGAAATGGACTCACCAGAGCCAACTCGTATAATCAGTACTTTATTTACCAAAGATGTAGCTGAGACAATACTCCGCCACCCATAAGATGGAGAGTAAGAACGGATCGGTTCCATAGGAGTCGAATTACGATAATACCTTCCCTTGAAAACCCGAGCAAACAGAGAATCAGGGGCCTCAATCAGCCGCCATAACTTTTTTGCCAACAAAGCGGAGTTAAAATCATCGATGTTACGAAACTCCAGCCCACCTAACTGTTTACTACCACATAACTTCTCCCAAGCTAACCAGTGCAAACCCCCAGACTGACCCGAACTCCACCAAAAATTTGCCACAGCACTAGTAAGTTTGGATGTGACGGTTTTTGGCAAACGAAAACATGACATGACAAACGTTGGTACCGCAGTGGCAACGGACTTTATCATAACCTCCTTACCCCCTTTTGAAAGCTGTTTCGACGTCCACCCATTGGTACGACTCTGAAGTCTATCCCGAACATAGGAGAAAACTTTCATTTTAGACCCTCCTAAGCTCTCTGGTATCCCTAAATAAGAACCCATCCCGCCCAGATTCGAAATCCCAAGTACTCCTTGCATCTCCCGTTTGGCCGCTTCATCAACCTTGTGCCCAAATTGAAAAGACGACTTCTCAAAATTAATTTGTTGACCCGAGGCAGCCTCGTATTGCTTTAAAATATCCAAAATAACCCCAGATTGATCCTTATCGACTTTGCAGAAGAAAAGACGATCATCCGCAAACAAAAAATGCGTAATCGGTGGACATTTCTTAGCCACCTTAATCCCTGTGACCCGCTTATCCATTTCCGCTTTGTGAAGATTAGCGATTAGCACTTCCGTACAGAGGATAAACAGGTAGGGAGACAAAGGATCTCCCTGCCGAAGACCTCTCTCCCGTACTATCAAACCATTAGGTTGACCATTACGAAGGACCTTGTATTCAACCGAAGAAACACAGAATAAAATCCAGTTGATCCATTTTTCTGCAAAACCCATTTTTTGCAGTAACACCGCCACAAAACCCCACTCTACCCTATCATATGCCTTGCTCATGTCCGTTTTAAGTGCCATAAATTTTCCTTTACAAGACGGATTCGTCCTGAGACCATGAAACATCTCCTGAGCAATGAGGATGTTATCGGATATCAATCAACCGGGGACAAAGGCGGACTGAGTCTCCGAAATAAGGGATGGTAACACCAATTTTAGCCGATTACACAAGATCTTGGAAATGATCTTATACCCCACATTACACAGACTAATTGGACGCAATTCCGCCATCCGGGTAGGCCGTGCTACCTTAGGAATAAGAAAAATGTGTGTCTGATTTAAGCTCTTCTCGAAAATACCCTCGACAAAAAACCGATTAACCATAGCTACCAGATCATCCTTAACAACCCTCCATGCCTTCTGGTAAAACAAAACAGTCATGCCGTCGGGCCCAGGAGCCTTGTCCTGATGCATCAAAAATAGAGCCTTTTGTACCTCCGCCTCCGTAGCCGGGGCAGTTAAGCGCATATTTACCTCATCCGAAATGACTGTGGTGATCTCCGATAATGCCGTCTCAAAGTTAGCCGGATTAATCAAGTAAATAAATCCTCGAAATAAGAAACCGGTATTGCAAATGTCAGCGTCCTTTGTAGACCAATTATTATTCCGAGCATACAAACCAATAATACGATTACGTGCACGCTTCTGTTTCGTTTGAGCATGAAAATACTTCGTATTTTGATCCCCCACTCGCATCCATCTATTTCGGCTTTTCTGGTACCAATAAATTTCCTCATCGATATTAGCCTGCCGCAGACGAGTAGTTAAATCCGAAATGACACTCGGCTCAGCCGCATCATCTGCTTGAACCACCTCCAACTGCCTCTTAAGATTGTCGATCACATCTCTACCAAAAGGAACAAGCGTTTTACGCCACCGCGATATCTCCCGTCTACACCGCACCAGCTTACTCACAAAATTATCCTGACCCGGATCCTGATTTGAATCCCCCACCCAACCCTGTGAAATTGCATCCATCAAACCCTCTTTACCAATCCAACGTCGATCAAACATAAAACACCGGCGACCACGCGGCTAGCCAGGAGAGGTGCATGATGAGAAGCAATCCTAGGCAAATACTCTGTGACCGTATCCGGAAACAACTCATGCCAGTCCTCATTTCCTAAAGCCATGTCTAACTGACAGCTTAACGGCTTCTTATCTCGCCACCCCCGCCAGGACAAAAAATCTCCAAGATAAGGAAACTCCAAAAAACCACAATCCTGAATCAGCCCATTAAAAGACCGAAACGAGGATGCGTGACGAAGCTTACCACCACGTTTTTCATGATTCCCGGTTAATTCATTGAAATCCCCTAAGATAAACCAAGGCGTGGACCGGGTAGAGTTGATCCGTAAAAGGCGTTCCCAAACCAGCTCACGGTTCTTTGGAACCGGATCCCCATAAACAAAGGTTAAATTGAAAATCTGATTATTATAGACAGCCTCAATATCAATTAATCTATTAGATTCCATTAAGATTGAAACATTAAAATCATCTGCATTATAAAAAAAGGCTAACCCTCCACTACAGCCAATCGGTTCAACCGTTTTTAAATTCTTATAGCCAAAATGGCCTACAAATTGTTCCAAAAAAGAAAAAGATTGCTTGGTTTCCATAAGAAATAAGAAATCTAGCCTATTTTTATTCCATAAATCTCTATGATGACCAATTGTGGCCTTATTACCAAGCCCTTGACAATTCCAACTCAAAATATTCATTTAACAACATTAGGTTTCGGTGGTTTTTCCCCACCAATGCTGCCCTTGACCCCTTCCTGAGCCTTTGGGACACCAGTATATGAACCCTGTGGGGGACGACGACGAGGTGACAGAAGCAGATTTGCATTACGTTTCTTCGTGCTAACCCCTCGAAGTACTAACCCACCCTTCCCCTTTTTCCCTTTCTCACCAGCCGGCAAAGAAGTAAAGTCAACCTGCGCCTCGCTGGAATACCCATCCTCACCACTATCTTGAACCTCCGCCTCTGACCACAACCCTTGAGCAGAAGCCAAACCCTCCTCTTCCTTGGAATCGCCATCCACGACCATGTCAGAATCCTCCTCAACTACATCTGACTCCATAGCAGCACTAGTAGGACCACCAAATGACAGATCGTCTCCCTTAGCTGCATCCTCTGGCAAGATGTCCTCAGACTGCATTGGAATCCCCCCGCTAACCCCATTGGCATCATGCTCCTCCGCTCGAAGAGCGCACCCTAAAACCTCCTTCTGCAGACCAATAGAGTTCGCTAGATCCTCTTGGGCCTCCACAACATCTGTACCAACCGAAGCAGAAGTGCAGGTATCTGTATTACCCACAACTACCTCATCAGAGGAACCCAGGATTTGACCCTCCTCGGGGAGATCCGTAACAATAGCAGGCTCACTCAAAGGCCCTTCCTCACCCTTTGAATCCTGAAATAAAGCTTTCTTCACAATCTTTTGTTTCTTGTGATCCTCCACTGTCTCCCTTACCGCCTCAGACACTGGAGCCAAGTTTGGAACAGAGGGCTGTCGTGACTGACCTCTGGGCACACCATTTCGCCCCCGAGTTTCCTGAGGAATCCCCGAACTAGTAGAACCCTTCGACGCCCCCTTATTACGTGAAGAAGCACCTGAGTTATGGTCCATTCTGAACTTAACACCTCCAGAGTGGGACCCCTTATGACTTCCCTTAGCAAAACCAGTATGACCGGCACTCTTTCTCGAGTCTACCAGTAAAGCTCCCTTATAACTCATGTGAGCACCCTTGTCACTCTCCTCCTCGGGGCCAATATAACGACCTCCGCGAGACACCTCCTTGGATAAGGGACAATCCACCTCATCATGACACAGACTAAAACAGGATTTGCACCAACCATATAGCCGTTCGTAAAACAGCTTCACAACTGTGATCTCCCCATTGAAAAACTCGATATCCACTTCAAAGCAAAGAGGTTGGAGCCCATCTATTGTAACTTGCACTCTCCCTCTGTCAATATCGACTTCCTCAACCACCCCAATGTCTGAACCGATATCCCTAAAGGTAGGTTCTGCCCAGAACTGAATGGGGACATCAGAGACCCTGACCCAAAACTTCAGAGAAGACGGATAAGCAGGATCTACAACTGGTGCCCGCCGCACCAAGGAAACCATCCAGGAATCAAAATGGAAAGGCTCTTTCGACAAAACCGCAGCAATATCTGTCTCCTCATCGAAATCAAATTGAAATTTACCTGAACCTAAATCCGCACCTGCAACCCTCCCCTCGACCTGCCATATGCGCGGCATCATCAGAAGCAAGGACTTCATGTCTTGCTGTTTTGGATTAAAACAACGACCAATCAGGGTCTTGGAATAACCAGCAATAAGGGCTGAGTTATCGAAATAGGATATCTTAACCTTACGTTGTGGACGAGCAACACCCTCCTTCTGACCCGCCAAACCCTTACCCAAAAGCCCAACTTGAGACATGTCAACCCAGAAAAGCACACACCAAACACGCAAGAAAGCAGAAAGCTGCGCAGACAAACCAGACAAGAAGAACAAAAGAAGGAACCCGATGTAGAGATGCAGAACACCGCCTACTCCTTTTAACCCTTTATACCGAAAGACACAATCTTGATTAATTTGGATCCAGATCATCAAATTAATTAAAGGAGATTCGTCCCGCAAGTATCGCATATCAAACCCCAGGAAGAGAGGAAAACATATCACCCTGACAATCTCCACCAAATCGCGAATCCTCCCAGATTTCCCATCACCGAATCGAGCCCATTGATGTGCAGATCTCTCTACCACCCCGATACTGGAGCCAATTAAGGAAATGAAATACTCGAGAAGATCTCCATACCAAACCCCGATACCCAAGATCCACCGAAATCTCCCAAACCATTCCAACCTCACCACAATTGATCGACCACCACAAGTACCTTCCTCCCCCCATAGGTGTCGGAAAACCAGTAATAACCCCCAGTGACCACCCCGAAACCACACCCAGACCATTCGGATTCTAGAACCCTAGAAGATTCGCCGCCATCGCTCTTTCTCTCGTCGACTTAATTGGTTAATAGTTGTTAAAATCTGATTGTTTACCAACAACTTTTAAATTGTAACTGTTATTTATTATTATAATTATTATATATCAATAATAAGTATAATTATGTCAAAAATTAATTTATATATCAATTTAATGACAAAAATAAATTTTAACACAGAAAATTTAAAGCTCAATATGTTACTTTTATCATTGAAATATATATATATATATATATATATAAAGTTAACTTTGCTCACTTCTCCTTCCTCCACATCAGCATTCATCTAATCAATTTTTTTTTTGCATAAACAAATACTATTTTTAATATTCATTCATTGCATATTTATTACTTATAATTAATAATAATTAAAAATAAATAAAAAACGAATTAACTAAAATTAATTAAATTTTAAAATAGTATAAACAATAATATAATTTTTTAGTAAATAATAAAAATAATAACTATCCAAAAATGAATTAAGTAAAATAAATGAAAATTTTAAAATAGTAAAAATAATACTACAAATTTTTTTTAGTAATAATTTTATTATTAAATTATAACAAAAAATGATTATTCCAAAATTTAGAATGGGTTAATGAGTTTTAGAATGTAAGTAAGATTTTAATGCATTGTGGAGTAAAAACATGTTATGTAATTGTATTTATAAAAATCTAAACATGAAAATAAAATCGAAGTGAAACATTAGTTTCTAATAAACATATACCATAAAAATTTATTATTAAATTTTACTTATAAAAAAAAGAAAAGATTAATTATTTAACTTAACTTAACTTAAAAGTTTTGATCTAAAACAAAGACATTGTAAGGGGCACACTTTTTTTTGGGAAAACAATGAAAAAGAATTTTGAAAAAATAATATATCTAAAGTAACAAAATCAATAGTTAGGAAATATAGAAAAAATGATATATAAGCCGTTAAAAAAATGGCATGTGATTTGTGTAAGGTATATTATCAACTGGAGCTACAATTTTATAACATGATAGAAAACATCTATAACAAATATAACTTATATATATATATATATTATCAAATGCTTTTAACCCAAAACATTGGCAAAAACAATATATTTAAAGTACACTATGATTTTTTTGAGAAGACGAAGCTGGGTTGCATCACAAAATTAACATTTGCAAATAACATATGAGATTTTAGAAAAATATGTAACTTGGATTAGTGATTAGATATTCATTGTGGAGTTTAAACGTTCATCATTTAAGCATTCTTGACTTAGTCGGAAATTCTATTATGACAGAAGATGCTTTTGACAACCTCATTGTAGCGACATATCACTAAAACTGTTCATGAAACTTTTTATATTCACATTTAATGTAGGATATCGATACATTTAAATGGTCTCTATAATTAGGTCAATGAACGATATTGACGTTAGAACTTTTAAAATTATGAATATGGAATGAACTCTTTTAAAGATAAAAGGTCAGAAGATTGTCGACAATATATGTTATATATAGATTAGTACAGCATTTATATAGATTTATCTTTTAATCTTCAAATTATATTCATATTCAATTATTCTTATTGATAAAAATTTTAAACAAAAATCCCACGTAAAATCGCAAATAGATATAACAAAGAAATATTATCTTTAAAAATATATCTGTTTTATATCACTGAGTAAAGTAAATTTAGTATTTAAATAGATTTATACTCAAAAATTGAAATGATTATATTTGAGCTCAACAATTTCTATTAATAAAAAAGATTTTAAATTAAAATCCCGCGCATGCGCGGGTACAAATTCTAGTATGTTAATAATAAATATAAATTATGTTAGAAATGAACTCATGTAAGAAACTTAATGACAAAATAAATATTATTTATGATAAAAAAAAAATATGAAAATTATGCAAGTCTTTAGGGAAAATCCCATAGAATAGGTTTTAGTTTGTTTTGAAATTTAAAACAATTATTATAGTGATTATGAACAATTTTTTTTTCATAAACTCTTTATCACTATCATTAATGATGATAATAAAAATAAAAATAAAAATTATTAAAATGGTTCTAAAAAAAAGAAAAAATGAGAATAATTAATTTATAAAAATAAAATAGTTAAAATATATATTTTAACTTGTGGAGAACTTTTAAATAGAATGGGGAAAGAACAAAATAAAAATTTTATACTTCTTTTATTTTAAAGCCTTGTTTTGAGAACCTAACATTTTATCTCAGGCAAAATATAAAATCTGAACCTACAGTAATTCACAAAGTTTAAGTACCGTAAATTATACATGTGATCGCCCCGACACTAGTTCCACCAGGCTCTACCGTCGTGTAAACATGTGGCGCCTGCTCAATCCGTGCTACCTGCTGCACCACATGTTGCACCGCTGCCACTGCCATCTGCTGCAACTTGGGACACTTGGGCTTGATGTGCCCAGACTCCCTGCAATGATAGCATACACGAACTGCTGCCGTCTGAGCAGTCCTCTGGGGACAGCTAGCTACCTTGTGATCCATGCTCCCACACCCGAAGCACCCTACACCACTCGGTCTCTACGTAGCCTCCCACACTTCCTCTTGGTTCCTTGTGGAGGCTTGCCGCCCTTGCTAGAACCTCCCTGATGCTGAGCCGTCCTAGGCTGAACTACTGGATTAACTGTCACTATCTGTGCCCGGATATCCTCCTCAATCTTTGCCGCAGCCTCAACCAGCTCTGCACGCGAAGAATAACTCTGTCCTGTACAGTAAACCTCCTGATATGGGCCTCCTCAGACTCTATAGCCCGACCCCCATAAGACAGAAGTCGACTGAACTCCAAATCCAGCTCCCGCACTGACTGTGTCCCCTGAGAAAATTGCAGAAACTGCACCTCGAATCGGTTCAATGCCTCTCTCGGAAAATACTTGCGGTTGAAATCTTGCACAAAGTCAGCCCAAGTCATCTCCCTCTGCACCCTCCTAGCAGCCACTGTTCTCCACCACACCTGAGCATCACCAGTCAAATGGTGGACCCTTATGTCCACCCAAAACTCCTCAGGACATCTCAGAGTCTGGAAGTTACGTTCCACACTCGTCCTCCACGCATCTGCAGCAGTAGGATCTGTACCACCCGAAAACCGTGCAGTATCAATGCCACGCATCTCCCTCAACGTAGACACATAATGAGAATGCGCTCCCCCAACCGCAGCCACTGACTACTGCTCCTCCGCCACCACTGGTGGCACTACCTGAGCCTGAGCCAGTACCACCACTAGCAACCGCTCCAACAACTGCGCTAGCAAAGCCACAACATCAACTCCAGGGACTCCACCCGCTGGGACTCCCACACCCGGGACCCTAACATCACTGGCCACTCGAGCACCAATACCACCCCCTCCGGCCACACTCATGGAATCCTCCTGGACAGCCTGCGACTCGCCAACACCCTCAGCTGTCACACTCTGGTCTGCAGTCTCACTAACCACCGGGCATCTGCCCCTACCACGACCACGTCCGCGTCCAACGACCACCTCCGCGTCCAACGACCACGTCAGCGTCCACAACCACGTCCGCGTCCCCGACCACAACCAGCAACAACATCACCTCTAGCCATCTGCACTACCATGAACAGAAGACTAAGCAAGCAATTATAAAGAACACAAAAACATAACTCACCGTGGAATCACACAGTAGGCTTGAAGAGGATGTTCTAGGACTCCATGCCATACACAATTGACTAACTCACATAATCAATCAAACATGCAATCCCAAACATCAGCAACAAAAACCTAGTGAACCCGTACCTAGAACCGTAAGGGATCTGATACCAAACTGAAACGTCCCGACCTGTTTCTCTTTTTTTTTTTTAAATAAAAATAAATATAATATAATAATAACTAAGTCAGTGGTCTCATATCCACTAGCTCTAACCACAATCACACCCAACAGCGGATATAAAATAATACCAATAAACCATATCTAATAATAAATAACCAATATTCCAAAACATAACAAATATCCAATAACCAAACAGCAGAAAACATAGAACCAACAACCTAGCAATGTTCTAATGACCCAACTCTAGCAACCTAGCAATGCCAGACAACAACCAATCGCGTCTCTAGAACATCCTCCTCTTCATTTCCTTGATTCCACGATCACACTTTGCCTTTACCTGCACCACAAACACAAATTGAGATGAATGAGTATTTTATAAACATTCAGTGAGGCAATCCTCCCATCTACTGGGCTATACACACAAGCAACTGAGGATTTCTCTGATTTGCTTGTTTATGTGTTATTAGGCTTGTTAGAACGTTAATTTGGACTTAGTGAAGCTTTCTGGTGGTTTGGGATCGAGTTTGATGGTTGTAGGAACGAAGATCTGGCGAGAAGCTTCGGGGAAAATTGATGCTCAGCATGTGCATCGGTCGATGCATTTTGTGCGTCGGTCAATGCAAGTGCGAGGACGGAGCGGCTTGACTAGGAGCGTCGGTCGATGCATGTAGGTGTGTCGGTCGATGCAACTAGGGTTTTGCGTGAAATGTCGAGCATGCATCTGTCGATGCAATCTTGCATCGGTCGAGGCATCCCCTGTTGGTGTCGCTCAATGCATTGTTGGCGTCGGTCGATGGAGTCCTGATTTGTTTGTTGATTGTTGTTTGTTGATTAGAGAATCTTATTGCTTGTGTGTATAGCCCAGTAGATGGGAGTATTGCCTCACTGAGTGTTTATAAAATACTCATGCATCTCAATTTGTGGTTGTGGTGCAGGTAAAGGCAAAGTGTGATCGTGGAATCAAGGCGATGAAGAGAAGGATGTTCTAGAGACTCGATTGGTTGTTGTCTGGCATTGTTAGGCTGCTAAAGTTGGGTCATTAGAACATTGCTAGGTTGCTAGTTCTATGTTTCCTATTATTTGGTTATTGGATATTTGCTATGCTTTTGGAATAATTGGTTATTTAATTATTGGATATTGTTTGTTGGTTTATTGGTATTATTTATTTTCGCTGTTGGGTGTGAATGTGGTTAGGGCTAGTGGATATGGGACCACTAGCTTAGTTTATTATTATATTATATTTATTATTTATTTAAAATAAAAAAACGGGTCGAGTCGTTTCACCAAATCTCTGAGCTTGAAAGATTCCTTAAGTTGAGAGTTAAGATGGTCTGCAGCTTCATCACTATTGTTTGAAACAATAATGTCATCAACATAGACCAAGACCAAGACAATGAGAATAACATAACCATTAGCGTGGGGAAGGAATGAAGTTGTGGCCTTGGTTAAATAGATTGCATGTCCACCGCTAAACAGATAAGGCAACTGTGGTAGGCCAAGTAACTACGCTAGGAAAAAATGAATTAATGAAACTTCTTGTAAGGTGTTGATTGGTTCTCCCTATATCACCTGCAAACGCTGCATTTGCGGTTTGTTGCGGTTGGTAGCGATTGGAATTAATCAAAGAAATTGTTGCGTTTGCGGTTGGAATCAATCAAAGAAATTGTTTTCTACCGTTCTAAGTCGCTCAAAACTGTCAAATTCCAAAAGCTCCTTACGTTTGCGTTTTCGGGAGGTTGAAAAGGAAAGAAAAAAATCACATAAGTAATAAATCCAAAATATGTTCAATTAATTCTGAACACTACTCATCCTCTTTAAATTTTCCAACTTAAAATTTCTAATATGAATAATAATTTGTGTTTCATCAAAAATTTCTTTGTTTCTTTTTTGAATAATTATTTATAGAGTCTCTTTAGTACTAATGTTATTTTTTGTACTTCTTCTGTCCTATTATATAATTTTTTTAGCTAAAGACACAAAATTGAAAAACAATAAATATTTTCTTATTTACAAATATTCAACCAATAGAAAAATATATTGCAGTTTTTTTAATAGTCATAAACTATTAAACTAATATCTAGTGTACATAGAAACATAAAAAAATCTTCTAAAATGGAACTATTAAAAAGCTTAAAAAGACTTATATAATTTTTTTTGGTAATTTTTTGTTTAACCGTTATCGCACCGATGATCAAATAGTCATAAATCTCCTGCAAACACACTTATTTTACACCGGTAAACTAATCGTTCAAAATAATTAACAAGAAATCGTAATTGTCCACTTCAACAAACTTTTGCAACCGCAATCGCAAAAGTACGTTACGTTTGAACCAGTCAGACCCTAAAAGAAGAGTACCAAGACCAAGTTAAGGCGAGACGAACGTATCATGACATGCTCAAAGTGCAAGGAAGAAAGACACAATAAGTTAGGATGCAAAAACCGAATGTATTAGTCTAAAGCTAAAAGGGTAAACCAAGGAAAGAACTCGTTAGTTCCCTTTCTTTTAAATCAATTTTATTTTCAGTACAGGAAATTGGGATCTTAATAGCACCTAAATAAAAAAGTACCAGGGTTAAAATCTAGTGGTAAGTTAAATCAAGTAAAGAAGTTCAGTATATATACCGGCCACGCATGACTTTGAACAATCATCTACTATCTATTTGTAATATATACGATGATTCCATAAATGAAAAGAACAAATTCCTTACATTTATGACCGTGCCTGCCTATAAACAGACTATTCGTGTATATATTAAAATGAAATTTCGTTATACAATATTGTAAAGTGGATTCGTATTACCAGGAACAAACAATTAACGCAAGTAGAAATTTATGGTAGGGTGGTGGTTAAGCGGTAGTTAGGCTATAATAAAAGCTCTATCATTGGCTCATGCTCAAAATTAATTAAACAAAATTTTCAAAAAATAAATAAGTCGTGCGTATTTGCAGTACTATAAATAAATATTAAAGACAAAACTAATTTCCACCGCACTCGAAATTGTATAATTTATATCTTTCTCTGGTCCTCCTTATAGTAAAGTTAGAATTTAGAAATTAGAAGCGTTCAGACAAATACACATATACTTTTTTGTCCGTATAGCTAGAGAATTATGTAATAAGAATATGTAGATCTTTGCGGTAGGTTCAACAGTTGAAGTCTCCGAGCCAATCTTCATCGTCGCCATGGTGGTGATAAGAAGTGAAAGGTCTATTGAGATCGAGATTACCTTGAGCAGGAACCAAATCTCCCAAAATCTCCTCAGACGAAACAAGAGATGTTACGTTTCCACAGTCCAAACAATCAAAATCGATCAAATCCGGAAATAAGAACTCCGACTGGATCCTATCGAAATCAAATTCGAGAGCTCCCATCAACGAAGATGACCCACCTTGATCCATCTCTTGTTCTTTCAAAGGAAGTGGACTGATACTACTCTGCTTCTGAAGAGATAGATCCGAGAGGAGAAGAGCCTTCGAGCACCTCATCGCCTTCGTACGTATAACACGGACACTGTTCTCGTTCTTGGTCGAATGTTTTATACGTTTCGGTTGGTTGGTTTGAGTTTTGGGAAGTCTTTTGCGGAGGTTTGAGTTCCAATGGTTTTTTATTTCATTGTCTGTTCGGCCTGGAAGCCTCCCAGCTATCAACGACCATCTGCGTTAATTAGTTACCATGTCACGTTACAAATAATTTTAGTACAAAAAGAAAAATTATTATGTGTTTTGGTGAAAACCTGTTTCCGAGGAGATGATGAAGACGGATTATGAGTTCTTCTTCATCAGGTGAGATGTTTCCGCGCTTTATCCCGGGTCTTAAGTAGTTCTTCCACCGGAGTCTACAGCTTTTCCCACATCTCTTGAGCCCTTTTATGGGTGCAAAAGACAATTATTATACGTACGTAGAAGATGTAACTATGGATAGATACAAAGATAGATTCGTACCAGCTTGGTTTGGGAGAGTGCTCCACTTGCCTTCACCATGAGTCGTGATGTAATCTCTTAAGGTCTTGTCTTCATGATCAGTCCAAGCTCCTCTGTTTAACTCCTCTCTCTTCAGAGTACTAGTCGCTCTCTTTCCCATTCTCTCTCTTGTGGTTGTGGTTGTGGTTGGTACAAATTGTCTTTAGTGTTGTGTTGAGAATAAAATTCTCTCTTGTGTGTTAGCTGAGTAAATCTTTATAGGGGAGTTGTTGCAAATATCCGTACATCAGTCGCTTTCAAAAACCCTCTGTCACACACACTTTGAAGTTTTAATGCTTTTCTCACCTGGTAATAATTAAGCTTTCGAGAAATTAATTCTGCGGAATATTTTAACATCAAGAAAAAACTTTTAGTATGCTAAGTGCGAAAAGTGTTGAGAGCAGTCATCTATTTTTTTAAAATAAATACAATTGCAGCAAACTAAGTAAATTATTCCATTTCAATAGGCTAAAGTCGGTTATAATGTCATTATACTCATGTTGATAAATTAATCTAGATATATATAAGTAAATTAGTCCCGCGTATAATCGAATTACTATATAAAAAACGAATATTCTCATCAATTATAATTGAATGTGGTCACAATTATCATTTATTTATAATTGTAAGTTTAACTAAAATTAGATTAACATTTCTGGTTAATTAACTTTAAAAATTAATTTTTAAAAATGCAGCATTTTTAATTATCCTTTAAATATAGGTTTGTTTCACAAAATGTGTAATATAACACTATTTGTAGTAATGTTATACGTATTATTAAATAATCTCATATAAATGTTGGCCTACTCATATATATTTATTTTTTATAATTAGTTTTTTTTTTTAAACTAACCTAGAAAATGGGACTACAAAATTCTACCTTCTAACTTGCTATTATTTGCAATTTACTTCTCATATCTGAAATGCAGAATAAACATATGATATGCTAAAAGAAGTCTAGGAGAAAACATCTCTTTCGTAGATATGGCGTTCGATTTCTAGGGTTCCGATTTGTTCTTTGATTCGGTTTTGATTGGGTTTTAATGAGAGACGATTTCGACTTGAGATCCTTTCTGGTGGGTACTGATTTGCGGGTCCACGGTCTTTTAGATCTGAGATGGAGTCTTCCAGGGTTTTGGTGTTTGTTATTGGGGATCTTCCGATCTACGGGTCCAGATTTCTTTTTCGATTCACAGGGAGGATTCGAGCATGAGAGATTGGTTATTAATTTCCTTTCTATCTTATGCTTTTCTAGCGTTAATCTCGGGTTTATCGGATTGGTACGGATTCTGTTGGATTGGAGTGAGAGGGCGTTGATCCAGGGAGTCGAAGTTTATGGTTCGGGAAATCTCTTGGTTCCTCTAGTTTTGGTGTGTGGCTTTTCAGGCGCCTTAAATCAGGGACGTGATTCTGGGGATCTCGGTCGCGGTTCTTGTGGGATGGAGATTTTCAATCCTTTTGTGATTCCGGCATTAAGTGACAGGGTCGTTTGGTCTTCCGGGATTGACTATAAACTCTCTGCGCGGTCTGTTTCTATTCCTCATTCTATATTGTTTAAGCAAGCTTGTCTCCTTAGCTTTTTTTGCTTTTCTATGGTGTGTTGCCGGGGCTGTTTTCTTTTTTCGATAGGGGTTTGCTTCGGTTTTGGTTAGCAACGCGAGTCATGTCTCAGAGTGCTCTGTTGAAAGGGAATGTTGCGGGGTCAGGGGGTAAGCTGAAGATTAAGGTCCCACAGTTTGATAATACGGCTTTGATTGAGGGTTATGCTTAAACCTTGATTGGTAGATGCATGAACCCAATGATGCAAGATATGAAGGCGTTGCTGTTTATGCTGCCGCGGATATGGAAGATGGAGGAGAGGGTCGTTGGGGCTGATCTGGGTTTGGGACGGTTTCAGTTTGATTTTGAGCAAGAGACTGATATTCAAGAGGTACTGAAGATGGAGCCTTATCATTTTGATCATTGGATGCTTTCTTTGGTCAGAGGGGAGCCAGTGGTGGATCCGCGGTATCCTTACCTTATCAAGTTCTGGGTTCATGTGATGGGAGTTCCTCTGCATTTATGGGCAGATGAGACCTTCCGTACTATTGTTGCTGTTTTGGAAGAGGTTGAGGAGGTCGATTTGGACAATGGTCGGGTGAAGATTCTGCTGGATGGCTTCAAGCCTCTGATCTTTGATGCCAAAATCGAGTTACATAGTGGCAAAGAGACGACAATATCTCTGCGATATGAGCGTTTATTTGGGTACTATCGGAGATGTTATAGTCTTTGTCATGATGTATCTCGCTGTCCACTTTTTGGTTATAAAGGGAAACAGAGGCTGGAGGATGGTTTCGAACCACATTCAGAGGACAAGCTTCAGAGCTATAAGGGTGCAATAGTGAATGGTGCATCTACATGCACTGGGTCAGGGTTGAGTGGTGATAGGTTAGGGGTGCTTCACCAAGGTTCTGCTAATGGGAATGGGCGTGGTGCTGGTTCTCAGGCGATTAATCATCGGCCTGCTCGGAGTTTCGGTGGTAAGTGGAGAAAGAATAAAAGGGGTGCTCATGCCGATGAGAGGTTTGTGAAGAAGAATACGTATGTGGTTCCTGCTTCCGTTTCAACCTCTCAGGTCCCTATTTCGGGGAATGGTCAAGTTCAGTGTGGTACAGGCGATGTGGGGCTCAACTTTACTCCTGATTGACCAGAAGATGCTTGATGATTTCCTGGGGCCTAATTTGGAGGAGGCTGTGGTTACGGGTGATCCACCAGTGGTGCCATTTTCGGCTCTTGCACAAGGTGCTGAAAAGAGGGTGTGTAAGAATTTTTTCCCTAGTGCTGGTGAACCGAGTTTTCCAGTTTCAGGATCCATGGAACTGACGCAGCAAGAGGAGTTTTTCTCTGCTGATCTTAGTGGCTTGTTGGGTCAGGAGTTTCCCATCAGGGAAGACAATACCTTGGGTTTTATGGATACTATCATGGAGGAGGAAGGTGTGGCGACAGAGGAGAGTCCCCAAGATGACACTCTCCTGACGGATGAGCAGGTGGAGGAGAGTACGGATGATGTGGTTCATTCTGATCAAGCGGTTGATGACACGGTAAGTGATGTTGTGGAGGGGGCCTCTGAGGATAAGTCACAGGGTGTAGAAGCGGGGGGGGGGAATAGTGCAACCTCCACGAGCCAAAGTGGTCAAGCAAAAAGGTGCTCTTCCAGGTGCAAGCACCAAGAAGAGGAATATGTTTTCTTTATCATCTCCGCGAAAGAAGGTTGTCGCAAAGAGTGTTGGACTGAATGGGAAACTCGGTTCTCACCAAGGAGGAAAGCCTCCAAACTCAGCCGCTGATTAATGTGCTTAGTAAGTATAGGGCGGAAAGGGGACGATGACGCTGGTTAACTGGCTTTGTTCTTTTTGGTTTTTCATATGTTGTTCCTCTGGAATAAGTTACGAACTGGTGCTCCATATGGTTGTAGTTGTCACTTGTTTTTGGATTTCATTGTGTTTTTGGTTTCTGCTTTTTTGGGTTGTACCCGATGTATCCTTGTTCTACAAGTAATAATATGTCCTTGTTGGCCCTTATTTTGGTGTATCTTCTTCTTTATTTTCTTGCTTCATTTATTGGAATATTATCATTACTTTTTGTATTTGGTTACGGTTTTGAGATAGGAGTCGAATGTTGGGCTTCTATTGGGCCTGCTCCTTTTTTACTCGATACTAAAGGGGGTTGATCACCTACGTATGTTACAAGATTGGTTTGGTAAAGCTTTTTTGGTGCCGGAGGACTTTTTTCGTGTTGGTTTTATTTCGGGTTGGTATGTCTTTTGTTTTCTTCATCTTCTCAAGGGTGGGAAGAGGTGACCTTGGGGGTTTTAAATCCCACAACCTTATTTTTGTTCCATGAATATTGTGAGTTGGAATTGTCAAGGTCTGAGTAACAAGGCCACAATTGATAATCTTCGGGATTTATGGATCAAACATAGGCCTCATTTTTTATTTCTCATGAAAACCAAACAACCTACCTGTATTTTGGAAAAGTTTGTTGGTCATTTTGGATATAAGAATTTAAGAACAATTGATCCTATTGGTTGTAGTGGTGGTATGGCTCTTTTCTATAATCATGATGCCTTTCAGGTTACAATCTTATTTGAGTCTAACCGATTAATTGACATTGAAGCGGTTTTTAAAGGAAGGATAATTCATTTAACTTTTGTGTATGGTGATCCAGTCCCTAAGAATAGAGATTTGGTGTGGGAACGTATTTTAAGAATTAGTTCAACTCGGTCCACGCCTTGGTTTGTGGTGGGTGATTTTAATGAGCTAACAGGGAACCATGAAAAGTGTGGTGGGAAGTTACGACATCCTTCATCCTTTCTTTCTTTCAACGGAATGATTCAGTATTGTGGTTTTTTGGAGTTCCCTTATCTTGGTGATTGTTTGTCTTGGAGGGGTTGGCGTGATAAAAAGCCTATTCGTTGTCGGCTGGATAGAGCCTTAGGGAATGAGGATTGGCATAATTTGTTCCCGGACACTGTGACTGAGTATTTGCCGATGATAGCCTCTGATCATAAGGCTCTAGTGGTTAATATTGGTGCGAAAAGACTGCGGGGGAAAACAGAGCTTTATGTTTGATCGCCACTGGATTGGTAAGGCGGGACTGATGGATGCAATTACTTCGGGCTGGGGCGGGGGTGTGGACCAGGATTCAGATAATTTTGTGCATAAAATTGTGAATTGTCGAAAGGCAATCTCTCAGTGGCGCAAATCCCAAGTCCTATTTGGTAGGGAAACCATTGAGGATTTAAAACGACAATTAGAGGTGGTGTTGGCAGATGATTCTATACCTCCATCTCAAATTTCGGAGTTACAGAATCGTTTACGCCAGGCGTATGGGGATGAAGAAGTCTACTGGTATCAAAAGAGTCGGAATAAATGGATGAGATTGGGTGATAAAAATTCCGCATATTTTCATGCCTTAACAAAGCAGCGCCGAGCTCATAATCGGATTACTGGTTTGTTTTCTAAGGATGACACCTGGTCGACTGAGGATGTGGATATTTGTAATACTGCGGTGTCGTATTTTGACGAATTATTTACCTCCACAAATCCGGACAATTTTGAGGAGGCCCCACGGGAGGTCAATTCGGTTATTACGGCCGAGGACAATGAGCGGCTTACAGGCCCCGCAACGGAGGCAGAAGTCAAGTTAGCTTTGTTTATGATGCATCCGGATAAAGCCCCTGGTCCAGACGGGTTGACAGCTTTGTTTTACCAAAAAGCATGGAGTATAGTTAAGACGGACCTTGTCGGTTTGGTTAATCGGTTTTTTGTGGAGGGAGTCTTTGACAAGGACCTAAATTGAACTCATATTTGCCTTATTCCAAAGGTGGCCAAGCCAACTCGAATGGCAGAATTACGTCCGATTAGTTTGTGTAACGTTGGATATAAGATTATTTCTAAGATATTGTGTCAGTGGCTTAAGAAGGTCTTACCTGGTCTTATTTCTGAGACTCAATCGACATTTGTTCCTGGTCAATTGATCTCAGACAATATCCTTATTGCTCAAGAGATGTTTCATGGCTTACGTACAAATCCGTCTTGTAAAGGGAAATTTATGGCCATAAAAACGGACATGAGTAAGGCATATGATAGGGTCGAGTGGGATTTTGTGGCAGCTTTGTTGCAGAAGATGGGTTTTGCAGAGTCTTGGGTCTCATGGATAATGTTTTGTGTCACCTCGGTTGAGTATAAATTTTTAATCAATGGTCAGCCGAATGGTTTGATAGTCCCACAGAGGGGTTTACGACAGGGGGATCCTTTATCTCCTTATTTGTTCATTTGATGTACAGAGGTTTTAATTGCAAATATACGGAAAGCAGAGAGGAATAAGCTTATTACATGGATAAAAGTGGCGAACAAATGCCCGCCCATATCGCATTTGTTGTTTGCTAATGATAGTCTTTTTTCTATAAGGCGGACATAGATCAATGCCGGTTTATTTTAGATATCCTGCAACAGTATGAATCTGTTTCGGGCAAACAAATAAATTTCTCAAAGTCCTCGGTCCAGTTTGGTCATAAGATTGATGACCAAACAAAGGCGGAGCTGCAGGATGTTCTCGGGATCACAACTTTGAGTGGTATGGGGTCATATCTAGGGTTACCTGAAAGTTTGGGTGGGGCTATAACCAAGGTTTTCTCTTTCGTCCGAGAAAGGATTCAGAGTCGCACGAATGGTTGGACAGCAAATTTTCTTTCGAAAGGGGGAAGGGAGGTGATGATAAAATCTGTTGCTACTGCTGTTCCCACGTTTGTGATGTCATGTTTTCGGTTACCAAAAACAATTACGTCCAAACTTACCAGTGCAGTTGCAAACTTTTGGTGGAGTACTAATGGTCAGTCGGGGGGCATGCATTGGCTAGCATGGGAGAAATTGTGTGTTAGTAAACAATTGGGTGGAATCGGATTTAGAAATGTGGATGACTTTAATTTGGCTTTATTGGCTAAGCAAATGTGGCGTTTGATTGATGTTCCGGACTCACTGTTTGCCAGGGTAATTAAAAGTAGATATTATAGGAATATGCATCCTATGGATACGATTAGGTCATACTCTCCCTCCTATAGCTGGAGGATTATATGTTCAGCTCGCTCTCTGGTTAATTAAGGGCTAATTAAACGGGATGGCTCCGGGGACACCATTTCTGTATGGTCTGACCCTTGGGTACTAGCTCAATTCCCAAGACCAGATTTAAGTAAGGGCCTGTTAAAGGACCCTTCTCTTCAAATGAATCCGTTAATTTATCGACAGACAAATACTTGGTGTATGGATATTCTTAATGAGCATTTTGATCCGCTAGACGTTGCTTTGATAGGGGCTATACCTTTGGGTGGTAATCAGAAGGATGATCTCTTCGGTTGGCATTTCACGAAAACAGGGTTGTATACAATTAAATCAGGCTATCACACTGCACGACATGATGTAATTCGGACTTTTGCGGCAACTGGCTCTGGCCCGGAAATAACCACTCTCCTTGCTAGTGTATGGAAGGTCCGTTGTCCTCCTAAAATTCAACACTTTATGTGGCAAGTTTTATCTGGATGTATTTCGGTTTCGGCAAATTTGGGGCGACGGGGTATTGCTTGTGATCTAGGTTGTGTATGGTGTGGGTGGATGAGGAAACAATAAACCATGCACTTTTTGTTTGTCCTCCGGCCCGTCAGGTTTGGGCTCTAGCACACGTGCCGGTGGGGTCTATTGCCTTCCTGACGGATTCAGTGTATGCAAATATTGACCACTTCTTAGGGCAACAGAATCCACGGGCTCAGGTTGCGGCTTTCCCTTGGATTATGTGGTATATTTGGAAAGCAAGGAATGCACGCGTTTTTGAGAATATTGTGGAGCGGCCGGAGGATATTGTTAGGATAGCAGAGGGCGAAGCTTCAACATGGCAGCAGGCTCAGGTAGAGGTCGATCAAGAGACTTTTCCTTCTAACCCTGTCATTCCAAGGATCCCAGTTAGGGGGGCAACTGCTTCCCTCCCAATGGTTTTTTCAGGATATCGCTGCTTCATAGATGGATCTTGGAAAGCTGGTGATCCGTTTGCCGGTGCTGGATGGTGTTGTACCTTGATCCAGACTCCATCGCCGTTGTTGGGAGCCAAGAATTTTAGGCGAAGGTTGTCTCCTTTACATGCTGAAGTTGAAGCGTTCCTTTGGGCGATGCGTTGCATGATCGGCCATGATTTCAGAGAGGTGGCTTTCTACACAGACTGTTCAAATTTGGTGAAGATGGTGTCTTCTCCTTCCGACTGGCCAGCGTTCTCGGCATATCTCGACGACATCAAGATTGATAGGGAGAAATTTTCTTCTTTCTCTTTATTTTTAGTTTCAAGAAATGCTAATGTAAGTGCGGATTCTTTGGCACGCCAAGCGTGTACATCTCCGCATCATGTTTTGTTTGTAAACAATTTCCCACCCAATTGGCTCGTTTGAGCTGATCTGCTGTTGACAAAAAAAAAAAAGATTAAACATATGAAATCAATAATAATTTTCATACGTATTATATAAATAGTTTTTCAATCACATAAATATTTTAAAATTAAAAATAAACTCAAATTATTCGTCAAAAGACTTAGATTTTGATATATTATTTATTAAAAATATCGAGTTATAGAAAGAGATATATATTGCATATTATTTTGAATTTCAGGAAATTGACAAGCATTTCTTAGAGATGAAAGTTAAAATTGAAAAATGGCGATTTGAATATTCTTTTTTTCAGAAAACATTTATTCGAAATAATATTTTATTCATTTTTTTTACATAAGTTTTATCGTATTCCGTCTTGTAATATACATTAGGGAAATTGGCAGGAATAACAAAAAAAATACATAATTCACTACCTAACATCTATAACCATGAAATCATATACTCTATAAAATATATATATATATATATATATATATAGACAATTCTAACTTCTTGCCAAATTAACCGTTGGCACTCTCGCCCATACTGTTGGCAAACTGTATATTTATACATGTATTTTTTCTGCACATATATCTTTGTCATCTCTCATTTCTTTTTCTTTCTACTCTTTCATATCTTGCAATAATTTTTTTATTGAACAAGCTGTTTTATTTCACAAACTCAGTTAAAACCACATATTTTTGTTTTTACTGTACATTGATTTAAAGATATTAAGACAATAAAGTTCAGTTCATAAATTAATAAATAATGAAAATTTTCTTAATATATAGAACACAATAACATTCTATTCCATTTAAAAAAAAAATATATTTCTCAAGTTTCAAATTACATAAATTCAATTATATTTATAAATACATGAACGATTTATAGAGTATATCGTTTTATTATCAACGTTTAACTCGGTTGATGTGGGTTTCATATGATGTATCTTTTAGAGTATATTTTCTTTTTTTGTGCATTTAATTTGGTCATTAGAGTTGTTTATGTTTATCTCTTACGATTAACGTTTAACACCGTTGCTTGGGATGCCTATGTTGTATCCATTAGGGTATAGCGTTTTTTTATTATGCATTTAATTTCATTTTTTGAGTTGTCTATGTTTTATCTCTGACGGTTACCGTGTAACACGGTTGCTTGGGTTGCCTTTGTTGTATCCCTTAGTGTATAACGTTTTGTGTGTGTGTTTAAGTCTAAGATCCATACCATTTTATTTTTTCTATACTGTTTCTCATTTCATTTATTGTATCTTTTTTCTTTAACATTTCATTTAAAAATACATTATTTCACATTGTTTTTTTCACTGCTTTTATATATATATATATATATATATATATATATATATTTGAGTTTTAATCTTGCAGATCATATATATAGTCCTAGACTCTAACTTGGTCTTATTAGAGCATCTCCAATCCACTTCTATTTTTGCCCCTAAACTCTATTATTGAGTAATTTTTGCTCCAATCCATCTCTATTTTCACCTCTATAATAGAGATTTCTATTTTTTTTCTATATATAGAGGAACTATATTTTTTCTTCTATAAATAGAGTTGAACTATTATATCTGCAAAGTAGTCCTCTTAATCTTTAACTTCTTTTATTTATGACCAAAATAAATAAAATAAGTATTTTCAAGAACTAATAATATAAATTTAAGTATAAAAATTTATTCTAAAATTTTGAGGCTATCATTTGCAAAAGATAATTTCTATAAATAATAAATTTTATTTTTTATTCATTCCGTAATAATTATATTAATATAAAAAAAATTAACTTAATAATTTGCACTTTGGGATCCACCAATATCGCTAAAATATTGTCCAAATGAACCAAATGAAGTAGATGGAGGCGGAGCTTGTTGGTTTTGTTGTTAATCATTCCGCTTTTGTATAATCCGTGCTTGTTCAGCCTTAAAATATCCACGAACATTTGGATGTAGAGTATTCAAGTCACAAAATAAAATTTTGTTTTCTTCTTTTAGCTCTTTCAAAGCATAATTTTAACTTTTAATCTCCAACTGTTGTTGTCTTTGTTCACTTGCCATCTTCAGCTGCTCTAAAAATTGTTTATTTCCTTTTTCCAAAGTGTTGATAACTGATGTTGTTTGATCACCAATTTTTTTTTTTCATTTTTGATATTTTACCCCAAGCGGTCATTAAAAATCTAGTATATTTTAATTTTTGTATGATGTGATGCTCTTTATAATAATAAATGCTTAATTTAAATAAAAGTAATAATTTTATGAAAGTGTTACAAAATTTAAAGTTAGTTTGCAATTTTTATAAATAAAAGGTCTTAGTAGTAAAATAAAATTAGTATCTATTTGGAATATTATTTTGTAGGGAAAAAATAGAGAAAATCATTGGAGCAAAACACATCTCTATAATAGAGATTGTGACAACCCGTCCCGCGGACCCCACTAGCCCACCGCTAGCCGGTCCAACAGACCGTCTGTGGACCCCACTAGCCCACCGCTAGCCGGCCCAACAGACCCCAAGCTGGCCCTGCAGGGCATCGATCCTAACCCATCACTGTGGAAATCCACATCCACCAGTAGGTTATTGGTGCGCCAGGCGTTCCTCGAACCCTGGTCCCCACCCTTTAACAACCTTCCCACAGGACAAGCTGTCACCAATTGACAGATCAATTGGTGACAGTTTGTCCTGTGGGAAGGTTGTTAAAGGGTGGGGACCAGGGTTCGAGGAACGCCTGGCGCACCAATAACCTACTGGTGGATGTGGATTTCCACAGTGATGGGTTAGGATCGATGCCCTGCAGGGCCAGCTTGGGGTCTGTTGGGCCGGCTAGCGGTGGGCTAGTGGGGTCCACAGACGGTCTGTTGGGCCGGCTAGCGGTGGGCTAGTGGGGTCCGCGGGACGGGTTGTCACAATCTCTATTATAGAGAAAAATAGGGAAAACTATTGGTGATGGTCTTAGGAGAACTCTATTTTTTCCTCTATATATAGAGGTGAACTATTTTATTTGCAAAATAGTCATTTTAATCTTTAACTTCATTTATTTATGAACAAAATAAATAAAATAAGTATTTTTAAGAACTAATAATATAAATTTTAGAAGTTTTAGTATAACTATTAATTCTAAAATATTGAAACTACCATTTGCAAAAGATAATTTTATAACTCTTATATATATATATATATATATATATATATGATAAATTGTATTTTTCATTCATTTCATATAATTTTTGTATGATGTGATTTCTTTTATAATAATAAATGCTTAATTTAAATATAAATAGTAATTTTATGAAAGTGTTACAAAATTTAGAGTAAATGGGTTAGTTTGTAATTTTTATAATTTTTTTTACAGTAATTTTTAGAAATAAAAGGTAACAATTGTAAAATAAGAATAGTATATATCTGGAATATTTTTTTTTAGAGGAAAAATAGAGAAATCTATCGGATAGAGAAAAAAATAAGGACAATCATTGGAGATGTCTTGTAAACACTATTCATCATTTCAAATTTTCAATATGCAATTTTAAAAATTCAGGTTATGTCGAATGAAGAAAAAAACTTCTTAATTTTTATGATAATAAATTTAAAATTTTTAGTTATTTTTGTTAAAAAGATATATGATAATAAAATTTAAAGGGATTTGAGTTATTTAATCAGATAAATAAAAAAATAAATAATCATTCTCATATCCCAACACTCACGATTACCTCTCTGTTGTCTTTTTACACTAGCCCATGGTTAGACCATATTCATTGGAGGTTTATCATCCAGATTGTTAATAATATTTAATAAAAAAATGGAGAAATCAGAAAAAATCGTTTCTTATATAAAAAATCATGAAAGACTTATCTCATACATGATATCACCTATTGGTTTTGTTTTTTTTTTTAATTTAAAATAAAAATTAAATTATATATAATATATTAAAACAATATATCTGAAAAACTTTTACTTGTTTTACCAATGTATACGCTCTTACTCTCTTAATTTTTTAGAGTAAGTTGGCTATATTTTTTCTTGATTTTTGTTTTGTTTTGGTTAAGGTGCAAATTCGCCCTTTATATTACTAAATGGGCCTGTGAAGGCCGAGAAATGGGCCTATAAAGGCCGGGCCTTACTCTTGACTTTATATATCCACACTAGTTTATCATTTCACGCCTTTCACTCATCTCCGATATTAGGGTTTTAGTGTGTAGCCACCCGAAGCTCTGCGACAAACATGGCGACCCAGATCAGCAAGAAGAGAAAGGTGAAATCTTTATCCATCCTTCTCTTTCTCTCATCCAATATATCGTGTTTTGAGCTTCAAACGGATTAAGTGTTTTGAGTTTTTTTTTGTTTTGTAGTTCGTAGCCGATGGTGTGTTTTACGCTGAGCTCAATGAGGTTTTGACCAGAGAGCTTGCTGAGGATGGTTACTCTGGTGTTGAGGTCCGTGTCACTCCTATGCGTACTGAAATCATCATTAGAGCTACTCGTACTCAAAACGTTCTCGGTATGTTCAGGGGTTCATTTTCGTTAATCTTTGCTCAGTTTCGGATATTTTCTATCTCTCTAGTTTATATTGATATGATGATACTCTGTTTCCTTTTAGGTGAGAAGGGAAGGAGGATCAGGGAGTTGACATCTCTTGTACAAAAGAGATTCAAATTTCCTCAGGACAGTGTTGAGCTTTATGCTGAGAAGGTCAACAACAGAGGTCTCTGTGCTATTGCTCAGGCTGAGTCTCTACGTTACAAACTTCTTGGTGGTCTTGCTGTCCGTAGGTATGACACGTTTCTATTGCTGCGTCCTTCTGTAGCTACCGTTGAGGTGTTGATTTGTTAGCTTGCTGTTTGTATATGCACATTATGCCTAACTGGTTCCGGATTGCTGTTTAAGAATGTGTTTATGTTTGAAGTGTCTTTAATATCTTTTTCTAGATGTGGCTTAAAGCATGACAAATTGTGGTGCGTAGGCTATCTGTTAATGTAGTCTAGCTATGTATCAATCCAATGTCATTTTCTATTTATCGAGAATTACAAACTGCGTATCGAATATTGTGTATCGGTAAACATGTTTTGCTGCTGATCGAGCAATCAGTATTGGACTATGTGTTGGCTGCGTCCTGTAAAACTAGTATAGTGAGTTAATTTTATTTACTACCTGTGATTAACGCAATAGGTATTGGGTTTGAATTAGTTGCTTAGGTATTCAAATGCTTGAACCTGTCAGGCTCCTCTTAAATTTTATAATATTCTCCGAAATCTGGTTTGGGTCTGTTCTTCTCCTCAGCTGATAATGTTAGTACTGCTGTGATTTTTTGTTGCATAGGGCTTGCTATGGTGTTTTGAGGTTTGTTATGGAGAGTGGAGCCAAAGGATGCGAAGTGAGTAAAAACCGTACTGTTGTCTTTTTCGTCCATTATACCTATACAGTGTTCTTATCGTTTTACCAAATGCTTGCAGGTCATTGTGAGTGGAAAACTCCGTGCTGCACGTGCTAAGTCGATGAAGTTCAAGGATGGTTACATGGTTTCCTCAGGTCAACCAACCAAGGAATACATTGATGCTGCAGTGAGGCATGTTCTTCTAAGACAGGTCAGTTCTTCTGAGTGTCTGAACTTTTGTAGTACTGAGCAACACATAACCGTGAAATCCGTTGCTTAAACCACTTTATATCTAGAGATCTCTTGTGTAACCCTAGTCTGGTTAATCGTATGTGCAGGGTGTGTTAGGCCTCAAGGTGAAGATCATGCTTGACTGGGACCCCAAGGGCAAACATGGACCAATGACACCATTGCCTGATGTTGTGATCATCCATACACCCAAGGATGAAGATGTTAACATCGCGCCTGCTCAGGTTGTTACTCAAGCTGCGCTTATGCCAGAAGCTCCATTAACAAACACAGATTATCCAGCCATGCCAGTTGCTTAGAAAGCCTTTTTCGGTTCTGGTTTAGTGCCACCCAATGGGGATGGTTCTTTTTTTTTGGGGACAGTACTAGTTTTCTCATGTTATTCTAATATAAGTTCGGGAGTTTGAATCATCTTGATATAAGTGTGTTTTCATATTCGTTTGTTTAAAATCTATTTTATCTATTAGACAATTTGTCTTCTTTATAAAAAATATTCTTTTTAAATATTTGAGTTAAAAACTGATAAGCTCACTAGAGAAACCCATTTTGTGTGGAGAGTGGAAGTCATTATTCTTTTTTTTTCTTGGGTTAAGTTCTTTTCCCTTTCTCATTTTAACTTTGTTTTAAAATCAGCAGTCCTCTTTCAGTTGCAATATTGAAGATTCTCTTGGAAAAACAAAATACCAAATATGCAGTGATTTGAACAACTTTTTCAAATGGAATTGCAAATTTGAGCAACTTTTCGTAATAGATAAAATGATGCAGGGATGAATATGTTAAACAACAAAATAGAAAGAGAAAAAAGAAGAAACGGTGAAAAAATGAAAATGTTTATATCTTAAAAGGGTAAAGTTGCAATTAAATACATATTATGATGGTTGGTCATACATTCGTAAACAATACATATAGTAATTTGGTATGCTCAACTCTATACTGGAGTTTGGAGCACTTTTAAAGCAGATCAGAAAAATACGGATAGATAGTTATCAAAAATTGTTTGTAGTTCATGATAATTATTTTCAAAAATTGTTTGTAGTTCATGATAATTATTGATTCCTAAGGATATTATCTTGGAAAATTCTTGAGTTCTCTCAATCATAGGGATGAAGTTTTTTAATGAAACATTTGAAGCTAGGACAAGCGACCCGTTTGGTAAGCCTGAAACGACGTAATCTTTAAAGAGCAGATGTCAAGTTAGTCATTTTCTTTATAAAAAAAAAAAAATTCAGTGAAGAGACATTATCCTTGACAAATCACAATTGTTTTCCTGCAGAGGTTTTACATCTTCCTTAACTCGGCCTGAAACTTTTCGAGGTCTTCAAGCTTTCCATCTGAGAACCACATATGACATGAAGGAAGATCATAAGCATTTAACATTTTTATTATTCTAACTATGTAAATATCACAATAACGTTAACCGGAAGTCATTGCCGAAAACTCTTTGCCATGGTTCTTCAGCCTCTCTACTTTAGCGCTTTCACTGGCTTTCATTCTTCTTGTTTGCAGCGTATCGACCCTTGCACGAAGTTCTGATGCAACTTTTGCCATCTCTGCAGAAAACCAATATTTGAGATGCAAGTCATCTCTCTAATGATGCTATGAACAATCAAGCAAACAAAGGTATTCCTGAGAGAAAATAAATGGACAACCACTACCTGATAATATGTAACAAATAATATAATCCTAAAGGTAAATCTCATCAAATCCGTTTAGAAATATATCTCCAGAAGATGTTAAGGACTAAGGTGATTTCATATCTGGATAATTTCCAAATATCTATTATTATTATCTTTTAATTTATTAATTATAATTATTCTAGAATATTTTATGTTTTAGGGTTTTATGCTTTATTATATATAGCCTTCTTAGGCCTTCTATTGTATTCAGTTATTGATGAATTGATTAATCGAAAGATTTAAAGAGGTTTTGTTAAACCACTATGAAGAGTATTCACAAATTCAAAAGCTTTTGGGAAAGCCCTGAGAGGAGGACTCTCAAAACCTAGTTATCCCAGTATTCTGAGGAATCAACGGATCTCTAACTCTATCCAAAATACTAGCTAGAAGCCAAAAATGTGTCGATGTGGTCGTGTCCATGATTAACAGCCTAAGTGGAGAACAATTTTCAAGGTCATCAAGAACTAATGTATATGACATAACCAACTCATTCCAGTTAAGTGAATCAAGAGATCTCAATATACAAATGACTTAATAAGTGAGAGCCGGACAATAATCAAAATACTAGCTAGAAGCAAAAAAAAAAGAAGAAAGAAATGTCGATTTGGTCGTGT
Source organism: Camelina laxa (assembly GCA_024034495.1). Lineage (NCBI taxonomy): Eukaryota > Viridiplantae > Streptophyta > Magnoliopsida > Brassicales > Brassicaceae > Camelina > Camelina laxa. The sequence goes on along the minus strand of CM043880.1, from coordinate 27,355,362 downwards.
TCATGACTAACAGACTAAGTGGAGAACAGTTTTCCGGGTCATGAAAAGCTTATATATATAACATAAGCAGATCTCAATATACCAATGACTAAACAAGTGAGACCAGGAGATTACTCAAAATACCAGCTAGCCACGAAAAGAATGTCGATTCGGCCATGTTGATGACTGACAGGCTAAGTGGAGAAGAGTTTTCAGAGTCATCAAGAAAGAACTAATATTCTATTGAAGTGAATAGAGAGTCCTGAAACTATCAAAGACTAAATAAAGTATGCACCTTTGAACATTTCACCAACAGAAGACTCATCATAAAGCTCCAAAGCCTCATTAACGAGTCTCACAGACCGTTCCCTGAAAACCGAAGCTCTTTCTAAAGCCTGGAGCTCAGAGTCGAGTTCAGCAGACCTCTTTCCTACCTAAATCACAAAATATCACACTTAAAAAAAGAAACGAAAATGTAAGAAAAGAATGATCAAAGCATCAGTTTTTTTTTTTGTTTGTTGGTGTCTCTCACCAAATTAAGCTTATCCCTTAAAGAATCCAATTGTGCATCCAAATCCTGATCATATAACCCATCTTTTATTTCCTGGTCAGAGTAAACAGACTCCTCCTCCTCCTCCTCCTCCTGAAGAACAAATATGATTCAGCAAATCACACTATACTAGGGAGAGAGACGATGAAGGAGAGATATAAGACTCACAGTCTTTGGCAGAACAAATCCATCAGGAACTGCAAAACAATATTTAACACAATAGCGTTCCCACACCTCCATACGCTTGTCCATAACCGATTGAATCAAACCACGAACACTTTCTATACGCTAACAAAAAAAAAAAAATGTGACAAGAGTAAGAAATGCTCTAGCAGAACAAGAATCAGATGATATCACCACCCATCAATAACACTCACGTTTGACAAATCTTGGGACTTTGTTGGATCAGATCCATTGATTTTGAGAATTTTGGATGCTTCACTGCACAATGTAAGCATCAATCAAACCCAAAAACCCTTGGTTAGAAGAAAAAAAAAGAGAGAGAGAGAGAGAAAGAAGAGAGTGATGACGGAACTGACGGGCCATAGAATTCAAAGGCTGCGTCGACGTAGTCTTCGATGGTGTTGATAGCTTCGTTGATGAAAAGCTGAGGATTTAGATCCATGGACTCGAACACTGCCTCGCTTTTGCTGCCTTCCATTTCTTCTTTCTAAGTTTCTCGAACTCAGAAACCCTATTTTGGGGAGAATTTTGTACAAGCCAAAGTTCTTGAGGACAATTTGAATTTCAGTAACTACTGTCTTTTTTGTTTTCGGTCGACTGCGACTGGGGTATTAAGGAAACACTTGTATCATCCTATCCATTACTCAAATCCTATGTATCACTCTAATAAAACATTAATCATATTATTTTATATATTCTTTTTAATTATGTCATTTGATTATGCTATAAGTTATATCATTCCACTTTTGACAATACAATAACAATAATAATATAATCATATGCTCTCTATGTGAGTATTTACATGAGATACTAAAAATGTTGGGCCTAGCTATTGGTTGCAGCTTCTAAGGTAGATATATCCGTTTATTGATAATTTGGTGTACCATTTACAAATTATGCCCATAACCATAATAATACGGATCTAATTTGTTTTTTTTAAAAACCATTGCTTTTACATAGAACTAGATTTTAACCCGCGGTACACCGCATCACAACTTTTAAAAAATTAATAATATTTTAATTTTTATTTGTTTTTTTAAATTTAATTTGTTTTGTTTAATTAAATAATAATTTTGTTTGGATTGTCAATTATTAGAACAATAATAGGGGAAATAAATACATAAATATGTAATTTATAAGCTATTATTGGATTAAGTCACAATTTTACCAATGATTTAGTTGTTTTACAAAATTTTAGTTGAATTACTCTGATTTAATATGTCTAACATTCTAATATTAGTGGTATTGACCAAATAATTAAATGAAAATTTAACCCGTGTTTCAAAATCGAATTAATAATATTTTATATTTATACTAATGTTAATTCAAACCGTCATGTTAATAACATGTCCCACCATATAACAACAAACCATCATATTAGTGGTTTAACCCGTGTTACAAAACCGTCATATTAGTGTTTTGGTTGTGGGTGTTGTGTTTCGTTTGTGAAGTTGATATTTATACATGAAAAATGCTTGATGAGCAAGGAGTTTACGATCCGTAGCAATAAAAGAGAGATTTTAATGTTTTCCTATTTGAGTTGATAACATTATCGCAAAATAATATTCAGTTTCTTAACGCGATATATACTATATTAAATGTATTTTTTGATGCTAAAATTAAATATATCCGATTATTGAGTTTCTAAATTTGAGTTTCCGTTTTTATGAACTTTACTAACATTATAATAATTATTACGATTGTAATCATTTGTTACTCAAATACGGCTGTGTCATTTAAATTTAAGAGATCATACAGTCTCTAAAGATCTACTAAAATAGTTTTGAAGATTTTTATGGAATTAAAAATTTAATGCGTAGAATTGTTTTTGGAAAAATTAAAATGTATAGATGCTGTCAAGCTATTTATGGCAATAAATGTATCAAATTAGGTAGATCTAAATAGTTTCATTAATTGAGTTTCTACGAAATGTTATTTTAGGAAAATCGTTAGGGGTTAATAAATAAGCAAAAGTTAAAGGGCGTAAACCAAAATGTACTTCAAAAATATTAATATAGACTAGGGAGGTACCCATGCTTAAAGTGCGGTATTAAGATTTTAAGAAAAATAGTTTTGATATTTTAGGATATGCTGTTTTTTTATATTTTAATATATATAATTGACATCTTTAAATAGTGTTTTACCTTTTGAAAAAAGTTTATAATGTTTTATTGAACTGTCAAGAACTTTTTGTATTTGCATATATACAGATGGGTTTACTTTCTAAAGATCCATAATATTCTCAATGTAAAATATTAACTAAGTCTTACAAATAAATAATTAAACTGTAGTAAATAGATATTAAACTTCAATAAGTAAATTCAAAATTTTCTAAAGTGTAAGCAAATTCCAAAAGATCAATATTATAATATGTTATCTCAGTAACAAAATAGAGATGAGAGTTATCCAAATTTGGATTTCAAGTAGCGGTTAATACAAACATTCAGAATATTATAGACATTCAAAAATACAAAAATAAAAAAAGCTTCAAGGCTCCATTCTTTACATCTGAGTTCTTGAGCTTTCACCTTGTTGCTTCATCACATGGTTTATGTAATAACAACGTCCAGCAAATTCAGACCTGTAAATATATAAAGTGTTTTAAGAAATTTTACTTTAACATCATACAGAACTTGATTTAATATACATAATAACATCTTACATAGCTTGGTGATGCTCCTGTTACAATCCTTGCTTCAATAACATGATTAGCCATTTGAGCGACAATCAATCTCGTACCATTTCGTAAACCTCCCTTATGATCAATATTCCTAAGCAACATGATAGGTGCTCCCTTTTTCAACATCAGAACATGGTTAGGTAATCCAGAAACGTGAATACTGTTTAAGAATTCCTGAGTGTAGATCATATCATCGTAAGCACTTGTATCGGAAGTCTCGATACTATATGAACTCATATATTGTCTCTATTCCCCTGGATATAATACAACCAAAATAAGAAACTGTTTATATTGAATTTTGTTTTTTTTTAAATGTACTCTTAATATATGTGGAAGTTGAGAGAGCATATCTTGATTTATTTTATCAACGTCATCATTTCTTGGACTAAGAATAGCTCTTTCGCAGAAGAATTTTGCATCGGTCCTTTTTGCAAACGATGTACCGTAGATCTCTTTAACAATTGCTTGTATAGAATCGTCACATCCCATAATTAATAAATCAGCGGGTATTTCTATTTCGACTTCTCCATTGTTAGGCTCGTTGATTTTCTCATCCGCAATATCAAGTAGCCATTTCGAAAACGTAGAGAGAGCACCCACATCCCGACTACTTTTAGCCTTACGAAGTCTCATGTTTTGTGTAAGATGAAGTACTTTACAACTATCCCAAAGTAACGATGAGTTTATAGAGGCTAAAACTGTCCCAACTCTACCAGCCTCTGGCACAATCTGTCTAAAATCACCCCCTAAAACAAAAACCATACCTCCAAAAACCCGATCACACTGCATAATATCTCGCAAACTCCTATCCAACGTTTCGAAACAAAATATGTTCATCATTGGAGCCTCATCCCATATAATGAGCTTTGCTTTTCTAATCAACTCGGCAAGATGGGATTTACCATCTATCGAACACGTTGTATATTCGTCCACATTGATGGGTATACTAAATCTAGAATGAGCTGTCCTACCACCTTCCATAAGTAAAGCAGCTACACCACTTGATGCAACATTAAGAACAATATCACCCTTAGATCGTATATCAGCGCCAAGAATACTCCAAAAGAATGTTTTTCCAGTACCACCAAATCCATGAACAAAAAACATACCTCTCTTGTTTCAATTCACAGCATCAATAATTTATAGGAAGACACTTTTTTGCTTATCGGTTAACATACGTACACATACCTCTCTCTTTGATTATTCCGTCATTCATTTATGTATAATTTATTAATCTATTATAGAATAAATTAGAACTTTATCAGAAACCTTTATAAATAAATATTTTCATAAATCCAAGCTTTCCTAAAAATTTAAGATTCTATTATATAAAAGTCATAAATTAAATAAGCTTTAATGTTACAATTAAAAAAATTAGATTAAATTAAAGAAACATATATTATAGGAATATTGTAGGGTAAAAAAATTGTCTTCTCTTTGATCTTGGCTTCCACATCATGTATTTATGACACCAAACAGATGGGTTTGAAATTTCATCATAAGCGATTTCTTTGGCTTGGGGAGCTTGTGTATTGAATATAATTCAATCTGAGAATTTAGTTGTTGTATTCGTTGAAGGAATCATAACATCATCCTCAAGACCATCCTCATTGTAGTATTCTTTAGGTTTAACCTGTTCAATATTTATTAAAAAAGAAAAGTAATATTTTAAACATGGAATTATCATCAATTCTCATATAACATGATTATTTAAATAATTTAAATGAAATTTAAGCTAAAGATAAAATTTAAACAATTTTGTTTCTACATTCTCAAAAATATACATTGCTATTAAAGATCATAGTTTTCGTGCAAATATAGCGATCCAAGTGTAATCAAATTATGAAAAATAAATTATAAGGATTAGAAATAATTTAACATGTTAATCATTCCGATTATATAAAATAATACCTGATATTAATTAGAAACAAATTTATTGATCGATTCATCTGGTCCATGATACCTATGTCAAATAGTTATTATTTATTACATTAACAGGAAAATAAAAGAATAATAAGATCCATATGCAATATATTTCTTTAAAAAGATGGAGATAAATATAATAATATATTATAAATATTTGATTGAAGATTTTTTTTTTAATGTTATTATAATTTTGAGAACATAATAAAAGAATTAAATTTATAACTTCATCAAAAAAGCATAATTATTATACATTTTTTGAAACGTGCACCAACAACAACTAAAACTTTATGATTTGTGGATCTTGCTTTCCAAGAAACCACTATACAAACAGGAAAAAAAAAGAATCAGTGATTAATCATAAAAACAGAAAATCGAAATTAAAACAAAATTTTTTGAGAACATGCTTGAATAATTAAACGAAAAACCTCAACAAAAAAAACACAATATTATACCTTTTTTGTAAGGTGAACCAACAACAACCAAAGCTGGATCGTAAATTTTTAATCTACCCCAAGAGTTTCTGGAAACAGAGTCGGTACTATTATGCATTCAGAACATGACAACATTTTGCGCAATTAACAAAAGGTGGTTCACCTTGAGCTTCTTATAGCATTCCTCGAGGTTGTCATTATACAAAATAAGACCGAAAATGCCTGACGATTGCCCTTCTTTGATCTATGCCTCAGCATTCCTAAGCCGCTTTTGAATTTGCTCCTCTTTCTCGGTTCCTCTGTTTTTTAAGAAAATAGATAGATTGATAATGATCATCCTGGAAAGTGTAATGTAAGATATCAAGAACTCGTATTGTAATTGTAAAGCCTGAATTCTACCTAGCATGGAGCCGAACTTCAAGCTCTTTCATAGAAGGGGGACATACGAATATGAATACTGCATCAAGAGAACTCGCTCTCACAGACCTTGCCCCTTGAACATCAATGTCGAGAATACATCTCTGCGTGGAGCAAAAGAGAAACTCACCGTTTAAGAATCAATCGTACATCAAGCATCATCAATCAATAATCAAAAAGATTTGTTATATACCTTTCCTGAATCTGTTACCACCTCAACGGACTCAATGCTGGTTCCATAGAAATTACCATGAACAGAAGCAAACTCAAGAAACTTCCCATCTTTGATTTCTTTCTCCATAAGTTTTTTTACAGAAAAGTGATAATGAACAACGTCTCTCTCCATAGACCTGGGAGATCGAGTTGTGTGGCTCACTAAGAACCCAAACATTGAAGGAAACTCCTTCATAAGCATTGAGATAAGCGTTCCTTTCCCAACTCCAGAAGGACCGCTTATAACAATAGGCTTCTCAGCATTGCCTCTTACACCTTTACTCCAAGCAACAACTTCCTTCTTTAGTAATTTCTTCTGTTCTCGCACATAAGGAATATCTACCTATCAATGTTTCAACTTCAACACATGGAAACTCCAAAACAATACTCACAAACATCATAAATTGCTGCAATAAATTACCAACCTCGAGGAACCAGATGGAGTCATTGCAAGGTGAACCTTTCTTAATAACCAAAATCCGACCTTGTTTAAGAACAGACGCGGAGTACCCCTTGCTAGGCTTAGTACCTGTCCCAAGCACAATAAGACTAAACCTACAACAACACCAAGTAATTCTCAAATCTTTAAGATTTCTCCCTAACATGTAAAGAGCAATTCTTGTCACAGAATTGCTAGAAACTACATAACACATACACCCACCAGTTCTTACTGTTCTTGTCATGAATTCGAACCCCAATGGAAAAAGAGTTCCTTTCATGATTTCCACCAATCACAAACTTCCCAAAAGAAACCTCAAATCAGATCATTATCAACCAGTTTTAAACAAACTAGGATCGAAACCGTAAGTGAACTTACTGTTCGACCGCCGATATCGACTGATATGTCAGTGTTGTTGGTTTCAGATTTTACACCGACGCCATTGGAGTCTCCGTTCTCCGGATGATCCAGTAGAAAAGCTGGAGCTTCTCCCTAACAACAACAATAAAAATAGAAAAACAATCAAAAAGTGAAGGAATTATTTAACTAAGAATCAGAACAAATAATTTTTTTTTAGAACATGATTAAAGAATTAAACGTAAAATCTCAACCAAAAAACACAATTTTATACCTATTTTTGTAAGGTGAACCAACAACAACCAAAGCGTTATGAGTATTGGATCTTGCTTTCCAAGAAACCACTATATGAACAGGAAAAGAAATAAGATTAGTCGATGAATCATAAAAAACAGCAAGATCGGAATACAAATATAAATTTGAGAACATGATGAAATAATTATTGAAATTCAAGAGAAGAAAGTTTTTTTTTTTTTTTTTTCTTTGTTAAGTTATGGTGAAAGCAAACGATAACATTGTATTTATAGTTAATGACATATCTTTTTAGGGTTTCCAGCAAGGAGGTGTATTATCGGTTTTTTTTTCCTGCAGAAGCCCATTAATTTTTCGATTAACATCGATCTATAAACAATCTAAGCCTATTAATTATCTCAAGTCTGTAGAATTTGTAGTATAAAACAGAACTATAGTTGTAAAAAGGGTGTTTTTCAAAAAATATAGGGATTAATTTAGCAAATTCTATTTGTGCAATTAACTTTTTATGCAATTAGATTATTTCTAATCCGATTTTTGATTTATTTTTAATGCGAAAAATAGATAATTTTACATCCAGGAGCAAAATATTTCAATGTGAAGGATAATTTCATTAATGGTATAATGGTAAAATTTTGCTGAGATTGAATGTGGGATGTTTTCACTTCTGGTTTAATATAATTGATTGATCTGCATCCACTTATTATCAGATTGAATGTGGGATGTTTTCACTTCTGGTTTAATATAATTGATTGATCTGCATCCACTTATTATCAGTTCTAGTAATAGATACTGCTGATAAATTTGTCCATCTTGACCACAGTAACCGTTCAAACCCAAAACCTTTAACGTTTATAGTGACCAACTGCCATATAAGTTTGATCGGTGACAATAATTTTATGATCAATAGTGGGGGTCGTTTTGTTCAGAAACAAAATGTGTCTCAGATCGAATTCTTTGCATCTCAAAGGAGAACATATCCCAAGCTACTTTGCTTAATTCCGAACATTACAAATATAAGTTAATCTCTCATAATAATGCAATTAAAGGGAGGCAGTATGATCAGCGATGTTGTCTTCTAATAGCAAAACAAGAATGAAACTTCGGCTAAAAGAAGCAGATAACAAGTTTCTATAGAAAAGGAAGCTACAAGTTCATTCACATTAAGCTTTTAAAATGAGGTATACCAAACAAGAGAAACAAACCTTTATAGAACAAAAACATGAGGAACAAAAAAAAATCATGATTCTGGCATGCCTTTTGAAAAGTTTATTTTTTACATGTACTGTTATAACACCATCATGTTTCAGTAGATATTGGCTCATTCTGACCCGAATGTGACACAGGTTCATGATGCGGTAGCTGCTCCTCTATCGGCTGCATCTCTGCTTTTTTCTTCTTCTCTTTCTGGATCACTTGCCGAGGCATCACCTCTAGTAAAAAGCTCCCTCCGTTCCACACTGCCGCCGAGATCTTTAGTATCTGAAAGATCACGTGCAGTCTATAAGATAGGAAGATCGGTACGGTTAATGCCATGGTTGCCACCGTGAAGATGGCCTGGAATAGGATGTACATCCATATACGGTTCTGATCCCCTAGCATACCGCTCAGCTGCCACAACTTATTGTTTGCCTTTTCAGCTTTCTTCGACAGCTCTCTGCACAGACCAGAGGATTTCATCAGACAGGTTCAGTCTATGGTAAGACGCATTATTGTGTTGTAGACTTAGTTATGAAACATTAACAGAATAGCAATTTAAAAATGGCTTGACACATACTACCAATCTGGCTTGACGCATCCTACCAATTTTAAACACATAAACAATCACCAATTCAAGATAATATTAACTAGACGAAGGAGCTACTGGACCTTTGGACCTATTAACATTTCTTCAGTAACTGATCATGCATTCAACATGAACATACGGCCAATCCGAGGGGTCCAAATACAAGAGATAAATGCAGCAGGGATGATGATACCTGTAAGAAGTCATAACTTCAGGATCTCTCAGAAGCCTCTGTCTACGCAGGACATTGACGATGAGAAAATAGAGCACTTGCCAAAGAGTATAAACGACCAAGGGGATGAGAAACAGCCATGTAAAAAGGTAAGCTTTGTCTTCCACATAAGGCCATGAAACCCTACGATCAGTGCCTACAGGGTGCATCGCTGCAAAGGTCGCTGGATTCCACCACCTAATCGTGAAAAACACGAGCCCTGAAACCAAAGTCATTGCAAGACTAAATAATCAAGGAGAGAGAGCATAAGCTTCAATAAACCGTCTGCATTATTCTGGCTGATACAGTTTACTGCATAAACAAATCTTATCCAAGGTATGGAACAGAGAACCATGTGATTACGTGTACAGGATACAAAATCCTAAACAAGAGCCAATATTCTGAAACAAAGCCATCGACTTCAGCAATATGAATCTCTAACATTTCTTAGTCAACACTGAGAGTTCTAAGAAGATTGTATGACTCACCAGGTAAGAGATGTATAAGAACACTAACAATCTTATCCGGGGAACTAAAAACAAGACTGCAACGCCAGACAATAATTGCCCACGCCAACGGTCCCTGAGCACAAAGACACAACCAATTGATAATTCAGCACATACACAATGACACAAAAAAAATCTCATACATGTAATGGATAAAGCATACCTCTGCAAAGGAAAAGCAAACCATGAAAAGCTTTTCATTCTTAGGATAGAGAAGAAGATCAACCAAGAAGATTGTGTTGGCATAGTAGCAAAAGTCCTATCACATACAACAACAACTGTTTAATCAAAATATTGTTTCTTTATCCCAAAACCTAAAAGAAGGTGTATGTGATAATGTAAGAGACATTACCAGAAGATAATAATGCCATTTCTTAAACCTGTAATAAATCCATCTCAGAGGAACAAAGATCACATAGAATAAGCAATAAACTAGAGGTATATCCTGAGGCCCTGAGAACCAAAAACATCATCAATCTTTTAATTCTGACAACAACAACAACAACAAAAGGAGGATAAACATCAAAATCACATTTCTTACTTGCACCAAGTAGGAAACAAAACCCTCCAAATCCAAGCACACCAACGAGATGTGTCACCTGTTTAAACATTTACAGAACAAAAAAACGTAACTCAAAAATCAAACATGATTTTGGTTAAAGAAAATAAATAAAGAAAAGATACCTTATTAATGAATCTCTCATGTTCTTCGGCTTGTTTAGCGATCTTAACGGCTTGTTTCGACAAGATCTCACGCGTTTGCACCGCTTGTTTAGACAGCAACTCTCTTGTCTGAACAACTTTCTGTCATTAAACAAAAATTGGTGCAGAAGTCAAAATCCAAAATTCGGAAAAAAAAAAAAAAAAAAAGGAATGAAATGGTGAAAAATCGGATTCTCATGCACCTTTGATCGATCCTTGAAACGTTGTTTGACAGCATCGAATGAGTCTATTCCATAAGAGTTTGAATCTTCAGAGAATTCTTCGTTGCTCGCCATTATTGTGGTCAGATTTTGTTTTTTTTTTCTTTTCTGTTTACTTTAATCGGAATTATAAAGAAAGGTGAACGAAAATGACCATAAAAACCCGAAATCATTTATTAAAAAAAACACATAAATTATTCAGTATTTTATTAACTTTGTATAGTAGCGATAATCCCTTTGGATTCCTTTCCTTGGATATTGGATTTATGTTTTGTCTTTGGAAAATCATAATAAACATTTAATCTTTCGTTGGAAATAAAAATCTGCTTTTGGTGATTAAAATTAACAACTTTTTAAAAGAGACTGAGAAGACGACACGTGTCGAAAGTAGAAATTTCTAGGTTCTTTTCCCATGGCGTACGGTGACACGTATATTGTTGTTGTGTATCTCCAAGCTTTTTTTTTCTTTTCTTTTTACATTAGTACTAAAACGAAAGGAAATGTTGTAAAACATTTAATGCACTCCATAGACGGGCCCATTCATTATTCATTCTCCATGTCATAAGGTTTGTTTTGGTCAATATCACAAAGACCCATTAATTTTATTGTTTTAGTCTAAAGTTGGTCCAATATAAACACTATATACGTAACCTCATTCGATGATCATTAATAAGAACAAGAGTTTTCAGCCTTTAAATCCTCTAGTTTACAACACGTTATCAGCACGATTGCCCTAATCATTCAGCTGAGTCAAAACCCTAACCACCACCGTTCATCTTTCTCTTTTCATCGAAACCCTAAACTGCCGCCGATCATCTCTCTTCTTCCACTAAAACCTTAAAACCACCGTCGATCCTCTCCTTTGTTCGAAGACTTGTTCTTGTCTTGAAGTTCCATTGGTGTTCACGAGCAAACCTGTGCTCGTGATCGAAGCTCCATACGAAACCAGTTCAAGGTTCGCGGTTGCAGGACGAGTTGCGGTGTGAGAGCGGTACGTGAGCAGAACAAGGAAGCGGTTCGGGATCTGTTCGTGGGAAAGCAGTTGCAGTCTTGTTCGAGGTTCGTGGTAAAGAATATATGAGGTCTTTAGCTCCCAGATCAAAACCGGTCAGAATCCTTTGGTGTTTTAAGGTAAAATCGAAAACTTATGAGACCATATAATCGAACTTTGACCTAAGAACTATTGAATCCTAAAACCTGCAATTGCACAAACAAATAAAAGGTTAAGATCCATGTTTATTATCACCCGAAAATCGAAATTGCTTGTCATGGATTGTTTGTTTATTTCCGATTGCTTATTTGATTGTTGCATGCATCATAAAGTTGAAATCGGATCATGTATAAGGTGTTATAGAATCGATTATTTGCATGAACCCTAAATCGAATTTGGTAGTCTTTTTTTAGGGCTGATAAAATCGAACCTAGTTCCCATTCATAAAAGGAAATTTAAGAAAAAGGAAATTTGCAAAAAAGAAATCATATTAAAAAGAAATTGTTGCATGCATGCTAGTTCTTATCCTATCTAGGTTTGTTTGTTTTTCATGGATACCAAAGCCGAGAATAACAAATAAAGGACAAGGCATTGTTCGGTCTTAAATACCGCATGACCTAAGACACGGTTCGGTCTCAAATACCGCATGACCTAAAGATTAAAGTTTATTGCATGGTTCGGTCTCAAATACCGCATGCTGATCGGTTGTCTATTTTTGTATCATGCAGATGGCAAGGCTTAACAACCTAGACTATGCTGCTTTGAATGCCTCTAGGGATAATTACTTGGAATGGGCATTGGACACCAAGATCGAAAGGCCTAAGCGAATGCATCAATGAGGAGTACAAATGTACCGAAAGGAAGAAATACAAAGCTATCATGCATATCCGGCATCACCTTGTTGAGAGTCTCAAAAACCAATACCTCACGATAGAGGATCCTTGTGACCTTTGGGCAGAGCTGAAAAGCAGATATGGACACCAGCAAATGGTGCTCCTTCCAAAGGCACAATTCGATTGGAAAAACCTTAAGATCCAGGATTACAAAACCGTGGATGAGTATAACTCTGAGCTTTTTAGGATTTTCTCACTCTTAAGGTTGTGTGGTACTGAAATTACCGAGAAGGAACTCCTAGAGAAAACATTCTCTACTTTTCACAGTAATAACATACTGCTTCAGCAACAGTATCGTGAAAAAGGGTTTAAAACCTATGGGGACCTAATCTCGTGTTTACTGCTAGCTGAGCAGAACAATGAGCTGTTGTTGCTAAATAGTGCTATGAGACCTCCTAGTTCAGCTCCATTGCCAGAAGCACACAAGGTTGAGAAAGGTCCTATAGAGCCTAAAGAGCCTAAGAAACCTAAAGAGCCCAAGGAGACCAACTATGTCCACAGAGAAAGACACTATGGCCGTGGTTGTGGTGGCAGAGGACGTGATGGTCGCGGACAATACCAAAGTAGCCGTTTTGATGGTTACGGCCGTGGTGGTAAGGGCCGTGGTGGTAAGGGCCGTGGGTCCTTTAAACCACAAGTCAAGGCTAAATCGGTGTGTCACCGATGTGGGATGTCTAACCATTGGGCCAAGAATTGCCGAACACCTAAACATCTCATTGATGCATACCAAGAGAGTTTAAAGAAGAACCCAGAAGCCAACTATGTGCATCTCGATGGTGAAGATGACTTCGACCATGAGAATGATGATTCACTAGCATATGAGACTTCCGACTGCCTTAAGGATGATGAATAAATTTCGGTCTTTGCTTTGGTTTAATTTCTATGATTTTATTATTTAATTTGTGGTTATGTAATGGATAATTATTTTTGGTTTAAATTCAAAGAATTTTATTTTATACTCGAGTGTGTTAAAATTAAAACACAAATAATTGTCCTATATATAGAAATGGCCGAGGACATGAGTGTACTAGTGGTGGAAAGTGGATCCAGCCACACAATATTGAAGGACAAAAGATATTTTATAAACCTCATAATGAAAGTGCCAATGTTAGTACAATTGCGGGTATAGCAAGTTTGATAGAAGGCTACGGCCAAGCATTGTTGCCTAATGGCACACACATTGAATTATGTGATGCTCTATACTTACCCAGCTCTAAGAGAAGCTTACTGAGCTTTAAAGATATTCGATTGAATGGTTACCATGTTGAAACAAAGGGTGAAGGAAATAAAGAATTTCTATACATAACAGAAATCGAGAATGGCCATAAGAGAGTCCTAGAGACTATACTTGCACTACCCACTGGTTTATACCATGCTAAGATTAACATGATAGAGGAAAACTTGGCAAAGAATAAGAAGTTCAATGAACAATTCACTCTATGGCATGACCGGCTTGGCCATCCGGGTTCGAACATGATGCGTAAACTGATTAAGAATTCGAATGGGCACACTCTTGAAGAAAGGAATTTTATCCCTAAAAAATCTCACATGTGTAGCATGTGCACAAGGGAAACTTATCATAAGGCCATCACCAGTAAAAGTCAATAAAGAGACTTTAAACTTTCTGGAAAGGATACAAGGTGACATATGCAGACCAATACACCCACCTTGTGGGTCGTTTAGATATTTTATGGTCATGATCGATGCATCAACCAGATGGTCACACGTTTGCTTGTTATCCACAAGAAACCTAGCATTTGCTAGGATGTTAGCTCAAATTATAAGACTAAGAGCACAATTTCCAGATTTCCCACTTAAGACTATACGTCTAGACAATGCTGGTGAATTTACATCCAAGCGTTTAATGAATATTGTATGTCCATGGGGGTAAGTGTGGAACATCCCGTGGCACATGTCCATACACAAAAGGGTTTGGCAGAGTCTTTCATTAAACGAATACAATTGATAGCTCGCCCATTGTTAATGAGGTCGAAGCTCCCTATGTCGGCTTGGGGACACGCAGTCTTACATGCGGCAGAACTAATACGCATCAGGCCATCTAGTGAACACAAATATTCACCATCCCAACTATTAACGGGTCATGAGCCAGACATATCCCATATCAAAATATTGGGGTGTGCCGTATATGTACCTATTGCTCCACCACAGAGAACTAAAATGGGACCTCAAAGGAGGATGAGAATATATGTTGGATATGAGTCTCCCACTATTTTAAAGTATCTTGAGCCAACCACAGGAGATTTATTTAAGGCCAGATACACGGACTGTCAATTCGTTGAGTCCGAATTTCCTATGTTAGGAGATGAGACTAGCAAGCTGGTTAAAGAATTAACATGGAATCAAACATCCTTAAATTGGCAATATTGAAACGACCAACCTTTTTTTTAATAATAATAAATAATAAATATAATATAAAAAAAAATAAACTACAACTAGTGGTCCCATATCCACTAGCCACCTAACCATAATCACAACCAACAGCGGAATAACAATACCAATAACCAATAAATAATATCCAATAAATATAATAACCAATATAATAATATCCAGTATAATTTCAATCATAAACTAATGATCCAAACAACATAAACCAGTGAACCATCAATCCTAAGCAACATTCTAGGAGTCAACTCTAGCAACCTAACAAAAGCTAGACAACCAAGCGAACCACTAGAACATCCTCCTCTTCATTGCCTTGATTCCACAGTCACACTTTGCCTTTACCTGCACCACAAACACATATTGCAATGCATGAGTATTTTATAAACACTCAGTAAGACAATCCTCCCATCTACTGGGCTATACACACAAGCAATAGAGACATCTCTAACCATCAACCAACAATCATCAATCAACAAATCAACAAGCCAAACAACACATAAACAAGTAGATTAGAGAAATCTCCAGCTTAGATAAGCCATGGTCCTGCACTTACCTTAACAAGTGATTCACAAAACTAAATACAACCAAATGAGAGGCTTTCCAATATCCAAGAACAACCAAACTTGTTCCTACAACCAATCACAACAACAAACAAATATTGAAAACAAACTGCCAAGAAAACAGAAAAAAACAACCTCACAAGTGAAAACACGAAATCAAAACTAACCGTTAACATTCTAATCCCTCCGGTGAAAAGAAAGGTATATACGTTCAGAAGCTTCCCACAAAATTTCAGCACGATCATATTATAGATGAAACCGCAATTGTCCCCGTAACACCCGCTTGTCTCAATCCGCGAATGAGAAGAAACACCCCACGAAACTGCCAATATCTCCTAAAATATTAACCCAAATTCACTTCTGTAAAAACGAGAGTGTACTAAAATCTCTTATCTACAATCCTACCAAAAATCAGTACCTTTCGAAACGATTTGACCAGTCGGATTCTCCTTCCCCCAAACTCTGAAAGTTCTGTTTCTCTCTTAACTCTAAGGAAAAAGCTTGATCTCCTTCTCTTTCTCCTTTACACCAAATAACCAAGGTTTTATCTCTCTTTCTCTCCCTCCCTCGATGAAAATGTCGACCAAAACACAAAAACATGAGAGGAGGCGTGACTTTGAGAAATAGATTAAGGGTTTTTGGTTTAATTAGATTAAACCAAGATTTAATTAAACCAAAATTAATTAAAATCCACTCTTTTGGTTTACTCAACATAACCCAAACTCTATTCTCGGAACACGGATGTTACAATTCTCCCCCACCAACATAGATTCGTCCTCGAATCTCATACAACCATCAGTCAAGGACTCCCGTGCAACCGTCTCCACGGCCCGCACTCCTACCGATCTACAGAAGGTCACCTCTAGGCGATAAACTCACGCTCCAGGCATCATTTGCTCTCGACTTTTTGGACTTTCCTTTACTCATAGGCCTAAACCTTGAGTTTTTATTGGCTCCTCATCAGACCTAAGTCTGCATGCCAAATGTTGGCTCCTCATCGGGCCTAAACCCGCATGCCATAATATATATATAAGGAAAAATCCAAAACTCGTCTCTCGGGTTGCCACCCTACAGCACGCCCCCGGGTCGTCATCCGAAGTCGGTATACCAACCATACTCCCGAGCCACAAAGTCTCTGAATATGGCAGTACTAGGAGAACCTAAGTCCCCCAAGAGTCGCGAGCAAACGATTCTGAACACGTCTGAGTCCTATCCCTAACCAGGTTTCCTTCCCGTGGCTCGCGTAAAAACATCTCAATGTCCTACCAACCACATATCCCCTCACCGGGATACCCCATGACCACTCAAGGATCATATACACGCCACAAGGGCCGCCACAAAGGCCAACAAAATGTCCTAACAAGGACCGCTACCAAGGCCAAAACGAATGTCCTAAAGAGGACCGCCACCAAGGCCACTCGTCCCGAAGGACCGTCACAAAGGCCATCTGTCCCGAAGGACCGTCACAGAGACCATCTGTCCCGAAGGACCGTCACAAAGACCATCTATCCCGAAAGACCGTCACAAAGACCATCCGTCCCGAAGGACCGTCACAAAGACACTCTGGCTAAAACAGCCCGCCACAAAGGCCAACAATTGGCTAAAAGGCCACGCAATGTCTAAAAGATCGCCACACACAGGCACACTGACTCGAAAGTCCGCCACAAAGGCCACAAAAGCCCCTCCAAGGCTTCCCACCGCTAAAATGGACAAATTCTAACTCCCGCAATACTTTCCATATTTAGCACTTTCCACTTTTGGAAACTTCTCTTCACAACCCCGCCTCACGGAAACTTTGTACCCCAAACACCACCTCATCTTGTTACTGAGTCGCACAACCAACCACCTCAAGCGACCGAGTAACAAGTGAGATGGGGTGGAATACTCCATTCCCGCTCTAGCCACGGATTACAGATGGGACCAGGCTAAACAAGCTCAAGTCGCGGCTTGCTTCTCATACCACTTCTTGAACCTTGCCTTCATCCTCGCCTCAGTCTCCCAAGTCTGCTCCTCAACACCATCACAGTCCCAAAGGACTCTCATCAAAGGAACCTTCTTCTTCCGAACTTCCTTAATCCTCCTCTCGAGAATCCTCACCGGTCTCGCCTCCAAAGTCATGTTAGGCATAAGATCTTCAGGAATCTTAGCCAACAACTGATCATCCACGCGGAGACACCTCCGCAGCATAGACACATGGAAAACCTTGTGGAATGCACGCATAACCTCAGGTAACTCCAGTCTATAAGCCACTGGTCCAACTCGCTCAGTCACTCTAAACGGACCCATATACCTCGGACTCAACTTAGTCTCAGTCAATGACCTGTTCGGACCCTGCAACATGGCCATCTTGAGGTACACCCTGTCTCCCACCTAAAACTCAACTTCTCTCCTTTTCTTATCAGCATAACTCCTCTACCTATCCTAGGCTTCCTTCATGTTCAGCTTGAGAACCCGAATCTTCTCTGAGGTCTCCTGAACAAAACTAGCCCCATATATGCTCCTCTCCCCCACCTGAGTCCAACATAATGGGGTACGACACGGCCTCCCATACAAAGCCTCATAAGGAGCCATCCCAATACTTGCCTGATAACTGTTGTTATAGGCAAACTCTGCCAAACACAGGTGGTCCACCCAATGGCCTCCCCAATCAAACACACACATCCTCAGCAAATCCTCCAACGTTTGAATCGTCCTCTCTGACTGTCCATCTGTCTGTGGATGATAAGCTGTACTCATATGCACCTTAGTGCCCATCTCTGTCTGGAATGCCCTCCAGAACACCGAAGTGAACTTAGGATCCCTATCAGACACAATACTCGCTGGCACCCCATGCAACCTGACTATCTCCTTCACAAATTTCTTAGCTAAGACCGCTGCTCCATCAGTCTTCTTGATAGCCAGAAAATGTGCCGACTTAGTCAACCGGTCCACAATGACCCAAATAGCATCAAAGGTCCGTGACACTGGCAATCCTACCACAAAATCCATAGTGATCATATCCCACTTCCACTCAGGAATGGGTAAACTCTTCAGTAATCCGCCAGGAAACTGATGCTCAGCCTTCACTAGCTGACACACATCACACCTCGAAACCCAACTAGCTACATCCTTCTTCATCCCGACCCAATGATAGTACCTCTTGAGATCACGGTACATCTTAGTCGCTCCTGGATGAATGGACAACTTGCTCGCATGAGCCTCTCTCAGAATCTCCTGTCTCAACTCCTCATCCTTGGGCACACAAACCCGACCGTGCACCAAGATAGTACCATTATCTGAGACCTGATACTCGGAATCCACATCCTTAGAGGCATTCACTAGCCCCAAATCCTTCTCCTGAGCCAACCGCACCCTACTCAGAAGATCTGCTCTATCTACTGCTTCCAAACCCAACGGTTCCTGTGAAACAGCACACAAGCTCAAAGCACTGATCTCCCCTACCAGAGACTCCATTTCCTGCTCCTGAGCCGAAGCTACTCTCTTCCAACTCAGAGCATCTGCAACCGTGTTAGCCTTACCAGGATGATAGGCTATCTCCAAATCATAATCCGCCACAAGCTCCATCCACCGCCTCTGTCTCAAATTCAACTCAGGCTGAGTGAATATATACTTCAGACTCTTATGATCTGTAAATACCTGTACCTTCGCACCATAAAGATAAGATCTCCAAATCTTCAGGGCAAAAACCACAGCACCCATCTCCAAATCATGAGTAGGATAGTTGCCTTCATGCACCCGCAACTGCCGTGATGCATAGACAATCACCTTCCCATGCTGCATCAGAACACACCCCAAGCCAACTCTAGATGCATCGGTATAAACCACATAGGGTTCTCCCTGCTCAAGCAAAGCCAACACTGGCGCAGTAGTCAACATCTCCTTCAGGCTTGCAAAGCCTTCCTCACACTCTTCTGACCAGACAAAAGGAACATCCTTCCCTGTCAACTTAGTCATAGGACGTGCTCTGCTTGCAAACCCCTGCACAAATCTCCTGTAGTAATCTGCCAGTCCAAGAAAACTCCTGATCTCTGTGGCATTCTGCGGTCTAGGCCAATCCCTAATAGCCTGAATCTTCTCTGGATCTACAAAAACCCCCTCTGCAGAAACAATGTGACCCAGAAAGCCCATCTCACGCTGCCAAAAACTACACTTGCTCAACTTGGCAAACAGCTTCTGCTCCCGCAGCTTCTCCATAACTGCCCTCAAATGCACTGCATGCTCCTCAGGACTCTTGGAATAAACCAGGATATCGTCGATGAAAATGATGACAGATACATCCAGAAACTCCTGAAACACACTGTTCATCAATCTCATAAACGCTGCTGGCGCGTTAGTCAAACCAAAAGGCATCACCACAAACTCATAGTGCCCATATCTCGTCCTGAAAGCAGTCTTCCTCACATCTGCCTCATCTATCGGTATCTGATGATAACCCGATGCCAGATCTACTTTGGAGAACCAAATAGCACCCCTCAACTGATCCAACAACTCATCGATCCTAGGAAGAGGGTACTTGTTCTTCACAGTGACCAGGTTCAAGCCCCGATAATCAATACACAACCTGAAACTCTCATCCTTCTTCTTCACAAACCACGCCGGCGCTCCCCACGGTGATACACTAGGACGGATGAATCCCTTACTGAGCAAATCCTCTAGCTGCTTCTTCAGCTCTGCCATCTCTGCTGGAGCCATTCTGTAAGGAGCCTTGGATAACGGTGTCGTCCCCGGTTCCAGTTCAATGGTGAAAGGTTCCGACCGAGATGGTGGTAATCCCTGCAAAGACTGAAACACATCCTCAAACTCCTCTACTACCGGAATACCGCTAACCGTAGACTTCCCCACTGACTCTGGCATAGATATAGTAACCAAATAAGCCTCACGGCCCTTCTCGATCATCTTCCCAGCCTGAATGGCTGAGATCACGAGACTCCCCGAAGTCGGTCTAACTCCCTCAAAAACCAACTTCCCTCCTGGGCGCTCAAACTCCACTCTACCCCGATGGCAATCCAAATGCACCATATGCCGATGCAACCAATCCATCCCGAGAATAACATCATACAGCTCCACTAGACTGATAAGCAAATCCGCATGCCACGACTCTCCTGCAACCTGAATATCAACTTCCTTTGCCCGGCCAAAAACCCTCAGAAACTTGCCTCCCGCAACTTTGACCACTCCCGCACGCTCCGCGGGATCTCCTCTGATGCCCGCACTCTCTGCGCACTCCGGAGTAATGAAGCTATGAGTAGCTCCAGAATCAAACATAACATGGGACTTAAACCCGCCCACGAACAAGGTCCCTACACAAACCTCATGTGTTGAGAACCTAACACTTTATCACAGGAAAAACATAAAATCTGAACGTACTACAAAAGTTCACAAAGTTTAAGTACCAGAAATTATACCTGTGATCGCTCCAGCACTGGTCCCACCAGGCTCGACCGTCGTGTAAACCAGTGGCGCCTGCTCAATCCGTGCCACCTGCTGACCTCCAGGCTGCACCTTCTGCAACGCTGCCACAGCTGCCGGCTGCAACTTGGGACAAAAAGGCCTGATGTGCCCTGTCTCCCTACAATGATAGCACACATGAGCCGCTACCGTCGGAGCACTCCTCATGGGACAACTAGCAACCTTGTGATCCTTGCTCCCACAACCGAAGCAACTCGCACCACTCGGCCTCTGCGTAGCCTCCCACTTCCTCTTGGTTCCCTGTGCAGGCCTACCGCCCCTGCTTGAACCACCCTGCTGCTGAGCCCTACCTGGCTGAACTGCTGGAGTAACCGACACTGACTGTGCCCGGATATCCTCCTCAATCTTTGCTGCTGTCTCAACCAGCTCTGCACGCGTAGCATAATACCTCCCTCTACAATGAACTCTCAAATCATCACGTAGAGCCCTCATAAACCTCCTGACCTGAGCCTCCTCAGGCTCCATAGCCCGACCCCCATAACACAGAAGTCGACTGAACTCCAAGTCCAGCTCCCGCACTGACCGTGTCCCCTGAGACAACTGAAGGAACTGCACCTCCAAACGATCCAATGCCTCTCTAGGAAAATACTTGCGGTTGAACTCCAAAACGATGTCAGCCCAAGTCATCTCCCGCTGCGCCCTCCTAGCAGCCACAGACCTCCACCACAACTCAGCATCACCACTCAAAAAGTAGACCCCTATGTCCACCCAGAACTCCTCAGGACATCTCAGAGTATGGAAGTTACGTTCCACTCTCGTCCTCCACGCATCCGCAGCAGTAGGATCTACACCTCCCGAAAACTGCTCAGTACGCAACCGACCCATCTCTGTCAACATGCTGAGATAACGAGCATGGACCACCGCATCTGCAGCCACTGGCTGCCGCTCCTCCGCCACCACTGGTGGCACTACCTGAGCCTGAGTCGGTACCACTGGTGGTAACCGCTCTAACACCTGTGCTAGCAAAGCCGCAAGGTCAACACCAGGGACTCCACCCGCTGGGACCCCCACATCACCGGCCACTGGAGCATCAACACCGCCCCCTCCTGCCACACTCACGGAATCCCCCGGAACACCCTGCGACTCGCCAACACCCTCAGCTGTCACACTCTGGTCCTCGGTCTCACTAACCACTAGGACTCTGTCCCTACCACGACCACGTCCGCGTCCACGACCACGTCCGCGTCCACGACCTTGACCAGCCACAGCATCCTCTCTAACCATCTGCACTACCATGAACAGAAGGCTAAGCAAACAATTCCTATTATAACACAGAAACATAAACTCACCGTGGAATCACACACTCGGCTCGAAGAGGATGTTCTAAGACTCCATGCCACACACAATTGACTAACTCACATAATCAATCAAGACATGCAATCCCAAACATTTACAACAGAAACCTAGTGAACCCAAACCTAGAACCGTAAGGGCTCTGATACCAAACTAAAACGACCAACCTTTTTTTTAATAATAATAAATAATAAATATAATATAAAAAAAAATAAACTACAACTAGTGGTCCCATACACACTAGTCACCTAACCATAATCACAACCAACAGCGGAATACCAATACCAATAACCAATAAATAATATCCAATAAATATAATAACCAATATAATAATATCCAATATAATTCCAATCATAAACCAATGATCCAAACAACATAAACCAGTGAACCATCAATCCTAAGCAACATTCTAGGACTCAACTCTAGCAACCTAACAAAAGCTAGACAACCAAGCGAACCATTAGAACATCCTCCTCTTCATTGCCTTGATTCCACGGTCACACTTTGCCTTTACCTGCACCACAAACACATATTGCAATGCATGAGTATTTTATAAACACTCAGTAAGGAAATCCTCCCATCTACTGGGCTATATACACAAGCAATAGAGACATCTCTAACCATCAACCAAAAATCATCAATCAACAAATCAACAAGCCAAACAACACATAAACAAGTAGATTAAAGAAATTTCCAGCTTAGATAAGCCATGGTCCTGCACTTACCTTAAGAAGTGATTCACAAAACTAAATACAACCAAATGAGAGGCTTTCCAATATCCAAGAACAACCAAACTTGTTCCTACAACCAATCACAACAACAAACAAATATTGAATACAAACTGCCAAGAAAACAGAAAAAAACAACCTCACAAGTGAAACCACGAAATCAAAACTAACCGTTAACATTCTAATCCCTCCGGTGAAAAGCAAGGTATATACGTCCAGAAGCTTCCCACAAAATTTCAGCACGATCAGATTATAGATGAAATCGCAATCGTCCCCGTAACACCCGCTGGTCTCAATCCGTGAATGAGAAGAAACACCCCACGAAACTGCCAATATCTCCTAAAATATTAACCCAAATTCACTTCTGTAAGAAAGAGAGTGTACGAAAATCTCTTATCTACAACCCTATTAAAAATCAGTACCTTTCGAAACGATTTGACCAGTCGGATTCTCCTTCCCCCAAACTCTGACAGTTCTGTTTCTCTCTTAACTCTAAGGAAAAAGCTTGATCTCCTTCTCTTTCTCCTTTACACCAAATAACCAAGGTTTTATCTCTCTTTCTCTCCCTCCCTCGATGAAAATGTCGACCAAAACACAAAAACATGAGAGGAGGCGTGACTTTGAGAAATAGATTAAGGGTTTTTGGTTTAATTAGATTAAACCAAGATTTAATTAAACCAAAATTAATTAAAATTCACTCTTTTGGTTTACTCAACATAACCCACTCTATTCTCGGAACACGGATGTTACAAATATCCTCAGACTATGGCATGTGATGCAGAAATCCAAAGAATTATTCATTTGTAAAAGATAGCTAATCAATTGCCAGATTCCATTGCTGACCCAAAGAGAGTAACAAAATCGTACATACCAGCTTGTAATGCACCAGTACGTATTGATGTTCAGAAGGAACACAATAATCAAGTAGCTACAGAGTCTAAACCGAGTTTGAAACGAGGTAGACTGTTAGGTTCAAAAGATAAGAATCCTCGGAAAACTAAGAGAGGTGCAAAACAGACCGAGGCTAAGGGATTAACCGACATGACCGTGACAAGTCCTAAGGCACCGAATGCGGTTCAGGATGCTGAACCTCAAGGTCCTACAGGAATTGATAACAATGAGATCTCAATAAACTATGTCACGTGCGGGATACAATGGAACCACAAGGATGTCGACATTAATGAAATATTTGCATATAAGGTAGCACTTGAGATAAATGAGGATCATGAACCCACGTCCATATTAGAGTGCACTCAAAGTGAAAATTGGTTAAAATGGAAAGAAGCCATTGACGTGGAGTTGAACTCTTTAAAGAAGAGAAGTGTGTTTGGTCCGATCATAAGGACACACCGAATATAAAGCCAGTTGGACATAAATGGGTCTTTGTAAGGAAGAGAAATGAGAACAATGAAATCGTGAGATACAAGGCATGGCTTGTAGCACAAGGATTCTCTCAAAGACTAGGAATAGACTATGAGGAGACATACTCCCCTATGATGGATGCAACAACATTTAGGTACTTAATAAGTTTGGCTATAAGAGAAAAACTGGATTTGCGGTTAATAGATGTTGTAACCGCATACCTATATGGTCCATTGGAAAATGAAATTTATATGAAACTACCAGAGGGTATTGAGCTCAAAGATAAGAGTGGTTCTCGAGAACAGTACTGCATTAGGCTGAACAAATCCCTTTATGGACTGAAACATAGTGGTCGGATGTGGTATAATCGGTTGAGTGATTATTTAGCTAAAGAAGGCTATAGGAATGACCCGATCAGCCATGTATTTTCATTAAGAAGTTTGCAAACAAAGGGTTTTTGATTATAGCAGTGTATGTTGATGATTTAAACATATTTGGAACCCATGGTGAAATCGCCCAAACAGTAGAATATTTAAAGAAAGAATTTGAGATGAAAGACCTAGGCAAGACAAAATTCTGTTTGGGGTTACAACTTGAGTACGTAAATAATGGGATCCTTGTGCATCAAATGGCATATACAGAAAAAGGTACTCAAGAGGTTTAATATGGACCAAGCTCACCCATTGACCAGCCCAATGGTAGTTAGAAGCTTAGACTTGGATAAAGATCCATTCGGTCCAAAGAAGGACAATGAGGAAGTTCTCGGTCCTGAAACGCCATGCCTCAGTGCTATAGGAGCGTTAATGTTCTTGGCTAGCCACACTAGACCAGACATAAGTTTTGCCGTGAACCTCCTAGCAAGATTTAGTTCTTGTCCGACTAAAAGACACTGGAACGGTATTAAGCATCTCTTGCGATATTTGCAAGGGATAGCTGATTTTGGTTTATATTACACTCACCATAACTGTGACAACCCGTCCGTGGATCCCACTAGCTAGTGGGGTCTACGGGATGGGTTGTCACAATAACAAGCAAGGTTAAGTTGGTTTTGCTGATGCAGGTTACTTGTCGGATCCACACAACTCAAAATCTCAAACCAGCTATGTATTCACTCACGGTGGTACGGCGATCTCTTGGCGTTCAATGAAGCAAAGCATAGTAGCAACCTCATCTAACCACGCAGAGATCCTAGCAATTCATGAAGCCAGCCGGGAATGTGTATGGTTGCGGTCAATGACTCAACATATCAAATCAGATTGTGGGATGCTCGACAATAAGGAAGCAACAGTCATACATGAAGATAATACATCCTGCATCGCACAGCTTAAGGAAGGTTACATCAAGGGAGATCGGACGAAGCACATACTGCCCAAGTTCTTCTTCACATATGAACTACAAAAGGCCAAAGAAGTTCAAGTGGTGCAAGTACAATCATGTGACAATTCGGCCGACCTCTTCACCAAATCGCTACCGACTACAACATTCAAGAAGCTCATGCACCAGATTGGAATGCGGAGGCTTAAGGACTTAGAGTGATGCTTGGAACAGGGGGAGCAATGCGTGTTGTATTCTTTTTCCTTCACTATGGTTTTATCCCACTGGTTTTTCCTCGTAAGGTTTTAATGAGGCAGCACCCTCAAGCGTATTGCATCGATCCCTTAGCATCAGCACGGTCATATCGTCCAAGGGGGAGTGTTGTAAAACACTTAGTGGACTCCATAGACCGGCCCGTTCACTGTCCATGTCATGAGGCCCGTTTTGGTCAAGACCACAAAGGCCCATTGATTTCATTGTCTTAGTCTAAAATCAGTCCAATGTAAACATTATATATATATAACCTCATTCGATGATCATTAATAAGAACAAGAGTTTTCAGCCTCACATTATTGTTTAATTGTTTTGTATAGAAAAAGTGAATAAAAAGAGAAGAAGAAGATACTAGATTAAGATTTTGTTGTATAAACAATGCTATATGGTATAACTTCCGAACTAGGTTTTACGAGTTTCAGAACTGCGGTTTCTAGACAATAATGTTCCATAGCTGGTTTTGCTTTCCGACCAAGTTTCAAAGATTCAAAAGCGACCAAAAGTCTAACGAGAGACACAAATCAATATAGTTAAGAGGTCTCTCTTTATTGAGTTTAACAAAGATATCTCCAAAGTAAACTGAATTAAAGGGTCTGTTTCTGAAACAAAATTTAAACGAAAGTACAAAAAAACTTGTGTTTTGTTCCTGAACAAGAAATCAACTAACCCCTTAGACGACCCAAATCTAAGTCAAGAATGCAAATATCATCTCACAGTACTAATACAAGGAAAAAATAATAACTTGTACAAAAGCTTATTCTCTGATATTTATAGAACGAACTAATTTTCTAAAGTTTGAATTTCAAATAGAAACCATACCGTTTAGAGTACAAATCTTCTAAGAGGCTCTCACTTCCAATCTGCCTGGAACAAAGCTCACACGGTTACACTGTTTTAACCGAGTAAGGGCATCTTCCGACCTACCCAACATCATGTCAATGTAGACTGCTGTAACTGTAGCTTGTACATTGTTTGGTAAGAGAGTTAATGCGTGTGTTATCATAGCTTTGGCCTGGTCATGATGTCCTTGTGTCGCAAGCAGCGCCGCAAGGTCTGCAAAAAGTGCTCCACGAGCTTCTTCTGGCTTTAGGAAAACAGAATCCCGGGCATTTCCCGTTGACGAATCCAACGTCTCTTCACAATCAGAACTTGTGTGCATCCGCCACTGGTCAAAGTCTTCTTGCTCATATGGCAATTTAAAATCATCCTGTCCAACTAGATAGGCAGATAAATGAGCACCAGCTTCTACCGGACGGTTGAGCAAGCAGAGGGCCTCCGCTGCATAAATATGGCCTAAGAAAACATAAATCTTTGAACAGTCAGGAAGTTGCAAGAGTGAATTAGCAGCTGCCAAGGCTTTGATAGGATTCTCCAACTCCAGTTCTACGTATGCCATATTGGCGAGCAGAGCTTGTTTAATCAACAGCTTTTCTCTACTTTGAATATCCTTGAAAGCAGAGAGGGAGCTTTGAATTATGTCCTGGTTCAATCCTCCTTTTGCCTCTTTCAAGTCTGAGTTCGTGTTAACTTCCCCATGATCAGCAAATGATGCTTCTTTGGTCTCATTCATCCCCACGGATAATGTCGATTCACGATCTGATTTAGATTCATTCAAGAGAGGCTCATTGAGCAGATATATACCATTTGAGAGACAAGCCCGTGCTAGCGGTAATGAAAGCTTCCCGCATTGGGTACTGCCATCAAGTTCCACATGTCCATTTTCTTCAATCATAAGTTTTCTGTACTTCCCTTTCCCAACTACATTGACTCTGATTTCTGATCTATCCAAAAGCCCGTTTTGTAAAGCCATCATACAGCATTCAGCTAAACGGAGCCAAATGAGGGGTTGTCTGCAGAAAACAACAATAGCCTTCTGGAAGCATTGAGCAGCAAGTAGAGGCTCCCCACGCGCCAAATAAAGCAAACCCATGTTGTATGTGATTAACAAAGACTTATTCTGTGAGAGAGAAAACGTCTTCACTGGTTTCTCATTTCTAAGTGATGACCAGCTCCTTAGAGCTTTTGAAAATAACTGAGAGGAAGCTTCATATTTTCCAAGCTGATAGTATATGCAACCAAGGTTGTTGTTGAAGATTCCTGAAGTCCCTGCTTCTTTGTGAATACCAGAGACCACCAAAAGCTTCATAGCCTTTTGATGATTCCCATGAGCATACTCAAGCTGGGATTTCAAGAGGAGAGCCATAGAAGAGTCCCTTTTTTGAGCAATGTTCATCGCATGTTTAACTTCACGCTTCGCCAGTTTCAAGTTTCTGGTAAGAAGCAAAAACCGGACCTTGTAAAGCTGCAACTCGAGCTTCAGATCAGCAGTGGAGAATGACCTTTCGCTTAATGTCTTGAAAAGATTGTTTGCCGGTATATGACCAACTGACTTCATTCGTTTCTCTGCCTCAAATTCTGCTAGCTCATTGTCATAATCTAGAGTTTCCTCACACAAACTGCTTTCAGCAACTGTATCTGCCACCACCGAGCTGCTCAGGAGAGAAGATGTCTTTGATACCTGATTTGACGAAAGTTGCATTGTGCTTCCGTTTTCTTCGTGGCTTCCAAAACCAACACCAAAAGCTTTGTCCATATAGTCAAACACAGCCTGTATATAATACTTGTAAGATACAGAGAGAAGAAATATCTACAGAGAGACTTTATGCAATGAGATTATTAACTGATCAATACAAACGATTCATAAGGATGCCAGAGTATCATTCAAGTGAAAATCCAATTCCTCGTAAGTCAAAACCTTTCCTATCAGACTCTAGCTACATAGAATCATCTGTATTCATTTGGTCATCAGTTGGTTTCCAATTTCTCAAGACAGCTCATAATTGGCAGTTTGAAGATATGTCATATTTGTTTTTTCATGACATGTATAGATTCTTGCAGTCATGTTTATAAATTCAGAGCCAAAGGGCATATTGAACAAACGAAAAATATAGAGACAGAAAAGAATTAGGTTTCAATTCAGAAACTTTATAAAACAGCTCACGGGCATTGGTTGAATTTTCCACTAGCAAAAGAGATCAGTTGGAGTATATCTCTAGACTTTTAAACCAGCACAAACAATACTTACCAAAAATTTTACAGCATCATGACAAGCCAGTGCAATATCCAGCAACAAAAAACAGATTTGAAGTGCGATTGTCTGCATATAGATAGCAAGTTGTCTAATTAGAGCCAGTACGACAGATTAAACAAGTACAACAAAAAGACGATAGATACATACCTCATCTAGCCGCCCAATATTTTGGAACAAAGGTTGTAGAATGGATGAAGATTTTGTATACTGATGCATATGAAACCAGGTAACTGCCTGCAGGAGACCAACGAACATCAATACTAAACATTGACAAATGCGAATGGTATAGATGAGACTCAAAAAAACATGGGAATAAAATCAGAACATACAATGTTGAGCGTTGTTACTGTACTATCAAATTGATCCTTCGACACAGAGACAATGGTTCCAGGGTTTACAGCTTCTACTTGTTCTCTTGCTGCAGAAGCAAGTTCATCACTTTGTTTCTGAAGATATAGAAGAGAAGAAGAAATCATGTCATTGAGATTAACATAAAGACTATTGCGTTCTCCAGTATGTTAAACCTACAATGCACTGGTCCAGTCCAGAGATGACAACAAGTAGATACAAGAAAGAAAAACGAGAACTCCAATTTGAAAACATATCACTATTCTCATGGACAATAAGAAAAATGCGGAAGATGATTTGTGATGTAAAATGATAGATAGCTTGAAAACACATGTCAAGCAGAAGTTTAAACACAATACCTTGACACAGTTAAGCTCTTCCAGCAGTTTCTTGGATTTCGAGCAACCACCCTGGAAGTACTCTGCAATTGCCATATTGTGTAGAACCTGGTTGATCAAAAAAAAAAAAAAAAAACAATTCATAAGCCATGTTTGTCTTGGAAAAAACAAATAAATAATACAGTTCGTTAGAAAGAAATTTTCTAAATCTGCATGTTCATTCACGAATGACTTGTATAACCAAAAACCCTTGTTAGAGAGGTTCCACTCACTGAAAAATGAAAACTTTTCTCTGTATATCAGATGGATACAAAGCTAAAAAGCCTATCTCTACGTCACAATTGAGTAAAAACAATTAAAAGCGGAAACAAAATCAATACTGACACAGAAGAGAATATAACTTTGGACAAGTCAGATCTATACTTAGTAAAATGTGTCTATCAAGTCAAACTAAACTCTTTTTTTTTTTTTTTTCCTAGTATCGATCTAAACATCTAGGAACCAAAGCTAGCAGAATTAAAAGGAAAATCCAAACTTAAACAGAACTATTGAATCCAAAGTAAAACCTTAGGATCGTTATGCTGCTTCTGATCGAGCTGAATCAAAATGTCGATACAGTCTTCGAATTTTCCAGATTGGAAGCAAGAAAGAGCGGACTTAGCGAGTGTAGAGGTGACAGAGAGAACGGCCGCGTCTTCAGAGAGTAACGACGCATCTCTAGCGGCGTCGGATGCTACAGCGGACGACGAATCTCGAGAATCCATGGAAGATCAAACCGGACTGTTTTACACACAGATTTCTGAATCGAATGTTATTTGAGAATTGAAATACACGAAATCGAAAACCCTAGCCAAGTGAATTTTTTTTTTTAAGACGAGTAGAGAGAGAGAATGAGAGAGGGAGGAGATACACTTTTCGGAGAATATCCACGCGCAGACATGTGAGAGAGAGAGATGGAGAAACGTATTTGGGCCAAGTTGGGCCGTCAAAACTGGCCTTCACTTTGCCTTGCCGAACCTATCCACGGTTTTATAAAACTCTGCCATGGTTAATTCACGTTTTAGTGATAATAGGATAGGATAGTACCCGCACTACACGGAATTGTTTTTATTTTTTTTTTTTATTATTTTTAGATAATTTTGTATGTGTTTGTAATTAAAAAATCATTATTATTATAGTTTTTGACAATGTTAATCGGTAATATTTTTGGTTTTAGGGTTTTGTTAATTGATTAGACTTGATCAGATGTCACAATTTATTTTATTTTATTTAGAATAGACCTCAAGTTGATTATTATAGAGATTTGAGACAAGGAGACCTCGAATTTTTGCAAAAATGCTTCAGGGAGCAATCAGTTTCTGACCAGATCAATCAAGTCTATCAATTTTAGAACAGACGGAGGATTCTATCAATTTCTTTTCAAAAAACTCTATTCAACACAAATAACTCAAACCAACACAAAAGATATATTTTTTTATAAAGGAAAATTAAGCTAAGATTTTATTTAAAATTTTATAATAATAAACACATATTAATTCAGTCATTTACAGTATTACTAACTAAAATAAAAGTAAAAATAAGTAACTCGTGATGGAACTTAGTTGACGGCGTGGTATTTTGGTTTTCTTTATGGATCAAACTTAAAAAATTGTTTAGAATAATAAAATAAAACTTTTGTTTTTTTTCTAAAAGTAAAATAATTTTTCAGTAAAAAAAGACATAAGAAATAAAATTTATAATCTTGTATTTTTGCTAAGAGGATGTCATTCAAGTGGTTACCTATATATATTAAAATTTATAAAGTATACAATAATATTTGAGCAAAAGCAAAATACTATATTCCAATTCTACAAGTTTATAAAATGCTCAATCTTATTTATCTTAAAAACTAAATAATTATTGAAAATAGTCTGCGGCATAGCGCAGGTCTTACCTAGTATTCTTAAAGATTGCAAATTAACCAACTTCAATTCCTTCTCTTTTTTTCTAGTCAATTTTAATTTGAAGAATTGCCATGAAGATTATTATATTGTCCAAGACTCCAACCATAATGAAAATCGAGATCTTAGCATACATAAGTATTCTTCTCTTATTAAAACTATTTGTACAAAAATATTTGGGTCAGGATGACTATGTTTGATATATGTTCTAAATCGTGTGGTACTTTGTTGTGTCTCTAGGTTCTCTACACCTACGATACTATCAACTCAGTCATCCCTTAATACAAGTCTTTTTCGGCTAGTTTCTAAAATTGGCTGTAAACCAATCACATTATTTCTTCTTCGTTTTCACATTTACTCATCGGTTGGGCTGATGAGAAGAATATGAGCTTATGGACTCCATTGCAACTTTATTTTAAGCCCATTTATTTTTAAAACTAAGCCTAACAAAATAAGATCAAGTTTAACAGGAAAAGAGTGACATGGAAAAAAAGAGACTTATTATAGGTTAAGACATGTTGAGTTGTATTATTTGAAAAGTTTTTATTGGCTAACGATTTTACTAAGATGTCAAGGTGAGAAGAGCCTAAAATGCTGAGTTGTCAGATGAGGAGAGCAACACATTTTAGTTTTATTGTATTGATTCTTCGGTATCGATTTAGTTTAAAAGTTATTCCGGTTTATCAATTTATGAAATAGAATTCTTTTTTTTTTTAACATCTAATTTTTATTAATTTTGATTGTAGTATACAAACAATTGACCAACCAGCAAGGTAGTACAGTGTATAATTGATACATCGAATTAAGTAAAGAAACATGCTTTGAAAGTTTATCTGCTCCTGCATTTTTCTCTCGGTTAATTTGTCCCAAAGAAGAGTGTGGTAGCTTTGACATCCAAAATCGAAAATCATAGAGAAGAGAGCCTATTTTGTGATGATCTCTCGCCTTGTTGATTAGATTTTTTAGTTCAACATTATCTCCTTCAAACCAGACATAGCGAAAGCCTTGTGCCCATGATATTTGAAGAGCGTGAAGGAAACCAAGGGATTCTGCTTGGAGGGCAGAATAAGAGGCTGGAAATTTTGCGAAACCTGATAAGATAATTCTTCCATTATGATCTCGAAATAACCAACATGTGCTTGTATATGGTCTTCCTTGAACAAAGCCACTGTCGAAGTTAAATTTAAGCCAGCCTTCTGGCGATGGATCCCATTGATTGTTCCGCCTGTTGTGTCTTAGATTCTGATGGCCATTGTTGTTGCCACTTATATCTTCATTCTGTAACTGATTTGCATCCAACCATTCATTAACATCTTGAACACCTTTTCGTGCCTCTGTTACTGGGTCTCGATTGATCTTACGAAAAATATAATCATTTCTCGACTTCCATATTCGCCACATCATCCAAAATGGCAGTAATCTATTCTCGAGAGGAGTAGATTGATTTTTTTGAAGATCTAACAATACCTGAATATTATCTTCGAGATTATCAGTAAATCCATGATGTTGTCCATCATAACCGGTAACGCATCTCCATACGGCTTGTGCATGAATACATTTGAACAGTAGGTGATTAATTGTTTCTTCCTCCAGGCAACATCTTTGACAAGTTGGATCTGCATGTATATGTCTTGTGCGAAGTCTTGAGGTTGTTGATATGGCACCTGATAGACACCTCCATAGGAAATGTTGTATCTTTGGGGCAAGTCGGAGCTTCCAGATCGCTTGTTTTATAGTGATTGAGCCATGGGGTGGCTAAATTATCTCATCTTCTGTCATATTCACATGTGTTGCAACCCAATAGCATGAACGAACTAAATAGATGGCATCTTGAGTGTATGCCCATTCATAAGTGTCGGTATCAACATGTTGTGAAAGGTAGAGTTCTTTTGCTAATTCTTGATCTTCCGAGTTAAGGACCCCTTCAAACACAACCGGGTTCCATTCTCTCTTATTAGGTAACCAAAGGTCTGAGACTGTCATTGTTGTATCAAGTGCTGGTCCATATGCAGGTTGAGGGGGAAGGGTCGGTAGCCAAGGGTCTGTCCATATACCTATTGTTTTACCATCACCAATGCGAGCTCGTAAACCAGTGTTGAGGAGAATCTTACCTTCTTGTGTTGATCGCCATCCATAAGAAGCATATACCCCAGTTTGAGCTATCAAATACGACGTTTGGGGATAGTATAAACCTTTATATATCCGAGCAAGTAAACTAGAGGGATTAACAAGAATTCTCCAAGCTTGCTTTGCGAGTAAGGCCAGGTTAAATTTGTGAAGATCTTTGAACCCCAGTCCTCCTTCTCTCTTTGGGATAGCCATTCTTTCCACGCAACCCAAGGTATTTTTCGTTTACCATTTCCTTTTCCCCACCAAAAGTAGACACCACACTGACCACTTCATCACAGATTGTAGTTGGTAGGAGAAAGCAGTTCATCGAGTAAACAGGAAGAGCCAGGACAATAGATTTTATCAAAATTTCTTTTCCGGCTGGGGAGAGATACTTATGAGACCAACCTTGTGTACGCTCTTTTACTTTCTCGACTATGTACTCAAATAGCTCCACTTTTCTTCTTCCAAACTGTTCCAGAAGTCCAAGATACTTCCCTCCTCCACCAATATTATCAATGCCTAATATTTTCTGCAATCTGCGTCGTTTGTGTTATGGGATCTTCATTCCAAAAATTACAGAAGATTTGGAGTAATTGATTTTCTGACCTGAAGCTTCTTCGTACTATTGGAAAATGGTAGCCAAATTCTCACAATTTGCAGTTGAAGATCGACAAAAAAAGAGTGAGTCATCGGCAAAGAGAAGATGGGAAACTGAGGGGCAGGCTTGTGCGATTTTCATTCCGTGAATCTGTCTCATTCTCTCTGCTTCAACATATGGCTTAATATTTCAGCACAAAATAGAAATAAGTAGGGCGATAAAGGATCACCTTGTCTTAGACCTCAGGTAGGTTGTATCTTGCCATAAGGGGATCCATTTATTAAGACTTCATAGAATACAGAGGTGACACATTCCATAGTCCACTTAACCCATTTAGGATCAAATCCCAGTTGAAGCATCACTCGTTCCAAGAAATTCCATTCAACTCGATCATACGCCTTGCTAATGTCTGTTTTGATAGCCATATAAGTAGCATTGCAGTTCTTTCTTGATTTCAGTGAGTATAAAAGTTCATGGGCTACTAGAACATTATCTGAGATGTTTCTTCCTGGTACAAATGCTGCTTGAGGGTCTGAGATGACCATACCTAAACACTGCTTCAATCGTCTTACCATCACTTTTGAGATTATTTTATAATTCACTGTGTAGAGGCTAATAGGTCGGTAATCAGACATGTGCTTTGGAGTTTCTATCTTCGGAATGAGACATAACTGAGTTTGATTTATTTTTTAATTTATGAAATAGAATTCTATTCGAAATAGAAGAAAAAAAGAAAAAAAATCATGTACAACTAACTAAAATTATGTAATATTATTATTCTATATGCCATTTAAATGTATATTTCTATTTATTTCATTATTATAATACTTTTAAATATTTTTTTCGGTTGAATACTTCGATTCGAATTTGCTTCAAAAAAATTGGTATGAGAATTTCTATACCGTTTGGGTTGTTACAAAATTTGGTTCGAGTTTGGTTTCTTGAATTTTAGTTTGGTTTTGCGATAGATCTTTCAATCTGATACTTTTTTTTAACCAGCGATTCTCGAATCTGACTCTAAACAGGTGGTATCCCTATTAAATGAGCATGTGATGTCCATTCTATAGCCTCCATGTAACAGGATAATAGGATATTGCTCCAGCATTTTGAGGAGGTAGAGATCAATTGTGATGTAGAGTGACATATAGGATATCGAAGGAATCTCTTTCCTTTTTTGAATTATGATCCTAAGTTGGATTTTATTTTGCCAAATGTGGATGCCAATGTGGGTCAAAAACATCGTGGACCAAAGTTATGTGGATTAGCTACATGGTTAATGAAGTGTTGATGTTGAGCCAAAAAAAAAAAAAAACACTTTTTAAATATATAGAAGAGAAGACACAAAATATGAAGTAGTATAGAGCATGTACCCCACCACTTAGTAACTTCCATATACCCACTCTTAGTTAGTTATTTCTTAATATTCAAAATCGATTTGTCAATAATTTCTAGCATCATGCGCGTATAAGATTATCACTCAAATCCGAACAGAGAAAAGATAGATTTAGGGATTCACGAGTAACATAAGCTAATTTAAAGCCTATTTTCAATCGGGTTTGCTTAGCAAATTTCAAGTACCATATATTGAAAAGAAAAACCATCTAAAGATTTTCCAACTGAAGAAAATCGACACGTACTTGTCCTCAAAATTTGAAAGAAACTGGTTGGCAATGCACTAACTCAAAGAAGAAAGAAGTAGTTCATGAAATTTGCCTTTGTAGTCGTCTTCGAAAAAGAAATGCAACGAAAAGACTTATTATCAACTTAAATCTATGTAAGACAGAAGACGATGGCATATGCTAGAAAATTTGACTAATGCCTAGACGCCACCGCATGTGAACCCCACTCTCCGCTCTTACCCCATCCAACGAATAAAGCACTATTTCTAGAGGCTTTTAACAATATTTGTTAATCGTACAAATCACATGATATTTTATTGTGTTTTATACTCACTCACACGATATAGATAATTATTTTCTGATATATCATCCATCATGAGATGACATAGGTAATCAAAAACAACTGTTTTGAAGCTCTCCTCATGTCTATGATATTTACATAAATCAAAGGTTAGTGCAATTAGTACTACAAAAAGTTTTTCCCATAGATATTTTATATTCTTGGACCCTACTAATCAAGTTTCATGTCTAGCATGGCTTCGAGCATTCCTGGTAGTTTCTTAGATCAAATCAAATTATTGAACTTGGTCATATAGCTTTTTGACTTGAGCTGAGAGAGTATCCATCATGTTGTTGAGATCATATTTAATGTCATCAAGCTTGACATTAAGTGCTTCCTTGGGATTCTTTTGAGAATTAAGGAGTGAGTTTATACACCTTGAACTCTTTCAACATGAGCTAATGGTGAATATCATTAATAATGAAGTTTGAAGTTTTACATTAAGTATTACCTAAAACAGTAGTCAAGGTAGCAAAATAAAACAAGGCTATAATGGAGTTATGGAATATTTGAGGTTAACTATCAAATCCAAAGAAGCATAAGCTTTCGCCAACACTTATTCACTGATTGGCTATGTGTGTTATGTTAGTTATATGTATATGCACATCAAATCATAGAGTACAGACCCGGGAACGACGCCAAATTGATACTGTGATTTTTATTATCAATTACTCTAGAGTACTATCATGTCATTGCAGCACAATATGTATCAATCCAATTGGGATGATGCTAATCACTCAAGTTGCAATCAAGATGAAACAAGTCAATAGCCTAACCCAACTCTCGTTGGTGAAACCATGCTAAGTATGCAATACAATCCAATTCATTCATGTCAAAAGAGTCCTAAGCAACTAATTTCTTAGGCTAGGAACATAGGAACACAGTTCTCTGGCAATATCTGGTTCAAACATTTCATCAAACATTTGGTAGGTGTTGAAATGTCTAAGACCTAGTTCCTATTGATTAAAGAGAACCTAGCATATCAAAACTCTAATCCATAGAAACATTCAAATCTAAGCCTAAACATCCTATATACTAAGTTTCTCCACCGAATCTATTTCATCCTCAAGAACCCTAATCACTACTCAAACCCAGAAAACATGATCCTCAAGAAAACAAAGCCATAAATCTTTAAAACATACATAATCAGATAGATAATGATCTAAAAAGCAATAAATATCAAAGAAGCAAGTGCAAAAACTAAACAGATTAAGAGAAATCTTGATTACTAACTCGGAAACGTTTTGGTGGCTATAGAGGAAAAGCCTAGGATAAAAGCATAGTCATCTGGGCAAAAGCTTTAAAAACTATTTATAGTAAAAGTTCAAACCCTAAAACACAAAACGACAAAATAGTTCGAGTTGGAAAGTCTCTCCTTTCAGCTTTGCTTCACGTTCCTCCTTGGCTGTTCCATACTTCGTCCGATCGAGTGGGAGATTGTAGCTTGAGGAGCTACATCTGATTAAGTGGCAATGAACAGTTCATCAGTCGAGTGGAAAGGCGAACACAATGGATCGAGTCAGCCACATGAAGACAAGATGATGGCGCGATCGAGTAAGACGGTGGAGGCATCGACCAAGTGGCAGAGTCGCAAACCGATCGAGTGGCAATACATCATGAGTGAAAACTTCGTCCTTCTTTTCTCTTGGACGATCGAGTAGGAAGACATGTTGAGGACATGCAGATCGAGTGGCAGAGCACTTGGAGGTAGCATCAATCAAGTGGAATGCACATTCTGCTTCATACTAGTTGCTGACAGATTGAGTAGGAGAGAGATCTTGTGGAACATGTGGATCAAGAGGGAAGAGCTGCTGGTAAGAAGTTGGTGATCGAGTTGGAAGTCAAGCTAACCGATTGTGTCGTAGAGAAGAGATGGTGTAGAAGATGTTGTTCGAGTGGCAATGTAGTTGATCAATCGAGTCGTAAGCTTCATTCTTTTCCATTGCTGCTCCCAACGGTATGCATATCCCCTAAATATCTGAAACGACTCCTATATGAAGAATGTACGCAAGATGTATACAAAATCTATCTAAGTATGCAAATCATGCAAAAGTGACTGAAAATGATGCATAACAATGAGTTTAGAAGGCATGATGAAAGAAAGTAAACTATAGACATATCAGCTCCCCTAAACTTAGTATTTGCTTTCCTTCAAACAAATAATCAAGAACCAAGATGGAGGAGAGGTCTGAAAATGGGGTCTTACCACCTAAATGTTGCTAATAAAGTAGCTAGAATAAGAGTCCAAGTTATGAGTTCTATGATGCATGGTGAATGAACTCTGCTTAAAAACTTTAGACAAGCTTATCTCAACCAGAAACGATTTGAACTTTTAATCTACACATGCATTCATATCTATCATTCCCTTTAACATTCATTAATAAAGAACCATGAATCAAGCTATGCATTATCCTCAAACTCATTTGGCTAGGATATAAGGTTAGAGAAAAAGATGGTATCCTTTTCAAGTGGGTTTAACAAAATAGATCAAAGTTCTCTCATGAAAAAGAATTAAGTTTAAGAGAAGGCTAAATGTCAAAACCAACAAGTTAAAACCAACTGATGCATATAAGAGCAACATCCTATCTACCTAAAGGTTCCCAAGACGTTTCACCCCTATCATTCTAAACCCATAAGTTGGTCCTATTTTGAACCTTTAGCAATAACTCTTTTTAAACACATTTTCTTCTTCTTTGTACTTAGCCTTAAGAGGGAGTTACTTCTTATCATTCTAGCGAATTGAGATTCTTCTTTTTCACTATGGTTCTCTTTCTTTTCTTCTCAGAACTCTAGACACCTGAAGAGAAGGCTAAATGTTTAAACCAACTGATGCATATAAGAGCAACATCCTGTCTACCCAAAGGTTCCCAAGACGTTTCAGCCCTATCATTATAAACCCAAAAGTTGGTCATATTTCTACCCTTTAACAATAACTTTTTTTTAAACACATTTTCTTCTTCTTTGTACTTAGCCTTAAGAAGGGAGTTACTTCTTATCATTCTAGCGGAGTGTGATTTTTTTTTTTTCACTATGGTTCTCTTTCTTTTCTTCTTACTCTAGACACCTTAAGCATTTTCTTTTCTCTTATTTGTCTAAACTTTTCTTTCTTTTTCCTAGAACCAATATCTCTTTTACTCTACACATCCCAAATCCTGTACTAGACTTATAAACCTTGAAAACACATTCCCCTTCCTAAAGACTCTTTACCATTTTCTTTCTCTTTTGTTATTTTATTTTCTGCCCAAATCCAATCCCAAGGCTCATAATCAAGTTCCCACCTAGTCCTAACCAGTCCAGATAACACAAACTAGAACTACACATGATCTTACTGTTGTCTGGTAAAACCTAACACATTTTAACAAGTTTAATTCAGAAAAAGACCTAACACTCAAAAACATATTTGGCTTCAAAGAAATGTTGGTTAAGGAAAACTGTTCCATTAATGGGAATCATCTACTTGGACTAACAAGGGTGGTGAAAAGGAGAGAGATAATCCAAGTATGTATATGGTATCCATATGTTTAACTTCAATGCATAACAAGATAATTACAAGTTAGGATTAGGTTCACACATGTAGGGAATGATGCCAATTCAAAACATGCTTCAATCAAGACTAGAATGCAATTCAAGAATTTAAAGTCTGGTTTAGTCTTATATTTCAATTTCAATCAACATGCATCAATGTTTAATAAGGAGGACCTTGATCCTAATCTAGTGAATTAAGAAGGCTAACAAGGTTGAAATCATCATTGACCTATATAACAGCCCTATATGAATAACACTAGATTCAATTCTATTATGAAAATGCAAACTACATGAACACAATATATTTTTTTTTTGTAGAAAATTTTCAAATTATTAGAGATTTTTTATGCAAACATATGAATGAACACTAAAACAAACTATGATGCAAAAATTTGAAATAAAAACCATAGAAAACGACATCAAATACATCATCCCGAAACTTTCCCCAAACTTAGGTCGTGATTGGTAACATACTTTTAAGAGTTTAAAATGATTAAAGCATTGACAGTCATTTTTTTTGCCAATCAAACTTTTTTTCCTTTTTTTTTTTAAATATTTGAAAACCACTTTTATTGTTCTTCATTCTTTTCTCATTTTTTTAAAGCATCAAAACACAGACTTTAAACTAATAATTATAGAAGTATTTTTCTTCTATCCCATTATACAAAAAGCTCTCCCAAAAATTATATACATATATATATATATATATTAATATTTTATTTTATAACTTAATTATATTCATTTTTTCCTTTTTATTTTAAGATCCATTCCAATAATAATTATTATTTTCATCATCATCATCATTAATAAGAGAGTAACATTCAAATAGGAGAAACATCATTATTTCTTATTCATATAGTTGTTTGTTTTTAATATTTTTTCAAACAAAATCACATATTTGATTGACTTATATTTTTTAAAATGTTAACTTATTATTAATAAAATTTATTTTTGTCATTAAATTGCTATATGAATTAATTTCTGACATAATTTATATTTATTATTAATATATAATAATATATACAAAAATAACAGCTACAACTTTAGAAGTTGTTGGTAAACAATCAAATTTTAACAATCAAAGTTTATACAGCCAAAACATCTACCGCCAAAGTCTCTATAATTAAAATTTTAAATACAAAATCTCTACAGCTAAACGTAACAGCCGTTACCAATCAGGGCCTTAAGTTACACAATCCTTTGTGTAAGTAAAATTCGAGAGAAGATTCAAGAATCTAGAATCAAAAACAAAGTGAAAGAAATACAATGATATGTACAAAGAGAGGCTTGGAGTACATAATGTGAAGTAGGGATAGAGAGAATCGTCCATGCTCAAGTGCGTTGAAGAGCTTGCCAAGGAGGAGCTAGATATTGACCTTGATACTCACCTTGTTCTTGACTCGCAGGAGGAGCTTCAGCTGGTTGCTCGTCCTGATGCTCAACATACTGCATACCTTAATAATCGACTTGAGACTCACTCTGCTATTCAAACGCTTGTCTAGATGACAGCTCAGAGGGTAGTCTCTTCTTTGCCTTCTTTGATGCCCTCTTCTTCTTCTTCGCCCTATGCTCATAAGACGAATGGCTTGAGGGAGCTAGGAAGGGTTGATTCTCCCTTGGCGTGTAGGGAGACTGGTGTGTTGGAAAAGGGAGCATTTGACATGTTGGCTTAAGGTTTGTAGACTCAAGTCTCTGTAGCGGCCTGACATGAAGCGCATAATAGACGCCGTGAAAGCCTTGAAACCTCTGTCCCTCCCCTTGTTCCAGTTTTGGAGCTTGTTGATCTGATCGTGAGTCTTGCAAGAGCCCTTTGGTAGTTAGGCGCCAAGTACTCTTTAAAGTGATACCTCTCTGGGCTATAGTCTTCTGATTCCTCCATCTGATTGTCTTCTCCCTTAAAAAATTTCATTCTTTGACCCTCAAGCTCTTGTGTACATAGAGCGCTTGCATTTGGATAAAACTCAATGCGTTTACCGTTCATGATCGTTGTTAGAGCTACACATGGAAGAAAAATCATTACGTCACCAACATCTGGATAAAACAACTTGTAGACATATTCTCCATTCTTCTGTTCCCAGTTCAGAGTATTAGTCAGCCTCAAATTGTTTATGACAATCCAGGGCGGTGGGAATGAATCTGATGGGAGAGGAACACCAAATGCTTCCTGGATTCAAGTTACGAGCCCCCCATACACATCACACCTTGAGACCGAGTTCTGTTTTGCCTCACTACCCAGGTCTTGTAAACTTGCAGATGGTTCAGCAAGTGGAAAGCAAGTGATGTCTTAGATGTGTCACCTCTAAGTTCAATGCGTTCTGTGGTACTGAACAAGGGCTCTTTAAGTGCCAAGTCCAACATGTCGCGCTCTATCCTTGCTACAATTCTTGTTACTTCCTTTGCATAGAACACATTAGCAATGGCTTCGTGAAAGTACTTTAACATCGGACTTCTTAAGTGCGTCACCTTCGATCTGGACGAGTTAAACCTCTATTCATTGCTAATTGATGCCCAGAGTGACATTGTTTCATCTCTGTCAATATCGGATGCAGTACTAGTCTGATTGGGGAATTCAAATGTTGCTTCAAAAGCTGAGTGATTGTGAGATAATAAGGTCGTTAATGTATTTAGAAGGTGATGTAGCCCAATCCTCCATCTGACTCTCTTTTAGGCTCATCCTCATATAAATGAACTCGTAGGAAAGAAAGGAATTGGATGGTCTCCTCTCTATAGGCGTTCCTCGGGGTGTTCATGAGTCTATTGAGATGGCATTGCTAGAAAAGGTACTACACATTTTATGTTAAACTAAGGTCCTCTGTAGTCTGAATGTGAGGATACCTTATTCCTATGAACTCAATTTGTTGAAAAAGCTTATAGTAATCCTCAGTAGATAGTTTTGGCTCAGGATTCTTCTTTTTTACTGATTTACTTGGTGTTTGTACTGTCTTTACTGGAGGTTATTCCATTTCATAATCTTCTTCTCTTAACTGCATAAGCACTTGCATTGGCTTATTACCATTAGCCTTGTCATTACCAGAGCCTTTTCCTGCTCTACTTGAACCATGCACTTTGATGATACAACTACGTTGAACTCTCACTGGTTGCTTCTCCCGCAATTTCTCTCATCACTGTAAAACGATTTGTCATCGACTTGGGAGATGAACGGTCTGTAACCTTACACCCATAGTTGTCTCTCATCTTGTTTAAAAACTGATTACTCATTTTTTTTTTTGAAACAAGTTGAACCCAAAATTAAACGTTAATAGGTTAATGAGCATTGAGTATCAAGAATAAATAGCAATTTGAAATGATTGAGTTAAAGAGATAGTAAGTACTGAAGTGGTCGTGTGTAGGTGAGAGACGGTGATAATGGTGGTGCTTGCGTAGGGGATAAACGTTTACAGGTCGAGTGAGAGAATTGAGAATGGATCGAGTGGATCGCATGAAGTGAGATTGGCACCAGTTGAGTAGACTGAAGTGTTAGTGGTGCTCGAGTGAGAAAAAGGTTGTGTCCGGTGACAGCTCTAGGACGACGGGTCATTGTTCACTCAGCTCTTCCACTCGATCAGTCACACTGTTCACCAATCTCGTCCACGACTTGACCCGTCATCCTGAAGCTGCCACCAACACTTCCATCTTACTTAACTGTTGCCAAGCTCACTTCAAGCGATCCACTCGATCTATTCTCAATTCTCTCATTCGACATGTAACTGTTTATCCCCTATGCAAGCACCACCATTATCCCCGTCCCTCACCTACACACAACCACTTCAGTACTTACTTTGTCTTTAACTTAATCATTTTAAATTGCTATTTGTTTTTGATACTCATTGCTCATTAACCTATTAATATTTAGTTTTGAGTTCAACTTGTTTACGAAAAAAAATGAGCAATCAATTTTTTGCACAAGATGAGAGACAAGTATGGGTATAAGGTTAAAGAGCGTTAATCTCCCAAGTCGATGGCAAAACGTTTTACAGAGATGAGAGATATTGTGGGGGAATCAACCAGTGAGGGTTCAACGCAGTTGTATCATCATAGTACATGGTCAAATAAAGTCGAAAAAGGGTCTGACAAAGACAAGGCTAGTGGTAAGAAGTCAGTGCAAGCGCCTATGCAGCTGAGAGATGAGGATAGTGATTATGATAAGGAAGAAGCTCCAATAAAGATAGTAACTACTAAGGAAGTCAATAATAAAAAAAAAGAATCCTGAGCCAAAACTAGCTGCCAAGGAGTACTATAAACTTTTTCAGCAGCATGAGTTCATAGGAACAAAGTATCCTCACATTCAGACTATGGAGGACCTTGGTATAACAGAAGATGTGGAATAACTTTTCAGGCACTGCCACCTCAGTAGACTCATGAACACCGACAGGAACGCCTATAGAGAAGAGACCATCCAATTCCTCTCTTTCCTACGAAAAGTTCATTTATATGAGAATGAGCTTGAGACAGAGTCAGATGGAGGATTGAGCTACAACACCTTTTAAATACATGGACGATCTTACTATCTCATAATCACTCAGCTTAAAGCAATATTTGAATTCCTCAGTGGGACTGGTAATGCATTAGATATTGACAGAGATGAAACAATGTCAC
Source organism: Camelina laxa (assembly GCA_024034495.1). Lineage (NCBI taxonomy): Eukaryota > Viridiplantae > Streptophyta > Magnoliopsida > Brassicales > Brassicaceae > Camelina > Camelina laxa. The sequence goes on along the minus strand of CM043880.1, from coordinate 27,310,716 downwards.
TCTGGGCATCAATTAATACTGAACAGAGGTTTAACTTAAAGGTGACACATCTAACAAATCACTTGTTTTCTACTTCCTACAAGACCTGGATAGTGAGGTTCAACAGAACTCGATCTCAAGATGTGATGTGTATGGGGAGCTTGTAACTTGGATCCTGAAAGCATCTGGCATTCCTCTCCCATCAAATTCATTTCCACCACGCTGGATTGACATAAACAATTTGAGGCAAACTCAAACTCTGGACTGGGTACAGAATAATGGAAAATATATCTACAAATTTGTTCATCCAGATGTTGGTGATGCAATGATTTTTTTCCATGTGTTGCTCTAACAACGATCATGAATGGTGAACACATTGAGTTATATCCAGATGCAAGCGCTCTATGTTCACTAGAGCTCAAGGGTAAGATAATGGAAATTTCTAAGGGAGAAGACAATCAGATGGAGGACTCAGACGAGTATAGTCCAGAGAGGTATCACTTTTAAGAGTACTTGGCGCCTAACCTAACAAAAGGCACTAGGGAGGCTCACGATCAGATCAACAAGCTCAAAAACTTGAATAAGCCAAAGGACAAAGGTTTCAAGGCTTTCACGGCGTCTGTTATGAGCTTCATGAGTAAGTTTAGTTGTGATTCATCCAACACTACCATCCCAATGGATACCTCCCAGGTGGATGTCAGGCCGCTATGGAGACTTGGGTTACCAACCTCAAGCCAACATGTCAAACGCTCCCTTTTCCAACATGCTAGTCTGCATACACGCCAAGGGAGAATCAACCCTCCCTAGCTCCCTCAAGCCATTCATCTTATGAACATAGGGAGAAGAAGAAGAAGTGGGCATCAAAGAAGGCGAAGAAGAGACTACCCTCTGAGCTGTCATCAAGAAAAGCGTTTGGATAGCAGAGTGAGTCTCAGGTCGATTATCAAGGTATGCAGTATGCTGAGCATCAAGACGAGCAACCAGCTGAAGCTCTTCATGCGAGTCAAGAACTAGGTGAGCATCAAGGTCAGTATCTAGCTCCTCCTTGGCCAAGCTCTTCAACGCACGAGAGCATGGCCGATTCTCTCTATCCCTACTTCACCTGAGGTACTCCAAGCCTCTCTTTATACATATCATTGCATTTTCTTTCACTCAGCTTTGATTTTGAATTCTTGAATCCTCTCTCAAATCTATTTTACACAAACGACTATGTAATTTAATTTTGAGAGAGAGTTTTAGATGATGTATTTGATGACATTTTCTGTTATTCGTATTTCAATTTTTTTTGCATCATAGTTTGTTTGAGTCTGCATTCATGTAGTTTGCATTTGCATAATAGGATGGAGTCTAGTGTTTCATATAGGGCTGTTGCATTTAAAATAAGGGTCAATGATGATTTCAACCTTGTTAGCTTGCTTAATCCACTTGATTGAAATTGAAATATGAGACTAAACCAGGCTTTGAATTCTTGAATATAGTCTTGATTGAAGCATGTTTTGAATTGATATCATTCCCTATCTATCTGAATAGAATCATGACTTAAAATTATCTTGATATGCATAAAAGTTGAACTCGTGTATACCATATACATATTTGGATTATCTTTCGAATTTTTACCACCCTTGTTACTCCAAGTAGTTGATTCCCATCATTGAAACGTTTAACCAACCCTTCTTTCAATCCAAATATATTCTTTAGTCATTTTTTTGAATTGAACTTGTTACAAAGTATTAGGGTTTAGTCGACAAGAGTAATAAGAAGTAATTCCTCTTTAAGGCTAAATATAAAGAAGAAAAATGGGTTTAAAAAGAGCTATTGCTAAAAGGTATAAATATGACCAACTTCTAGGTTTAGAATGATAGGGCTGAAACGTCTTGGAGACCTTCGGGTAAACATGATGTTGCTCTTGTATACATCAGTTGGTTTTAAATTTGAGCTTTTTCTTACTCAATTTTTTTTCATGAGAGAACCTTGATCTCTTAAACCCACTTAAAAAGGAGACCATCTTTGTCTCTAACTTTATACCCTAGCAAAATGAGTTTTCAGGACAATGCATAACTTGATTCATGGTTCTTTGCTAATGAATGTTAGAGCATAATATATATGTATGAATGTGTAGATTAAAGATTGAAATCGTTTTTGGTTTATGATAAGCTTGTCTAAAGTTTTTAAGTAGAGTTCATTCACCATGTATCATAGAACTAATAACTTGGACCTTGATTCTAGCTACTCTATTAGCAAGCTTTATGTTCTAAGACCCTGTTTTCAAAGCTCTCCTCCATCTTGGTTCTTGATTGTTTGTTTGAAGGCAAGCAAGTTTCTCACGAAAAGTTTTGACAAGTATGGCCATACGCAGACAAATAGATCCAATGGCCAAATCAAACTACAAGACACAATAAAATTGGAATACAAACTCAAGACGCAAAACTTTCGAAGATGTGAAGAATAATTACGTCATTTATTACACTAGTCAACCACATTTAATCGGACTTACGTGGGGATCGAAACGTGATTGTTCTGAGAAGCTCCGACTTTGGCATTCCTTCTCTCGCTCTCCATATAATGTTTTCCAGTTTAGCACATAACTTCTTGTAGAACTATGATACCACAATAACAAAGATATATAACTCTAATCTGCAAAACAATTATTCTGCAAACTTTTAAATAGTACAACTCCTGTTATTGAATGTATATTTACAAACCTTGTGATATTCAAGTGTTTCACCAGCGGCCTTTCTAACGTCCACCATGAAAAGCGATGGCGCCACCTCGTAAATCTGCATGTAGATTACTTTCAGTTTGCTAGATACCCTTAACGTGAAGCAAATCCCTTTCATAAGAAACTTATTTTACAATAACAATAAGAAATACTCACCTCTATCACAACAGCCAACTGCCCGGCCTTGATCGAAGATAATCCCTCAAGCCTTGTCTGTTGAGCACATAGACTGCATAATTAAGAAACCATACCAACCAAATCATAGCAATTCTACCCTTTGCTAAACATTAGATGAATGATACTTCACACTAGGACTTTCGTTATTGACGCCAGAGATAACTAAGTTGCCTTGGCAAACATATCAACTTACACATAAGATTTACTGACCAGAGTGTGATAAGAAGTGTACAATTTTCGTGATAGGTGTATATGCTAGGAAGTAGTTACCTTGAAGTTTCGTGTATGAGACTTAAAACCGATTGAGTCCGCAACAGCTTCAATATTGGCAATTATCTCATTAGGTGCCTTTCGAGAAACAAAACGGGTTTGTCTTTTAACAAAATCCTGTGAGATCAAAGGATAAGCCATCAAATAGCAGGAACAATTTAGATTTCCATTCTTTCTACTAATGTCATGCAACAAATTATCTCATGATCTATACTTACTAGAAACTAAAGCACATCATCAAATTAACACCATAAGGCTGTCACGATGGGAAGTTTAATGAATAATCCTACTGACATTCTTATATACAGGATTTAATATGGAAATTTCTCTGACCAATCAGGTACTACCTGTCGCCTATCAAATAGTGCTGATAAATTTAAGCCTTGTGATAAGGTAATCATCTCAAAGGCATTCATCATCAGGGGGCCCTCATCCTTGCTCTCTAAATTCTCCGCTACATAACTGCCCTGTGAACAAATGCAACTGAGGTCAACTTTATGAAAAGCAAGCAAAGGTGGCGTGAGCTAAGACACACATACTGAGGTTTCTGTTTAACATTTTTAACTATCAGTTTCAGATGAGCAAAAGCCAAGTTTTGGTTAAATATTCTATATATGCATTCAAAGTTTACGGTAGCTATATATTTCTAGGCCATACCACAGCTAACACAATCTTAGTAGGAGACATATATTGTTAAGTGATTGTACTAGCCTGGTGACTGCCAGATCATTGTAATTATCCCTAGGTGGTTTGTAGTGGCTTGTACTATGTTGACAGCCAGTACCAATCATTAGCTAACTGGTGAAAAGGACTCGGGGGAGATTGTGTTTGTGTATTCTGAAATTTTCCAGGGAATTGGTTTGGGCATTGGGCGGAGAACAGAGGATTCATGTCATATTCATGTCATCAATATGAAGAGGGCTGAGCATGTGATTCTAAGTTCATTAATATTTACTCGAATGTATAGTGAGAGGGAAACTTGATTTGAAAACCAAGCCCGAGAATTCTTTCAAAGCATATAAAGCAGCTTACAGCTTTGGTACTTATCATGTGACTACTATTTTGTTCTATCCTGTAGCAAACAGTCAAACACTTCTTCTTGGTCCTCCAAAAGTTCCTAAAAGATCTTATATAGGTAAATGGAATTGACCACCAAAGCGAATGATACAATGAAACGAATGACCAACCTCAATTCCATCAAAAACTGCACGGACATCATCCAAATTGACTTCTTCCTCTTCCCTTACTCGGTTAGGCACATAATTTAATTTGAACCAGTGATCTTTCCTAATTCCTTGTATTTGAATACGCTGCTCTAATTGGGAAACAATCATAGATAAACAGATAAAATTACTAGAACCATAATTAATAGCAAACCTGAAAGCTTGAGATGGTGAAGCAAAATACTCACTGTTTTGGGGTTGGGGTCAAGTATCTTATGTATTAAAGACTTCACTTCTGCAGAAAACCACGGGGGACAAGCAAATTCTGCTGCATTTATCTGTAGAAAATAATGATGATACGGCTCAAAACTAAGGGTGGAATCACAATACTCAAATCATTAAACGGTTTGAAAAACCTACAGCAAGGAATTCATTATCTTTTCTTGATCAAAATTGCAATAACATGCTAACTTTCTAAAGAAACCCTATTATTTGTCAACAACCAGTAGTTCACACAGCAAATCATGTGGATTACTCCAATACCTGATACGTGTGCAAAAAAAATGTCCACGAACATTTCCAGAAAAATTTGTTACTTACTTTTCTATACAACCCAGGAAGGTCTGTCTCAGAAAAGGGTAAAAATCCAGCCATTATAACGAAAAGAATAACCCCGCAAGACCAAATATCTGCTGCTGAACCATCGTAACCTTGGCCACGAAGTACTTCAGGAGCTACATAGTTCGGAGTTCCACATGTGGTGCGCAGAAGCTCTACTCCCTGATTGAGTATGTAACAAATGAATGAAAGAGATAGATGATAAAAAATTTACACTGCTAAAAAGAATTAAAATGAACAAGAGTGGTGGCCGCTGAAGAACAGATAGGAGCACTTACAGGCTGAGGCAATGCACTGAGTCCGAAATCTGAAACCTTCAGATTTCCATTTGAATCGAGTAGAAGATTTTCTGGCTGAATATCATAATGACACATAGTTATCAAGTCAGGGTTACAACACAGTGAAAAAATCGAGATATTCTGAGGATAATTGTTCAACAAAAAACGGCTTTACTTTTAGGTCACGGTGGAAGACACCCTTGCTGTGACAATGAGCAACAGCATCTACAAGCTGTTGAAAGTATTTTCGAGACTCATTTTCTTCAAGTCTCCCGTTATGAACCTGCATGAAGAGGACAAATCCAAGAAAAAACAAAAGATTTGAAAAAACGAAAAATTAAAGTGAAGGAGGGTGGTACAGAGGCTTTAGCTAGTGGACACTTGAAGGCATACAAAAAGTATGGAAGTCCTTACAATTCTATCAAAGAGCTCTCCTCCTGTCACAAACTCCAAAACGATATATATTTTTGAAGGACTTGCCAAAACCTACATCCGGGAAGAAGAACGAGCTTCAGAATGGCAAATGATGCAAAAACACTGATGGAGATAAATATTCGCAGATGCAGGGAATCATACATACCTCATACAACCTCACTATGTTAGGGTGTCGGACAATCTTCATAATTGATATCTCTCTTTTTATCTAGAAAAGGCGAGAAAACAAAGTAAAAGGACTTAAACGAAATCAAGATCATTACCATACGCAAAACTAAAGCAGCAACCTTGTAAGGACACTCGAGAACGTACCTGATCAACCATTCTGTGCTTAAGTATTGTACTCTTAGCCATAATTTTGATGGCTACATTTTCACCAGTGTCTGTGTTCCTCGCAAACTTAACCTTAGCAAAGGTCCCTTCACCTATAGTGCGACCAACCTCATACTTCCCCACTCTCCTCATTTTCGTTGTCATCATTCTTTACAAATTTTTATCTGATCTATCAATCAGAATACTCAGAGACCTACTACAATCCCTAAACAAGCCAAATCATAATCACAAACAATGGACAGACTATTATTGTAAACAACCCAAAATTACAGAATAATCAGTGAAATTAAGGAAACACAGAAACAACAATCTCTCTCCAAACACAAAAATTTGGTGACATCAGGGAAACGACCAAAATTAGCAAAGCAATATTAGGTTTCCTCACGAAAAGGTAATCATCCTAAGATAATCAACAACATCTCCAAACTGCGAGTTTCTTAATAAAGTCTACCTAGCTTCGAATTATCATGGAATTGGCCGTGGTCGAAACAGAGAATATACCTGAAATTGGATTGACAACGGAGGCAGAGAAGGGTTGATGGAAGAGGCGTAGCAGTGAAAGGAGGAAGGCTCATGATGCGATTCCCCAAAGCCGTTAATCCGTCAATGCGACGCCCGTGCTGATTTATTTCCGGTCGGGTGATACCCGTATCCCACCGGTTTACTGAATCCGGATCAAATTATCCCCACCCACATCTTAATTATCCATTATTCAATCCGTTTTTCTTTTTCTTTTAACAACTCAACTTATATTAATTTATTTATGAAGAAGACAAATAGTTGACCAGCCATATGCCCATATTATTCAACTAGACTCGTGCTCTATATAAAAAAATTTATATTGTTAAATTTATATTAGAGTGGTTGAAATTTGTTTCATTTATATTGTAATTTTTATATAAAAAATAATTTATATGATTGTTTTTAAAAGTTTTTTTGGATAAAATATTATGCAACAAAATCATATATTAAATATGATGGCTTGAAAAAAGACACATATTTTGTAAGTTTTAAACTGTTAATGATTCTAGATAAGTATCCGTGCTATAATACTGATTAAAATTTATTTTATACAAAATTTTGTATATTTTCTATTTTAAAATAAAATTTTAATATATTGTATTAGTTTATGTATGTGAATTTATTTCAACAATGTATATTCTACATCATAATTTGAATGTCATTATAAGACATAATTTTGTAAATTTGGTTTTTAAAAAGCAAGTTATTATAGTAATTTAATATATTGTTATACTTTTTGTTTTAATATACTTGGTTTAATGAAATTCTTTCATATTATAGTGACATATTATTGATATTGCTATAACAGATCAATTTAGAGTGTTTATAGTTTCTAACTTTTATATCAAGTTTCAATATTTTAAAAATCTTTCAAAATAAATTATTAAAGTTTATTATATTATATAGATTATAAAATTCAACAAAAAAAATACGAATTTGAATTTAAATATTCAAATTTTGACCTGTTACTCATTAATTTTTTTTAACTCAATAGATATTATTTTTAAAGAATAATATTACTAAAGTTTGAATATTTTATAGATTGGACAATTTATAGTTTTTTTTTAAAAAAATTAAATTATGGTATATCCAGAAATAAAAATATTTTTAATTATAATAAATGAAATGATATTTTTTTTTTACAAAATAGACTCATATATAAAAATGAGAGGTGAAGTATAATGATAATTAACAAATTAATATGTTAAGTTAGATATCAAAGGATTTTATTTGATGAATAATTTAATAAAAGAAAATAATATGGTAAGTTAGATGATATTAAATGATTCTTTAAAATATTATTTTTAAGATTTTTGGAAACAACATGCTCTAAAATCTTCCGAAAATAAATTAAGGTTGCACCAACTATTTAATTTGTAACCAATTAATCTATCAATTAATCTATAACCTATTTGTAACCAACTTATTAAAAGTATATAGTTTACAAAACAATGTTGTGTACTTCCGTTTTATTATAAAGGGGATCCACAGAATAAAATTCAAATAATTATAAATTCAAAACATCTTAATAGTGGTGAATCCGCTTATGTATCTGTTTGGGAAAACATGCATATAAGATCCGTAAAAACGCAATGGTTTATTTAAATACTATTTTTTGTGATTCTTTATTTTATTTGATTGACAACCTTAAATGCATTACACTCCATGACCCTTAATTTTTAGTCAGCTATTAATCGTCTATGCTGCATATTTTCTCCCCCATACCTCATATATCAAGTTCCTTAATCATTTCACATATTTCCAAATTCTAAATACAAGGTGGCCTATATCTCAATGCAACTGCCTATGATTGGCAAAATCTCACCTATATTAACACTTTATTTTGCAACCATAAATTTCACTATGATTATATTGCAGCTTGGATTACAGCACAAAAAAAAAAGTTTTAATTTTTGAACTGAAATAGTATTATTAAGTTTGATACGTTTTCAAATTGAATGAAACAAACGTGTAATAATTTTTTTTTAATAATTGGACATGTTCTTTGTTCTTTGGTGATATGGAAGGGTTAGCTGAAATTTTTATGATTTAAACCAAAGTTAATTAAGAAAATTTAATATAAAATAAAATAAAGAAAAACAAAGGAAATAAGAAAACAAATCCATTCTCCTCAAGTAATAAAGACACAAAATTTAATTAACAATAATTAAAAAAAACTATCGTAAGCCACATATATTACATATAAACATAAATATAGACAAAAAATAGATTTATATATATATATATATATATGTGTGTATTGTGTAACGCACGAGACTCCACCTAATTTATACAAATTTTATTGTATTTATCATTTTTACAAAGAACTTAACACGAAGTACCATTACAAATCTACATGCCCACTAGCCATCTAATCTGGAGTATTAACATGGTAGTTTGAAACATGGTAAGCGTCCTCCATTACTATAGGACTAGCCATAACTTGTTTTTCTCTTCCAAAAATGATTCAAGTCTCGTAATCATGGTTCTTTTAGATTTTTGTAAAATAATCTTGGTTACAACCTCACTTTTATTTTTGGTTTTGCTTATTTTGATTCTACATTTCATCAATAAAAAATGTTACTAATGTATTCATAGTGCACTTGCTATATATTATTTAATAAATATGGGTTGAAAGCAGATTTACGTTGTAATTGCGCTTATATATAATCTTTTGTAATTTTAAATTGTATAAAATAAATAGAAAATTTTATAAAGATAGAAATTTTATCGAAAATTTCTCAATTTAATTAGGTAATTAAAAATATAGAATATTAAGCAAACTTTTTTGTTATTAATAAATTATTAACTCTCTAAATTGTTAAATTATCATAATTATGATATTAATAATTTATAGAAATTTTATTGTATTGATCATATTTTCAAAGAGCTTAACACAAAGGGCCATCAACAAATCCACATGCCTTCTAGCCACTTAATCCCCTATATAATAAAATGGAAGTACTCAACCTTTTTTTGTAGACTATATAATTTTTATAAGTTGGTTACAAAATATGTTATAAATTAAATATAGGTTGGTTACCAAAAAAAAGGTTATAGATTAATTGGTCAATATACACTTAAGAATATTCCAAAGAATCCTCTGAATAAAAATATTTCAATGATTTATACAATTTCCAAAATAAAATCTTTAGTATTTCATGTATTGTTACAAAATATATACTTTAGGCATAAAAAGGAATAAAGTCTTCGCAATTTATCACATTTAATCGTGATTTTTCGGGATCTTATTGTCACTTAAAATAAAATCTTACAGCACACGTCATATTAAAACAATTTCACCAAACATGTTCAAAAATTAAAATTAAAACAAACAACAAACATAATCATATCTCATAGAAAAAACTACAAAATTAACAATATAAAAAATTTACAAATAGAGCCATCATATTTAGCGTATGATTTTATTGTATAATGTTTTATCCAAACAACTTTTAAAAACAATCATATAAATTATATTTTATTCTAAAATTATAATATAAATAAAAGAAATTTTAACCCGTGCTCTAGCACGGGTCCTAATCTAGTTCATACTGATGAGTAATGACTAGAGCTGGGCACGGGACATGTACCCTTGAATTTTCTTATACCCTTTACCCGTCCCGACCCTAACGGGTAATAGAAAAAAATTACTCGCACTCGGCCCTTAAATAACGGGTACCCGAAAAAACGGGTACTCAGTAAAAAATAGTTGACCCTTTAAATACCCGACCCTTTACTATTACCCAGAAAAACGAGTACTCGTTAAAAAAAAATTGTCAATAATTATAATAATAATTTCATATTCTGAAATCCGAAAAAGAAAAACACATAAATGTATGTAACATATAGTTTCAAAAAAATATAAAATTACAAACTTTAAAAATAAAAATAATATTAATTCAATTGGACATCGCATATATCATTTCAATTAAGCTAAGTTGAACTTAAGTTTTAACTTTAACTCTATAATATATTTATAAATTAATGATAAATAATAATAATACAAAATATTATAGGGTATTTACGACTCGGGTAACAAAACGGGTAAAAAGACGAATAACGGGACAGGTATTGAAAACTAAACTAATACCCTATACTCGTCCATTACTCACGAATAATATAATTATAGTACCCTTTACTCGACCCTAAAGCTGCGGGTACCCTTTTTTTGGGACGGGTACGAACCGAGTAACAGGTCGAATAAGGGTAACGGGTACCAGTGACCAAGCCTAGTAATGACAAGATAGTTTGTAACTAGTTTGGTAAGCTTCATCCGTTACTAGGACTCTCCAAAATTTGTTTTTTTTTCAAAGATGATTCAAGTTTCGTAACCATGGTTCTTTTATGTTCTTCTTTAAAAATAAGTTGTTAACAACCTCACTTTTCTTGTTTGGTCTTAGATTCTTTTGATTTTACATTTTAATATTGATTTCAACAATAAAAAAAATTTGTGCTACACATGTATTTCTCCCGGTGCACTTGCTATTTTTCGGTTTAAAAGTAGACCTCTCAATTCCCAAAAACAAGGGTTTGCTACACTCCTAGAAGGAGATCGGAATCAATAGGTTCCTTTTTCTGATCATAAATTGACAAAAGCTTCACTTTCAAAGCGTTGGCCATCTTCTCTCCCTCTCTCTCTCATATATCCCATTGTATATTAGCCAATCAAATAATTTTCACGTCGAAAGGTTTTGGAATCAGTGGAAAACAAACAAGACCCACAACAACGCAATCATCCTCAGATCTGTTTTTATCATAAATTAAAAATCAAAGGACAAAAGCTTTTACTATTCTGAATAATTGGTTTTCACTATACAAGATTTATATCTCATCAGTTATTACCAGTGTTCCTTTTAACTCATGACTAAGAAACAATCTCGGATTCAAGTACGATGTAAAAAAAACATATGTAACTTATGCCAAACTCATTTCACATTTTCTTTTTTCTAATTAATTTTCTTTTGTTTCGAAACCTTTTTTGACAAAAATCAGAACTGGGAGTAGTATTTATAAAAGAATATTGTACAACAAATTTGGGCATTGAGATGATGAATCGTATACATTGAAGTTAAGGACATATCTTCTTCTTTTTTTTTTTGAACAAACATATCTTTTTGAAGTTAAGGGCATATCTATGAAACTGATTAGGAAAACAAAGCACTTACGAGAAACGGAAACAGGATGTTTGATTTGATGTGAAAAAGCAAAAATAAAAGGAATCGACGACAGAGGAAGACACGTCCAACTCCAAGTTAAATTACTGACAATTCCTTCTCTTCAGGACATGCACATGTGCATGCCATACAATGTGTATGTTATGTAAATATGTAATGCATGCTTTTGTATTGTATTGTATTGTATGTATCTATAATAAAACTGCCGTAAAAAAAAGTATGTATATAGAGACAGCTTTATATATGACCACACATATACATGAGGTATAGAAACATAATTTGGATGATGTGTAAGTACTGTCACATGTGAGTAAAATAACATAGAGATCCAAACTTATACTAATTATATATGTAAATGAACGTACGTACATATACTTTATAAAATTAAGCCACGATCTATATATGTCCATCCATATATACACAGCAAATATAACGTATGAGGTGGAGTGGTTAGATTGACGTCAGATATAACCTTTTCCAATGAAATGCAAAAGGTCATGTACACCATTTACAGAACTGGAAACTCACACAAGCTTCCTTCCTCATTTCATTTGTAGACCTTTTTTTTTTTTTTTTTTTTTCTTTTGTGATAATTTTCAAATAGATATTTATAGACCTTTCAAAGGATATCAATATTACAGACTTATCAAAAACATAATAAGAATCTTGAGAAAAAAAAAACTAGGAGGAACGAGGAGCTGCACGAATTCAATAATGTTTGAGAACAAATTAGTTCATATATCCCAATAATAGTAATAATATGTAGCAGAGGAACTAGGAGTATATAATCTTTTATTTAATTTTGACTAAACATAGTCTAATTGCCATCCATATAACAGTGATGTTAATAATTAATTTCTTCTGTATGTACGTCAATGATTATGTGTATTACTATGTATCTAAAGAGTTGTTGTATGTCTTGAATTTAGGAACAAAAAGGAAATTTTAAACATACCTTCATCAATTTATGATAAATTAACAACTTGGGAAGAATCTGATGGCACAGTTGAATCAAACGGAGAAAACCCTGCATTGTCATGTTTTCCCACAGCTTTCTTGAGCTTTTCCTTTGTTTCCAAAATGCTAATTAGAGATTTTATTTAGCTATATTGGTTTAGTAACAAAAGGAAAGGAAAACAAAGTTCAAGAAAGCTGTGGAAAAATATGACCAGGATCTTCATCTTCTCTTCCACAGTTCCACTCTTAACTCTATTCACGAATTGAGGCTTAAGAGAATTGTGGGGGGAGAGAGAGAGAGAGAGAGGGGTAGAGATATAGAGAGAGATATTACTTTAGCAAGTGGCATATATACAAACTTCAGAGGACCACTCTAATAATATATCATATCATACAAAGTGAGTGATATGTGAACATGCTTAGTAGCGAGGGACTGAAAGATAAGAGTAGACGTCTTTGTCTCTTTATGCTTTTTTTTTTTTCTTTTTGTTACACAATGCTTAATTATAGTAATAAAAAGTTCCATCTATTCCAATACATATTTCGTTTTAGGGGGTATTGGTTTGAGATTTTAAGAGAGTTTTATTGACTTTAAATAAAATCATCGAAAGTATAAAGTTGAGGATTCTTATTGATTGTTTAAAAAGATTTTTAAAATCTTGCTGATTTGTTTTTTCTAATATTGTAAAATCTCTCATAAAATCCTGTAAAATCTGTTGGTTTTAAGCTTGAAGGAAGCTTGAAGAAGAAGTAATCCTAGTCCTAATCGAGTTATGATTAAGAAAGAGATAAGGCTCAAGTCTTGTCTAGGAGTTATCTAGACGTTAGTGGTTTTCCTATTAGGAATAAGTTTTGGTTTTCACTATATATATGCTTGTTGAGTTATGGCAAACATAAGAGGGTTTGAGAGTTTGACATGAGGTTTAGAGGGAAGAAGAGAGGGTTTTAGGTTTTGAGTAATTTTTCTAAAGTTTAATAAAAGAGAGTAATTATTTTATACTTGTGTTCTTAAACCTTTGAAGTTCTTTGTTTCAAGTTCTATATTTGGTATCAGAGCATATTTTTCTTGTAGTTGTTTATGTAGATGGCTTGCTTATCATGGGTTCGAGCTTGAGCATGATACTTGAGTTCAAAAGGGGAATGGTAAGAGAACTTGAGATGAGCGATCTTGGAAGGTTGACGTATTATATCGGTATTGAATTGTTTCAATTTAATGGAGGTATTATGTTAAACCAAGAAAGATATGCAGGGAAAATTCTGGAAGATGCCGGAATGCGAGGATGCAATATGGTCCTTGCTCCAATGGAAACGGGGCATAAGTTATGTAAGGTACTAGAAAGAAAATCTGTTGATGAGAAGGAGTATAGGAGAACCATCGGGTGTCTTAGATATATGCTACATACACGGTCGAACCTCTCTTATTGTGTTGGTCAGTTAAGTAGGCACCTGCTAGAGCATAAGGAAAATCATGGAGCAGAAATAAAGCAATGTCTAAGATATTTTCGAAGTACCACTACACTTGAACTAATGTTCACGAGATCAGCTTCGAAGAGCTCAAATTTGGTTGCCTATAGTGATACTAGACATATTATGGTTGAGGAAGACGGTAAAAATACAACCAGTCATTTTTCTTACTTTGTTAACTGTCCAATCTCTTGGTGTACACAAAAACAAGAGACAGTGACGCTATCTTCGAGTAAGGAGGAGTTAATGGCGGATACTGAAGCATCAAAGCATGCAGTTTGTCTAGAGCTTCTTGGTAAGGTCAATGGAACAACATGCGGAAGAATGACACTTCAAATTGATAACAAGTCCGAAAAAGCACTTACAAAGCACCCAATTATTCATGGTTATTGTAAGCATATACGCATAAGGTATCACTTCACACGAGAGTGTGTTGAGAATGAAGAAGTTAAAGTGGAGTATCTTCGCAGGAGTGAACAAAAAGTGGATATGTTGACAAAGGCACTTGGAGGGATCAAGTTCAAAGAGATGAAAGACTTCGGTGGAGTTTAAGATGTATGAAAACATGATTTCAAGCTTAAAGGGGAGAATGTTGGTTTTAAGCTTGAAGGAAGCTTGAAGAAGAAGTAATCCTAGTCCTAATCGAGTTATGATTAGGAAAGAGATAAGGCTCAAGTCTTGTCGAGGAGTTATGTAGACATTAGTGGTTTTCCTATTAGGAATAAGTTTTGGTTTTCACTATATATATGCTTGTTGAGTTATGGTAAACATAAGAGAGTTTGAGAGTTTGACATGAGGTTTAGAGGGAACAAGAGAGGGCTTTAGGTTTTGAGTGATTTTCCTGAAGTTTAATAAAAGAGAGTAATTCTTTTATACTTGTGTTCTTAAACCTTTGAAGTTCTTTGTTTCAAGTTCTATAAAATCTTGCTCAACAAATATTGCACAATATTCTTTTGATTCAACTTTTCTGTGAAAAAAAAAAAAATCTCTTTGTGTTCAGGGTTCTTCTCTCGACATCGCAACCTTCAACATAGCCGTACACGACGGTGGTGGTAGCCATAAACGGAGGCTCTCTTCTTCTCTGATCTATATAAATTGCGTAAATTGTGACGATCTTGTTATGTAAATTTTTGACTGTAAATTTTTAAAAATTAAGCATGATTGCATATTAAATATTAATATTTCAATTTATATTAAGATTCATATTAATTTAAAATAAAATTAGAAAATTTATAGAAATTAAAAACTATTGTATACTGAATAAACAATAAGTAAATAATTCTTTGGCATAATATAAACACTAAAACATGCAAAGACAAAGACATCATCAAAGAACTCAACTAAAATTAACAAATATTATAATTAAATTTTGGTAGTAGCTTGTGCAGTAAGAAAGTCGTGATTAGTAAAATATTATAACATTTTTCATCGTAAAGATGATAAACAAAATTATGAAATCTTTGTATGATACAAAAATTGAAAATATATTTCAAATTTTTTTCGTTTATTATTTATCTAAATAAAGGTAAAATAGAAATTCTTATGACTTATAAAATATATAATATGTGCTAATATGTATACATTATTTGGTAAAAAATGTATTCGATATGTGTATATGAAATTCTACGTGAACAAATTGTCAAAAAAATCATCATATAAAGGCTCATCTGCAAATATTCATTTAGAATTTTGTGTCCAACTGGGAGCATATTTCTACAACAATCTCATAATTTAATGCATGTAAATTTTGTTTGGAATAACTTTTTGGTAAAGTCTCTTAGAAAGAAGTTCCTTTTCGTTTAAATAATAAACAAAAAGGTTTGAAGTAACTAATTAAAATATAAAACTTGGAAATTTTCCACTCTAAGGCCATGAATGGTTAAGAGTTTTTAATGGTTTTTAGATTATAGATTTTGGTTTTTAATTTTTCTGTTTTTAGTTTGAAATAGATTCTAATTTTTGGTTGTTTCTTTTATATTTACAAAAAGACTATGTAAAATCGAACTAAACTAACCAATATTGATTAAGCATGTTAAAAAATCTACAATCTTATGTAAAAGAAGATAATTAGTTTCTTTTTGATAATTTAAAATTTAAAAACCAAATAAAGTATAATTTAACTCTGAATGGAACTTATATTCCAAAACAAAAATTCTAAAATCCGAACCAAAATAAATTTCTTTATTTAGGAGTTCATGAACCAAAATAATTGTACTCCTTTGTCAAAATCGAAAATCCTAATAAAGCAAACTAAAATCGAACCGATTAACCAAATGTGTCTATTATTTTCAAAAATTCAAATGGGATAAATTGTTATTAGTTGAAAATGGTTTTTTTTTTTTTGCATGGTGTTCACAAAACTTTCATAACATCTAACAAGCTACGTCTTACGTCGGTTTAAAATCGTTACCTACATCAAATTATTTAAAAAATAAATAAATTTTACTTTTCTAGTTAAAGTAAACATTGTTTTACTCATTTTAAAATTTTAGTGAGTCTAGTTTATTATTTTTATATTAAAAAATAGTTAAAAACAAAAAAAAAAGTTTTTGCAAAAAAAGTTGTCCAAAAAAGCGAGAGAAAAACGATGGAGAAGGCGACGGATCTAGGGTTCTAAATGGTTTGTAGTGTGATCTCGTGGGATTGTTCTCGGGTTTTCGCGGATTATTGGGGCACTGAATCTTCGTATTTACCTTGCCCCATCTGGATTGTATGGATACGACTGGATTTCGCTTGGAGATATGGTATTGATTTGGTATATTTGGTCTCTTTGGCGATGAGGATTCGGGATCAGGAGTGGCGATTGGCTTTAATGAGCTTCGGGGTTGCGATATCCCACACCCCTCTTCCCCTGCGATCTGATTGGTATGTACGGTCTGGTATTATCAGAATTAACGAAAGCTTGATTTGGGATAGAATCTTGTTTTCACTTCGAATCTGTTTGAAGATTGATTTGCATTGGAGAATATTAAAGTCTCGCATCTCCTCTTTGAAAGGTTTTGATTTGGTAGATTGGATTTATATGGGTGTGCGGAGTTGGGATTGGGAGATACGGTCGGATCCAATGGGTATCGTGACTAGGATTTCTATATCTTCTCTCCCTTTTTGATCCGACTGGGGTGTAAAATCTACTATTACCGATGATAGCGGAAGCTTGATTTGGGACAGAGTTTGGATATTCTGTCGAATCGGTTTGAAGTTTGATTTACATGGGAGATCATCAATGACTTGGTTTCAGTTCTTGTGTTCTTTGCTTCAGCTTTTGAGAGTTTCTTTTTCGGGTTTGTTTGGTGTCTTTTGGTTTTGCTGGTGAGCTTAATCATGTCTCATAGTGCCTTACTGGGAAAGAATGTAGAGGAGAAGAATGGAGAGGGTATGGTGCCTAAGCGCAGAATCAAAATCCCATATTTTGATAACTCAGCCTTGATAGCGGGATACTAAAAAACAATGGTGGGTCGCTGTATGAATCCCAGGTTTCGGGACATGAAAGCTCTTTTGATCATGCTTCCCAAGTTTTGGAATTTGGAGGGAAGAGTTGTGGGAGCTGATTTGGGACTTGGGAAGTTTCAGTTTGACTTTGACAATGAAGAAGACATCACGGAGGTGCTTCAACTGGGTCCATTTCATTTCGATGGCTGGATGGTGTCAATGGTGCGTTGGAGCCCAACTGTTGATCCTACTTACCCTTCGGATTTAAATCTTTTGGGTTAGGGAATTGGATGTTCCTTTCCAATTCTGGACTGAACCAACCTTCCGCAGCATTGGTTCAGAGCTTGGTCGAGTAGAGGTGGTTGATATTGATGGTGGAAGAGTCAAAGTTACAGTTAATGGACTCAAGCCTTTGTGCTTTGACACAGTGATCGAGTTTTACAATGGGGAGGAGACCATTGTCAATCTTCGTTATGAGCGTCTTCATGGTTTCTGTAAGAAGTGCTCCAGATTATGTCATGATGTGGACCATTGTCCTTTGTGGGAGACTAATAAGATTACTCCGGCTTTGCATGTTCCCATGGAAGAGGACATGGTTCGGTCGCTACAGAGCTACAAAGGGGCTGTCACAAATGACAGAAGCAAGGGCAAAGGTAAGGAGGGGGAGAGTTGAGGGTCAACTCACTCTAATCAGCGACCTCCCAAAGGAAAGCAGGTTTCAGGGGCACCATCTCGGTCTTCACGGGAGGCTGGTGAGCAGTCATCTAAGCCTCGTCGGTTCACCAATTATGTGCAGTACAATGAACATCGCCATAGGGGGAGGACTACCGCGGCTGCTGCACCTACTGTGGCAGTTTCACCTCCTGCGGTTGCACCTATTGCGGTTTATGTACCTCCCTCTGGTACTGCACCGATTGAGGAGTTGGAACATGGTCAAATCCCTGACCAGGTTGATCAAGGGGTGGTTCAGTCATCGACCTTTGGGGTTTCACCATTGAAGCGGGTTTGGAGACCACTTTTCCAGGAACAAGAGCCGGCTTCCCTTCCTACTATGGGGAGGAGGTGATAGTGGTAGATGCTGTTACATCTGTTTTAGAAGAGGTTTTGAATTCCAAGTCTACTGTTTCGGTTACCATGCAGGATGTTCCAACACAGGCGAGTATTGGTGACACTATGGGGCTTTCAAATTTGGCAGAGCCGGCAATGGTACAGACGGATCCGGTAGTAGCTGGGCAACCTTCGGGATGACCATTGATCAGCTGATGGAGGAGGCAGAGATAGAGGACATGGGTACAGTGGATGTTGATCTCGAACAGCAGACTAATGAAGAGGTTGATGACTTGGTGGAGGACTCTACTTTGGACCACGCTTCAGCGACTGCGGTTTTTGGGGACGAGGCAGCGATTTCAGGGGGAGATCCCATGAATATGCACACTACACAGGTGCTTTTCCTGTTGTGGTTCCGTAGGTGGAGAAGGCTAGCAAGGTGAAGCCTCCTTTGGCTCTCAAAGGTGCGGCTTCAAAGAAGTTGAACGTGTACTTGCGAACAACCCCAAGGAAACACCCTGTCCCAAAAGCTAGAGATTCAGCTGGAGAGGGAACAAACCCGAGGCACCAGGATCAGGAGAAGGGTCCAACCGGTGGAGCAAAGCCACCTAAACCAACAATAGATAAATGAAGATTTTAAGCTGGAATTGTCAAGGAATGGGGAATAAAGCAACTATTGTGTATCTCAGGGATTTGTGGGGGAAGCATAAACCTGATTTTTTATTTTTATCTGAAACTAAACAGCCTTTAGCTGTATTACAACCTTTTGTTGGCCATTTTGGTTATTCAAATATAAAAACAATTGATCCTATCAGTTGTAGTGGCGGTCTGGCCTTATTTTATAATAATAATTATGATGTTTCTATGTTATTTGAGTCAAATCGTTTGATTGATCTGGAACTTACTTACAAAGGATAAGTTATTTATTTTACCTTTGTTTATGGTGATCCGGTCCCAACAAATCGAGATTTAGTATGGGAACGGTTAACGCGGATTGGTTTATCTATAGACTCCCCTTGGTTTCTTACTGGGGATTTTAATGAATTAAAAGGGAACCACAAAAAGAGGGGCGGAAAGCTACGCCGTGCGTCTTCTTTTGTTGGTTTTAACACAATGATCCGACACTGTGGTTTACTAGAATTCCCTGCGGTGGGGGATAGCTTGTCTTGGCGTGGTTGGCGGGAAAAGAAGACAATTCGATGTCATCTTGATCGAGGCCAATGAGAAGTTCCATGACTTTTTTAAAGATTCTTTCACGGAATATTTACCGATGATAGCTTCGGATCACAAACCGGTTTTAGCTTCTCTGGAAGATAATTTCGGTAAGGAAGGAACATTTTTTGTTTCGACCGTAGGTGGATTGAAAAATAAGGTTTTTTTGGTGCCATTTCAGAGGGCTGGGCCTCTGGGGAGAGAGGGGTACCTGGAAATTTAATGGACAAAATAATTAAGTGTCGGCGAGCTATTTCCCGATGGCGGAAGGCGCAAGCTCCGTTTGGTCAGGAAACGATTGAGGAATTAAAATCTCAATTAGCAAATGCCCAGGCGGATGACTCTATTTCTGTAGAGGTTATTTCGGAAATGACTTGGAAGCTCCGGGAAGCTTATAGAGATGAAGAGATTTATTGGTATCTGAAAAGTCGAAGTCGATGGATGCGATTTGGGGATCAAAATTCTAGTTATTTTCATGCTCAAACAAAGTTAAGAAGAGCTAAAAATCGCATTGTTGGGTTGCATGATGAGACTGGACAATGGACTACAGAGGAAACTCAAGTTCAGAATATAGTAGTATCTTATTTTCAAGAGATCTTCACGTCCACAGATCCTACAGATATTGAGGACTCATTGGGTGAAATAAGCATGCCTATCACGGGTGAGATTAATGAGTTACTGACTAAACCAGTCACAGAACAGGAAATTGAAGAAGCTCTATTTCTGATGCATCCTGATAAAGCTCCTGGACCGGACGGCATGACGGCCCTTTTTTATCAGCGTGCTTGGGATACAATTAAGACTGATTTAAAGCTTTCGGTAGACTCTTTCTTTCAGGGTGATACATTTGACAAACGTTTAAATAGGACAAATATTTGTCTTATTCCTAAAGTGGATAAACCAACTTGGATGACTGAATGGAGACCAATTAGTTTATGTAATGTTGGGTACAAGATTATCTCAAAGATCTTATGTCAGCGACTACGTAAGTTCTTGCCAACATTGATTTCTGAGACACAATCGGTGTTTGTGGAAGGTCTTTTGATTACGGATAACATTCTAATTGCCCAGGAAATGTTTCACGGACTCCGCACCAACCCCTCCCACAAGGGAAAGTTCATGGCCATTAAAACAGATATGAGCAAGGCATACGATCGGGAAGAATGGTCATTTGTAGAGCAGCTATTGCGGAAATTTGGTTTTTGTGATGGATTTCATGGATCATGTGGTGTGTGACATCAGTTGAGTACATTATTCTACTAAATGGTCAAGCCCACGGGTCTATAATCCCTTCTAGAGGGCTTCGCCAGGGGGATCCCTTGTCACCTTATCTCTTTATCCTTTGTACTGAGGTTCTTATTGCAAACCTACAAAAGGCAGAACGGTCTAAACTTATTATGGGTATTAAGGTGTCGACTGCTTGTCCGGCAATCTCGCATTTATTATTTGCAGACGATAGTCTGTTTTTTCTGTCGGGCTACGAAAGAGCAGTGTGATGTTATTTTAAGGATTCTCAGACAATATGAACGGATTTCTGGACAGCGGACTAACTTTCAGAAGTCCTCGTTTCAATTTGGACACTCAGTAGATACGGGGGTGTGTGAGGAATTAAAAGGCATTTTGGGTATTTCCACTTTGGGTGGTATGAGTTCATACCTGGGAATTCCGGAAAGTCTTGGTGGCTCAAAAACCAAAATATTTTCCTTTGTTCAGGATCGGTTGCACAAACGGGCTGGTGAATGGCCTGCCAGGTTGCTGTCTTGAGGGGGGAAAGAGGTAATGATCAAATCGGTTGCGACCGTTGTACCTACCTTTGTTATGTCCTATTTTCGACTTCCGAAAACAGTTACACGGAAACTCACTACTGCAATCTCTAAATTTTGGTGGAGCTCTTCAGGAGAAACACGTGGCTTACACTGGATCGCTTGGGACAGGCTGTGTAATGATAAGATGGAGGGAGGCTTGGGTTTAAGGTGTCTGGATGATTTCAATACCGCACTGTTAGCTAAACAACTTTGGCGGTTGATTTCAGTTCCAGATTCTTTATTTGCTAAGGTTTTTAAAGGAAGATATTATAGGCATTCTAATCCTTTGGATCCAATTAAATCTTATTCTCCATCTTATGGATGGAGGAGTATGATTTCTGCTCGCTCTCTGGTGAATAAAGGACTCATTAAACGGGTAGGAGTTGGGGATTCCATCTGAGTATGGTCAGATCCCTGGATTCCTGCTCAATCCCCGAGACCAGCATTGCGTTCAGGATCGCCAGTTGATCCAATGCTTAGAGTTGAAACCTTTATTGACAGGAGTTCGCACTCCTGGAATTTGGCATTGCTTTCGGCTTGTTTCGAGCCGGAAGATGTAGCCATTATCTCTGCTTTTCCCCTTGGCAAACTGACCACACCGGATAGCCTGGGTTGGAACTTGACAAAAACATGTGCATATACTGTTAAATCTGGATACCAAGCGTTGCGCCAAAAACCGGAAAATGTTCCCCCTATTATTGGTCCCACTATTATTCCTCTACAGGCTTCCGTCTGGAAGCTCCGGTGCCCACCAAACTTAGACACTTTTTGTGGCAAGCAATTACGGGTTGTATGGCGACAACAGCTAATTTGCTGCGACATGGATTATGGAATGTGCGATTTGTGGAGGATCGGAGGAGACAGTTAATCATGCACTTTTTCTTTGCCCTCCGGCTAGGCAGGTTTGGGTTTTGTCCCAATTCCCGACATATTCGGACTGCTTTCCTTCAAACTTTGTTTATGATAACATGGACTCATTATTCTGGAGGTTTCAGGACACTCCTTCGGTAGAAGTTTTTCTGTGGATTCTCTGGTACATCTGGAAGGCTACAAATGATAAATTATTTAGCAACTTGGAACTCCAATCTGTTAGCGATTTTACGGATAGCAGAAGAGGAATCAAAGCTTTGGTTTTTGGCCCAAGAAGATCCCTTAGGCTCCTTACCTCGGAGTGGATCTCGACATTTATCTATATCTACGGTTCAATCTTGTGATGCGGGTAACAGATATGGAGCTAGTTACCGATGCTTTGTAGATGGCTCTTGGAAGGCAACTGACCAGTTTATTGGCAGAGGATGGCATTGCATTTCTCCTGAGGGAGAATCTCCCACTATGGGTGCATCTAATTCTCGCCGTAGCTTGTCACCCCTCCATGCGGAGGTGGAAGCTCTTATATGGGCAATGTGATGTATGATTGGTGCGGATAATGAGAAAGTTGTTTTTCTCACAGACTGTTCTGATTTGGTGAAGATGGTGTCTTCGCCTTTTGAGTGACCTGCTTTCAAGACAAATCTGGACGTTATTGAAGAAGATAAGGATGAATTCTTATCATTTTCTCTGTAGTTCAGATTCCAAGATCACAGAATGGTAGTGCCAATCTTGTATTTTGTTGGGAAAAAAAAAAAAAACTAATTGAAAATAGAGTATTATTTCCCAAATTTACTTGAAAAAAAGAAAAGAAAAGAAGAAGCCCAACAACAAGGCCTTGTACATTGAGCTCTGATCCAAACCATAACCACCTTCTGAGTGGAGAAGGTTTCAACGGCTTAGGTCAATCTCAGACGATGGCGAGCAGAGTTTACGTTCATTACCACCACGCCGATGCCTGCAGCAAAGCTCGCTGGAACGCCAGGTTCAGATTCTTAGCAATTTATAGTTGAAAATTGGATCGTTTCCGATTTAAGGAAGATACTGATCAATTGCTAAAGAGAACACAAGCTCATCAAACTGGGAACACAATAGAGCTCATAACATCAATGTATGGATACTAACTTGCTTTATTTTGATCGGCAGAGAGACCTTTAGGTTTATGTATGATAGGCCTTGGCAACACGTTCTTGAATTCTATTCAAATGCAGTGGAAGGGAAACTTTCAGTCCTTGATTTGTTTCAGCCTAAGGTTAGTTTATCTTATATCACCAAGTTGTGTCGAGATGGCTTGTATCGTCCTCCTGATTGAAATAGTGTTCAAAATTCAGAAATATATGGTCCATGATGATGGAATGACTGAAGGGATGCCTCTTGAAACTGAATTGGAGACTTCTACTAGGAAAGACGGGAGGTCCGGGAGGTGGGAAAGAGTCAATTTCAAGATCCTTCTTTCGTACAATGGGACTTCTTTTGATGGATGGCAGAAACAGCCTGACTTACACACTGTTCAGGGGTAGGTTACTTTCATCCTTTGCGTTTTTTTTTGGTATTGGAATAAAAATTTTGTCAAAACGTTGAGAATCTTAGCTTGTAGGGTTCTTGGGCACATTGCATTTGAAAAAGAGTAGCGAAAGCACCAAACATGATTTTCCTGAAAAAATGATTGTTCTAGCGTTTTGTGGTTTCTTAAGTGAGGTAGAGAAGTCTCTCGGGGGATTTGTTGATGAAAAGAAAGCCCTACTGCTCAAGAAAAAATGTAAACCATTAGAAGGACGTGTACTTGTTGCTGGAAGAACTGACAAAGGAGTGTCTGCTCTTAATCAAGTTTGTTCTTTTTGTACGTGAAAATTCTGATTCCTAAGAAACTACTTAGTGGCTTTTCTTTCTCCTAAGTTAACCAATGAGTAAGAGAAAACCATTTGATCTTTGTTCTCCGTCAGTACTCCAATTTTTGGCTCCTGAGGGTTGGCTCTTACTCAAATTAGCAGTAAATCATTATAAGATTATACTACTTGTTTCAAGGACATGGCCCTTCTGGCTAGTCAACGTGACTAATTGTAAGATTTTCTAATTTTAAGTTTTTCTCTTAGATACCTGGAGAAAAGACATTGAACTCATTGAAATTGAAGATGCTATCAATAAAGATTCTTCTGGGAAACTTAGAGTTGTGTCAATCTCTAAGGTATACTCTATTCAGGATGGGTTTCGTCTCCTTTTTGAGTTTTCTGCAAAATTTTCTGATCGTATTTTGGAACTGTGAACTGAAACTGCAGGTTTCCAGATCATTTCACCCAAATTTTTCTGCAAAATGGAGGCGTTACTTGTATATCTTTCCCTTGGATGATACTGAGCCATTGAGCGACGGTGGCAAGAATCATGAGAACTTTATCTTTGATGAGAACCGGGAAAAGCAAAGAAATGGACTCTTAAGTGAAGAGAATACTGAACGAGTAATATTGAGCGAGGATGATGAGCTTGAAATTGAGGAAGCCAGAAAAGATCTTCAAGTAGTAGAGAAACCAAGTGACTTCAGTGTAAGCAAGGTTGATCAACTTTTACAGCAGCTTCAAGGAAAAGTATTATCCTACAAGATGTTTGCGCGTGATACGAAGGCTGCAAGAAACGAGTAAGAGGTCACACTTTAGCATCGCAACAGTTCTAGACCACTTTCTTACCAGCATAATAATTTACCTTTCTTATCAGCATGATGTACATTGCCATAAATTTGAAGTGTAATTGGTTTCTTATATCGCTTATCTTTGACGTTTCAGAGGTCCACCTACAGAATGTTTCATGTACCATGCACGGGCAGCTGAGATTAGATTGTCCTGTTCTGTAAGTGTTTGATTATGTTCTCACATTAGATGTCATTTCTTTACTTCGCACTCGACCATTCTAATGCCACTTGTTAAGGTACTACACGCCATAGTTTCTACTTAAGAAATTAAGGTCTGGTTAAAAGCTCCTTTTTTTTTTTGTGTATAGCTCTTCATTTTTGTGGCATGGCTTTTTGGTGCATCAATAGCACTTTTTATCATGGCTACTGAAGGATAGATAACATGAGACTTAACAAAAACAAAATTGTACATTGCATCTTGGTTCTTGATTAAACGCTCTCGCGAGTTCTTGTTCTTTGCAAGCGTGTCCTAAAGTGGAGATTTGCTCGCCAAGAAACTAAAATTGACTTCTTTTGATGAATCGTACCAGGATTATGTAGAAGGAAGAAGGGTTATGTGCGTTGAGCTTGTCGCTAACCGATTTCTCCGCAAGGTGTTTACCTTAAGCCTAATATTAGCTTCAATTACTCTTAAGTTGCAAGTTTTGGTTCTTTATAAAAAAGATTACCTTTAACTTTTGAAAGTAAAGAATCACACTGTATACAAGAGAAATGGTACAATAGCAGCCCTGATGAGGATCTCATCCCTAAAGAGTCCTAATTTTTTCAAATTTTCTCCTTCACTTAAATCTTAATTGTTTTTTGTAACTTTCAGATGGTAAGAGTTCTAGTGGCAACATCAATCCGAGAAGCAGCTGCTGGTGCGGATAATGATGCATTGTTAAAACTGCTAGAAGCTTCATGCAGGCGAGCCACAGCTCCTCCAGCTCCATCTGAAGGTCTCTGTTTATTTGACGTTGGTTATACTGATTTTGACCCTCAAATTTCTCTCATTTCCTGAGAATGGCATGTAACGTTTACTCACATATTGAATGGAATCTGCATGGTTTAGATTAAATCTCCGCTTGTCGTTAGAGCAAGCAAGACTTTATTATATTAATGTCTCATAATTAATGGTCAAGGATGTAGCCTTGACAATGGTTTTTAGTTATAATGGGTGTATTGCAAGATTTATGTACATGCGATATATGATGATTGTGTGAAGAAATCATGTCATAGATGGAAGACACGTGTAATAATCAACGGTATTCACGCATTTGTGTGTCATGTTTGTTGCAGATATATCTATATATATAAGGTTCACTTTACTTACTCCTGATGCTGCTACGTCAGCCACAACCTCTTTAATTTTATGGGTTTTACAGATTTTAATAAGGCCATTAAACAATTATACAAATGACATACTAATTCACTAGAGTTAATTCAAAGTCTGGAGGCCCAGCACTATTTCATCCAGAATCTGTAGGTTCAACACTACTTTTAAATCATGTGGATCCAACTTGATAATATTTCATCAAAGTTCAGCGATGTGAACGAAACTCTAATTTTATTATTCAACCATAAAAAAAACTAATAAAAAAGACGAAAGAAAAAATAGAGCATTTATCCGATATATATGAAGTAAAGCACTGAATTTAGAATAATATAATTACCTATTCGTACCTAACTTTCTTTCATATATCGTTTATGCTTAGTTTTTTTACATATATGTGCATCATATGGTTAAGAGTTAAGACACATAATTATAAGAGACAAATAAAAAAAAAAATTAGCAGGAAGACAAGAACTATGATTAGAATCTCCATTGGTCTTGTAATTATATATCATCATTTCTAGCTACAAAAACATCCACCTAAACAATTTTTTTTTTACTTTAAAATAAATTTAAAATATTCATTTAGCGCATATTTATGTTAATTCTAATTAACAAAAAATTTAAATAAAAATGTAATTAGCAAAATAAATAAAATGTTAAAATAAGAAAACAATACTATAATTTTTTTTAGTGGTAATAGTATAATTAAAATTTTCTATTAAACTGATCATAATTAAAATTATAAATGTATTATTGAGTTTTAGAATGGAAGTAAATTTTAAATTTATGGTAGAATAAAAAAAGTTATGTATTTGTGTATTACTGAGTTGTGAAATGGAAGTAAAATTTAAAATTATGGTAAAATAAAAAAATTTGTATTTATAAAATTTTAAACAGGAAAAATAAAATGAAAAGTGATATATTATTTTATAACATGATCAAAAAGGAAAAAAAAAATTTGATGTTTCGTTAATTGAATCAAATGCTTCTAATCCAAATTTAAGTATTGAAAGATCAAAGATAGTAATGAAAGAGAAAATAGTTATAATATATCTTCAAAATCATTTTACGGTCTAATATGTGTTATATATGTGTGATCCAATAGAAGGTGGAAAAAAGTAGATGTCAAAAGGAGTGCATCATCAATAATGACGAAAGAATTAAAGTGAAAAATGTTTGAAAATAAATTAGTAAATCTTGAAAAGATAATAGGAAATACACAATCACACATGACTAAATTAAAATTTCTGACATCTCATTAACTGTGTGAAACAAATGAGTTTGTAGTAAAATAAATGACATACATTATTAAATAGATTATTAGATTCCAAGTCGGGTTTAACAGTTTGGTCATATACTCATGGAAAGTGGGATAAGATACACACTTTCATGAATTGGTCGTTTATGATACGTTGCAATTATTTCGATGGATAAAGCAAGCTCGGTAAAGATGTTATAAAGATATTCATGAGATTCGGTATATTCAAATTTATACAGAATAATGTTATGTTAGTATCAACATCTAATCATAAATAATATATACAATTTGATCAACAATCGATCAACATCAAAGCCTTTAAAAAATGTTTTAATGAAATATATGAATAAAAAATAAACTCTCTTAATGATAAAAGATCTTGAAGTAGTCATCAATGTCGCTTAATTTTCCTAATATTATCAAATGACATATATTTATAAAGATTTACCTTCAAAACTTTGAATGGTTATATTCGAGTTCAATAATTTATATTAATAGAAAAAATATTTAAATTAAAATCCCGGGCTTGCGCGAGTACGAATTCTAGGATTCAGCGTTCATCTACTTCAGTTCCACAGGTAAAATGTCCACACATCCATCAACTCTCATTGTTTTATACTGAACAAGAGCAAACTCTTGTGTCTTCTCATGGCAAGTTGATGCTCTCGCTTGACACTCCTTTAGATGACCTCCCATCAGTTTCACTCACATACGTTGAATAGAAGTCGTCATCATCCCCTTCCTGCTCCTTCAGCTCCTCAATCTTCTCCACGGCATCTTCTATGTCCAACCTTTTGTCCACGTCGAGTTCACAACAGCTCAATCCGATCCTCAAGAGTTTGAGAATCTGTCCTTCACAATGGCTTGTCTTGCCCATCTCCTTATCAAATAAATTTGGTGCCCATTCCCCATGGAAACCCAAGTTCACCCAACTCGCTAAGTCCTCTTCACTACCTTGGGAGAAATTGGCTGGGAATTTTCCGGTTAGGATCTCCAAGGTGAGTATGCCAAGCTGCCATACATCGGTTTTCTTGGTGATACGTTGGTGTTGCAAATACTCAGGGGATCTATAGGCTGCCATGTGCACTTGTGCCTTCTCTTGGTTGATCAACGGAATTAAGCCGTAGTCTGTGAGAAGTGGTTCAAAGGCTTTGGTGAGGAGAACATTGGAGGATTTGAGATGACCATGTGGAGCCATTAGGCTAGGTAGATCATGGTGGAGATATAACAGCCCCCTTGCAACTCCTTTCACGATCTTCAATCTTGTTGGCCAATCCAAACTTGGATTTCCTAACGATTGATTACCTACAAAGATCTGGCTCTTAAGCAACAATAATAATCATAGAGACTTGAAGTGTAAAAATAACGAAAACTTACTATGAAGATTAACAGCCAAGCTTCCTCTCTCAGCAAAATCACATACCAATAACTTCTCCTCCTTCTTATAGTAATAAGCCACAATGGGAAGCAGATTATGGTGCCTTAACCTCCCTAACCTTTTCATGTGCTCTTGAAACTCATCCCTCCCTGTATTGTTCATCTGCTTGAACCTCTTCACGACCATCATCTGTCCGCTTGATAGCACTGCTTTATAGGATGCTCCAAAACATCCACTCCCAAGTATCTCAGCCGAAGCCTTCAACAGATCTTGCAGGTCAAATTTTTCCCTATCTTCCCTCAAGAATGAAAGCTTCGTGTTCTCCACTCCAGTTTCTGTAGCTGACCCATTGCGATGATCAGATTTATGTCGTCCTCTACGGGTTTGGTCCACATCTCGGATGCCAGTTTTCTTTTGTAGACTTGATGGTCCGGTTTCTACCGCCAAAGTCAGTTGTTTATTCCTATAGTTGCGGTTAATTAGCACGATGATCACTCCAAGGATTATGAGAATTGCCAGCACCGTGACTATTATCTTTATAACGAGAGGGTCCCTTGATGATGATTTGGGTCGTACCTCAGGTTGTGGAGGAAGTTCTTTAAAAGGAGAATCACATTCTGTTTCCAGCGGTTTTCCACACAAGCCTTTGTTACCTTCAAACACCTTTGGATCCATCATGCTGAGACTCTCAGGGATTGGACCTGTTAATGCATTGTTTGAAAGGTTTATCAAGTGCAGCTTATGTCCAAACTCTGGTATTTGTCCAGTGAATTGGTTCCCGTCAATTCTCAGTTCTAAAAGCTTGGGCAATTTGGTCACAGATGTCGGGATTTGACCGGTAAACTTGTTTTGTGCCAAATGGACCTTCTTCAACCACGCCATACCTTCAAAAGCATTATCTGGTATATCTCCTTCGAATTGATTGTTAGACAGGTAAAGTGACTTGAGAGCAGCGAGTTTCTTGAACTCAGGGAGTGGCCCTCCGAACTTGTTGTTCCTGAAGCTTAGAGTCCTCAAGGATGTTAAACCAGACAATGCCTCAATGTCTATAGAACCAGAAAGCTCCAAATTCTCTATCTGCAGTCCCCAGACGGAGCCGCTATTGCACAAGACACCAGGCCAAGTGCAGGGAGGGGTTTTAGCATCCCAGGAGGCCAACGCGTTTGCCTGCCCAACAACTAAAGATTTCTTGATGTTGAGGATAGCCTCGGAATCCGAAAGACCATGAGTGGCTGTGGAGAAGAGAAGGAGGAGACACACTAGTGGTACCATAATGATGTATAGGCTGAGGCAACGCGCCTGCATGGGATGCATGAGGCGCGCGCTCTTGAGGAAACCTTTGAGAAGGGGACAATGTGGTGTTACGGCTTGAGTTGGATTGACACACACAGCAGAGAGAAAAAAAAAAAAAAGATGAATGGTAAAGAGAAGGCTTTGCATCAAAAGCATTCCAATAATAGGTTTGTGGTGAAACTTAAATTTCTAATTGCTGACCTGTGATGTCTTTTAAGATTACATCAGACAGCATCAATACACAATTTCTCTGTTTTATTTTCTGTCTCAACCACTGAACAACCCCGTTGTCTATATTGGTAAACCCTAAACCCAAACTTGGGACGTACGTTTGAAACAATATTTAAATATATTCATTGTTATCTGTTAAAAATTAGAGGAAGATACCATCTTTGTTCGACAGATAAACAACAAGAACCAACTGAAATCAGCCACACCAAGAATCTGACACTATAAAGTACACTCACTTACTCTTGTAAATTTTTTTCATTACTTCTATAAAGTTTATTTTTTCTTAAATTACTTTTGTAAATCTCATCTGATTTACAAAAAAAAAAAAAAAAAAAAGGAAAATACTCCCTTGGTTTCATTTTACAAGATTTTTGTTTGGCTAAAAGCATAAAAATTAAGAAATAATAAATACTTTATTATTTATAAAAATTGAACCAATAGAAAAAAATACTGCGGATTAAATTAAAAAAAAAGTATGCATAAAAGCTTGAGAAAATCTAATAAAATGTAACAAGCCAAAAAAAAAAATATATATATACATATATATATATATATTTTGGGACAGAGAGAGTATGAAATAACTTTCCAACTAAACTTTATATTCCCAAAAAAAGATAATAGAAAAGTCTCGATGGGGCTAATGAAGTTGGTTACAATCTGTAAGGGAGACGATCAGAAAGATAGTCAAAGTTGTCTGTTGGGATGCATTTGCTAATATTAGCATTAGTCAAACGCGTTTCTCCAAATTCAAAATTAGTGTTATTCATATATAAACTCATTGAGTATCTGTTTGTTGCAGAACAATACCGAGAGAATAAGCAGTTGAAATGGTGAAAAGCTCCGATAAAAGAGAAGGAAATGTTACGTTGGCCATCGACAGAGACAAAGAGAGCCAAAACGTGATGAAATGGGCTGTCAGCAATCTTCTTAGCCGAGGCCAAACTATTACTCTTCTTCATGTCAAAATCAAACAATCCTCTTCTTCTCTTCCCTATTCCGGTATATGACAAATCCTCTGTTTTAACTTCTTTATTTGAGGTCTTATGATATTCATATTAACATAAATTTGATTCAATGCAGGATCTAACCTGCCTAAGTCAGGCGATGATGCATCAGACTTGTTTCTTCCCTTCCGTTGCTTCTGTGCTAGAAAAGAGGTACGTTGTCGCTTCACTTTCTCTATCTTGTCAAGCATTTCTTTTCATTTGACCGACTCTTGCTTTGACAGATCATCTGCCAAGATGTGGTTGTGGAGGACGTAAGTGCGGCTAAAGGAATTGTTGACTACGTGGAACAGAATGGAATCGAGACGCTAGTACTCGGTTTATCGAAGATGAATCTTTTAAGGTAATGAGGCAAATGCTTTTCTCCTTTACTATCTTAAAACTAAATCTAGTCACATTTATGTATATATATATATGCTCTATTTGATAGAAGGTTCAAAGCAGCGGATGTTTCTAGCACCGTCATGAAAAAGGCACCGAGTTTCTGTACAGTATATGTGATCTCTAAAGGGAGAATCTCGTCTCTGAAATCATCTACAAGTTCACCTCCGAGTTCCACTATGCGGCACCATGTACACACTCCGACCAGCAATCTCAATGGTATATATGACCTAATATTTTTCAAGGACACCACATGAAAATTAAACCTTTTTTTTCCTTAACCGATCAAATGGGTTTCATTTCATGTTGCAGCTGAAAGAAGGAAACAAAAAATGCAAAGAACACAAGAAGAGATCAAGATTGAGATCAAGTATGTTTCTCATCTTTACAACTTGTTTTCATTCTTGTCCATAAGATAAATGTTACTTATGGCAACCACACATGTTGTATATAAAGGTCTCCCTTTTCGACAAGAGGATACGAAGGCATTTACCATCCCTCGATGACAGACTCTGACATATCATTTGTGAGTAATGGAAGACCGAGCGTGGATCAGATGTTTCCTTCTTTGTATGACAATGTGGATATCCCACGGCTCTCAGTCAGTTCGGAGTATGGACAAAACCGAACCAGTTTTGCTACATCATACACATCAGGGAAGGAGTCTATAGATCTTGGCTCATCATATACAGGACACTCTTCAAGCTCATTTGAAAGTGGGAGACCATCATTTTCACTACAGTGCCAGGTATTTGCACTAGTTTTATACCATCACATCATCTGCGCATGAGAAAATGTGTACTAATGCAAAATCTGACAGGATGAGATTGAAGCCGAGATGAGAAGGCTGAAAATGGAGCTAAAGTCTACGATGGAAATGTATAACAGTGCCTGCAAGGAAGCAATCTCTGCAAAGAAGGCGGTATGTCTTGAGTTTATAACAAGCAGAAGCTGATTTCCTGTCAGATTCTCTCTCACCAAACTTATATTCTGATTCTCCTCTTCTCAGGCTAATGAGTTACATAAGTGGAAAGCAGATAAGGAACATATATTAGAAGAGGTGAGACTTGCGAAGGAAGCAGCGATGGCAACGGCGGAGAGGGAGAAAGAAAAAAGCAGAGCAGCCATGGAAGCGGCAGTGGCAGCTCAAAGAATATCAGAACTTGAGACTCAAAAGAGAAAGCATATTGAAACCGCAGAGGAGAAGAAGAGGGGGCAGTCTTCTTCAGTGAAAACTGATTTAAGGTACAGAAAGTACAGCATTGAGGAGATTGAAGAAGCCACAGAAGAGTTCTTGCCTAGTCGCAAGATCGGAGAAGGAGGCTATGGACCTGTTTACAAGGGAACACTAGATTATACTAAAGTGGCAATAAAAGTTCTAAGACCAGACGCGGCACAAGGAAGGTCTCAGTTCCAGCAAGAGGTTGAAGTACTGACATGTATGAGACATCCAAACATGGTTCTCCTGCTTGGTGCCTGTCCGGAATACGGATGTTTAGTGTACGAATACATGGCCAATGGTAGTTTAGAAGACTGTCTCTTCAGACGAGGAAACTCCCCAATCCTTTCTTGGCAGTTAAGATTTCGTATAGCAGCTGAAATCGCAACCGGTCTTCATTTCCTCCACCAGATGAAACCGGAGCCTTTGGTGCACCGTGACCTTAAACCGGGAAACATATTACTTGACCAACATTTTGTCAGCAAGATTTCAGATGTGGGCTTGGCCAGGCTCGTCCCTCCATCTGTTGCTGACACTGCAACCCAATATAGAATGACGACAACCGCTGGAACATTCTTTTACATAGACCCCGAATATCAGCAGACCGGTATGTTGGGCACTAAATCAGACATTTACTCGTTTGGCATTATGCTTTTGCAAATACTTACAGCTAAGCCACCAATGGGTTTGACTCATCACGTCGAAAGAGCAATTGAAAAAGGAACTTTTGCTGAGATGTTAGACCCAGCTGTTCCTGACTGGCCAGTCGAAGAGGCCTTGGTTGCAGCAAAACTTGCTCTACAATGTGCAGAATTAAGACGCAAAGACAGACCTGACTTAGGGAATGCTATTTTGCCTGTGCTTAACAAACTCAGGGATCTCGCCGAAGAAAGCATTAACTTTGGCAGAAGCCAACGGCCTTTGGCAGGTAGGAGCCCAGTGTCGACGACTTCACTACAGGAGATTATGAGTGATCCACAACTACAGTATAGATATGATAGCTCAGGTTTCAACGACAGTTCTACATCTTGAAGAGGGAAATCCAAGTCAGAAACAATCAAAGAGGGAGAACAATAAACATTAAGAGGAGGCAAACTTGTTTTGGTCGAGATCAAGAATTGTTGTTACGAACATAGTGGGGGGGGTATTACGGATACAAATAATTTTACAGAGTTTTTTTATATATTTGTTTACATGTATATTGGGGTTTAGAGTTCATATGGGTATGGTATTAATATTAACAGTAAACCCTTTGAATCTACACGATACCAGCTTTGGTTTTTTGCTTGTAAGTGAATAACATTTTGGTTTTCTATACGTCAAAACAAACTTCTTGAGGAAGTAAGGAAATGAGGTAGAAATGAACACCTTATATTTAGACTAAAAACACTAATTAATATTTAAAAATATTTATTTTAAAAGTTTAACCAATCATAAAAAACTGTGTAATACAACTAATCATAATATATTTAATTAATCTAATAATTTGCATGAAAAATTTGAAAACATGTTATACTATAAAATAAAAAAACTATTCTACTTACAACATCTTATCTTATATTATGAAACAAAGGAGATAAAAAAAAAAGTCCTTATGTGGCATATGAGCTAGCCTTGGGACATGGGTATATCTGAATCCGGATCCGGATCCGCTGGATATTGACTTTCGTTATCCGTATCCAGAACCGTCGTGATGGATATCCGACCTTCGGATAACCGACCAAAATACCAGATACTCGCAGATACCCGAATCCGTTGGAAGATCCGCTTAAAATAACTACTGATATAGTGGGTCCTTTAATATATTAAAAAATCCCTTAGCATGTCACGATTGGGAAGTGTCAGCATTATTTATATAAGTGGAATCAACAATATTTTCTTCTTTCATCCGATGTGGGACAAAGTTATGAGAAGAAATAAAGAGGCTGACTTAGAGCATGTGTATTGGTAAAATTAGTGAAAGTTTCTCAATTATATTATTTTAATACATTTCATATAATTTAATTTTTGTTTTAAATTAAAAAAAATAATAATAAAACTAATAGAATGATGTCATGTGTGAGATAAGTCTCTCACAAAGTTTCTCATATGAGAATTCTTTTACTCTCATCTCTCAACTTTTTCATTATTTTTATTTTTAATATTATTAAAAATCTGGGTGAGAAACCCCCAATGCACATGACCTTTTATTATTATGTTTTAAGGCCCATGATCCACGGCCCACATCTCACTTCCCACTTCCACATCTCACATGGTCACTTTAAAAGCTGAGGTCTCCCATAGTTCTATATATATATATATATCGGTTAAGAATTAAGAATATAGGCAAAACATTTATGCATATCGGGTATATGCCGGAGCCGGGTTGACAAATTTTTAATATCCGAATCCATATCCGGTTTTGACGGATATTAAATTTTGGTATCCGAATCCGGATCCGGTTGACCGGATATCCGATTTTTTAGAGCGGATTTGTCCGGATACCGATCCCGGATAATTGGTCTCAGGCCTAATATGAGCATTCGATACTTTCTTACAAACTCCTGCTCTAAGAAGCAGCTGACATGTGACATCTCTTGTGACATTTG
Source organism: Camelina laxa (assembly GCA_024034495.1). Classification (NCBI taxonomy): domain Eukaryota; kingdom Viridiplantae; phylum Streptophyta; class Magnoliopsida; order Brassicales; family Brassicaceae; genus Camelina; species Camelina laxa. The sequence goes on along the minus strand of CM043880.1, from coordinate 27,274,917 downwards.
TCATTTCATTTAATCTTTAAAACATCATTATCTAGTTTTATTTTTCTTTAATTGTATAAAAAATAAATATTTAATACATAACCTATTGAAGCATATAACTAAATTCCATATTTAAAAAAATTATTATGTTTTATTTTCCTCACTTAAAACTAATATTTTTATTAGATAAGAAATCTTTCTTTTTTCAAATAATATTTCACATCATGGTATTTATAAGTTATAACTGTTTTTGAAGATAAAGCATACATATAATTACAGAGTTTTACCTTATTGTATTTTTAAAATGCATTTTTTATTTATTTAATTACAAGGAAAAGCTATGTACAGCGTTTATAGTTATATCAAGTTTCTAGGTTAACAAAGAAAAAGCAAAAATATTTGATTTGTAACATATCACAAAATTTCATATTTACTTTGATCTAGAATGCAAATGAATTTCTATTTCTTCAACTTAATTTTTTTTTGCAACATATCTCACAAATTCTACAACATTAGTTTAAAGTTTTTTTATTTTGTATTACAATTATGTTTATAAAAATAAAATCAGTACCACATACTTAAAAATACATGTTGACCAATCATCTTTTATACTAAGTCACTAGTTTCATTTATGTTGTCTATCTCTTTTAACCATCATTTTTGACAAAAATAAAAATAAAGTTATGGTCTTATGTTGCATTTGAAAATTAATTATGATAGAAGCTTAAATAACTTTGTTTTATGATATACGAAAAATTAGTCAAAAAATATTTATTTAATAACGATAATTTTGCTTAGGTTTTTGTTTTGCAGATTTTAACTCGAAAAGTATTAGGAACTTGATGAAAATTTTAGTTATATTCAATTTGTATTTTAAAAAATTTAAATCATTCAAAACTAGTTGAAGTTTAGACAATGTGGACTTCACGTCTGATCGGTTTATCTTTTGTCTGGGATATAAATTTGATATAATTGTAACATCCGTGAGCCGAAATCCCGGTTTGGAAGTTGCATCGGTTGATTCAAGGTCGAGTTCCTGCGTTTTGACTTAAGTCAAACGCTGCGTTTTGGGCAAAGGGGGAAGGGAAAACCCTTAAGTCGTTCTTTTTGTCTCATTAGACGACTTTAGCCGTTTTTGAGAAACAAAAGGAAGAGAGAACTGTTCTTGAACGTTTTTGGTGATTTCTGGAGTTTTGTGGCATTACTTGGTGAGATCTGTAGCTGGGATCATTGTAGGAGCTTCCTAGGAGCTTGTTCTTGTTTGTTAGAGGTTCAGATTATTCTGTGGCAAAAGTAAGTGCATGACCATGGCTTATCTAAGCTAGAGGACTCTTTAATCTGTTTGTTGGGTGATGTTAGGCTTGTTAGATCGTTGCTATGGGCGTTAGGAAGCTTTCTTATGGCTTGGGATTGAGTTTTGTGGTTTTAGGAACGAAGATCCGGTGAGAAGCTTCGGGGAAAACACGATGCTCGACGTTGCGTCGATCGATGCATATCTTGCGTCGGTCGATGCAAGTGCGAGGACGGCGCATAAAACTCTAGGGTTTTCGTGTTATGTCGAGCATGCGTCGGTCGATGCGGACTGGGTATCGGTCGATGCAAGTTACACTTACATCGGTCGATGCAAGTTACACTTACATCGGTCGATGCAAGTTACACTTACATCGGTCGATGCAGCTTCTGTGTCGATCGATGCTTCCCCATTTGGCATCGGTCGATGCATATTGGCGTCGGTCGATGCTGAGCCCTGGTTTGTTATTTATCGTTTGTTGATTGTTGTGTGTTGGTTATTGATACTCTATTGCTTGTGTGTATAGCCCAGTAGGTGGGAGGATTGCCTTACTGAGTGTTTATAAAATACTCATGCACTGCAATATGTGTTTGTGGTGCAGGTAAAGGCAAAGTGTGATCGTGGAATCAAGGCGATGAGGAGGAGGATTTTCTAGAGGCTTGATTGATTGTGGTCTAGCTATTGTTAGGTTGCTAGAATTGAGTTGATAGAGCATTGTAGGATGTTGGAACTGGTTGTTCATTGTTGGTTGGATTATTGCATTATTGGTTATTGGATTATTATTGTTGAATTTCTTATTGGAATTGTTTTTCTTTGGTTATCCGCTGTTGTTGATTGTTGCTAGGATGTTAGTGGGTATGGGACCACTAGAGAATTATATTATTTGTTTAAAAAAAAAAAGTCGGGTTGTTTCAATAATGCATAGATTTTTTTGATAGAAATTTTAGCTCTTATTCGTTAAGTTGGAGTGCATAAAATAAAAATCCTGTTTGTATTTACTTTGTAATGATGAATTAGATAGTTAAGTTGTATTGCAAAAGGCAATGTGTAAGATTGGAGATCATGTTTAAAACAAGAATTACTAGATTACAAATCTTATTATATAAAATATGGTTTCAAAAGTTACTAATACATAAGATCGCGAGATGTGTCAAAATTTAAATTATTAAAATAATAATAAAATCTTATTGTTATGTTGTAAAAGTTACTAATTCATAAGATCGCGACATGTGTAAAAATCTTATTATGTTTTAGATTATTAAAATAATAAGAAATTCTTATTATTATGTTGTAAAAGTTACTAATTCATAAGATCGCGACATATGTCAAAATATTATTATGTTGTAAATTATAAAAATAATAAAAAATTATTATTATTATGTTTTAAATTATACAATTTTTTAATTCTAATGAAAAAGGAATCATCCAAACAAAAAAATCCATAATTCAAAAACATAAAAGAAATCATACAAATAATTTTAAATTTGAAGCTAGGATACACATAGTTATCCTAAAGAAAATTCTAATAATTCTACAATAATTAAACTTATAGAAAAACAATCCTACGATATATATATTTTTTTGGCCTATCTTTGTCATATATATAGAGAGAGGAAGAGGTCATTCCAATGTATCAAACTCAATTAGAATTTTCAAACATGAGCACTACTGATGGAAACCAACACTATGAAAATAACTAAAAGTCAGCCAAGAAAAGGAATAGAATCAGTATGAATAATGATCAGATTGTTATGATGGAGAAGGCGCTTACCGATTAACCTCATATGCGGCTGAAACTAACTACATTTCAGGCATGGTTTGTAACATCCGCGAACCAAAACTCTGCGTTTTGGGGATGGGTGTCGATCGACACCAACTGTAGTGTCGATCGACACCATTATTTTCTGGTGATGTTCATATATTTTACCCTGTTTTCCCTTAGTATATTCACATCTTTTGCATCTTTTGCTATCCATTTTCACCATTGTTGCATAGCTTTAGGACTAATCATGCATTAGAGTTTAGTTGCATTGCATTTGCATATTTTCATGCATAAACAGGTGATTTTGGAGCTTAAGGAGCATGGAAGCAATGCTGAGGAAGAAGTGAAGCAATCATGAAGGGAAAGCAAGAGAGTTAAGGCTGAAATAACAAGGTCCGGAGTCCAACTCGACCGCACACTCGACCAGACACTCGACCGTGTGCTGAGGAGGACTCGACCGAGTGGAGAATGCACGAGAGAAGCCAGCTCGACCTGCCACTCGACCGAGCCGTTGACTATTTTGTCTTTTAGTATTTTTAGGGCTTCCACTCCCCTCCTATATAAAGCCTTGTACATGCAGCCACAAAAGTGAGCAGCTTTTTAGATATTCTCTAAACCTAGTATTTACCCTTTTGGGAATTATTCTTTTTGTTTTTTTTTTTTATTTTTCTTAGATCTTGTACTTGAAAAAGACTAAATTCTTCAATATTGTTGGTTTCATAACTTTCTTAATATTGAGAATTCGAGTTTCATTTCTTTTTCAATATTGAAGATCTCTGTTTTATCTTTCTAGTGATGCAAGTTTCATTATTTTCTGGGTTTCTGACTTTGTTCACCATGTGTTCTTGTGAGTAGTTTGCTTAGGATCTTGAGGATGGGTTAGGCTGGATTGATCTTTTGGTTTGTTTGATTTGGTCAAGCTTGATTGTTGTAGATCTCTTCTAGGATAGATGATCTTAATGCTGATCCTATATATGAGAAGGTAGGGTTTGATTTCAAGCATCTTAGCATCACACCAATGTCTAAGGAGCATAGATAAGGCTAGATCTAGAGCTTACCATTAGGCTTGCTAAGAGATTAGAGGTCTTGTTTGGTTTGAGATGTATTGCTTAATGCTTGCTTGTGTAGATTCTTTACTATATGAGAGCAAGTCTAGAAATGCATAGGTTTGATTGTTTCTTGCCATGAGAGTGGATTAAACATGTCTTAGAATAGTATGTCTAGAGATTAGCTCAAAGTTTATTTGAGGTTTGTTGACCAAGTTAAATAACCACAATGATTAGTTCAGCCCATGAATCCCTCCTCAGGACCTTCTTTGTTTATTGATATCTTAGACTTAATCCTGTTGCTTGAATGTTGTTTGATTCGTTTTTGCATTGCTCTGTTTTTCTTGTGTTGCTCTGTTTTCACGTTTAGTCTAGCTCGACCCTGTACTCGACCTACACTCGGTCGAGTGCTTGCTCGAGTTCTTCCCCAGAGTTTGTGTTTATGATTTGTGATTGTCCTGTTTCATTTCTGCTTGTTTCAATTTAGTTTTCTGTTCATTGCTTGTCTTGCATAGGTTTATTTCTTGCATTATAGTAGTTTCTATTTCTGTTTTAACTTCATTACTGTTACAATCATTCTGTTCATTTACATTCAGCATCTAGTTCTTGTAGTTTTATTTTCTGCACTTTGCATTTTAATCATAGGAATGTTAGTGACAAACATCCTTTACATCTGGCTTAAATTAGATCTTTATGCACATCTTGACTGTTCACAAACACTCAGATTGGATTGACACCTCTTATACTGCAACTGCATAAGGGGAATTGAAACACCTTACCATCCATCCATTCATTGCATACATTCATCATCATTCACACCAACCACCACCCATCTAAAAACTTGTTTCAATTTGGCGCCGTTGCCTATTTGAGTGTGTTTTTGTGACAATTAGGATCCATAAAAGTCTAAGATTAAGTTCGTTTTTCCACTTGTTCACTACTGGTCTTGTTTCTTCTTGTGCTTGTTTGTGATTGAGTTTCAGGTACCAGCTCGACCATCAACTCGACCACCACTCGACCGAGTGTGAGCTCGAGCACCTGATCGAGTCAGAAGCCGGATACAAAAAGACATCAGTTCCCAGTCGACTCGACCACCCACTCGAGCCTGTGCTCGACCGAGTGCCTGTCCGAGTCTGTACTCGACTCTGTTGATGCAAACAAGGTCCAAGGGTCCTCACAATCTTCAGAGACTCCTTGATCACATCAACAAACCACCAAGGGACCTGAGACAACAGAAAACAAGGATCTATCAGGAACAAGAACAAAAAGTGCTAATGGAGCAACAAGATCAACAAGCTCCAAGAGCAAGAAACATTGGTGCTGGAGATGCACCAAACACACATAACCAGAGAGCTGGTATTGTGCCTCCTACTGTTGCCAACAACAACTTTGAGATCAAAAGTGGATTGATCTCAATGATTCAAGCCAACAAGTTCCATGGGTTGCCAATGGAAGATCCCCTGGACCACCTTGATGAATTTGATAGGATATGTGGTCTCACTAAGATCAATGGAGTCAGTGAGGATGGATTCAAGTTAAGGCTATTCCCCTTCTCACTTGGAGATAAGGCTCACCTTTGGGAGAAGACTCTTCCTACTGGAGCAATAACCACATGGGATGCTTGCAAAAAAGCTTTCTTGGCCAAATTCTTTTCTAATGCTAGAACTGCTAGATTGAGAAATGAAATTTCTGGGTTTGCTCAAAGGAATAATGAGAGTTTTTGTGAAGCTTGGGAAAGGTTTAAAGGATTCCAGACTCAGTGTCCTCACCATGGTTTCAGCAATGAGTCCTTTTAAGTACTTTGTATAGAAGAGTGCTTCCCAAGATCAGAATGCTTCTTGACACAGCCTCAACTGGAAACCTTCTCAACAAAAATGTTGAAGAAGGCTGGGAGTTGGTTGAAAATCTTGCTCAGTCAGATGACAACTACAATGAGGACTATGACAGAACCATAAGGTCATCATCAATTGATCAAGAAGACAAGTACAAGAAGGACTTGAAGATGGTCAATGAGAAGCTTGACAAGATCCTTCTTAGCCAACAAAAATCTATTCACTTCATTGGTGAGGAAGAGGTTCCAGTTCAAGAAGGGGAGAATGAGTTTGCTGAGTTGTGCTACATGCAAAACCAGGGAGGATTCAAAGGCTACAACCAAGGAGGTTTCAAGAACAACAATCTCTCTTATAGGAGTACCAATGTGGCCAACCCTCAAGACCAAGTCTATCCACCTCAACAGCCTCAACAGCAACAAAACTACATCCCCAAACAACACATCAAGTGTTCCAGCCTCAGTTGTGTCCCCCACCAGGGTTTCATACTAACCAAGGCCAAGAACAAGACTTAAGGGCAATGATGCAATAGTTGTTGATTGGGCAAACACAAGGAAAGATTGAGGAAGCTAAACAGTTTGCTGAGTTGAATCAAAGACTCACATCACAGTACAATGATCTAAACATGAAGTTTGAGGGTCTTAACTCAAGAGTGAAGTATATGGAGAGTAACATTGCCTCTACTTCAGCTCCTAAACCCAACCAACTCCCTGTAAAAGCTATTCAAAATCCAAGATAGTTCATAGCCAAGGCCATTCAAGTTCATGAGGAAGAAGTCAGTGAGGACAGTGAAGTCCAAGTTTGGGGGAATTTATCAGTTACTGAAGCCCCAAGTGACGTTTTTGCAAAGCAACTGGAGTTCGATATTGCACTCGACCAGGTACTCGAACAGCCACTCGACCGTGTGCATGCTCGAGTGGTCGATCGAGCTGGAGACTCCAAAGCTGTCAAACCTGCTAAGTATATTCCTCCTGCTTACAAGCCTCCACTACCATTCCCAGGGCGTTTCAAAGCACAGAGGATTAAGGAACTAAGGGAGATCATTGAGAAAAAAGAAATGTTGGCTAAGCAACAAGAGGATGAGAGGGTTTTGAAGGAAGAAGCTGTGGTTGAGAAACAAGAGGAAGTGTTGGCTATACAAGAGGTCATCATTGCTTACCAAGAAGAGGAGAGAGGACCTGCCTTGGAACAGTTTGAACCATATCCTCTCTATAAGGACTTTTTGCTTGACTTGTCAAAGCAAAAGGCTCAAGCTCAAGATGAGAAGGATCTTGAAGACCTTGGAGGAGTTATCATCCCAATCAAGCTTAAGGATCCAGGTCCCTTCTATTTACCATGCACATTCAGTTACCTCCACTACAACCAATGTCTATGTGACCTAGGGGCTTCAATTAGTGTCATGCCCTACTCCATTGCACAAAAGCTTGGGAGGACAGATTTCAAACTCACAAACCTCCATGTATGCCTAGCTGATGGGTCAAACAGAGAGGTAGTTGGTAAGTTGGAGAATGTCCCTGTCAAGATAGGGAAGGCAAGGGTTCATACAGATTTTGTGGTTCTGGAGATGGATAAGGAACCTGAAGATCCAATCATTCTTGGGAGGCCATTCTTAGCCACTGTTGGAGCAATCATTGATGTCAAGGAAGGTCTTGTGACCTTGAACATTGCTAAGGATATAGTTATGAGGTTCAACATCGTTAACCCAACCAACCTCCCTACAATTGATGATCAGCCTTTTACTATCAAGGATAAAGGTGGTCAAGAAGGCTTAAGTGATAAGGCAACTCCAAAGGCTGAGCACTCTCTTCAAGAAGAGTCTATGGAAAAACTTAAGAGGTCAGTTCAAGAGTTGACTAGTATGGTTGAGGATCTCAAAGTTAAGCTGAACAAGAGGTCTTGGAGGAAAGCAAGACCAAGGCTCAAAATCAAGAAGAAGTATGGTTTGTGTGTTAAGGGTGAGGTTATCGAGGATCAACTTCACAGTGACCAAGAGGTTCCAGGGAGGATTTCATCACCTCCTTGGTATCTAGACAAAGTCTAAGAAGGAAACCGAAGTCAAGCTTAGTGACTCTAAACAAGCTCACTAGGGAGGAAGTCCCTAAGGTATCCTTTGTAAATATAGTTTATTTTCCTTGTAGTTTTGATGTGTTTTCTTTTATGTTTGTGTTGGACATGCCTTTTAGTGAGAATGTAGTTGGGTAAGGAGAGATTTGGACTTGGAGAAGGAGACTCGCAAGCCCACTCGACCAGCCCACGAGAGGTACTCGACCGAGTTGGAAAGGAACTAAGGCCCATTTGATCTTCAAATCGCTAGAACGATCGAGTGGAGGGAAGAACAAGAAGAAAATTTTGAATTTTCAAACTTTGGTCAAGGGAGCTCGACCGTGTACAGTCGAGTGTGGGGTCGAGTGGCAGCAAAAAGCAGGTCAAAGATTCTCAATTCGAATTGGAATGGTATGGACGCTCCACCCTTGTCTCCTTGTCCCCTTAGCTTCTATATATAGAGCTTGCACAAGATTATACCTCTCACACTCTCTCATTTGCTTAAAATAACTAAATTCAATTTTTAAAATCTCTGCCAAGTTCATCTTTTGCTCAAGCTTTGTTCTTTCAAGTTTTAGGGTCACTAACCTATTAACTTTGAGCTTTGAGTCTATTCCTTTCAGTTCCTTTTGAAAATGTCTTCAAGGATCACCAGGAAGTCTCAACAAATTGCTGCAAGCTCCATGGATCGTCATGATGCTGGCCTTGAATCAAGAAGAGAAGCTGGAAAATCAACTCGACGCCCCACTCGATCATGCACTCGACCGAGTGGTGGCTCGAGCAGCCAGTCGAGCCAGGTGCCGTGTCCAAGGAGAGAGTCAGTTTAGGAAGATCCTGAGAGGACTGAAAGTGAGGAGGAAATGGAGCCAACTCTCAATGAGTTCATGAGGAGACACAAGGCCAAAGGGAAGAGGCCAACAGTTGAGGTTGAGCAAGAGGAGATTGAAAATGAGAGTGAGGAAGAAAGTGAAGAAGAAGAGTTAATGGATGATGGGGAAGCAGAATCTTGTGGGTTGTCAAAGAGGCAGCTTTATGATGCTTTTAAGAGAATGGAGTTCTTGGGGACTAGATATCCTCACAAGGAAACATGGAGAAGCTTGCCATTGATGAAGATGTGGAGTTTCTTTTTGAGAAAAGTAACTTAACCAAGTTCATGGGGCTTTGCATGGAGGGCTACAAGGAGAAAACTTGTGAGTTTCTAGCCACTGTCAAGCTGCATACATATGCAAGGAAAGATCCTGAGGTTGGAGCTGGTCACATCACCTTCACAATCAAGTGGAAGGGGCATGAGCTTTCAATGAAAAAGATAGCCAATGTGTTTCCTTTTGAAGTTGGGAGTCATAGGAGCTTGATGATACCAAGAGAGGAGCTTTATTCACTTTGGGAAACCATTGGGGACAACAAACTCTATTCATCCTCCAATTCCAAGAGCTCAAGGATAAGGAACCCAGTCCTAAGGTACTTCCACAAAGCTCTTGCAAACACCTTCTTTGCAAGGAAGGAAACTGAGAATATCAATGAGGGAGAGCTTAAGATGATTGACATGGCTCTCAATGGGATCATCCTCAAGGCAAGAGATGGAACCATCATCCTTGGGAGCAATGTAGAGACTGATCTTGCAATGGTGCTCATTGACCACATGGTTTACTTGAGAAGTTGGGTAGGAAAGTTGGAGAACAAAGGCTCAAGAGGAGCACTAACCATTGGAGACATCATTACTCCAATTCTACAAGCTGCCAAGGTTCCACTTAGAGGAGAGAGGGTCTCACCAAGATGGATTGACTCAAGCTACCTCACCTCTACTCTCATCCTAGCTAAGGAGATGCATCAAGGAAATCACATCTTCAACTTTGAGCTTCCAACACTTGGGAAAAAGCAATTGATCTTGCCTAACCAAGAGCTCACCACCATTCAAGAAGGGGCCAACATTGACTTTTGGCCAGCTGAGGAGCACTTGTTTGATGGAGTAGTTCAACCTAGAGTTGAGGAAGCTGGGAATGCACAAGTGGCTGATGGGGAGGAGCAATTTTACTTTGAGGATTATGAGCCCAACCCAAGGGATAGTAGAGGAGTGAGGGAGAATAGCAAGAGGTTGACACTTTTGCAAAAGTGGAACAAGTGGCAAGGGAAGAGGTTTGATAAGCTGAAGAAGAAGGTGACCAACATGGCTAAGTCTATCAAGGGCTTAAAGAAGGAGATTGCTGAGTTGAAGAGTGGGAATTCTTCACCTACACCATGAAGCCCTTTGAGGAGAAGTAGCTCAACTAGAGCACTTTCAAAAGTTGCGAACCCTGTGGAACCAGCTAGGGCTTCAATGTATGAGCCAAATCAGAGGAAGAGGAGCTCAAGTATCCGAGAATAGCAGCTTTCGAGGCACTCGACCGGGTCACTCGAGCGACCACTCGACCGAGCACCGCCGACGTACTCGACCGAGTTCCTGCCCAGACAACCATATGGCTTCCCACCTCCAGCGGCTTATCCAGGTTACCCTCCCATCCCACCCCAATACTTCATGGATCCAGCACTCTACCACCAGTTCTACCAGCAGTTCTCCCAGCAGCAAGGACAGAATTATGGCATCCGCAGTCCAGCTCGACCCCCCCACTCGGACACGCACACGACCGAGTCACGGTCGGTCGCCATCGTCGAGCTGCCCCAATCTCCATCTCCAAGTCACCAACAAGACCCCAACTACACCTTTGACAGCATGTAAGAGGATGTGGACAACTTCTTCTCCAATCCTTAAGGTACCAATATCACCTTCACTTGTAAATATCATTGCATTTCATATTTGTGTTTTGTTTTAGTCTTGAATCCTCATTCAAATTTCTTTCACACAGGGGACTGTGTGATTTAAGTTTGGGGGAGGGTTTGAGATAGCATTTGACATTGTGTTTTGTGATCTTATTTCAAATTTTTAGCATCCTCATATTAGTATTTGCATAAGCATCTAAGGCATAGAAAAACCATAAAAATTTGAAAAATTTTGAAAAAATCTTTATAAAAAAAAGAGTGTTCATATAGTTTGCATTGCATATTAGAATCTTGTTTAGCATGTTTCATGTAGGATTGTATGATATTTGCATTAGGGATCTATGATGAGTATTTCCTTGTTAGCTTGCTTATTCACTAGACTAGGATCAATGCCCAAGTTAATAGTACTTTGATGCTAGTTGAGTGGTTAGAAGCATAAGATTGAACCAAGCCTTGAATTCCTGCATTGTATTTGGTCTACATTGAAGCATGTTGTGATTTGACACCATTTCCTATCTATAAGAACCTAATATTGACTTTCAATTATCAATGTGTGCATTGCTTTAAACTCATGGATACCATATACATATTTGGATCATCTTTCTCCTTTTTGCCACTCTTGTTGATCCAAGTAGCTGATTTCCTCATTAAGAATCAGTTTCACTACCCTTAACCAACCCTTCTTTCAAGCCTTGTTTATTCTTGTGTGTGTGAGGCCTATTTTGGGATTGAGCTTGGTAGAAAGTGTTAGGTTTGAACTGACAAGAGTAAAGCCTTGTGTAGTTCTAGTTTGCACTTTTCAAACTAGATAGGACTAGGTAGTTCACTTGTTGGGTTTGGGACTTGGCTGTTATGAAAAGAAAAAAAAAAAAAAAAAAAGAGAAAAGAAATAAAAAGGGTAGAGTCTTTAAGAGGAGATTGTGTTTAAGCAGGGTTTAGTGAAAGGATGGGAAGCAAAAATTGTTGAAGATGGTTTTAGTTAAAGAAAAAAAAAGAAAGAAAAGAAAAGTCTAGCAAAAAGCTTGTATGTCTTAAGAATAAGAAGAAAAGAGAACCATAGCAAATAAGTAAGAATCCCTTAACCAACCCTTCTTTCAAGCCTTGTTTATTCTTGTGTGTGTGAGGCCTATTTTGGGATTGAGCTTGGTAGAAAGTGTTAGGTTTGAACTGACAAGAGTAAAGTCTTGTATAGTTCTAGTTTGCACTTTTCAAACTAGATAGGACTAGGTGGTTCACTTGTTGGGTTTGAGACTTGGCTGTTATGAAAAGAAAAAAAAAAAAAGAGAAAAGAAATAAAAAGGGTAGAGTCTTTAAGAGGAGATTGTGTTTAAGCAAGGTTTAGTGAAAGGATGGGAAGCAAAAATTGTTGAACATGGTTCTAGTTAAAGAAAAGAAAAGAAAGAAAAGAAAAGTCTAGCAAAAAGCTTGTATGTCTTAAGAATAAGAAGAAAAGAGAACCATAGCAAATAAGTAAGAATCCCCCGTCCCACTAGAAAGATCAAATAAGAAACCTCTCCTAAGACTTGAAAACCAAAAGAGAAAAGGGTGAAAGAGAAAAGAAGAAGTTAAAGGGTAGCACTAGGATCATTTGGGTTTAGATTGCTAGGATAAACACTTTGGGTGCCTTTGGGTAGACAAGGTTTTATTCTTGTATGTGTCTAGGTGTTCTTACCTTTAGCATTCTTCTAAAGCTCAATCCATTTTCATGAGAAAACCTTGATATTGATAAGCCCCACTCTAAAAAGAGACCATCATTGTCTCAAAGCCTTTGCCTCCAAGCCAAATGAGTTTAAGCATTGCATAGAATTGATTCATGTTCTTGAATAATGAATGTTAAAGGAAATGGTTGATTTGAATGCATGTGGATATCTAAGGCTCAAATCAGCAAAGGTTGTGATATGCTTGTCTAAAGTCTTTAAGTAGAGCTCATTCAACTTGCATCATAATACTAGTATTTTGGACATTGATTCTAGATGGTCTATTTGCAAGCTTTAAGAGCTGAGATCCCACTTTCAAACCTCACTTACCTTCTTATGTCTTGCTTATTTACTTGAGGGCAAGCAAAGACTAAGTTTAGGGGTGTTGATGTTCATATATTTTACCCTGTTTTCCCTTAGTATATTCACATCTTTTGCATCTTCTACTATCCATTTTCACCATTATTGCATAGCTTTAGGACTAATCATGCATTAGAGTTTAGTTGTATTGCATTTGCATCTTTTCATGCATAAACAGGTGATTTTGGAGCTTAAGGAGCATGGAAGCAATGATGAGGAAGAAGTGAAGCAATCATGAAGGGAAAGCAAGAGAGTTAAGGCTGAAATAACAAGGTCCGGAGTCCAACTCGACCGCACACTCGACCAGACACTCGACCGTGTGCTGAGGAGGACTCGACCGAGTGGAGAATGCACGAGAGAAGCCAGCTCGACCTGCCACTCGACCGAGCACAGGTCAAGTTGACCGAGCCGTTGACTATTTTGTCTTTTAGTATTTTTAGAGCTTCTACTCCCCTCCTATATAAAGCCTTGTACCTGCAACAAAAAAAGTGTGCAGCTTTTTAGATATTCTCTAAACTAGTATTTTACCCTTTTGAGAATTATTCTTTTTGCTTTTTTATTTTTCTTAGATCTTGTACTTGAAAAAGACTAAATTCTTCAATATTGTTGGTTTCATAACTTTCTTAATATTGAGAATTCGAGTTTCATTTCTTTTTTTATATTGAAGATCTCTGTTTTATCTTTCTAGTGATGCAAGTTTCATTATTTTCTGGGTTTTTTGACTTTGTTCACCATGTGTTCTTGTGAGTAGTTTGCTTAGGATCTTGAGGATGGGTTAGGCTGGGTTGATCTTGTGGTTTGTTTGATTTGGTCAAGCTTGATTGTTGTAGATCTCTTCTAGGCTAGATGATCTTAATGCTGCTCCTATATCTGAGAAGGTAGGGTTTGATTTCAAGCATCTTAGCATCACACCAATGTCTAAGGAGCATAGATAAGGCTAGATCTAGAGCTTACCATTAGGCTTGCTAAGAGATTAGAGGTCTTGTTTGGTTTGAGATGTATTTCTTAGTGCCTGCTTGTGTAGATTCTTTACTATGTGAGAGCAAGTCTAGAAATGCATAGGTTTGATTGTTTCTTGCCATGAGAGTGGATTAAACATGTCTTAGAATAGTATGTCTAGAGATTAGCTCAAAGTTTGTTTGAGGTTTGTTGACCAAGTTAAATAACCACAATGATTAGTTCAGCCCATGAATCCCTCCTCAGGACCTTCTTTGTTTATTGATATCTTAGTCTTAATCCTGTTGCTTGATTGTTGCTTGATTCGTTTTTGCATTGCTCTGTTTTTATTGTGTTGCTCTGTTTTCACGTTTAGTCTAGCTCGACCCTGTACTCGACCTACACTCGGTCGAGTGCTTGCTCGAGTTCTTCCCCAGAGTTTGTTTTTATGATTGTCCTGTTTCATTTCTGCTTGTTTCAATTTAGTTTTCTGTTCATTGCTTGTCTTTCATAGGTTTATTTCTTGCATTATAGTAGTTTCTATTTCTGTTTTAACTTCATTACTGTTACAATCATTCTGTTCATTTACATTCAACATCTAGTTCTTGTAGTTTTATTTTCTGCACTTTGCATTTTAATCATAAGATTGTTAGTGACAAACATCCTTTACATCTGGCTTAAATTAGATCTTTATGCACATCTTGACTGTTCACAAACACTCAGATTGGATTGATACCTCTTATACTGCAACTGCATAAGGGGAATTGAAACACCTTACCATCCATCCATTCATTGCATACATTCATCATCATTCACACCAACCACCTCCCATCTAAAAACTTGTTTCATCTGGTTCGACCAGTTCGATTTAATTGTCGATTTTGGTCGGTTTGGTTTAAGGAAAACCATTGAACCAGACTATTTAAAGGATTTGTCGACAGAAGGGTTTTGGGAAAGTTCTATTGTCGCTGTTTCCTTATTTTTAAAAGAAAAGAAGCGTTCTTGAGGTTTTGGGGAGATTGGTGAGATTTCTTGGCTGTTTTTGAGAGATCTGAAGCTAGGAAGGTGTTAAAGGCTTGCTAGGAGGGTTGGATTCGTTGTTGTTGGTCAGAATCTTCTTGCAAAGAGGTGAGTGCATGACCATGGCTGATCTAAGCCTGAGATTTCCTTTGTCTTGCTTGTTTGGTGTTGTTTGTGGTTGTTTCTTGCTTGTTATGGTTGCTATAGGGTTCCTATGGATTCATATGGCTTGGACGGATTGGAGGTGATAGGAAGTGAGATTCGACTCTCGGCTTTGAGCGGTTTGTCATTGCAGAGGCAGTGTCGATCGATCACTACAGGAAATGATGGTTTCAATAGCAGTATTTAATAGCGGATTTTCTTGTTGTGCTATAGTTGAGTTTCTTAAAAACTACCACAGCGTTTCCATAATTCGTAACGCTATTGTAGGATGACCGCGAAAAGATTTTGATGTGGCGCCTAGATTTTGGTTCTACGATTGCAATATCAAAAATGAAAACGCTATTTTATGGGAAACCGGGAAAATGAAAATTGCGTTGCCACCAAAATTTTACTAAGTAAATTAAAAAAAAAAGAGAGAAGAAAAGAAATTAAAGAAAATAGGTTTTACAAAAAAAAATCTATCTCTTTCTCCGCCACTTCTCTCGCTGTTCTCTCTTTCTCCGCCGAAACCATCTCTGAATTCCAAATTGTTCTTCAGTTTGTTTCTCTTATCTCATTCAGTTTAATTCTTCTCTCTTTCTTCTCAGTCTCATTCTTTATCTTTCAGTTTGTTACTCTCAATCCCTGTAGATCTCGATCGTCAGTTTCATTGTTGATCTCGATCGTCAGTTTCACTGGTGAGGTTGAAAGTGACTCAGAAGGTAAAATATATGTTTGGGTGCTCGTTAATTTGCAATGATTTAATAATTCATGTTCGTTAAAATATATGTTTCGGTGATCTGAATCGTATGTTGTTTCTCACTGTTGCAGGTAGATTGAAGTTAATCTTCAGTCGAAGGTAATATTTGATATTATCTGAGTCTGAAAGTGATGTTTGTCTGAGTTTAATCGATATTATCTGATGTGTACTTGAAACTGTTGTAATGATATTTATGTCATGTTATGTTTGCAGAAACTAGATTCCAGCTTTTGTTCGGTCGTACCTTGATTTGTGTAAGATATTATTTCTAGCTTTTTTTTGTCATTTTGTTGTTGATGTGGTTTATGTGAGTATCTGATCAGTAAAGTTTTTATCACAATTGTACGTATAATTGGTGTTGGAGCTTGGGTAGTATTGGTGTAAAATGCAGAAGGCATGGGTCTGGCTTCCAAGGTATGTGTCTGATTATGATCTTGTTACTTTTATACATGGATTCATTTATAATGTGATTCTAAATAGTGTAATTTAATTACCTTATACAGGAATAGCCTTGAGTATGAGATGGAAGCAATAAAATTTGTATTTGGAGCTGCAAGTAGGTTGGGTAATCCTACAGAGATGTTTTGTCCCTGCGTTGATTGTAGAAATGTTTGCCATCAGCTGATACAGACCGTATTAGATCATCTAGTGATTCGGGGTATGGATGAGAAATACAAGCGGAATCCGTTTTGGAGTAAGCATGGGGAAAGGAGGGACAAAACGGCTGCGGATGTTCCAACTTCAGAGGAAGAGGCTTTTGAGTTGATGAAAACAGCCTTTTTGAGTCAGATTTTAATGATGAAAAAAGAAATGATTAGTGTCGAATTCCAGATGATTTTGAGTTTAGGGAGAAGTTAGAAGAAGCCGAAACTCCACTCTACTCATCATGTCACAAGTACAACAAGGTTTCTGCGATAACAGTGTTGTACCACATCAAAGTGAAGAGTGGGATATCTGAGAACTTCTTTGACCAGATACTGACTACTGTTAAAGACATGTTACCAGCTGATAATGTGCTTCCAAAGTCCACTGCCGAAATGAAAAAATTCTTGAAGATATTTGGGTTTGGTTACGATGTCATTCACGCATGCAAGAACGACTGCATACTTTATCGAAAGCAGTATGATCAGATGGAAAACTGCCCAAGATGTAGTGCTTCAAGATGGAAAGTCGATAAACATAGTGGTGAGGTAATGAAGGGGATTCCAGGGAAAGTGCTTAGGTATTTTCCAATCAAGGACAGATTGAAGAGGATGTTTAGATCAAAACAAATGGCTGAGGATTTGCGTTGGCATTTCAACAATAGTAGTGAAGATGGTTTAATGCGACATCCTGTGGAGTCCATTACCTGGGCACAAGTGAATAGTAAGTGGCCAGAATTTGCTTCTGACCATAGAAACCTCCGACTGGGTCTTTCTACAGATGGAGTCAACCCTTTCTCTTTGCAGAACACAAATTACAGTACATGGCCAGTTTTGTTAGTTAACTGCAACATGTCTCCTACACTCTGTATGAAGGCCGAGAACATCATGTTGACTATGTTGATCCCTAGTCCAACTGCACCAAGTGACAACATTGATGTATATAGCACCTTTGACAGAGGATTTAAGAGATTTGTGGACTGAAGGTATTAAAGTTTTTGACTCTTTCATGAAAGAGAAGTTTACACTTAGAGCTTTGTTGTTGTGGAGTATCAGTGACTATCCAGCCTTAGGGACATTGGCTGGGTGTAAGGTTAAGGGGAAACAAGCATGTATCGTTTGTGGAAAGGACACACCATGTAGGTGGTTGAAGTTTAGCAGTAAGTATGTGTATTTGGGAAATAGGAAACGTTTAAGGCCTAGACATCCGTACAGGCGCAAAAAAGGATGGTTTGACAACACTGTCGAGAACGGGGCAGCAAATAGAATTCAAACTGGTGCAGAGATTGCTGAGATATTAAAAGATTTTAGGAATGATTTTGGGAAAACTTTGGATATGCAAAAGAAGAGGAAACGTTCTACATTGGATGAAGATGAGTTTATTGCAGAAGAAGAGAATAGTGATCAATGGAGGTGGAAAAAACGGTCCATATTCTTCGAATTGCCGTATTGGTAGGTAATTATTTGTTTGTTTTTTTAAATTCATATAGATATAGATATACGGATATGCAACATATATATAGGCTGACAATCTTGCTGATCATGTGTTAGGACTTACCTGTGCGTCATAACATTGATATCATGCATGTGGAAAAAAACGTGTCTGACGCTTTATTGTCCACTCTGATGCAAACTGCTAAATCCAAAGATGGCTTGAAAGCAAGAAAAGATTTGGAAGATATGGGAATACGAAGACATTTGCATACACAATTAAGGGGCAAGAAAACATACTTACCTCCAGCGGCTTATTGGATGTCAAAGGAAGAGAAAAGAAGGTTTTGCCTGAGGTTGTCTAAGTTCAGAGGCCCTGATGGATATTGTTCGAATATTGGGAATTGTGTGTCAATGAATCCTCCTGGTATTGGTAGTCTTAAGTCACACGATCATCATGTCTTAATGCAAAATCTGTTTCCCGTGGCTTTGAGAGGCTTGCTGCCAAAAGGGCCTAGGATTGCTGTGACTCGAGTCTGCAACTTCTTCAACAGATTATGCCAACGTGCTATTGAAAAGGAGAAGCTAATATCGTTGGAGGCTGAGATCGTTGAGACAATGTGCCAACTGGAGCAGTTCTTTCCTCCATCACTGTTTGATATCATGTTCCATCTCCCCCTACATCTAGCTAGGGAGGCACGTTTGGGTGGAACAGTGCATTTTCGTTGGATGTATCCATTTGAGAGGTATTGTTTCCTTTAATATTTATATCTATTACTTGTGTGGTAATACCACATGATTATTAACGATATGGTTTTTGATCGAGTTGTAGGTATATGAAGACACTTAAAGTTTATCTCAAAAATTATGCAAGGCCAGAAGCATGTATGGCTGAGAGCTACTTGGCTGGAGAATGCATAACCTTATGCTTAGACTTTCTAAAGAATTCTGCACCTGTCGAAGAAGCAGTAAAAAGAAATGAAGATCTTGATTCTGATGATGTTTTACTTGAGGGTCGTCCACTAGAGAAGGCTTCTGAAGTTACACTTTCAGATAAAGAGATAGAAATAGCACATCACTATGTGTTAATGAACACATCAGTTATGGAGCCTTATGTCCAGTAAGTAAAATTATAACTATAGTTCATATTTTATGTAATTTGGATTGGTAATAAATGATAATTGAAACCTGAATCAGGATGCATTTGGAAGAATTGCAAGCCAACGATATCCGATGTGCCAGAAATGAAACTCTTTTATGGAAATTCCATACAGAAAGGTTTGCACAGTGGATAAAGCAAAAGGTATGAACTAATCTCTTTTACTTACGTTCATAAGTTTATTTTCAGTGATGGCTCTAACTACTTTTATTATCTTACTTTGTAGATACCTACTAATTCAGAGACTCACTCAAAGAAGCTAAGGTGGCTGGCATTTGGACCTAGACATATTTCTCAAACCCATAAGGGGTTTGTCATAAATGGACGTCGATTTCATATAGATGACGCTAAGCGGGAGACTCAGAGCAGTGGACTGACATATGAAGCCTTTTCTATGTGTAGAGCTAGTGCACGGGATACTAAGCAGATGGCAGACGTAATTACAGACTATGGAGTGATCAGGGAGATCATATTGTTGGACTACCACATGTTCCATATTCCTCTATTCAAATGCAGTTGGGCCAACACAGGGAATGGAGTCAAGGAGGAAGAAGGATTTACGCTTGTAAACCTCCATCTTAATCAGACTACATTTCTCCGAGATCCATACATACTGCCATCACAAGCAAAACAAGTGTTTTACTCTAGAGAAGATGAATCATCTCCATGGTATGTTGTAATGAGGGCGCCTCCGAGAGGATATCATGAGTTAGAGACAGAGGAAGAGTTTGTTGGAGCACCAGTTTGTGCGGAAGTGTCTCCGTGAGGATGATCAGTTGTTCTTTGATGAGAGTCCTTTGGGACTGTGATGGTGTTGAGGACCAGACTTGGGAGCCAGAGGCGACGATGAAGGCAAGGTTTAAGAAGTGGTATGAGAAGCAAGCCGCGACTTGAGCTTGTCTAGCCTGGTCCCATCTGTAATCCGTTGTTGGAACGGGAATGGAGTATTCCAGCCCATCTCTCTTGTTTACTTGGTCGCTTAGGGGTGGTTGGTTGTGCGATTAAGTAACAAGATGAGGTAGTGTTCGGGGTACGAAATTTCTGTGAGGCCGTGGTTTTCAGGGTAAATCTCTTGAAATAGAAGGGTAAAAATGGAAAGTTTTGTGGGAGTTAGAATATGTCCATTTTTAGTGATTGTGAGCCTTGGAGGGGGCAGGTGTGGCCTTTGTGGCGGACTTTTGAGTCATTGTGCCCGTGTGTGGCAGTCTTTTGAGACATTGTGTGGCCTTTGTGGCGGGCTGTTTAGCCAATTGTGTGGCCTTTGTTGTGGGCTGCTTAGCCAATTGTGTGGCCTTTATGGCGGGCTGTTTGGCCAATGTTGCCTGATGTTCATATATTTTACCCTGTTTTCCCTTAGCATATTCACATCTTTTGCATCTTTTGCTATCCATTTAGGCCATTTTTGTGTAGCTTTAGGACTAATCATGCATTAGAGTTTAGTTGCATTTCATTTACATCTTTTCATGCATAAACAGGTGATTTTGGAGCTTAAGGAGCATGGAAGCAATGCTGAGGAAGAAGTGAAGCAATCATGAAGGGAAAGCAAGAGAGTTAAGGCTGAAATAACAAGGTCCGGAGTCCAACTCGACCGCACACTCGACCAGACACTCGACCGTGTGCTGAGGAGGACTCGACCGAGTGGAGAATGCATGAGAGAAGCTAGCTCGACCTGCCACTCGACCGAGCATAGGTCGAGTTGACCGAGCCGTTGACTATTTTGTCTTTTAGTATTTTTAGGGCTTCCACTCCCCTCCTATAGAAAGCCTTGTACCTGCAGCCACAAAAGAGAGCAGGTTTTTAGATATTCTCTAAACCTAGTATTTTACCCTTTTGGGAATTATTCTTTTTGCACTTTTATTTTTCTTAGATTTGTACTTGAAAAAGACTAAATTCTTCAATATTGTTGGTTTCATAACTTTCTTAATATTGAGAATTCGAGTTTCATTTCTTTTTCAGTATTGTAGATCTCTGTTTTATCTTTCTAGTGATGCAAGTTTCATTATTTTCTGGGTTTTTGACTTTGTTCACCATGTGTCCTTGTGAGTAGTTTGCTTAGGATCTTGAGGATGGGTTAGGCTGGGTTGATCTTGTGGTTTGTTTGATTTGGTCAAGCTTGATTGTTATAGATCTCTTCTAGGCTAGATGTTCTTAATGCTGATCCTATATCTGAGAAGGTAGGGTTTGATTTCAAGCATCTTAGCGTCACACCAATGTCTAAGGAGCATAGATAAGGCTAGATCTAGAGCTTACCATTAGGCTTGCTAAGAGATTAGAGGTCTTGTTTGGTTTGAGATGTATTGCTTAATGCCTGCTTGTGTAGATTCTTTACTATGTGAGAGCAAGTCTAGAAATGCATAGGTTTGATTGTTTCTTGCCATGAGAGTGGATTAAACATGTATTAGAATAGTATGTCTAGAGATTAGCTCAAAGTTTGTTTGAGGTTTGTTGACCAAGTTAAATAACCACAATGATTAGTTCAGCCCATGGATCCCTCCTCAGGACCTTCTTTGTTTATTGATATCTTAGTCTTAATGCTTTTGCTTGCTTGTTGTTTGATTCGTTTTTGCATTGCTCTATTTTTATTGTGTTGCTTTGTTTTCACGTTTAGTCCAACTCGACCCTGTACTCGACCTACACTCGGAGTGCTTGCTCGAGTTCTTCCCCAGAACTTGTGTTTATGATTTGTGATTGTCATGTTTCATTCCTGTTTCATTTCTGTTGCATTCATTCAATTTTCTGCTCATTACTTGTCTTGCATTAGTTCATTTCTTGCATTAAAGTAGTTTTTATTTATGTTCTAGCTTCATTACTGTTACAATCATTCTGTTCATTTCCATTCAGCATCTAGTTCTTAAAGTTTTATTTTCTGCACTTTGCATTTTTATCATAGGATTGTTAGTGACAAACATCCTTTACATCTGGCTTAAATTAGATCTTTATGCACATCTTGATTGTTCACAAACACTCAGATTGGATTGACACCTCTTATACTGCAACTGCATAAGGGGAATTGAAACACCTTACCATTCATATGATCATTCCATCCATTTCATTCACACTCCACCAATAAAAACCTTTTAACAATTTGGCAGCGTTGCCTATTTGAGGGTGTTTTTGTGACAATTAGGATCCATAAAAGTCTAAGATTAAGTTCGTTTATCCACTTGTTCACTACTGGTCTTGTTTATTCTTCTGCTTGTCTGTGATTGAGTTTCACGTACCAGCTCGACCATCAACTCGACCACCACTCGACCTAGTGTGAGCTCGAGCACCTGATCGAGACAGAAGCCGGATACAAAAAGACATCAGTTCCCAGTCGACTCGACCACCCACTCGAGCCTGTGCTCGACCGAGTGCCTTTCCGAGTCTGTACTCGACTCTGTTGATGCAAACAAGGTCTAAGGGTCCTCACAATCTTTAGAGACTCCTTGATCACATCAACAAACCACCAAGGGACCTGAGACAGCAGAAAACAAGGATATATCAGGAACAAGAACAACAAGTGCTAATGGAGCAACAAGATTAACAATTTCCAAGAGCAAGAAACATTGGTGCTGGGGATGCACCAAACACACATAACCAGAGAGCTGGTATTGTGCCTCCTACTGTTGCCAACAACAACTTTGAGATCAAAAGTGGATTGATCTCCATGATTCAAGCCAACAAGTTCCATGGGTTGTGATGTTCATATATTTTACCCTGCTTTCTTTAGTATATTCACATCTTTTGCATCTTTTGCTATCCATTTTCACCATTATTGCATAGCTTTAGGACTAATCATGCATTAGAGTTTAGTTGCATTGCATTTGCATCTTTTCATGCATAAACAGGTGATTTTGGAGCTTAAGGAGCATGGAAACAATGCTGAGGAAGAAGTGAAGCAATCATGAAGGGAAAGCAAGAGAGTTAAGACTGAAATAACAAGGTCCGGAGTCCAACTCGAGCGCACACTCGACCAGACACTCGACCATGTGCTGAGAAGGACTCGACCGAGTGGAGAATGCACGAGAGAAGCCAGCTCGACCTACCACTCGACCGAGCACAGGTCGAGTTGATCGAGCCGTTGACTATTTTGTCTTTTAGTATTTTTAGGGCTTCCACTCCCCTCCTATATAAAGCCTTCTACCTGCAGCCACAAAAGTGTGCAGCTTTTTAGATATTCTCTAAACCTAGTATTTTACCCTTTTGGGAATTATTCTTTTTGCTTTTTTATTTTTCTTAGATCTTGTACTTGAAAAATACTTTCTTCAATATTGTTGGTTTCATAACTTTCTTAATATTGAGAATTCGAGTTTCATTTCTTTTTCAATATTGACGATCTCTGTTTTATCTTTCTAGTGATGCAAGTTTCATTATTTTCTGGGTTTTTGACTTTGTTCACCATGTTTCATTTCTGCTGCATTCATTTAGTTTTCTGTTCATTGCTTGTCTTGCATAGGTTTATTTCTTGCATTATAGTAGTTTCTATTTCTGTTTTAACTTCACTACTGTTACAATCATTCTGTTCATTTACATTTAGCATCTAGTTCTTGTAGTTTTATTTTTCTGCACTTTGCATTTTAATCATAGGATTGTTAGTGACAAACATCCTTTACATCTGGCTTAAATTAGATCTTTATGCACCTCTTGACTATTCACAAACACTCAGATTGGATTGACACCTCTTATACTGCAACTGCATAAGGGGAATTGAAACACCTTACCATCCATCCATTCATTGCATACATTCATCATCATTCACACCAACCACCATCCATCTAAAAACTTGTTTCAATTTGGCGCTGTTGCCTATTTGAGTGTGTTTTTGTGACAATTAGGATCCATAAAAGTCTAAGATTAAGTTCGTTTATCCACTTGTTCACTACTGATCTTGTTTCTTCTTCTGCTTGTCTGTGATTGAGTTTCACGTACCAGCTCGACCATCAACTTGACCACCACTCGACTGAGTGTGAGCTCGAGCACCTGGTCGAGTCAGAAGCCGGATACAAAAAGACATCAGTTCCCAGTTGACTCGACCACCCACTCGAGCCTGTGCTCGACCGAGTGCCTGTCCGAGTCTGTACTCGACTCTGTTGATGCAAACAAGGTCCAAGGGTCCTCACAATCTTCAGAGACTCCTTGATCACATCAACAAACCACCAAGGGACCTGAGACAGCAGAAAACAAGGATATATCAGGAACAAGAACAACAAGTGCTAATGGAGCAACAAGATCAACAAGCTCCAAGAGCAAGAAACATTGGTGCTGGAGATGCACCAAACACACATAACCAGAGAGCTGGTATTGTGCCTCCTACTGTTGCCAACAACAACTTTGAGATCAAAAGTGGATTGATCTCCATGATTCAAGCCAACAAGTTCCATGGGTTGTGATGTTCATATATTTTACCCTGTTTTCCCTTAGTATATTCACATCTTTTGCTATCTATTTTCACCATTATTGCATAGCTTTAGGACTAATCATGCATTAGAGTTTAGTTGCATTGCATTTGCATCTTTTCATGCATAAACAGGTGATTTTGGAGCTTAAGGAGCATGAAAACAATGGTGAGGAAGAAGTGAAGCAATCATGAAGGGAAAGCAAGAGAGTTAAGGCTGAAATAACAAGGTCCGGAGTCCAACTCGAGCGCACACTCGACCAGACACTCGACCATGTGCTGAGGAGGACTCGACCGAGTGGAGAATGCACGAGAGAAGCCAGCTCGACCTACCACTCGACCGAGCACAGGTCGAGTTGACCGAGCCGTTGACTATTTTGTCTTTTAGTATTTTTAGGGCTTCCACTCCCCTCCTATATAAAGCCTTGTACCTGCAGCCACAAAAGTGTGTAACTTTTTAGATATTCTCTAAACCTAGTATTTTACCCTTTTGGGAATTATTCCTTTTGCTTTTTTATTTTTCTTAGATCTTGTACTTGAAAAAGACTAAATTCTTCAATATTGTTGGTTTCATAACTTTCTTAATATTGAAAATTCGAGTTTCATTTCTTTTTCAATATTGACGATCTCTGTTTTATCTTTCTAGTGATGCAAGTTTCATTATTTTCTAGGTTTTTGACTTTGTTCACCATGTTTCATTTCTGCTGCATTCATTTAGTTTTCTGTTCATTGCTTGTCTTGCATAGGTTTATTTCTTGCATTATAGTAGTTTCTATTTCTGTTTTAACTTCATTACTGTTACAATCATTCTGTTCATTTACATTTAGCATGTAGTTCTTGTAGTTTTATTTTCTGCACTTTGCATTTTAATCATAGGATTGTTAGTGACAAACATCCTTTACATCTGCCTTAAATTAGATCTTTATGCACCTCTTGACTGTTCACAAACACTCAGATTGGATTGACACCTCTTATACTGCAACTGCATAAGGGGAATTGAAACACCTTACCATCCATCCATTCATTGCATACATTCATCATCATTCACACCAACCACCACCCATCTAAAAACTTGTTTCAATTTGGCGCCGTTGCCTATTTGAGTGTGTTTTTGTGACAATTAGGATCCATAAAAGTCTAAGATTAAGTTCGTTTATCCACTTGTTCACTACTGATCTTGTTTCTTCTTCTGCTTGTCTGTGATTGAGTTTCACGTACCAGCTCGACCATCAACTCGACCACCACTCGACCGAGTGTGAGCTCGAGCACCTGATCGAGTCAGAAGCCTGATACAAAAAGACATCAGTTCCCAGTCGAATCGACCACCCACTCGAGCCTGTGCTCGACCGAGTGCATGTCCGAGTCTGTACTCGACTCTGTTGATGCAAACAAGGTCCAAGGGTCCTCACAATCTTCAGAGACTCCTTGATCACATCAACAAACCACCAAGGGACCTGAGACAGCAGAAAACAAGGATATATCAGGAACAAGAACAACAAGTGCTAATGGAGCAACAAGATCAACAAGCTCCAAGAGCAAGAAACATTGGTGCTGGAGATGCACCAAACACACATAACCAGAGAGCTGGTATTGTGCCTCCTACTGTTGCCAACAACAACTTTGAGATCAAAAGTGGACTGATCTCAATGATTCAAGCCAACAAGTTTCATGGTTGCCAATGGAAGATCCCCTGGACCACCTTGATGAATTTGATAGGATATGTGGTCTCACTAAGATCAATGGAGTCAGTGAGGATGGATTCAAGTTAAGGCTATTCCCCTTCTCACTTGGAGATAAGGCTCACCTTTGGGAGAAGACGCTTCCTACTGGAGCAATAACCACATGGGATGCTTGCAAAAAAGCTTTCTTGGCCAAATTCTTTTCCAATGCTAGAACTGCTAGATTGAGAAATGAAATTTCTGGGTTTGCTAAAAGGAATAATGAGAGTTTTTGTGAAGCTTGGGAAAGGTTTAAAGGATTCCAGACTCAGTGTCCTCACCATGGCTTCAGCAATGAGTCCCTTTTAAGTACTTTGTATAGAGGAGTGCTTCCCAAGATCAGAATGCTTCTTGACACAGCCTTAAATGGAAACTTCCTCAACAAAAATGTTGAAGAAGGCTGGGAGTTGGTTGAAAATCTTGCTCAGTCAGATGGCAACTACAATGAGGACTATGACAGAACCATAAGGTCATCATGAACTGATCAAGAGGACAAGTACAAGAAGGACTTGAAGATGGTCAATGAGAAGCTTGACAAGATCCTTCTTAGCCAACAAAAGTCTATTCACTTCATTGGTGAAGAAGAGGTTCCAGTTCAAGAGGGGGAGACTGAGTTTGCTGAGTTGTGCTACATGCAAAACCAGGGAGGATTCAAAGGCTACAACCAAGGAGGTTTCAAGAACAACAATCTCTCTTATAGGAATACCAATGTGGCCAACCCTCAAGACCAAGTCTATCCACCTCAACAGCCTCAACAACAACAAAACTACATCCCCAAACAACACATCAAGTGTTCCAGCCTCAGTTGTGTCCCCCACCAGGGTTTCATACTAACCAAGGCCAAGAACAAGACTTAAGGGCAATGATGCAACAGTTGTTGATTGGGCAAACACAAGGCAAGATTGAGGCAACAAACAGATTTGCTGAGTTGAACAGGAGGATATCAGATGTTTACAGTGAACTCCATGCCAAGTTTGACACACTTACTTCCAGGATTGTGACTATGGAGAATCAACTAGCTAATGCCCCAAATAACAAAGGCAAGGCCATTATGCACTCTATAGAATCTGCTCATGCTATCAATCTACGCAGTGGAAGGGTTCTACCAACAAGAGAGGGAGCT
Source organism: Camelina laxa (assembly GCA_024034495.1). Taxonomy (NCBI): domain Eukaryota; kingdom Viridiplantae; phylum Streptophyta; class Magnoliopsida; order Brassicales; family Brassicaceae; genus Camelina; species Camelina laxa. The sequence goes on along the minus strand of CM043880.1, from coordinate 27,247,850 downwards.
TTACCAGACACTGAGGATAGTGGTGATCAAGAAGGGGAGGGTTTTCAACAAGAAGAAACTCAGAATGAAAACACCATCGAACTCGACCCACCACTCGACCACCCACTCGACCGAGTGTGTGATCGAGCACCCGATCGAGCAGCCTCTCAAGAAAAAACTAAGCCATTTGCTTCCAAAGAAAAAGAAGTCCGGTTCATTGCTCCTCCTTACAAGCCTCCACTACCTTTCCGGGAAGATTTAAGAAGAGATGGTTGAAAAATACAAGGCATTGTTTGACAAACAAGTTAGAGAGATTGAGCTTAGAATGCCTCTAATAGATGCATTTGTGATGATTCCTCCTTACAGAAATTCTTGAAAGATGCTTGTGATGGAAAGGATCAAAGAAGTTCAAGGGATGGTGATTCTTAGCCAAGAGTGCAGTGCCATCATCACAAAGCAAGTGAATCCTCAAAAGCTAAGGGATCATGGTTCCTTTACTCTACCTTGCTCTATAGGCCCTATAACTTTCAACAGATGCCTATGTGATTTGGGACCCTCAGTAAGCCTAATGCCTCTATCAGTTGCTAAGCGCCTAGGGTTTACAAGATATAAGCCATGCAATATATCCTTGATCTTGGCTGATAGATCAATAAGATTACCACATGGTGTTTTGGAGGATCTACCAGTTAGAGTTGGAGAAGTAGAAGTCCCAACAGACTTTGTGGTCTTGGAAATGGATGAAGAACCAAAGGATCCTTTGATACTAGGGAGACCTTTCCTAGCTACAGCAGGAGCAATAATTGATGTGAGACAAGGGAAGATTGATCTTAACTTGGGAGAGGACTTCAAAATGACATTTGACATTGTGGAGGCTATGAAGAAACCAACCATTGGAGGGCAGGTCTTTTGGACTGAAGAGATGGACAAACTATCAGAGGAATTGATGGAAGAATTAGCAGAACAAGATCACCTTAGAACTGTTTTAACCAAGAGTGGGGAGGAAGGATTAATTCATCAAGAAACCAAAGCTTATGAGGAGATATTGGACTCCTGTAGAGAATCAGACCATCCAGAGGTTTTTGAGGGATTACCAGCACAAAGAGAGGAATTTTGGTCAGTTTAAATAGCAACTTTGGATAGCTCGACCATCAACTCGAGCACACACTCGACCGAGCACCAAAGCCACTCGATCGAGTGCAACGCTGAGTCCTACACAAATGATTGGTACGAACTAAAGGCACCAAAAGTAGAGCTCAAACCTCTCCCATCTGGGCTAAGGTACGTTTTTCTAGGTAAGAACTCTATTTATCCTGTGATAGTAAATGCTAAGTTGAGTGAAAATGAACTTGATTTGCTAGTTGTAGAGCTAAGGAAGTATAGGAAAGCAATTGGTTATACTTTGGATGACATTCAAGGCCTTTCACCTAGTCTTTGCATGCATAGAATCCATCTTGAAAATGAATCCTACTCTAGTATTGAACCTCAAAGAAGGTTAAACCCCAACTTAAAAGAAGTAGTTAAAAAGGAGATCCTTAAGTTGCTTGATGCTGGTGTAATCTATCCTATCTCTGATAGTACTTGGGTTTCACCAGTTCATTGTGTCCCAAAAAAGGGAGGAATAATTGTGGTAAAGAATGATCAGGATGAATTAATTCCCACTAGAACCATTACAGGGCATAGAATGTGCATTGACTATAGAAAGCTTAATTCCGCTACTAGGAAAGATCATTTTCCTCTTCCTTTCATTGATCAAATGTTGGAAAGATTAGCTAATCACACTCACTACTGTTTCTTGGATGGATATTCTGGATTTTTCCAAATTCCTATTCAACCCAATGATCAAGAGAAGACAACATTCACATGTCCATATGGTACTTTTACTTATAGAAGGATGCCATTTGGATTATGTAATGCTCCAGCAACTTTTCAAAGATGCATGATGTCTATCTTCTCTGATCTCATTGAGGATGTTGTGGAAGTTTTTATGGATGATTTCTCTGTCTATGGAGACTCCTTTCCTTCTTGTCTTGCTAATTTATGCAGGGTTTTAAAGAGATTAGAGGAGACAAATCTTGTTTTGAACTGGGAAAAGTGTCACTTCATGGTTGAAGAAGGGATAGTTCTTGGTCATAAGATTTAGAAAAGGGATTGAGGTTGATAAGGCAAAGATTGAAGTCATGGTTCAACTCCAACCACCAAAAACAGTCAAGGACATAAGAAGCTTTCTTGGGCATGCTGGGTTTTATAGGAGATTCATCAAGGATTTCTCAAAGATAGCTAGGCCATTGACAAGATTGCTATGTAAGGAGACTGAGTTCAACTTTGATGAAGATTGCTTGAAGGCTTTCAAGGAGATCAAAGCTGCTTTGATTTCAGCTCCAATAGTCCAAGCTCCAAACTGGGATCTTCCATTTGAGATTATGTGTGATGCTTCGACTTTGCAGTAGGAGCAGTCCTAGGTCAGAAAAAGATAAGAGGCTGCATGTGATTCACTATGCAAGTAGAACCTTGGATGAAACTCAAGGAAGATATTCAACAACAGAGAAGAGCTCTTAGAGTGGTATTTTGCCTTTGAAAAGTTCGAAGCTACTTAGTAGGGTCCAAGGTGATTGTGTACACTGATCATGCTGCTTTGAGGCACATCTACTCAAAGAAGGATACAAAACCAAGGTTGTTGAGATGGATTTTGCTTCTCCAAGAGTTTGACATGGAGATAGTTGATAAAAAGGGGATAGAGAATGGAGTAGCTGATCACTTGTCTAGAATGAGGATAGAAGAGGAGATTCCAATTGATGATTCAATGCCTGAGGAGAAACTGATGCTGATTGGGTCAACACGGCTCCCCACTCGACCTCCCACTCGAACAGGCACTCAGCCGAGTATGTTTGGGTCCCCGATCGAGCAGGACGAGATGGAGGAGTGGATGGCACTTGAGAGTGAAGATCTGCCTTGGTATGCTGATATAGTCAATTACAAGGTGTGTGAAGAAGTCCTAGCAGACATGGACTCCTATAGGAAGAAGAAACTCCTCAAGGACATCAATGGATACTATTGGGATGAACCTTACTTATACAAGAAGGGATCAGATGGATTGTTTAGAAGGTGCATAGCAGAGAATGAAGTTGAAGGAGTATTAGGACATTGCCATGGTTCTGCTTATCGAGGCCATTTTGCAACTTTCAAGACAGCCCAAAAGGTCTTACAAGCTGGTCTATGGTGGCCTACATTGTACAAGGACACTCACAAGTTCATCACAAAATGTGATGCTTGCCAAAGGATGGGGAATATCACAAGAAGGAATGAGATGCCTCAAAATCCAATTCTTGAAGTTGAGATATTTGATGTGTGGGGAATTGATTTCATGGGACCCTTTAATCCCCCTTCAAATGGGAATGCCTACATCTTAGTAGCAGTGGACTATGTCTCCAAATGGGTGGAAGCCATTGCTAGCCCCACTAATGATCACAAGGTAGTTCTTAAACTTTTCAAGAACATAATCTTTCCAAGGTATGGAATCCCAAGGGTTGTGATAAGTGAGGGAGGATCACACTTCATCAATAAGATCTTTGAAGGAATGCTAAGGAAGTATGGAGTTAAGCACAAGGTGTCTACAGCCTATCACCCTCAGACAAGTGGGCAAGTTGAGGTGTCAAACAAACAGATCAAGGCCATTCTATCAAGAATAGTAGGAGCAACAAGGAAGGATTGGTCTAGTAAACTTGATGAAACACTTTGGGCTTATAGAACAGCTTTCAAAACACCTATAGGAAGAACGCCATTCCAGCTTGTGTATGGAAAGTCTTGTCACCTTCCAGTTGAAGTTGAATACAAGGCTCTATGGGAAATCAAACTTCAGAACCTGGATCTTGAAACAGCACAAGCTAAGAGAAGCCTTGATTTGCATGAACTTGAGGAGATCAGATTGGAGGCTTATGAAAACTCCAAAATCTACAAGGAAAGGACTAAGGCTTTCCATGATAAGAAGATTCTCATAAAGGACCTTAGGCCTGGAGACCAAGCATTGCTTTACAATTCAAAACTCAAGTTATTCCCTGGGAAGTTGAAAAGTAGATGGGGAGGTCCTTTTGAAATAAAAGAGGTTTTACCATATGGAGCTGTCACACTTCTCAACAAGGATGGTAGTGAGTTCACAGTTAATGGTCAGAGGGTTAAGAAGTATTTGGGAGAGAAGGAGACACATGAGAAGTGCTCAATACTTCTCATGGATGCCCCTCAAGCTTGAAGAGTCATAGAAGTCAAGCTTAGTGACTCTAAACAAGCTCACTACGGAGGAAGTCCCTAAGGTATCTTTGTATATATTGCTTAGGATTTTGGTATTTTGACTTTTGTTTTGGTGTTTTCATGGTCAGGGAAGCAAGGGAGTCTAAACAGAAGAAGAGAGGGAGACTCGCGATCAAGCTCGACCCCCCCACTTGGACACGCACACAACTGAGTCACGGTCGGTCGCCATCGTCGAGCTGCCCCAATCTCCATCTCCAAGTCACCAACAAGACCCCAACTATACCTTTGACAGCATGCAAGAGGATGTGGACAACTTCTTCTCCAATCCTTAAGGTACCAATATCACCTTCACTTGTAAATATCATTGCATTTCATATTTGTGTTTTGTTTTTAGTCTTGAATCCTCATTCAAATTTCTTTCACACAGGGGACTGTGTGATTTAAGTTTGGGGGAGGGTTTGAGATAGCATTTGACATTGTGTTTTGTGATCTTATTTCAAATTTTTAGCATCCTCATATTAGTATTTGCATAAGCATCTAAGGCATAGAAAAACCATAAAAATTTGAAAAATTTTGAAAAAATCTTTTTTAAAAAAAAGAGTGTTCATATAGTTTGCATTGCATATTAGAATCTTGTTTAGCATGTTTCATGTAGGATTGTATAATATTTGCATTAGGGATCTATGATGAGTATTTCCTTGTTAGCTTGCTCATTCACTAGACTAGGATCAATGCCCAAGTTAATAGTACTTTGATGCTAGCTGAGTGGTTAGAAGCATAAGATTGAACCAAGCCTTGAATTCCTGCATTGTATTTGGTCTATATTGAAGCATGTTGTGATTTGACACCATTTCCTATCTATAAGAACCTAATATTGACTTTCAATTATCAATGTGTGCATTGCTTTAAACTCATGGATACCATATACATATTAGGATCATCTTTCTCCTTTTTACCACTCTTGTTGATCCAAGTAGCTGATTTCCTCATTAAGAATCAGTTTCCCTACCCTTAACCAACCCTTCTTTCAAGCCTTGTTTATTCTTGTGTGTGTGAGGCCTATTTTGGGATTGAGCTTGGTAGAAAGTGTTAGGTTTGAACTGACAAGAGTAAAGCCTTGTGTAGTTCTAGTTTGCACTTTTCAAACTAGATAGGACTAGGTGGTTCACTTGTAGGGTTTGGGACTTGGCTGTTATGAAAAGAAAAAAAAAAAAAGAGAAAAAGAGAAAAAGAGAAAAGAAATAAAAAGGGTAGAGTCTTTAAGAGGAGATTTTGTTTAAGTAAGGTCTAGTGAAAGGATGGGAAGCAAAAATTTGTTGAAGATGGTTCTAGTTAAAGAAAAGAAAAGAAAAAAAAGAAAAGTCTAGCAAAAAGCTTGTATGTCTTAAGAATAAGAAGAAAAGAGAATCATAGCAAATAAGTAAGAATCCCCCATCCCACTAGAAAGATCAAATAAGAAACCTCTCCTAAGACTTGAAAACCAAAAGAGAAAAGGGTGAAAGAGAAAAGAAGAAGTTAAAGGGTAGCACTAGGATCATTTGGGTTTAGATTGCTAGGATAAACACTTTGGGTGCCTTTGGGTAGACAAGTTTTTATTCTTGTATGTGTCTAGGTATTCTTACCTTTAGCATTCTTCTAAAGCTCAATCCTTTTTTATGAGAGAACATTGATATTGATAAGCCCAACTCTAAAAAGAGACCATCATTGTCTCAAAGCCTTTACCTCCAAGCGAAATGAGTTTAAGCATTGCATAGAATTGATTCATGTTCTTGAATAATGAATGTTAAAGGAAATGGTTGATTTGAATGCATGTGGATATCTAAGGCTCAAATCAGTAAAGGTTGTGATATGCTTGTCTAAAGTCTTTAAGTACAGCTCATTCAACTTGCATCATAGTACTAGTAACTTGGACATTGATTCTAGATGGTCTGTTTGCAAGCTTTAGGAGCTGAGATCCCAGTTTCAAACCTCACTTACCTTCTTATGTCTTGCTTATTTGCTTGAGGGCAAGCAAAGACTAAGTTTGGGGGTGTTGATGTTCATATATTTTACCCTGTTTTCCCTTAGTATATTCACATCTTTTGCATCTTTTGCTATCCATTTTCACCATTATTGCATAGCTTTAGGACTAATCATGCATTAGAGTTTAGTTGCATTGCATTTGCATCTTTTCATGCATAAACAGGTGATTTTGGAGCTTAAGGAGCATGGAAGCAATGTTGAGGAAGAAGTGAAGCAATCATGAAGGGAAAGCAAGAGAGTTAAGGCTGAAATAACAAGGTCCGAGTCCAACTCGACCGCACACCGGACACTCGACCGTGTGCTGAGGAGGACTCGACCGAGTGGAGAATGCACGAGAAAAGCCAGCTCGACCTGCCACTCGACCGAGCACAGGTCGAGTTGACCGAGCCGTTGACTATTTTGTCTTTTAGTATTTTTAGGGCTTCCACTCCCCTCCTATATAAACCTTGTACTGCAGCCACAAAAGTGTGCAGCTTTTTAGATATTTTCTAAACCTAGTATTTTACCCTTTTGGGAATTATTCTTTTGCTTTTTATTTTTCTTAGATCTTGTACTTGAAAAAGACTAAATTCTTCAATATTTTTGGTTTCATAACTTTCTTAATATTGAGAATTCGAGTTTCATTTCTTTTTCAATATTGAAGATCTCTGTTTTATCTTTCTAGTGATGCAAGTTTCATTATTTTCTGGGTTTTTGACTTTGTTCACCATGTGTTCTTGTGAGTAGTTTGCTTAGGATCTTGAGGATGGGTTAGGCTGGGTTGATCTTGTGGTTTGTTTGATTTGGTCAAGCTTGATTGTTGTAGATCTCTTCTAGGCTAGATGATCTTAATGCTGATCCTATATCAGAGAAGGTAGGGTTTGATTTCAAGCATCTTAGCATCACACCAATGTCTAAGGAGCATAGATAAGGCTAGATCTAGAGCTTACCATTAGGCTTGCTAAGAGATTAGAGGTCTTGTTTGGTTTGAGATGTATTGCTTAATGCCTGCTTGTGTAGATTCTTTACTATGTGAGAGCAAGTCTAGAAATGCATAGGTTTGATTGTTTCTTGCCATGAGAGTGGATTAAACATGTCTTAGAATAGTATGTCTAGAGATTAGCTCAAAGTTTGTTTGAGGTTTGTTGACCAAGTTAAATAACCACAATGATTAGTTCAGCCCATGAATCCCTCCTCAGGACCTTCTTTGTTTATTGATATCTTAGTCTTAATCCTGCTTGCTTGATTGTTGTTTGATTCGTTTTTGCATTGCTCTGTTTTTATTGTGTTGCTCTGTTTTCACGTTTAGTCTAGCTCGACCCTGTACTCGACCTACACTCGGTCGAGTGCTTGCTCGAGTTCTTCCCCAGAGTTTGTACTTATGATTTGTGATTGTCCTGTTTCATTTCTACTGCATTCATTTAGTTTTCTGTTCATTTTAATCATAGGATTGTTAGTGACAAACATCCTTTACATCTGGCTTAAATTAGATCTTTATGCACATCTTGACTGTTCACAAATACTCAGATTGGATTGACACCTCTTATACTGCAACTGCATAAGGGGAATTGAAACACCTTACCATCCATCCATTCATTGCATACATTCATCATCATTCACACCAACCACCACCCATCTAAAAACTTGTTTCAGGTTGCCAATGGAAGATCCGCTGGACCACCTTGATGAATTTGATAGGATATGTGGTCTCACTAAGATCAATGGAGTCAGTGAGGACGGATTCAAGTTAAGGCTATTCCCCTTCTCACTTGGAGATAAGGCTCACCTTTGGGAAAAAACTCTTCCTACTGGAGCAATAACCACATGGGATGCTTGCAAAAAGGCTTTCATGGCCAAATTCTTTTCCAATGCTAGAACTGCTAGATTGAGAAATGAAATTTCTGGGTTTGCTCAAAGGAATAATGAGAGTTTTTGTGAAGCTTTGGAAAGGTTTAAAGGATTCCAGACTCAGTGTCCTCACCAGGACTTCAGCAATGAGTCCCTCTTAAGTACTTTGTATAGAGGAGTGCTTCCCAAGATCAGAATGCTTCTTGACACACTCTCAAATGGAAACTTTCTCAACAAAAATGTTGAAGAAGGCTGGGAGTTGGTTGAAAATCTTGCTCAGTCAGATGGCAACTACAATGAGGACTATGACAGAACACTAACGTCCACCTCCATTGATCAAGAGGAGAAGTACAAGAAGGACTTGAAGATGGTCAATGAGAAGATTGAAAGGATCCTCCTTAGCCAACAAAAATCTATTCACTTCATTGGTGAGGAAGAGGTTCCAGTTCAAGAAGGGGAGAATGAATTTGCTGAGTTGTGCTACATGTAAAACCATGGAGGATTTAAGGGCTACAACCAAGGAGGTTTTAAGAACAACAATCTATCTTATAGGAGTACCAATGTAGCTAATCCACAAGACCAAGTCTACCCACCTCAACAGCCTCAACAGCAACAAACCTACATCCCCAAACAACAACATCAAGTGTTCCAGCCTCAGTTGTGTCCCCCACCAGGGTTTCAGACTAACCAAGGCCAAGAACAAGACTTAAGAGCAATGATGAAACAGTTGTTGATTGGGCAAACACAAGGAAAGATTGAGGAAGCCAAACAGTTATCTGAGTTGAATCAAAGGCTCACATCACAGTACAATGATCTAAACATGAAGTTTGAGGGTCTTAACTCAAGAGTGAAGTATATGGAGAGTAACATTGCCTCTACTTCAGCTCCTAAACCCAATCAACTCCCTGAAAAAGCTGTTCAAAATTCCAAGAGAGTTTACAGCCAAGGCCATTCAAGTTCATGAGGAAGAAGTCATTGAGGACAATGAAGTCCAAGTGACGTTTGTGCAAAGCAACTGGAGTTCGACATTGCACTCGACCAGGTACTCGAACAGCCACTCGACCGAGTGCATGCTCGAGTGGTCGATCGAGCTGGAGACTCCGAAGCTGTCAAACCTGCTAAGTACATTCCTCCTGCTTACAAGCCTCCACTACCATTCCCAGGTCGTTTCAAAGCACAGAGGATTAAGGAACTAAGGGAGATCATTGAGAAAAAAGAAATGTTGGCTAAGCAACAAGAGGATGAGAGGGTTTTGAAGGAAGAAGCTGTGGTTGAGAAACAAGAGGAAGTGTTGGCTATACAAGAGGTCATCATTGCTTACGAAGAAGAGGAGAGAGGACCTACCTTGGAACAATATGAACCATATCCTCTCTATAAGGACTTTTTGCTTGAATTGTCAAAGCAAAAGGCTCAAGCTCAAGATGAGAAGGATCTTGAAGACCTTGGAGGAGTTATCATCCAAATCAAGCTTAAGGATCCAGGTCCCTTCTATTTACCATGCACATTCAGTTACCTCCACTACAATCAATGCCTATGTGACCTAGGAGCTTCAATTAGTGTCATGCCCTACTCCATTGCACAAAAGCTTGGGAGGACAGATTTCAAACTCACAAACCTCCATGTATGCCTAGCTGATGGGTCAAACAGAGAGGTAGTTGGTAAGTTGGAGAATGTCCCTGTCAAGATAGGGAAGGCAAGGGTTCATACAGATTTGGTGGTTTTGGAGATGGATAAGGAACCTGAAGATCCAATCATTCTTGGGAGGCCATTCTTAGCCACTGTTGGAGCAGTCATTGATGTCAAGGAAGGTCTTGTGACCTTGAACATTGCTGAGAATATAGTTATGAGGTTCAACATCTATAACCCAACCAACCTCCCTACAATTGATGATCAGCTTTTTACTATCAAGGACAAAGTTGGTCAAGAAGGCTTAAGTGATAAGGCAACTCCAAAGGCTGAGCACTCTCTTCAAGAAGAGTCTGTGGAAAAGCTTAAGAGGTCAGTTCAAGAGTTGACTAGTATGGTTGAGGATCTCCAAGTTAAGCTGAACAAGAGGTATTTGAGGAAAGCAAGACCAAGGCTCAAAATCAAGAAGAAGTATGGTTTGTGTGTTAAGGGTGAGGTTATCAAGGATCAACTTCATAGTGACCAAGAGGTTCCAGGGAGGATTTCATCACCTCCTTGGTATCTTGAACAAGTCTAAGAAGGAAACCAAAGTCAAACTTAGTGACTCTAAACAAGCTCACTAGGGAGGAAGTCCCTAAGGTATCCTTTGTAAATATAGTTTATTTTCCTTGTAGTTTTGATGTGTTTTCTTTTATGTTTGTGTTGAACAGGCCTTTTAGTGAGAATGTAGTTGGGTAAGGAGAGATTTGGACTGGGAGAAGGAGACTCGCAAGCCCACTCGACCAGCCCACGAGAGGTACTCGACCGAGTTGGAAAGGAACTAACGCCCATTTGATCTTCAAATCGCTAGAACGATCGAGTGGAGGGAAGAACAAGAAGAAAATTTTGAATTTTCAAACTTTGGTCAAGGGAGCTCGACCGTGTACAGTCGAGTGTGGGGTCGAGTGGCAGCAAAAAACAGGTCAAAGATTCCCAATTTAAATTTGAATGGTATGGACGCTCCACCCTTGTCTCCTTGTCCCCTTAGCTTCTTTATATAGAGCTTGCACGAGATTATACCTCTCACACTCTCTCATTTGCTTAAAACAACTAAATTCAAGTTTTAAAATCTCTCCCAAGTTCATCTTTTGCTCATGCTTTGTTCTTTCAAGTTTTTGGGTCACTAACCTATTAACTTTGAGCTTTGAGTCTATTCCTTTCATTTCTTTTTGAAAATGTCATCAAAGATCACCAGGAAGTCTCAACAAATCGCTGCAAGCTCCATGGAACGTCGTGATGCTGGCCTTGAATCAAGAAGAGAAGCTGGAAAATCAACTCGACGGCCCACTCGATCATGCACTCGACCGAGTGTTGGTTCGAGCAGCCGGTCGAGCCAGATGCCGTGTCCAAGGAGAGAGTCAGTTGAGGAAGATCCTGAGAGGACCGAAATTGAGGAGGAAAGGGAGCCAACTCTCAATGAGTTCATGAGGAGACACAAGGCCAAAGGGAAGAGGCCAAAAGTTGAGGTTGAGCAAGAGGAGAGTTAAAATGAATGTGAGGAAGAAAGTGAAGAAGAAGAGTTAATGGATGATGGGGAAGCAGAATCTTGTGGGTTGTCAAAGAGGCAGCTTTATGATGCTTTTATGAGAATGGAGTTCTTGGGGACTAGATATCCTCACAAAGAAACCATGGAGAAGCTTGCCATTGATGAAGATGTGGAGTTTCTTTTTGAGAAAAGTAACTTAACCAAGTTCATGGGGCTTTGCATGGAGGGCTACAAGGAGGAAAGTTGTGAGTTTCTAGCCACTGTCAAGCTTCATACATATGCAAGGAAAGATCCTGAGGTTGGAGCTGGTCACATCTCCTTCACAATCAGGGGGAAGAGGCATGAGCTTTCAATGAAAAAGATAGCCAATGTGTTTGGTTTTGAAGTTGGGAGCCATAGGAGCTTGATGATACCAAGAAAGGAGCTCTCTTCAGTTTGGGAAACCATTGGGGACAATAAACTCTACTCATCCTCCAATTCCAAGAGCTCAAGGATAAGGAGCCCAGTCCTAAGGTACTTCCACAAAGCTCTTGCAAACACCTTCTTTGCAAGGAAGGAAACTGGGAATATCAATGAGGGAGAGCTTAAGATGATTGACATGGCTCTCAATGGGATCATCCTCAAGGCAAGAGATGGAACCATCATCCTTGGGAGCACTGTAGAGACTGATCTTGCAATGATGCTCATTGACCACATGGTTTACTTAAGAAGTTGGGTAGGCAAGTTGGAGAACAAAGGCTCAAGAGGAGGACTAACCATTGGAGGCATCATTAATCCAATTCTACAAGCTGCCAAGGTTCCACTTAGAGGAGAGAGGGTCTCACCAAGATGGATTGACTCAAGCTACCTCACCTCTACTCTCATCCTAGCTAAGGAGATGCATCAAGGAAATCACATATTCAACTTTGAGCTTCCAACACTTGGGAAAAAGCAATTGATCTTGCCTAACCAAGAGCTCACCACCATTGAAGAAGGGGCCAACATTGACTTTTGGCCAGCTGAGGAGCACTTGTTTGATGGAGTAGTTCAACCTAGAGTTGAGGAAGCTGGGAATGCACAAGTGGCTGATGGGGAGGAGCAATTTTACTTTGAGGATTATGAGCCCAACCCAAGGGATTGTAGAGGAGTGAGGGAGAATAGCAAGAGGTTGACACTTTTGCAAAAGTGGAACAAGTGGCAAGGGAAGAGGTTTGATAAGTTGAAGAAGAAGGTGACCAACATGGCTAAGTCTATCAAGGGCTTAAAAAAGGAGATTGCTGAGTTGAAGAGTGGGAATTCTTCACCTACACCATCAAGCCCTTTGAGGAGAAGTAGCTCAACTAGAGCACTTTCAAGAGTTGCGAACCCTGTGGAACCAGCTAGGGCTTCAATGTATGAGCCAAATCAGAGGAAGAGGAGCTCAAGTACCCGAGAACAACAGCTTTCGAGGCACTCGACCGGGTCACTCGAGCGCCCTCTCAACCGAGCACCCCCGACGTACTCGACCGAGTTCCAGCCCAGATCACCATATGGCTTCCCACCTCCAGCTGCTTATCCAGGCTATCCATGTTACCCTCCCATCCCACCCCAATACTTCATGGATCCAGCACTCTACCAGCAGTTCTAACAGCAGTTCTCCCAGCAGCAAGGACAGAATTTTGGCATCTGCGGTCCAGCTCGACCCCCCCCACTCGGACACGCACTCGACCGAGTCACGGTCGATCGCCATCGTCGAGCTGCCCCAATCTCCATCTCCAAGTCATCAGCAAGACCCCAACTACTCCTATGACAGCAGGCAGATGGATGTGGACAATTTCTTCTTCAATCCTTAAGGTACCACTATCACCTTCACTTGTAAATATCATTGCATTTCATATTTATGTTTTGTTTTTCGTCTTGAATCCTCATTCAAATTTCTTTCACACAGGGGTCTGTGTGATTTAAGTTTGGGGGAGGGTTTGAGATAACATTTGACATTGTGTTTTGTGATCTTATTTCAAATTTTTAGCATCCTCATATTAGTATTTGCATAAGCATCTAAGGCATAGAAAAACCATAAAAATTTGAAAATTTTTGAAAAAAATCTTTATAAAAAAAAAGAGTGTTCATGTAGTTTGCATTGCATATAAGAATCTTGTTTAGCATGTTTCATGTAGGATTGTATAATATTTGCATTAGGGATCTATGATGAGTTTTGCCTTGATAGCTTGTTCATTCACTAGACTAGGATCAATGCCTAAGTTAATAGTACTTTGATGCTAGTTGAGTGGTTAGAAGCATAAGATTGACCCAAGCCTTGAATTCCTGCATTGTATTTGGTCTATATTGAAGCATGTTGTGATTTGAAGCCATTTCCTATCAATATGAACCTAATATTGACTTTCAATTATCAATGTGTGCATTGCTTTAAACTCATGGATACCATATACATATTTGGATCATCTTTCTCCTTTTTACCACTCTTGTTGATACAAGTAGCTGATTTCCTCATTAAGAATCAGTTTCCCTACCCTTAACCAACCCTTCTTTCAAACCTTGTTTATTCTTGGGTGTGTTAGGCCTATTTTGGGATTGAGCTTGGTAGAAAGTGTTAGGTAGAGTCTTTAAGAGGAGATTGTGTTTAAGCAAGGTCTAGTGAAAGGATGGGAAGTGAAAATTGTTGAAGATCGTTCTAGTTAAAGAAAAGAAAAGAAAGAAAAGAAAAGTCTAGCAAAAAGTTTGTTTGTCTTAAGAATGAGAAGAAAAGAGAACCATAGCAAATAAGTAAGAATCCCCCATCCCACTAGAAAGATCAAATAAGAAACCTCTCTTAAGACTTGAAAACCAAAAGAGAAAAGGGTGAAAGAGAAAAGAAGAAGTTAAAGGGTAGCACTAGGATCATTTGGGTTTAGATTGCTAGGATAAACACTTTGGGTGCCTTTGGGTAGACAAGGTTTTATTCTTGTATGTGTCTAGGTGTTCTTACCTTTAGCATTCTTCTAAAGCTCAATCCATTTTTATGAGAGAACCTTGATATTGATAAGCCCCACTCTAAAAAGAGACCATCATTGTCTCAAAGCCTTTACCTCTAAGCCAAATGAGTTTAAGCATTGCATAGAATTGATTCATGTTCTTGATTAATGAATGTTAAAAGAAATGGTTGATTTGAATGCATGTGGATATCTAAGGCTCAAATCAGTAAAGGTTGTGATATGCTTGTCTAAAGTCTTTAAGTACAGCTCATTCAACTTGCATCATAGTACTAGTAACTTGGACATTGATTCTAGATGGTCTATTTGCAAGCTTTAGGTGCTGAGATCCCACTTTCAAACCTTACCTACCTTCTCATGTCTTGTTTATTTGCTTGAGGGCAAGCAAAGACTAAGTTTGGGGGTGTTGATGTTCATATATTTTACCCTGTTTTCCCTTAGCATATTCACATCTTTTGCATCTTTTGCTATCCATTTAGGCCATTTTTGTGTAGCTTTAGGACTAATCATGCATTAGAGTTTAGTTGCATTGTATTTGCATCTTTTCATGCATAAACAGGTGATTTTAGAGCTTAAGGAGCATGGAAGCAATGCTGTAGAAGAAGTGAAGCAATCATGAAGGGAAAGCAAGAGAGTTAAGGCTGAAATAACAAGGTCCGGAGTCCAACTCGACCGCACACTCGACCAGACACTCAACCGTGTGCTGAGGAGGACTCGACCGAGTGGAGAATGCACGAGAGAAGCCAGCTCGACCTGCCACTCGGCCGAGCACGGGTCGAGTTGACCGAGCCGTTGACTATTTTGTCTTTTAGTATTTTTAGGGCTTCCACTCCCCTCCTATATAAAGCCTTGTACCTGCAGCCACAAAAGAGAGCAGCTTTTTAGATATTCTCTAATCCTAGTATTTTACCCTTTTGGGAATTATTCTTTTTGCACTTTTATTTTTCTTAGATTTTGTACTTGAAAAAGACTAAATTCTTCAATATTGTTGGTTTCATAACTTTCTTAATATTGAGAATTCGAGTTTCATTTCTTTTTCAGTATTGAAGGTCTCTGTTTTATCTTTCTAGTGATGCAAGTTTCATTATTTTCTGGGTTTTTGACTTTGTTCACCATGTGTTCTTGTGAGTAGTTTGCTTAGGATCTTGAGGATGGGTTAGGCTGGGTTGATCTTGTGGTTTGTTTGATTTGGTCAATCTTGATTGTTGTAGATCTCTTCTAGGCTAGATGATCTTAATGCTGAACCTATATCTGAGAAGGTAGGGTTTGATTTCAAGCATCTTAGCATCACACCAATGTCTAAGGAGCATAGATAAGGCTAGATCTAGAGCTTACCATTAGGCGTGCTAAGAGATTAGAGGTCTTGTTTGGTTTGAGATGTATAGCTTAATGCCTGCTTGTGTAGATTCTTTACTATGTGAGAGCAAGTCTAGAAATGCATAGGTTTGATTGTTTCTTGCCATGAGAGTGGATTAAACATGTCTTAGAATAGTATGTCTAGAGATTAGCTCAAAGTTTGTTTGAGGTTTGTTGACCAAGTTAAATAACCACAATGATTAGTTCAGCCCATGAATCCCTCCTCAGGACCTTCTTTGTTTATTGATATCTTAGTCTTAATCCTTTTGCTTGCTAGTTGTTTGATTCGTTTTTTGCATTGCTCTGTTTTTATTGTGTTGCTCTGTTTTCATGTTTAGTCCAGCTCAACCCTGTACTCGACCTACACTCGGTCGAGTGCTTGCTCGAGTTCTTCCCCAGAACTTGTGTTTATGATTTGTGATTGTCCTGTTTCATTCCTGTTTCATTTCTGCTGCATTCATTTAGTTTTCTGCTCATTACTTGTCTTGCATTAGTTCATTTCTTGCATTAAAGTAGTTTTTATTTATGTTCTAGCTTCATTACTGTTACAATCATTATGTTCATTTACATTCAGCATCTAGTTCTTATAGTTTTATTTTCTGCACTTTGCATTTTAATCATAGGATTGTTAGTGACAAACATCCTTTACATCTGGCTTAAATTAGATCTTTATGCACATCTTGATTGTTCACAAACACTCAGATTGGATTGACACCTCTTATACTGCAACTGCATAATGGGAATTGAAACACCTTACCACTCATATCATCATTCCATCCATTTCATTCACACTCCACCAATAAAAACCTTGTTTCATTGCATGTTTAGGCGGTCCTTCGGGATGTGGGTCTTTGTGACGGTCCTTCAGGACGTGTGGCCTGTTTAGGCGAACCTTCAGAATGTATGGTCTTCGTGATGGTCCTTCGGGACGAGAGGTCTTTGTGATGGTCGAGTGGTCTTCGTGACGGTCCTTTGGGACGAGTGGTCTTCGTGACGGTCCTTTGGGACGAGTGGTCTTTGTGACTGTCCTGTTTAGGACATTTGTTTGGCCTTGGTGGCGGTCCTTTTTAGGACATATGTTTGACCTTGATGGTGGTCCTATTTAGGACATTGGTTTGGCCTTTGTGGCGGTCCTGTTTAGGACATTGGTTGTGTGGTCATGAGGTATTCCAGTGAGGGGATATGTGGTTGGTAGGACATTGTGATGTTTTACGCGAGCCACGGGAAGGAAACCTAGTTAGGGATAGGTGAAATGCCCCAACCCTGTTTCTACTTCGCCGCGGCAACTTGCGGCCAAGTTTAACCGATTGAACACTTAACATTTTTCCGATTCAATTCTAGACAAGTCATTTTAAGTATAAAACAAAATACTTGAATTAATAACAAGGTTCCAGTACAACGTTGAGTTTGCTAATCAGCTATTACACGTTTACATACTAGACCACGTACAACTACCCATATATATCCATCATTCCTTCCTTGCCTACCCGATCACAATTCTTTCCTGCATCACAAATGAGGCATAAGCGAAAAGATTTACCGTCTCACTAGCCCACAAGTAATTAATCGTAATCAAACAATCAATTCAAACAGTCAATATTGCAAGTCGCGAACAAAAACTCGTCTAGCATAACCATGCGGAGTTACCGAGCAATCTTCCCGCAACCGCACAGTCCTTAGCGAGCGTTACCGCTCCCAAGTATACCGCCGATCTAGATCCTGGATAAACCGTATCGATCACCAAGACTAAGCAGCAGATAATGCGGAAACGACAAGCAATCATAGAGATCATACATGACAATCACAGACGACTAAGTGAATCTATGCAAGAAAACGATACAAGACTCGTTGCCACGGTCACGCAACTCACATTTTTCTCTCGGATACAGTTTCTGACACCTCTTGTCATGTAAAAACTCGACCAGATCCCCCTATCGTTCGCGTTTCCCAAAAGTCTAAGATAAACATACCAGATTAACGTTCCCTTCAACAATACTCGATAAACTGTCGATGAACACACAGTTCGATCGATACTTACCCAAACTACTCGACGATCTCTTCCCAAACTTCAATAATCTCTCTCGGTTTCTCAGTAATCTTTCTATTTGATATGATCGTGGCAAGCACGGATCCGGAGGCTGCAGAGAAACCGGAGATGGTGAGAAGGATCACTCGTTCGAGAGCTAAGGAGATGGCCAAGGAAGCTCACTCACTCATAGTTGACGGGTCATTCAACCTACCGAGGATCCAAATCTTCAACATATCCACCTTGAAGACTTCACCCGCTAATGATAACTAGATAACTTAGGTGTGAAGTTTGTACTCTTTTTCCCATAGCTGAGTTTTGTCCCAATGGGTTTTCTCAGTATGGTTTTTAATGAGGCAAATGGATCACTACGTCGAGTTATGTAGAAGTCATTACTAATGGGGAATAATGTACTTCTGTACTAGTACAAGTGACTTCTGTACTACTACAGGTCACCGAGACGTTTTGCTGTTTTCTTATTTCCTTTAAACGTCTTGTTGTTTTATTTTGAACTTCCTGTTGTTTAGAGTGTCGAGCCCTAGGGTTAATTATAAAACCCCAAAGCTACGCCTCTTTGTTCTTTAGCGAAGAAGTATGTTGAACAAGTGTTGTTAAACTTTTTCTCTCAATTTGAATTCTTGAATGCGTTCTTGATTTCTGAGTTTCTATACACTTTGTGATTCATCGAATCACCTAAACATCTATCTCCATCGAATCATTGTTCTATCACTCGATCATCACCACCTCCATCGTATTTGTCACTTCTGCACCATCACCATCGCATCTCATCACCAGTCACGAGTCTATAGCCTTTCATCGGAGTTCTATCCTAGGGAGATCGTATCATGTGGTATCAGAGCCAACTTTGGGCCAAAGGCTAAGCGATTCTAAACCCTAATCTCTTGTGTTTTTGCTTAATTTCGTTTGTTTAGTTTTAGGGTTTGAATTTTTGTTATTTCGTTTGTGCCTAGATCGAGTTCTGTGAGTTTAGGATTTAGTTTGGTGTTGTCTCGAAATTAGACTGCAATTAGGGTTTAATTTTTTTCAAATTCTGTTCATTATAGGGTTTGGGGTTTTCGATTTTTTTTCTTCTAGTCGAGTATCTCTTGTTTAAAATTTCGAGTCTTAGAGTTTATTTTCGTTTATCTCATTCAAGGAACAACTTACTGCGAGTTTCTTCTTTAATTTGCAGGTACAATGGAGTTTTCTCCAGAAGCTATGGAAGCTTTGAACCAAGCCATGTCCAAGCAAATTGCAGAAGCAAATAAGACAATGTCCACTCAGTTTCAGCAACAGATGGAGCAGCTCAGTAACAAGTTTGATAAGCAAATCAAAGATATAGCGCAAGCAACTAGCGCTTCAGATCAGAGTTCTTCAGACCCGCCTAGTCCTAACGAAGCCCTTCGTTTAGCTAACGGAAAGGCTCACATGGGAGCTTCCTCCAAACACACACGGATCAGAACAGTTCAGTCACCTACTGGGGGAAGAGAGACTTGTTTCAATCAGAGAAGACATACTCAAGGCACAGAAAGAGAGCCTCGCAGAACTTGCAGAGAACACATACGTCCACGACGAGCTGAACCAGTAGCTGGGCATCGAATATACATTGAGTCAGATAGAGAGTATTCCGAAGAAGAAGAAGTTTCAGATCATAGTCAAGAAACAATGAGGAGAAACAGAAACAGAGATCATGGAAGGGAATATGATCCTTTGAGGCAGCAGCTGAAGCACCTCAAAATTCAGTATCCTTCTTTTCATGGTACCAATGATCCAGAGACTTATCTAGACTGGGAAAGGAAGATGGAATCAAACTTTCAAGTTCAAGGTACTTATGAGTTGAACAAGGTGAAGATAGCCATATCCGAATTCAATGGCTATGCTTTGTTGTGGTGAGAGCAGCAGGGACTTACTAGACATCGACAGAGAGAACCTACTATCACTACATGGGAACAGCTAATCACGCAGATGAGAAAGAAGTTTGTGCCTACACACTATTAGAGAGAGATTCTTAACAAGCTTAGGCGTCTCATTCAAGGCACTAAGTCTGTTAGAGACTACTATCAAGAGCTGGAAACGCTTATGATCAGGGCTGATCTAAGAGAAAGTGAAGACATTGTTATGTCGAGATTCCTTGGAGGTTTAAACAGAGAGATTCAAGACAAGATAGAGTTGCAGGACTATGAAGACGTGCAAGAAATGGTACATAAGGCAGAGCTGATTGAGTCGCAGATTAAGAGAAAGGGAGTGAGGTCAATGTTTACGCCTAACATTCCCAAACCAAGAGAGTTCAGCAAACCCGCCTTCACCAAGGACAGCAAACCCGCGACAGCCATAGTCAAAGAGGAAGTTAAGATCGATTACAAGCCCAAGAGTAGCACCTCTACAAGTCATATCAGGTGTTTCAAATGCCAAGGAATGGGGCATTATTCCAGAGACTGTCCTAACAAGAAGATGTTTCTTCTTCAAGAAGGAGGAGAGATTGTGCCAGTAGACAGTTTAGAGAGTGAACCAGAGTCTGAATTCGGTGAAGAAGGTGAACCAGCAGTCATGGGAGAGATGTTGGTAGCACGCAGAGCTTTAAGTATTCAGATTCATCCAGATGATAGAGGACAGCGTGAGAACCTCTTTCACACACGGTGTATGGTTCAAGACAAGGTCTGCACTTTGATCGTTGATGGTGGAAGCTATACTAATGCAGCTAGTGAATAGATGGTATAGAACCTTAATCTCAAGACCACTTCACATCCAAGACCTTACCAGTTGCAGTGGTTGAACAACAAAGGAGCTTTGACAGTGTCGCAACAAGTGATGGTGAAACTAACGATTGGGAAGTATGAGGATGAGCTGCTATGTGATGTGATTCCAATGAAATCAAGTCATATTCTGTTGGGAAGACTATGGCAGTTCGATCGGTGAGTGTTTCATGATGGCTACACCAACAAGCAATCGTTAGAGTTCAAGGGACGCAAGGTTACTCTTCTACCACTCACACCCAGCGAAATCTACAAGGACCAGCTTCACATGAACCGCAAGGATACAGAGAAAGTGTCTCGCAGCCTGTACATCAATCACAGCGAGTTCAACAAGCTATTTGATCCAGAGATGACCACATTCATGTTTGTGTATAAGGAGACACTCACCAGTACTAAATCAGCAGAAGAGCTTCCACATGAGATGATAGAGATTATAGAGGAGTACAAGGATGTGTTTCCAGAAGAGAAACCCCCAGGCTTGCCTCCAATACGTGGGATAGAGCATCGGATCGATTTGGTACCAGGTTCAGCTCTACCGAACAAACCAGCTTACAGAACCAATCCAGTAGAAACTAAAGAGCTTCAGAAGCAAGTAGAAGAGCTGATGAGCAAGAGACATATCAGAGAGAGTCTCAGTCCATGTGCAGTACCAGTTTTGCTTGTACCCAAGAAAGATGGTTCATGGAGGATGTGTGTTGATTGCAGAGCTATTAACAATATCACAGTGAAGTACAGACATCCGATTCCGAGATTAGATGACATGTTGGACGAGTTATGTGGGTCAACAGTCTTCTCAAAGGTCGATTTGAAAAGTGGTTATCATCAGATCAGAATGAAGGAAGGAGATGAATGGAAAACAGCTTTCAAGACCAAGCAAGGGCTTTACGAATGGCTAGTCATGCCGTTTGGTCTCACCAATGCTCCTAGCACCTTCATGCGTTTAATGAATCATGCTCTCAGACCTTTCATTGGCGTCTTCGTGGTTGTGTACTTCGACGACATCCTCATCTACAGCAAAGGACTAGGAGAACACTTAGAACACATCCGCCAAGTTCTAACTGTTCTTCGTTCTCAATCCCTCTTTGCTAATTTTGCTAAATGTTCATTCTGTACTACTGAGGTTGTTTTTCTAGGCTTTGTTGTAAGTGCAGAAGGAGTTAGAGTGGACGATGAGAAGGTCAAGGCTATTAAGGAGTGGCCAACACCCAAAAACGTGGCAGAAGTCAGGAGCTTTCATGGACTAGCAGGATTCTATAGGCGATTTGTTCAAGACTTCAGTACTATTGCAGCGCCACTTACAGAAGTTATCAAGAAGGATGTAGGATTCAGATGGGAGGAAGCACAAGAGAAGGCGTTTTCAGCCTTAAAAGAGAAGCTTATCACTGCCCCTATTCTTTTACTTCCTGACTTTATGAAAACTTTTGAGATTGAATGTGATGCCTCCGGAGTGGGTATAGGTGTTGTTTTGATGCAGGACAGAAAACCAGTAGCTTACTTTAGTGAGAAGCTAGGAGGATCGACATTGAACTATACTACATATGAAAATGAGCTGTAAGCCTTGGTTCGGGCTCTTCAAACGTGGCAGCACTATCTGTGGCCCAAGGAGTTTGTTATTCACACTGATCATGAGTCCCTGAAGCATCTCAAAGGACAACAGAAGCTCAACAAGAGACATGCCAGATGGATGGAGTTCATTGAGACTTTTCCCTACACGGTTAAGTACAAGAAAGGTAAGGATAATGTAGTCGCCGATGCATTATCCAGGAGGTACACTCTCGTTTCTACTTTATCTTCTAAGCTTGAAGGTTTTGATAGAATAGTAGAACTTTATGAGACTGACATCGATTTTGCTGAGAGCTATGGCAAATGCCATAAGTTTGCTTTTCAAAACTATTATAGGCAGGATGGATATCTGTTCTTTAAGGATCGATTGTGCATACCAAGAGGATCCATGAGGGAGCTGCTGATCAGAGAAGCTCACGGAGGTGGACTAGCTGGACATTTCTGAGTGTCAAAGACTCTACTTGGACTGAAGGAAAACTTCTATTGGCCTCAAATGAAGAAAGACGTTGAGAAGGTTTGTTCTAGGTGCCATATTTGCAAAATGGCGAAAGGTAAGGTACAGCCCCACGGCTTGTACACTCCTCTACCTATCCCTTCTCAACCTTGGACTCATATTTCTATGGATTTTGTTCTTGGCTTACCTCGAACCAGAAATGGTAGAGATTCAATTTTTGTTGTGGTTGACAGGTTTAGCAAGATGGCTCACTTCATTGCAAGTCACAAGACGGACGATTCTGTTATTGTAGCTAACTTGTTTTTCAGGGAAGTAGTCCGCTTACATGGGATGCCTCAAGTAATTGTCTCAGATTGAGATACAAAGTTTCTAGGACACTTCTGGAGGACGTTATGGGCTAAGCTCGGAACCAAGCTATCATTCTCAACCACATGTCCCCCGCAAACAGATGGGCAAACCGAAGTGGTGAACAGGACGCTATCTACACTCCTCAGGACCTTAGTGAGAAGCAACCTCAAATCATGGGAAGAATGTCTACCTCATATTGAGTTCGCATACAATCACGCTAAGAATTCTGCTACCCTATTTTCTCCTTTTGAAATTGTTTATGGTTTCAATCCACAATCACCTCTAGACTTGATACCTTTACCTCTAAGTGTGAAGTGTAGCTTTGATGGCAAAGAAAAGGCTGAACAGGTGAGGAGGATACATGCTAAAGCTAAGGAGAACATCGAGAAAAGGACCAAGCAATACGAGAAGCATGCGAACAAGGGGAGAAAGGAGCTTGTTTTCGAAGAAGGAGACTTAGTGTGGATTCATTTACGCAAGGATAGGTTCCCAGAAGAGAGGAAGAGCAAGCTCCTACCGCGAGCTGATGGTCCATTTGAAGTCATCAAGAGGATCAATGACAACGCATACCAGAATGATCTTCAAGGTAAGTATACCATATCATCAACATTCAATGTTTCTGACTTGCTTCCTTACTATGTAGATTCCGATTTGAGGACAAATCCTTTTGAAGAGGAGGAGGATGATATGATCGTGGCAAGCACGGACCCGGAGGCTGCAGAGAAACCGGAGATGGTGGGAAGGATCACTCGTTCGAGAGCTAAGGAGATGGCCAAATAAGCTCACTCACTCATAGTTGACGGGTCATTCAACCTACCGAGGATCCAAGTCTTCAACATATCCACATTGAAGACTTCACCCGGTAATGATAACTAGATAACTTAGGTGTGAAGTTTGTACTCTTTTTCCCATAGCTGAGTTTTGTCCCAATGGGTTTTCTCACTATGGTTTTTAATGAGGCAAATGGATCACTACGTCGAGTTATGTAGAAG
Organism: Camelina laxa; assembly: GCA_024034495.1. Classification (NCBI taxonomy): domain Eukaryota; kingdom Viridiplantae; phylum Streptophyta; class Magnoliopsida; order Brassicales; family Brassicaceae; genus Camelina; species Camelina laxa. The sequence goes on along the minus strand of CM043880.1, from coordinate 27,224,189 downwards.
TCATTACTAATGGGGAATAATGTACTTCTGTACTAGTACAAGTGACTTCTGTACTACTACAGGTCACCGAGACGTTTTGCTGTTTTCTTATTTCCTTTAAACGTCTTGTTGTTTTATTTTGAACTTCCTGTTATTTAGAGTGTCGAGCCCTAGGGTTAATTATAAAACCCCAAAGCTACGCCTCTTTGTGAAACAAGGCTTTTATGGTGAGGTGAGGTTAAGATGGAATAGATGATGATGAATGTATGCAATGATGGGTAGGGTGTTTCAATTCCCCTTATGCAGTTGCAGTATAAGGGGTATCAATCCAATTTGAGTGGTTGTAAACAGTTAAGATATGCATAAAGATCTAATTTAAGCCAGATGAAAAGGATGTTGCCACTAAACAATCCTATGATGAAAGTGTAAAGTGCAGAAGGTAAACTAAATGAACTAAGAACTAAATGCAAATGAAATAGAATGATTAAGACAGTAATGATGCAACCAACAGAAACAGAAACTAAGATAAAGAACAAATGCAAGACAATAATGAACAGGACACTAAATGAATGCAGCAGAAATGGAACAGGAATGAAACAAGACAATCACAAATCACAAATAACAGAGTTCTGGGGATGAACTCGAGCCAGCACTCGACCGAGTATAGGTCGAGTGAGTGGTCGAGCTAGACTAAACGCAGAAACAGAGCAATGCAATAAAAACAGAGTAATGCAAAGTCAGATCAAACTACAATCAAGCAACGAGATTAAGACTGAAAAATCAATAAACAAAGAAGGACTTGAGGAGGGATTCATGGGCTGGACTAATGATTGAGGCTATCTAACTTGATCAACAAATCTCAAACAACATGAGCTAATCTCTAGACATATGAATCCAAGACAAGTTTCTCCCACTCTCATGGTCAAGAAACAATCAAACCTATGCATTTCTAGACTTGCTCTCACATAGTAAAGAATCTACACAAGCAGGCAGTAAGAAATATGTCTCATACCAAACAAAACTTCTAATCTCTTAGCAAGCAAGATGGTAAGCTCTAGATCTATCCTTATCTATGCCTCTTAAACATTGGTGTGATGCTAAGATGCTTGAAATCAGATCCTACCTTCTCAGATATAGGATCAGCATTAAGAACATCTACCCTAGAAGAGATCTACAACAATCAAGCTTGATCAAGCCAAACAAACCTCATTCACAGCCCAGCCTAACCCATCCTCAAGATCCTAAACTACTACTCACAAGAACACATGATAAACATCAAAATCATAAACCCAGAAAAGATTGAAACTTGCATCATTAGATAGATAAAACAAAGATCTACAATATTGAAAAAGAAATGAAACTTAAATTCTCAATATTAAGAAAGTTATTAAACTAACAATAAAGAGAAATTTAGTCTTTTTCAAGTACAAGATCTTAGGAATAAAAAGCAAAAGGAATAAATCCCCAAAAGGTAAATACTAGGTTTTTAAGAATATCTAAAAAGCTGACTAAAAAGCTGACTCCTTTTGTGGCTGCAGGTACAAGGCTTTATATAGGAGGGGAGTGGAAGCCCTAAAAATGCTAAAAGACAAAATAGTCAACGGCTCGGTCAACTCGACCTGTGCTCGGTCGAGTGGCAGGTCGAGCTGGCTTCTCTCGTGCATTGTCCACTCGGTCGAGTCCTCCTCAGCACACGGTCGAGTGTCTGGTCGAGTGTGCGGTCGAGTTGGACTCCGGACCTTGTTATTTCAGCCTTAACTCTCTTGTTTTCCCTTCATGATTGCTTCACTCCTTCCTCAACATTGCTTCCATGCTCCTTAAGCTCCAAAATCACCTGTTTATGCATGAAAAGATGCAAATGCAATGCAACTAAACTCTAATGCATGATTGGTCCTAAAGCTATGCAATAATGGTGAAAATGGATAGCAAAAGATGCAAAAGATGTGAATATACTAAGGGAAAACAGGGTAAAATATATGAACATCAACACCCCCAAACTTAGTCTTTGCTTGCCCTCAAGCAAATAAGCAAGACATAAGAATGTAGGTGAGGTTTGAAAGTGGGATCTCAGCTCCTAAAGCTTGCAAACAGACCATCTAGAATCAATGTCCAAGTTACTAGTACTATGATGCAAGTTGAATGAGCTGTACTTAAAGATTTTAGACAAGCATGTCACAACCTTTACTGATTTGAGCCTTAGATATCCACATGCATTCAAATCAACCATTTCCTTTAACATTCATTAATCAAGAACATGAATCAATTCTATGCAATGCATAAACTCATTTGGCTTGGAGGTAAAGGCTTTGAGACAATGATGGTCTCTTTTTAGAGTGGGGCTTATCAATATCAAGGTTCTCTCATAAAAAATGGATTGAGCTTTAGAAGAATGCTAAAGGTAAGAACACCTAGACACATACAAGAATAAAACCTTGTCTACCCAAAGGTACCCAAAGTGTTTATCCTAGCAATCTAAACCCAAATGATCCTAGTGCTACCCTTTAACTTCTTCTTTTCTCTTTCACCCTTTTCTCTTTTGATTTTCAAGTCTTAGGAGAGGTTTCTTATTTGATCTTTCTAGTGGGATGGGGGATTCTTACTTATTTGCTATGGTTCTCTTTTCTTCTTATTCTTAAGACATACAAGCTTTTTGCTAGACTTTTCTTTTCTTTCTTTTCTTTTCTTTAACTAGAACCATCTTCAACATTTTTTTGCTTCCCATCCTTTCACTAGACCTTGCTTAAACACAATTTCCTCTTAAAGACTCTACCCTTTTTCTTTCTTTTTCTCCTTTTTTTTTTTCTTTTCTTTTCTTTTCTTTCTTTAACTTCCAAGTCCCAAACCCAACAAATGAACCACCTAGTCCTATCTAGTTTGAAAAATGCAAACTAGAACTACACAAGGCTTTACTCTTGTCAGTTCAAACCTAACACTTTCTGCCAAGCTCAATCCTAAAAATAGGCCTCACACACTCAAGAATAAACATGGCTTGAAAGAAGGGTTGGTTAAGGGTAGGGGAAACTGATTCTTAATGAGGAAATCAGCTACTTGGATCAACAAGAGTGGTAAAAAGGAGAAAGATGATCCAAATATGTATATGGTATCCATGAGTTTAAAGCAATGCACACATTGATAATTGAAAGTCAATATTAAGTTCTTATAAATAGGAAATGGCATCAAATCACAACATGCTTCAATTTAGACTAAATGCAATGCAGGAATTCAATGCTTGGTTCAATCTTATGCTTCTAACCACTCAACTAGCATCAAAGTACTATTAACTTGGGCATTGATCCTAGTCTAGTGAATGAGCAAGCTAACAAGGAAATACTCATCATAGATCCCTAATGCAAGCAGTCCTATATGATAAACAAAATACTTGAATATGCAAAGCAAACTACATGAACACTCTTTTTTTTTATAAAGATTTTTGCAAAAAATTTTCAAATTTTTAGGGTTTTTCTATGCCTTAGATGCTATGCAAATATTAACATGATGATGCTAAAAATTTGAAATAAGAAAACAAAACACAATGTCAAATGCTATCTCAAACCCTCCCCCAAACTTAAATCACACAGTCCCTTGTGTGAAAGAAATTTGTTGGAGGATTCAAGACTTAAAACAAAACACAATGTCAAATGCAAATGGTATTTACAATGGAAAGGTGATAGTGTTACCTCAAGGATTGTAGAAGAAACTATCCACATCCTCCTGCATGCTATCAAAGGTGTAGCTGGGGTCTTGTTGGTGACTTGGAGAGGGGGATTGGGGCAGCTCGACGATGGCGATCGACCGTGACTCGGTCGAGTGCATGTCCGAGTGGGGGGGTCGAGCTGGACTGCGGATGTCCCTCTCTTCTTCTGTTTAGACTCCCTTGCTTCCCTGACCATGAAAACATCAAAACAAAAGTCAAAATACCAAAACATTAAGCAATATATACAGAGATACCTTAGGGACTTCCTCCCTAGTGAGCTTGTTTATAGTCACTAAGCTTGACTTCTATGACTCTTTAAACTTGAGGGGCATCCATGAGAAGTATTGAGCACTTCTCATGTGTCTCTTTCTCTCCCAAATACTTCTTAACCCTCTGACCATTAACTGTGAACTCACTACCATCCTTGTTGAGAAGTGTGACAGCTCCATATGGTAAAACTTCCTTTATTTCAAAAGGACCTCCCCATCTACTTTTCAACTTTCCAGGGAATAACTTGAGTTTTGAATTGTAAAGCAAGGTTTGGTCTCCAGGTCTAAGGTCCTTTATGAGAATCTTCTTGTCATGGAAAGCTTTAGTCCTTTCCTTGTAGATTTTGGAGTTTTCATAGGCCTCCAATCTGATCTCCTCAAGTTCATGCAAATCAAGGCTTCTCTTAGCTTATGCTGTTTCAAGATCTAGGTTCAGAAGTTTGATTGCCCATAGAGCCTTGTATTCAACTTCAACTGCAAGGTGACAAGATTTTCCATACACAAGCTGGAATGGGGTTCTTCCTATAGGTGTTTTGAAAGCTGTTCTATAAGCCCAAAGTGTTTCATCAAGTTTACTAGACCAATCCTTCCTTGTTGCTCCTACTATTCTTGATAGAATGGCCTTGATCTGTTTGTTTGACACCTCAACTTGCCCACTTGTCTGAGGGTGATATGCTGTAGACACCTTGTGCTTGACTCCATACTTTCTTAGCATTCCTTCAAAGATCTTATTGATGAAGTGTGATCCTCCATCACTTATGACAACTCTTGGGATTCCATACCTTGGGAAGATTATGCTCTTAAAGAGTTTAAGCACTACCTTGTGATCATTAGTGGGGCTAGCAATGGCTTCCTCCCATTTGGAGACATAGTCTACTGCTACTAAGATGTAGGCATTCCCATTTGAAGGGGGATTAAAGGGTCCCATGAAATCAATTCCCCATACATCAAATATCTCAACTTCAAGAATTGGATTTTGAGGCATCTCATTCTTCCTTGTGATATTCCCCATCCTTTGGCAAGCATCACATTTTGTGATGAACTTGTGAGTGTCCTTGAACAATGTAGGCCACCATAGACCAGCTTGTAAGACCTTTTGGGCTGTCTTGAAAGTTGCAAAATGGCCTCCATAGGCAGAACCATGGCAATGTCCTAATACTCCTTCAACTTCATTCTCTGCTATGCACCTTCTAAACAATCCATCTGATCCCTTCTTGTATAAGTAAGGTTCATCCCAATAGTATCCATTGATGTCCTTGAGGAGTTTCTTCTTCCTATAGGAGTCCATATCTGCTGGAACTTCTTCACATACCTTGTAATTGACTATATCAGCATACCAAGGCAGATCTTCACTCTCAAGTGCCATCCACTCCTCCATCTCGTCCTGCTCGATCGGGTGCCCAAAAGTACTCGGCCGAGTGCCTGTTCGAGTAAGGGGTCGAGTGGGGAGCCGTGTTGAGCCAATCAACATCAGTTTCTCCTCAGGCATTGAATCATCAATTGGAATCTCCTCTTCTATCCTCATTCTAGACAAGTGATCAGCTACTCCATTCTCTATCCCCTTTTTATCTACTATTTCCATGTCAAACTCTTGGAGAAGCAAAATCCATCTCAACAACCTTGGTTTTGTATCCTTCTTTGAGTAGATGTGTCTCAGAGCAGCATGATCAGTGTACACAATCACTTTGGACCCTACTAAGTAGCTTCTGAATTTTTCAAAGGCAAATACCACTGCTAGGAGCTCTTTCTCTGTTGTTGAATATCTTCCTTGTGTCTCATCCAAGGTTCTACTTGCATAGTGGATCACATGCAGCTTCTTATCTTTTTTCTGACCTAGGACTGCTCCTACTGCAAAGTCTGAAGCATCGCACATAATCTCAAATGGAAGATCCCAGTTTGGAGCTTGGACTATCGGAGCTGAAATCAAAGCAGCTTTGATCTCCTTGAAAGCCTTCAAGCAATCTTCATCAAAGTTGAAGTCAGTCTCCTTACATAGCAACCTTGTCAATGGCCTAGCTATCTTTGAGAAATCCTTGATGAATCTCCTATAAAACCCAGCATGCCCAAGAAAGCTTCTTATGTCCTTGACTGTTTTTGGTGGTTGGAGTTGAACCATTACTTCAATCTTTGCCTTATCAACCTCAATCCCCTTTGCTGAAATCTTATGGCCAAGAACTATCCCTTCTTCAACCATGAAGTGACACTTTTCCCAGTTCAAAACAAGATTTGTCTCCTCACATCTCTTTAAAACCCTACATAGATTAGCAAGACAAGAAGGAAAAGAGTCTCCATAGACAGAGAAGTCATCCATAAAAACTTCCACAACATCCTCAATGAGATCAGAGAAGATAGACATCATGCATCTTTGAAAAGTTGCTGGAGCATTACATAATCCAAATGGCATCCTTCTATAAGCAAAAGTACCATAAGGACATGTGAATGTTGTCTTCTCTTGATCATTAGGATGAATAGGAATTTGGAAAATCCAGAATATCCGTCCAAGAAACAGTAGTGAGTATGATTAGCTAATCTTTCCAGCATTTGATCAATAAAAGGAAGAGGAAAATGATCTTTCCTAGTAGCTGAATTAAGCTTTCTATAGTCAATGCACATTCTATGTCCTGTAATGGTTCTAGTTGGAATTAACTCATCCTGATCATTCTTTACCACAGTTATTCCTCCTTTTTTTGGGGACGCAATGAACTGGTGAAACCCAAGTACTATCAGAGATAGGATAGATTACACCAGCATCAAGCAACTTAAGGATCTCCTTTTTTACTACTTTTAAGTTGGGGTTTAATCTTCTTTGAGGTTCAATACTAGAGTAGGATTCATTTTCAAGATGGATTCTATGCATGCAAAGACTAGGTGAAAGGCCTTGAATGTCATCCAAGGTATAACCAACTGCTTTCCTATACTTCTTTAACTCTTCAACTAGTAAATCAAGTTCATTTTCACTCAACTTAGCATTTACTATCACAGGATAGGTAGAGTTTTTACCTAGAAAAACGTACCTTAGCCCAGATGGGAGAGGTTTGAGCTCTACTTTTGGTGCCTTTAGCTCGGACCAATCGTTTGTGTAGGATTCGGCGTTGCACTCGGTCGAGTGACTTCGGTACTCGGTCGAGTTGGTGGTCGAGCTGACGGTCGAGCTATCCAAAGTTGCTAATTGAACTGACCAGACTTCCTCTCTTTGTGCTGGTAATCCCTCAAAAACCTCTGGGTGGTCTGATTCTCTACTGGAGTCCAATATCTTCTCATAAGCTTTGGTTTCTTGATGAATGAATCCTTCCTCCCCACTCTTGGTTAAAACAGTTCTAAGATGATCTTGTTCTGCTAGTTCTTCCATCAATTCCTCTGATAGTTTGTCCATTTCTTCAGTCCAAAAGACTTGCCCTCCAATGGTTGGTTTCTTCATAGCCTCCACAATGTCAAATGTCATTTTGAAGTCCTCTCCCAGGTTAAGATCAATCTTCCCTTGTCTCACATCAATTATTGCTCCTGCTGTAGCTAGGAAAGGTCTCCCTAGTATCAAAGGATCCTTTGGTTCTTCATCCATTTCCAAAACCACAAAGTCTGTTGGGACTTCTACTTCTCCAACTCTAACTGGTAGATCCTCCAAAACACCATGTGGTAATCTTATTGATCTATCAGCTAAGATCAAGGATATATTGCATGGCTTATATCTTGTAAACCCTAGGCGCTTAGCAACTGATAGAGGCATTAGGCTTACTGAGGCTCCCAAATCACATAGGCATCTATTGAAAGTTATAGGGCCTATAGAGCAAGGTAGAGTAAAGGAGCCAGGATCCCTTAGCTTTTGAGGATTCACTTGCTTTGTGATGATTACCAGCACAAAGAGAGGAAGTCTGGTCAGTTCAAGGTAATCCCTCAAAATCATCTTATTTGTAAACCCAAACCGACACATAAATAATTTCATTCTAATTGTAAAATCTAAATCAAGCCAATATTTAATTTTTCTTAATTAAAAGTATACATTATTTGTTTCCTTAATTTGTTTTGTATTTTTGATTTAATTTTGATTTAATTTATAAATGAAATAAATATATAGAAAATTTTGATTGGTTGAAAAGGAGGAAGTGAATAACAAGGTTCACCCTAACAGTGAACAACCTAAGTATTTTTTTTTTTCAACCTAACATTAATTAAAATAAAACCCCTAGATTGGTTATCCAAACTGGAGGAAAAGAGTTTACAAACAAAGTTTCTGACAATAACAATCTAGACGAACGAGCTAAGCAATCAGCCTTCACGTTGGACGTCCTTGGGATCTTGGAGAGGGTGAAAGGAGGCAAGGAGGCACTAAGCTCTTGGAACTCATCAAGAAGCGTAGAAAAGGCCGGCCACTCCTCCGGCGCTTGCACCATCGCTAATAACTATGCAGAATCCGTCTTAAAACTCCGACAATCAATACCTCTGGCAAGGATACACTCCATCGCCCATAATAATGCTTCTAACTCTGAATGAAGAGGGGATGCACTACGACTTTGACATATGGCACCCATGACTAAAGTCTGATTCCCACTATCTCCACACCATCATCCTAACCCTGAATATGTTTCCGTAGCTTTCCATGAACCATCAACTTGACAATGAATTATCATCTCCGGACTGGGCAAGGAATCCGTCGAAACAGAGTCAATCCTTGCAGCTATTTGGGCTTCCTCCCACCACAATTGTTCACGTAAGGCCTGATTAATGATGTCTATAGGCTCTGATTGTAACCCTTGAAAAACTTTCTTATTCCTATCCTTCCATAAGCACCATACCAACCATGGTACCGAACTGTGAGAAGTTCCTAAAGCCATAGGGGATAGCCCTTTACCATATATAAAATCTAGGTTAGAATAAATCGAACCAAATGGGAACTTGTTCGTGTGTGGTCCAACAAAAACCCTCTCCCAAACCTGTCGGGAATAAGGACAGTCAAATAAAGTATGGTTAAAAGACTTTTCCTCTAGCTCACATCTCTTGCATACCATGTCACAATTAACTCCTTGAGAGGCTAACCGCGCCGTCACCGAGAGGGTAAGTATTTTTCTCTAAATTCTAATATCAACTATAGACTTTTACATATATTTCTATGCCTTCTATACTTAGTTATTTGCGTAGGATGAAATTTCATCTAGTATTTTATAAAAACTGGTTATGGAAATAAAAAATTGTTATAAATCATTTTTTTTCAACATACAAATCAATTATTTAAAAATCTAAAAGAAAATTGAAAAACCTTGCTCCGCTAACTAAGCCGGCAACCCTAACTCATAAAACATCCGGTTAAGCAATTAATATCTATCTAGAGTCAGCGTAAGAAAAAGAACAAAAAAAAATGGCCTACTTCAGTAAATGAACGCCGCAATTGATTACTAAATCCTACCTTATGTATTTTTCAAAGCATTCAAACGTTGCGTTCCCAAAAACAAAACATAAAAAAACTAAGGTGATAATGGCCACCACACCAATAATACATCGGAAGAGAGAGACAGTTTCTGGTCAAACTTAAGAACACAACACATCAAAAAAAACACAACAACAAGAACTCATTCAGATTCTTCTCCTATGATCCAGTTCTTGTAATAATAATAACATACACACACAAAGAGTGGTTCCTCTAATGAACTCAACATTTCTTTTGTTGTTGTTCCTTAGTCTCATCAATCTTCTCTTTATCTCTGTTTCATGTGCTTCTTTCACAGAGTTCGTTTACCCTAATTTCACAGCTTCTAACCTCAGATTCATCGACAGCTCCAAAGGAGCTTTCCTCTTCTCTCGTAATTCAATCTTCAAAGCCGGTTTATTCAGTCCCGGCGACGATGATTCCTCCTCTGCTTTCTACTTCTCCGTCGTCCATGTCGATTCCGGTTCAACAATCTGGTCGTCAAATCGAGATTCCCCTGTTTCAAGCTCTGGTATAATGAATCTTACCCCTCAAGGAATCTCTGTTATCGAAGATGGTAAAAGTCAAATATCCGTTTGGTCAACGCCGGTTTTAGCCTCTCCGGTTAACTCTCTCCGGTTAACCGACTTCGGAAACCTCCTTTTGCTTGATCGCTTGAACGTGTCTCTATGGGAAAGCTTTGATCTTCCCACCGACTCGATCGTCCTCGGACAAAGACTCAGGGTTGGAATGTTCTTGTCCGGATCTGTCTCACCGTCCAATCTCTCTACCGGAGATTATAAGCTCTTGGTTGGTGAGTCTGACGGTTTGATGCAGTGGAGAGGTCAGAATTATTGGAAGCTAAGGATGCACACACGAGCTAATGTTGATTCTAATTTCCCTGTTGAGTATTTAACGGTTACTACTTCTGGATTAGCTCTTATGGGACGGAATGGGACGGTGGTTGTACTCCGTGTGGCTTTACCACCGTCATCTGATTTCCGTGTAGCAAAGATGGATTCTTCTGGTAAATTTATTGTCAGTAGATTCTCCGGTAAGAGTCTTGTGACGGAATTCTCTGGTCCTATGGTTAGTTGTCAGATTCCGTTTGTGTGCGGTCAGCTCGGGCTTTGTAATCTTGATAATGCTTCGGAAAATCAGAGTTGTTCGTGTCCAGATGAGATGCGGTTGGATACGAGTAAAAAGGTATGTGTTCCGGTTAGTCAATCATTGAGCTTACCTGATTCTTGTGAAGCAAGCAATATATCATACCTCGAACTCGGCCTTGGTGTGTCGTACTTCTCTACTCACTTCAGTGATCCTGTCGATCACGGCCTCGCGTTATCGGCTTGTCATGATCTTTGCAGTAAGAATTGCTCCTGCCTTGGTGTTTTCTATGAGAGCACGTCTCGGTCTTGTTATTTGGTAAAGGACTCGTTTGGTTCTTTGTCTCTAGTGAAGAACTCACCAGACAATCATGATCTTATCGGATACGTTAAGTTGTCTATTAAAAAGCCCAACGGTCAACCTCCGGGAAACAAAAACAGAGGATCTAATTTTCCGGTGATCGCACTTGTGCTCTTACCTTGCTCTGGTTTCTTCCTTCTGATTGCATTAGGGTTTCTCTGTTGGCGAAGATGTGCAGTGATGAGATACAGCAGTATCCGTGAGAAGCAAGTAACTAGACCGGGGTCGTTCGGATCAGGAGATCTAGGATCTTTCCATATCCCAGGTTTACCTCAGAAATTCGAATTCGAAGAGCTGGAACAAGCAACAGAGAATTTCAAGATGCAGATTGGATCAGGCGGATTCGGTGCAGTTTACAAAGGAACTCTCCCAGACGAAACACTCGTGGCCGTCAAGAAAATCACAAACCATGGGCTTCACGGTAGACAAGAGTTCTGCACGGAGATTGCAATAATTGGGAATATACGACACACGAATCTAGTGAAACTCCGAGGCTTTTGCGCTCGTGGGAGGCAGTTACTCTTAGTCTACGAGTACATGAACCATGGTTCATTAGAAAAGACTCTGTTCAGCGGGAATGGTCCGGTGCTTGAATGGCAAGAAAGGTTTGATATAGCGCTTGGGACGGCTCGTGGGCTCGCGTATCTCCACAGTGGATGTGACCAGAAGATCATACACTGCGACGTGAAGCCAGAGAACATCTTACTGCACGATCATTTCCAGCCGAAGATATCTGATTTCGGGTTATCTAAACTTCTGAGCCAAGAAGAGTCGAGTCTCTTCACGACGATGAGAGGTACCCGAGGCTATTTAGCTCCTGAGTGGATAACAAACGCAGCTATATCTGAGAAAGCTGATGTCTACAGCTATGGAATGGTGTTGTTAGAGCTAGTGAGTGGTCGGAAAAACTGCTCGTTCCGATCTCGGAGCAACAGTGTGACCGATGAGAATAATATGAACAGCTCCTCGACTACGACCACTAGTACTGGTATGGTGTATTTCCCGTTGTACGCTTTGGATATGCATGAACAAGGGAGGTATATGGAGCTGGCTGATCCTAGGCTAGAGGGTCGGGTAACGAGCCAAGAGGCTGAGAAGTTGGTTCGGATAGCTTTGTGTTGCGTCCACGAAGAGTCGGCGTTGAGGCCAACGATGGCAGCCGTAGTGGGGATGTTCGAAGGAAGCATACCGTTGGGGATTCCGAGGATGGAGTCGTTGAATTTCTTGAGGTTTTATGGGCTAAGGTTTGCGGAGTCTTCCATGGTTGAAGGGCAAAATGGGGAGAGTGAAAGTATGGTCTTCCACCGGCGAGAGAGCTCTAATAGCGGTGGCTCTAGGCACTCTGCATCCTACATAGCATCTCAGGAGGTGTCTGGCCCACGATGAGATCACCTAAACGTGATTTTTTATTTTGGTCTTTTGTTTTATTTTGTTTCTGGTTACTTTGTTAATAGTGATAGGCCTTTGTTCATATAATCTACTATATATGAAAATTATTGGATAACGTTGACATAGAGACTAAAACAAAACTGTTTCTTCTTTACGACACAAGAAGAACATCACGATAAAACCACGTACTCTAGTAAATCAATCGTATCGTTACCGAAGTTTGTACCAATAACAACACAGAAGGAAACGAAGATTGCAATAATTGGGTGGTCTTTCATAGCTGATGTATCATTCTAAACCGCTGCATTTGTCAGATCTTTCACTGCCACAATTTCATGAGGCTGCATATACAATACAACCACGTTAGAACCCATCATTTGGTTAATCAATCTAACTATTAGAAAAATAATTTCCTCTATATATAGTTTCCATCCTTTTCATGCAATTCTTCCATCTCTATGTCCGTCTTTACCAAGGTACATATCTAACTAATTTAGAAGCGTACTAAATGAATATACATCTAGAAACAGACTATAAGTGAATGGCCCATATCTTCAGCCGACCACAAAGACATTCATACTTACCTCAGCTAGCTCTTCTTCGTGCTTGACGATGAAAGCTGTATCAACTTTTCCATTTTTAAAATCCTGATAAGAACAATTGGATTACCAAAAAGCCAACATTTTGATGATAAAAAATTCACTAACATAAGCTACTTATTTCACACACCTCAACATCAAGGATAAGTTTGTGGTAATTGATGGTCGTTGGAACCCCTAATGAAACCAAAACAAGGAAGATTGATTAGCATTCCACCAGATGTCCCATGTAACGAAATATTACTTTTAAGCAGGATAAAAGAAATAACAAAACAAACAATGCTTAATAAGATGGAAGTAACAAAAACGAGTCCTCGTCATACCTGTAATTATAGTATCATCAAGAGCACGTTTCATCCGTTCAATTGCTTTTTCCCTTGTTGGAGCCCACACAATAAGCTATAAAAGATTTAGGGTAACAAGAATGAATGTCAACACATCAGCTGAGATGGATGGCAGATGAACGACACTACATTAGAATTTATAAGTCCTACAGAAACCAGAAAGCCTCTTCCAATATTTGTTTAAGATTCCAAAACACCAGAGTAACTATTTCACCATAAATCCACAAAATTTGTTCCCATAAACCAAACAGATACATTTGGCTATCCAGAAAAAATAAAAGACAAATATACCTTTCCTAGAAGGGAATCATAGCTTGGAGGCACAACATAGTCGGAATAAACATGGCTGTCCATTCTAACGAAAGGACCTCCAGATGGTAGGTATGATGTTATTCTGCCTGTTATCATAAGAGTGGCAGTATTGTAAAGAAAGCCAATCTGCTAACACTTCAAAGATGTGACGTATAAAGGTCTACTGAAACATACCAGGGCCAGGTCTGAATCCTTTAAATGGGTCTTCTGCATTGATACGACATTCAATTGAGTGCCCTCTGAGCACAATCTCTTCCTGAATATAAACAAAATTCAGTTTGGAAAGAAGTTTTTTGATATCCACTCAGAGCATCACATACAACACCAGTCAAACCTGTATGTATCGAAGTTTCTCTCCCATTGCTACACGAATCTGCTCCTCTATCAAATCAACAGAGTAAATCATCTCTGTTACAGGATGCTCCACCTGAGTTTAGATTCAAGATGGTTGACCTTCAGTATACTTCAGATGCTTATATATGTATAAAAAGGTAAATTTTGACAAACAACTTATAAAATATACTTTGCAGTCATAATAATTTTAAACCTGGATCCTAGTGTTCATTTCCATGAAGTAGAAGGAACCTCTTTCATCTAAAAGAAATTCCACAGTACCAACACCAATGTACCCAATGGAAGCTGCTGCGGCGACTGCTGCATCGCCCATGGCTTTTCGCAATTCAGCGGTCAATGCTGGAGAAGGTGCTTCTTCTAGAAGCTTTTGGTTACGCCTCTGTTATCAGGGGAAGAAAGAATAAATGAGACAGATGGTTTCAGCACGCCATACAAGGCATGAACGAAAGCAGCATGAAAGAACCGGTATTGAATTTTCGAGTTATCTTAGCAATTAGCAACATGAAAAGAAAAAAAAAATAGTTTAGCAGATCCTGCAGCTGGGAAATGATATGCAAGTGCGGTAATTAGGCTGAAATAAATTTATTCCTGTTTTCATATATCCAAATACATCTATACTTAGAGCATTACGCAACAACTGATGGCAATGAAATTATGAAAACCTAGGAGGAAGATACCTGGATGCTGCAGTCACGCTCACCAAAGTGAACAACATTTCCAAATTTATCCGCCAGCACCTGAAATACAAGAGGTACAAAAAAGACAAGATGGGTTTGAAATCCAATAATAGTATCACTGGACCATCAACTCACGAGAATCATTTTTGCTAAAGCGTCAACTGTTTTGAACAACTTTTCCTGATAAACACCATACCTGGAACTCAATATGTCTTGGGTTTTGTACGAACTTCTCCAGATAACATCCATCGTTTCCGAAAGCAGCAGCAGCCTCACTCTTAGCTTGCTGTAAATCAACAAATTAAGAAAAGTTCGATACAGGGATGTCCAATTTTTAGTGAAAGTTTCAGTAAAAAAATCTGTTCTATACATGCCAGGGGAGAGCATATGATCTGTTTTTTTTTTAAACTGATAGATACCATGGTCAGTATTACTCCATTTAAGTTAATATACATCCAGCTTTCACAACGATACAGTTCTCGGAATTTTGACATGTGAGACGAGTCATGAGATTACATGGCGTCTTTATGTTGTTGAGTTAGAAAGAGATAAAGAATATGTAATAATACTGCAATTCTTTACAACATCTTGATGTTGGACTATATGCTTCGTAAACTTGATCTCTGGACTCATATTTATAATTGAAAATTTTATATTAGAGGCATTGCTCAGATTTACATGATTGTCATACCTGTAACAGTTTTACAAACTCTCCCGGTTCCTTAGCAAGACGCATTCCTCGTCCACCACCACCGGCTGTTGCCTTGAAACCAGAAAAGCCAGAACAGTCAGTTTTTGTAAATATAAACATATCAATAAGTATAAAGCGACAAGCTGAGCATTAGAAAAAAAATAAAAAATTAAAATGGTGTCTTTTCAAGGAGACCAATTTGGTGACTCCAGTTAATCACATACAAAAAAAAAAAAAAAAAAAAAAAAAAAATTGAATACAAATTGTAATTTCAACTGTATCGTCTACTACATATAGAATCAAGTCAAGTTTACCTTGATCATTACTGGGAAACCAATCTCATCGGCGACCCTGATTGCTTCTTCTGTGCTCTGTTAGAAGAACAAAATAAGACATTGAAATTCCAAGAATTCTCTTGACATGGAAAAACTAGAAATTCTAAATTGATAATCCAGCAAGATACCTTCAATAGCCCATCACTTCCTGGTACAGTGGGAACCCCTGCATTTTTCATTGTCTCTCTTGCAGTTGCTTTGTCTCCCATTACACGGATGCTATCAGGCTGCAGATAGAAAAGACGAAATACCGGTAATCAGATTACTGACATTCTCATTTTTTTTTTTCTCTAACAAAAGAAAACTAGGGCTGAACTGAGGCTAATGAAGAATAGATAGATGAAGTTCTGCACTCATCAGATCAATTGTATCTCCCTCTTAGATATGAAAAAAAAAATTGAATATACAGATGGTTAAAAACTTACATTAGGTCCAATAAAATTGATCCCATGGTCTCTGCACATTTCAACAAAGAGAGCGTTCTCCGAAAGGAAACCGTATCCAGGATGAAGCATTGTACATCCTCGACTGATAGCAGCAGACAAAACATTTGGAATAACCAAGTACCTAGAGAAAGATATGAGTAAAAAGAGTTGATTATTCTGTATCCAATCAGATCTGAAACAGGCCAAGAAATGTCTTACAGTATGACATGTGAAATTCTACATCATCTTAAGGAAAGAGTGGTAAGAAAACAAAAGAATCAAACTACAAAAAAAACATGAATTCACAAGGGAAACTTACGACTGGTTGCTGGGAGCTTCACCAATGCAAACAGCTTCATCAGCCAATTTGACATGGAGGGCATCCTTGTCTATGGTTGAATAAACAGCAACACAAGGAATCCCCATTTCGTGTGCAGTTCGGATAACACGGACTGCGATTTCACCTCTATTAGCCACGAGAATCTTATCGCCACTGCATGTAGCACCGAGAGCACCGCCACCAGTAGCCCTCTTGGCTTTCCTCTGGCTAACCTTTAGAGTTTGAGTTTTTTGTCTGGGAAAGCTAAGCTTTTGTGGCATCATCAAGTTACACAATGAACTTCTGATAACTCCTGTCTTCCCCAGGACTAAGGACTTCATATAACAAATTGAAGATATACAATTAGTAAAAAGCCTTGGAAGAACCAACAGATCATAGAACAATGTTACTATGCATTGAAGAAGATATATGAAATCGAGAAACAAAGCTCCCATTCTAATTCACGTTGGGTGCTTACAGGTGGAGAAGCAACGGATTTGCAATTGGTGGTAATCATAGAGGCGTCCATATTCAAAATGAAGCAAAGCAAATCCTGGTTCAACAAAGAAGAAGCATCAGCATTGCAATGTAAAGGAAGTGAGAGGTAACCTCGTGAGCATCGAAACAGATCTAATCGCAAAGGAGGAGCTTCGTACCTGTTCGTTCACCTTGAGAGAGAGAGAGATTGAAGAAAACGGTGAGTGTGAAACTGTGAGATATATTGAATCCTCCGCCCGAATGGTTTGGTTTGGTTTAATTTGGTGGATCTTGTGCCAACTCTAAACGCGAACGCAAACGTGGAACGCAATATTACATGATGCAAATATTTTGGATCAATAATTTACAAATTATAATCAATAAGTAACAATTATAGTGTTATAAGAAAAATGAAAAATCTTAGTTTATGAAAAAAATAAAAAATCAAATAAATTTAAATTTTTTACTGATAATATTGAAATAGTAAATTGTAACCCACACATTTTTATAATATATTTATTTTGATAATTTTTTCTTAAACCGAATTTTAACTTTACACATCTTGCAATACAATTGAACTATTTATTTTCTTTTGTTTTTCAACAAAAGATCAGCTCATATGAGCCAATTAGATAAGAAATTGTTTACAAACAAAACATTCTGTAAAGATGTCCGCGCTTGGTGTGCCAAAGAATCTGCAATTACATTTGCATTTCTAGGAACAAAAGATAAAGAAAAAGTAGAAAACTTCTCCCTGTCATTCATGATGTCATAGAAATATGTCGAGAAGGCCGGCCAGTCATGCGGAGAAGACACCATCTTCATCAAGTCTGAACAGTCTGAAAAGAAAGCCACGTCATGAAAGTCATGCCCGATCATGCACCTCATATCCCAAACAAAAGCTTCGACTTCAGCAAGTAAGGGAGAAAGACTCTGCCGGAAATTAGTACCTCCCATGGTTGGCGACGTATCATGAAGCTGCGTACAAACCCATCCTGCGCCTGCAAACGGAGCGTCTGCTTTCCAAGAACCATCGACGAAACAACGGTACCCTGAATAGATAGTGGAAATGGAAGCTGCAGCCACCCTCTGACGAGGGACAGAAACAGTGGGGTGGGATGAATCCACATCGTCACCCTTCGTCTATGCCTGCTGCCATGTCGTTGCCTCGCCCACTGCAACCCGGACCATCTCCTCAGGCCGTTCATCTACATTCTCAAAAACTCGTGCATTCCTCGCTTTCCATATATACCACATAATCCAAGGAAACACCAAGACATGATACCCTGGATTCTTAGAGCCCAAAAAATGATCCATATTTGCAAAGACTGACTCCATCGGAAAGGAGTGTGGTACCACTGGAACCGGAGATAAAGTCCAAACCTGACTAGTCGGTGTACAAAGAAGAAGGGCATGATTTATTGTTTCCTCATCAGCCCCACACCGTGCACAACCCACATCATAGACAATTCCCCGCCTTCTCAGATTTGCCGAGACCGGAATACACCCTGAAAGTACTTGCCACATAAAATAGTGAAGTTTGGATGGACAAAGAATCTTCCAAACACTAGCGAGGAGAGGGGTAATCTCTCGACCACAACCCAGGCCTTGAAAAGTCCTAGGAACAGCCAGCCGTGCCGTATTGTATCCTGACTTAACTGTAAACTTCCCCTATTTCGTAAAATGCCAACCAAAAGAGTCGGCCTTCTGACAATATCCTAAAGGTAAAGCCCCAATCAAAGCAACATCCACAAGATCAAAATGCTCATGGAGCATATTGATATATCATGGTTTTTGTGGTTTTTAACCATGATATAAGGAGTCTTTTAGTGTCTTTTCATTTGTTTCTAGAATGTTTTTGAGTCTTTACAGGTTTTTAGCATGAAAGCAGCAAAGTGGAGCAATTTGGATCAGTTTGGAGCAATAATCCGCAAGAAATCAACTTGGAATCGATCAGATGAGATGGTTTTGATCGACACTGCCTTAGCATCGATCGACACCCAATCCAAACCGACGAGAGAGCCAAATTTGGAAATTTTACAAAGTTGCTCGAAGTTTTCCATATTTGCAACATAAGTCCCTGGCGTGTTTTAGGACATATAAATAGTGCTTTTAGGTTTTCCAAACCCTCAAGTCTTTTGTCTAGAGAGTTTTATTTTTCCTGCAACCCTGTGAGATTTGGAGAGCTTTGGAGAGAGAGAGATCAGATCTGCTTTGTAGAGAAGAATTTCTTGAACTCCCTTTACTCTTTTAATTTCAATTGCTTATTATTTAGAAAGATGTTTTGTTCTTCATTGATCATGTCTGAGTAGTTTGTTTGTTAGGTTTAGGGTTTTTCATAGGGATTTTATGAATTATTAGATCTGATTATTTAGGATTCATTATCTATCTAGATCTTCATCTTAGGTTGCTTTTCATATTAATCCTTGATTGGCCATCTAGAGTTAATACCCTAGGAAAATAAATTGATATGAGAATATAATTAATTTTCCTGATAAAACCTTTTGATGAGCAAAATTATTTCTTGCAAAGAGATTTGATTTAATAATTTTGTGAACAATCTAAACCTGATTTTATTGCTGATTTTTGACCTAGAATTTTACAAAGAGATTTGGATTTTCTGGTTTTAAATTTAGATATTATTTGCAGTGAGAACTGAATTAATTTACAAAAGTGTTTAGAGTTCTAGATCTGTTCTTAATTGTTTGAATCATAATTTTTTGATTGATTTAATATTTCATAATTTCGTGAAAATTTTCCTAGGCCTAGCTTTTTGATCTTCTGAATTTACAACAAGTTTTATTTAATATTTTGCATTGCTTTTATTTTAATTTAATTTAATCTGTTTAGCATAATTGAAAAACTCTATAATTTATTGTGTAGTCTTGAGTCCTTGTGGAATTCGACCCCTAAGTACTGCAATGATCTCTTAATTTGAGAGAGTAGCTCTAGGGATTAATTTGAGCATATCACATATCCATCCGCCACAAGTTTGTTCGACGATCAATTAAATGAGTCAGTTGGAGAGAAGGGTCCTTAAATGGACATGTACTTATAGCTGGTATCAAGGGATTATTCCATACAGAAATAGTATCCCTAGACCCAACTATATCTATTTCATCATTGGAAATAAAATTTTGGTTTTACGCACTTAATTTTTGTCCAGAAAAACTAAAACATTTATATAGAAAAAAAAAATTATATGCATTAAGTGACTATATCTTGATAATTATTGAAGTAATTGAAATTTAAAACTTTACCTATGATTTCAAGTTATTAACTTGCACTTTTTTTTGTTTTGTATGTAAACAATTTACCACCCAATTAGCACATATGAGCTATTCTTTTGTTGTAACTTTCACTTTTTTATAAATGGAACTAAAGTTGCAAAAAGTTGACAATTAAGGTTTTTTTGGTTTTTGTATTTTTTTATATTAGACTTATATTTTAATTTGATATCAAATAAGGTAATGAAACGTATTATACCAATCCTAGTACCAAACACACAAAAAAAAATTCATCTAAAATTATATAATCTAAATATTAATCAAAAACATATTAAAATAATAAAAAATAAAAATTAATTTTTTTAATAATTATTAAAAAATTGTCCCGTTGTATACTACAGGTTAAAATCTAGTAATATTACAAATTAGAAAACGCATATGCTAAATATGATGTACATTCTTAATTTAATTTAAATATGATGATCCATAAACAGAAAACATAAGATATATAATTATTTTATGCAATTTTGGTGTCTATACAAACATTAATTAATTAAATGATGCAACATTACTAGCTCCTAAGATTAATCTTTTTATCTAACTATACATAAGCTTCTCAATTATACCTTTTTTGTTGAAAGGTAAATAGCATCATCTCGTGCCTCCCACGTGTATAAACCTCCACATCTACCATGAGGAGAGCTTTCATCACCTTCATATGCTGTAAATTTCATCACCTTCAATGCTTTAATGTCTATTATCAAGTATTTTAAGTTTCAAGAAGGTTTTACAGGTTTTATAGCAAAACAGACCAAAAGGCAAGGAAAATACATTTTTGAAAAGTTTCAGAGCTTTACAGTACGGGCAACGTTTGAAGAACTTCCAGAACTCACATTTCAACGTACTTGGTTTCTATGGAAAGCTGGAAGAGTCAGCTTTCTCCTCGAAGTTGAATCAAGTCAATCCATTCAATCATCAGGAAGTTATGCCTGATTTGCCGAGACGTATCTTAAACCGACGTATGGAGAACCATCAATCCAATGGGCTTTACCGAAGGCCTGACCAGCTACCACCACGGCGGCCCAGTCCAAGTCTTCACCACATTCTAGAAGCTTCCTACGCCGCCCCTTGCCATGCACTTAACAAGAGAAGACGTTTCTACCCTTACAAAACCCTAAACCTAGACAAAACCCTATAAATACTCTTCTAAGCCCTAGGGTTTAGGGTGTGCCCAAAGTGTACCCAAAAAGTGCCGAAAAATACCAAGGGTGAAATGACTGGACCAGCCAAGAGACACGACCAGAGGAGCAGCCGACGCCCAGACCTCTCTTTCGTCCCTCTCTTTGAAGCTTTGAGATCCACCAACTCTTTCTATTCTATTTGCTTTGTACTTTGTTTCAAAAGGAAGAAGATCTTACAACTTTGTTTGAAAATCATTGAAGTAATAACTAAAACGCTTTTCTTTATTTATTCTTTTATGTTTATGAGTTTATTAAACCTTGCTTTGATGATTCCCTTAAACATGCTAGAGTAGTTTTCTAGTTGGGTTTAAAGGGATAATCAAAGGGGGGAGATGATCTTAGTTTAGGTGGCAATCTTTAGGGTTTGTTAGATTGAAATTCTGTTTATTCTATGTTTTAATTCTAAGTCTTTGCTTAATGCTTTATGTTAGCCTCATGAACTAACTATGATCTAAAGTGTGTGTGCTTTGCCAAAAGTTTGCATGTGTGCTTGACCTAGCTTAGATGTGTGGGGAGACATAGGAAGCACATACCCCTTACCTATGGAATTCCATGGATTAGAATCGAACCTGTTTTAAATGCTTTGATCTACGCGTCGTTGCCTGCGATAGTTGAGTAACAAATTGTAGTGATCTTAGACGGTTAGCCTGAGAACTTTAGGTTAACGGTTCATTAGTGTTTCGTAGTCCGAGTTTTAGATAAACAAACTAACCCTTAATTTTCCTAGATAGCTAGATCATTGAACCCTGCGATTCCCCTTGATGCCCAACGCTTGTTTTATTACTTTTACTTACATTTTTATTTACGTTTACTGCCTACTTACGACCGTGACAAAGCAAACCCCATTTTTATTGAGTCCTAGCCTTACACTTCTTCCGATGGAGTATCTAAACATCAACTCTCTCTCTGTGGGATCGATCTTTAAATACTACTACCGATTAGCTGTGCACTTTCAGCCGTCGTGTGGTCTTTTAAGGTAAAAGATTTTGAAGTGAAAAACCACACACATCAATAACCACACACCATCAATCCAATGGGCTTTTACCGAAGGCCTGACCAGCTACCACCACGGCGGCCCAGTCCAAGTCTTCACCACATTCTAGAAGCTTCCTACGCCGCCCCTTGCCATGCACTTAACAAGAGAAGACGTTTCTACCCTTACAAAACCCTAAACCTAGACAAAACCCTATAAATACTCTTCTAAGCCCTAGGGTTTAGGGTGTGCCCAAAGTGTGCCCAAAAAGTGCCGAAAAATACTAAGGGTGAAATGACTGGAGCAGCCAAGAGACACGACCAGAGGAGCAGCCGATGTCCAGACCTCTCTTTCGTCCCTCTCTTTGAAGCTTTGAGATCCACCAACTCTTTCTATTCTATTTGCTTTGTACTTTGTTTCAAAAGGAAGAAGATCTTACAACTTTGTTTGAAAATCATTGAAGTAATAACTAAAACGCTTTTCTTTATTTATTCTTTTATGTTTATGAGTTTATTAAACCTTGCTTTGATGATTCCCTTAAACATGCTAGAGTAGTTTTCTAGTTGGGTTTAAAGGGATAATCAAAGGGGGGAGATGATCTTAGTTTAGGTGGCAATCTTTAGGGTTTGTTAGATTTAAATTCTGTTTATTCTATGTTTTAATTCTAAGTCTTTGCTTAATGCTTTATGTTAGCCTCATGAACTAACTATGATCTAAAGTGTGTGTGCTTTGCCAAAAGTTTGCATGTGTGCTTGACCTAGCTTAGATGTGTGGGGAGACATAGGAAGCACATACCCCTTACCTATGGAATTCCATGGATTAGAATCGAACCTGTTTTAAATGCTTTGATCTACGCGTCGTTGCCTGCGATAGTTGAGTAACAAATTGTAGTGATCTTAGACGGTTAGCTTGAGAACTTTAAGTTAACGGTTCATTAGTGTTTCGTAGTCCGAGTTTTAGATAAACAAACTAACCCTTAATTTTCCTAGATAGATAGATCATTGAACCCTGCGATTCCCCTTGATGCCCAACGCTTGTTTTATTATTTTTACTTACATTTTTATTTACGTTTACTGCCTACTTTCGACCGTGACAACCCAAACCCCATTTTTATTGAGTCCTTGCCTTACACTTCTTCCGATGGAGTATCTAAACATCAACTCTCTCTCTGTGGGATCGATCTTTAAATACTACTACCGATTAGCTGTGCACTTTCAGCCGTCGTGTGGTCTTTTAAGGTAAAAGATTTTGAAGTGAAAAACCACACACATCAATAACCACACACCATCAATCCAATGGGCTTTTACCGAAGGCCTGACCAGCTACCACCACGGCGGCCCAGTCCAAGTCTTCACCACATTCTAGAAGCTTCCTACGCCGCCCCTTGCCATGCACTTAACAAGAGAAGACGTTTCTACCCTTACAAAACCCTAAACCTAGACAAAACCCTATAAATACTCTTCTAAGCCCTAGGGTTTAGGGTGTGCCCAAAGTGTGCCCAAAAAGTGCCGAAAAATACCAAGGGTGAAATGACTGGAGCAGCCAAGAGACACGACCAGAGGAGCAGCCGACGCCCAGACCTCTCTTTCGTCCCTCTCTTTGAAGCTTTGAGATCCACCAACTCTTTCTATTCAATTTGCTTTGTACTTTGTTTCAAAAGGAAGAAGATCTTACAACTTTGTTTGAAAATCATTGAAGTAATATCTAAAACGCTTTTCTCTATTTATTCTTTTATGTTTATGAGTTTATTAAACCTTGCTTTGATGATTCCCTTAAACATGCTAGAGTAGTTTTCTAGTTGGGTTTAAAGGGATAATCAAAGGGGGGAGATGATCTTAGTTTAGGTGGCAATCTTTAGGGTTTGTTAGATTTAAATTCTGTTTATTCTATGTTTTAATTCTAAGTCTTTGCTTAATGCTTTAAGTTAGCCTCATGAACTAACTATGATCTAAAGTGTGTGTGCTTTGCCAAAAGTTTGCATGTGTGCTTGACCTAGCTTAGATGTGTGGGGAGACATAGGAAGCACATACCCCTTACCTATGGAATTCCATGGATTAGAATCGAACCTGTTTTAAATGCTTTGATCTACGCGTCGTTGCCTGCGATAGTTGAGTAACAAATTGTAGTGATCTTAGACGGTTAGCCTGAGAACTTTAGGTTAACGGTTCATTAGTGTTTCGTAGTCCGAGTTTTAGATAAACAAACTAACCCTTAATTTTCCTAGATAGCTAGATCATTGAACCCTGCGATTCCCCTTGATGCCCAACGCTTGTTTTATTATTTTTACTTACATTTTTATTTACGTTTAGTGCCTACTTACGACCGTGACAAAGCAAACCCCATTTTTATTGAGTCCTAGCCTTACACTTCTTCCGATGGAGTATCTAAACATCAACTCTCTCTCTGTGGGATCGATCTTTAAATACTACTACCGATTTGCTGTGCACTTTCAGCCGTCGTGTGGTCTTTTAAGGTAAAAGATTTTGAAGTGAAAAACCACACACATCAATAACCACACACCATCAATCCAATGGGCTTTTACCGAAGGCCTGACCAGCTACCACCACGGCGGCCCAGTCCAAGTCTTCACCACATTCTAGAAGCTTCCTACGCCGCCCCTTGCCATGCACTTAACAAGAGAAGACGTTTCTACCCTTACAAAACCCTAAACCTAGACAAAACCCTATAAATACTCTTCTAAGCCCTAGGGTTTAGGGTGTGCCCAAAGTGTGCCCAAAAAGTGCCGAAAAATACCAAGGGTGAAATGACTGGAGCAGCCAAGAGACACGACCAGAGGAGCAGCCGACGCCCAGACCTCTCTTTCGTCCCTCTCTTTGAAGCTTTGAGATCCACCAACTCTTTCTATTCTATTTGCTTTGTACTTTGTTTCAAAAGGAAGAAGATCTTACAACTTTGTTTGAAAATCATTGAAGTAATATCTAAAACGCTTTTCTCTATTTATTCATTTATGTTTATGAGTTTATTAAACCTTGCTTAGATGATTCCCTTAAACATGCTAGAGTAGTTTTCTAGTTGGGTTTAAAGGGATAATCAAAGGGGGGAGATGATCTTAGTTTAGGTGGCAATCTTTAGGGTTTGTTAGATTTAAATTCTGTTTATTCTATGTTTTAATTCTAAGTCTTTGCTTAATGCTTTAAGTTAGCCTCATGAACTAACTATGATCTAAAGTGTGTGTGCTTTGCCAAAAGTTTGCATGTGTGCTTGACCTAGCTTAGATGTGTGGGGAGACATAGGAAGCACATACCCCTTACCTATGGAATTCCATGGATTAGAATCGAACCTGTTTTAAATGCTTTGATCTACGCGTCGTTGCCTGCGATAGTTGAGTAACAAATTGTAGTGATCTTAGACGGTTAGCTTGAGAACTTTAGGTTAACGGTTCATTAGTGTTTCGTAGTCCGAGTTTTAGATAAACAAACTAACCCTTAATTTTCCTAGATAGCTAGATCATTGAACCCTGCGATTCCCCTTGATGCCCAACGCTTGTTTTATTACTTTTACTTACATTTTTATTTACGTTTACTGCCTACTTACGACCGTGACAAGCAAACCCCATTTTTATTGAGTCCTAGCCTTACACTTCTTCCGATGGAGTATCTAAACATCAACTCTCTCTCTGTGGGATCGATCTTTAAATACTACTACCGATTAGCTGTGCACTTTCAGCCGTCGTGTGGTCTTTTAAGGTAAAAGATTTTGAAGTGAAAAACCACACACATCAATAACCACACACCATCAATCCAATGGGCTTTTACCGAAGGCCTGACCAGCTACCACCACGGCGGCCCAGTCCAAGTCTTCACCACATTCTAGAAGCTTCCTACGCCGCCCCTTGCCATGCACTTAACAAGAGAAGACGTTTCTACCCTTACAAAACCCTAAACCTAGACAAAACCCTATAAATACTCTTCTAAGCCCTAGGGTTTAGGGTGTGCCCAAAGTGTGTCCAAAAAGTGCCGAAAAATACTAAGGGTGAAATGACTGGAGCAGCCAAGAGACACGACCAGAGGAGCAGCCGACGTCCAGACCTCTCTTTCGTCCCTCTCTTTGAAGCTTTGAGATCCACCAACTCTTTCTATTCTATTTGCTTTGTACTTTGTTTCAAAAGGAAGAAGATCTTACAACTTTGTTTGAAAATCATTGAAGTAATAACTAAAACGCTTTTCTCTATTTATTCTTTTATGTTTATGAGTTTATTAAACCTTGCTTTGATGATTCCCTTAAACATGCTAGAGTAGTTTTCTAGTTGGGTTTAAAGGGATAATCAAAGGGGGGGAGATGATCTTAGTTTAGGTGGCAATCTTTAGGGTTTGTTAGATTTAAATTCTGTTTATTCTATGTTTTAATTCTAAGTCTTTGCTTAATGCTTTATGTTAGCCTCATGAACTAACTATGATCTAAAGTGTGTGTGCTTTGCCAAAAGTTTGCATGTGTGCTTGACCTAGCTTAGATGTGTGGGGAGACATAGGAAGCACATACCCCTTACCTATGGAATTCCATGGATTAGAATCGAACCTGTTCTAAAGGCTTTGATCTACGCGTCGTTGCCTGCGATAGTTGAGTAACAAATTGTAGTGATCTTAGACGGTTAGCTTGAGAACTTTAAGTTAACGGTTCATTAGTGTTTCGTAGTCCGAGTTTTAGATAAACAAACTAACCCTTAATTTTCCTAGATAGATAGATCATTGAACCCTGCGATTCCCCTTGATGCCCAACGCTTGTTTTATTATTTTTACTTACATTTTTATTTACGTTTACTGCCTACTTACGACCGTGACAAGCCAAACCCCATTTTTATTGAGTCCTAGCCTTACACTTCTTCTGATGGAGTATCTAAACATCAACTCTCTCTCTGTGGGATCGATCTTTAAATACTACTACCGATTAGCTGTGCACTTTCAGCCGTCGTGTGGTCTTTTAAGGTAAAAGATTTTGAAGTGAAAAACCACACACATCAATAACCACACACCATCAATCCAATGGGCTTTTACCGAAGGCCTGACCAGCTACCACCACGGCGGCCCAGTCCAAGTCTTCACCACATTCTAGAAGCTTCCTACGCCGCCCCTTGCCATGCACTTAACAAGAGAAGACGTTTCTACCCTTACAAAACCCTAAACCTAGACAAAACCCTATAAATACTCTTCTAAGCCCTAGGGTTTAGTGTGTGCCCAAAGTGTGCCCAAAAAGTGCCGAAAAATACCAAGGGTGAAATGACTGGAGCAGCCAAGAGACACGACCAGAGGAGCAGCCGACGCCCAGACCTCTCTTTCGTCCCTCTCTTTGAAGCTTTGAGATCCACCAACTCTTTCTATTCAATTTGCTTTGTACTTTGTTTCAAAAGGAAGAAGATCTTACAACTTTGTTTGAAAATCATTGAAGTAATATCTAAAACGCTTTTCTCTATTTATTCTTTTATGTTTATGAGTTTATTAAACCTTGCTTTGATGATTCCCTTAAACATGCTAGAGTAGTTTTCTAGTTGGGTTTAAAGGGATAATCAAAGGGGGGAGATGATCTTAGTTTAGGTGGCAATCTTTAGGGTTTGTTAGATTTAAATTCTGTTTATTCTATGTTTTAATTCTAAGTCTTTGCTTAATGCTTTAAGTTAGCCTCATGAACTAACTATGATCTAAAGTGTGTGTGCTTTGCCAAAAGTTTGCATGTGTGCTTGACCTAGCTTAGATGTGTGGGGAGACATAGGAAGCACATACCCCTTACCTATGGAATTCCATGGATTAGAATCGAACCTGTTTTAAATGCTTTGATCTACGCGTCGTTGCCTGCGATAGTTGAGTAACAAATTGTAGTGATCTTAGACGGTTAGCCTGAGAACTTTAGGTTAACGGTTCATTAGTGTTTCGTAGTCCGAGTTTTAGATAAACAAACTAACCCTTAATTTTCCTAGATAGATAGATCATTGAACCCTGCGATTCCCCTTGATGCCCAACGCTTGTTTTATTATTTTTACTTACATTTTTATTTACGTTTACTGCCTACTTACGACCGTGACAAAGCAAACCCCATTTTTATTGAGTCCTAGCCTTACATTTCTTCCGATGGAGTATCTAAACATAAACTCTCTCTATGTGGGATCGATCTTTAAATACTACTACCGATTAGCTGTGCACTTTCAGCCGTCGTGTGGTCTTTTAAGGTAAAAGATTTTGAAGTGAAAAACCACACACATCAATAACCACACACCATCAATCCAATGGGCTTTTACCGAAGGCCTGACCAGCTACCACCACGGCGGCCCAGTCCAAGTCTTCACCACATTCTAGAAGCTTCCTACGCCGCCCCTTGCCATGCACTTAACAAGAGAAGACGTTTTTACCCTTACAAAACCCTAAACCTAGACAAAACCCTATAAATACTCTTCTAAGCCCTAGGGTTTAGGGTGTGCCCAAAGTGTGCCCAAAAAGTGCCGAAAAATACTAAGGGTGAAATGACTGGAGCAGCCAAGAGACACGACCAGAGGAGCAGCCGACGTCCAGACCTCTCTTTCGTCCCTCTCTTTGAAGCTTTGAGATCCACCAACTCTTTCTATTCTATTTGCTTTGTACTTTGTTTCAAAAGGAAGAAGATCTTACAACTTTGTTTGAAAATCATTGAAGTAATATCTAAAACGCTTTTCTCTATTTACTCTTTTATGTTTATGAGTTTATTAAACCTTGCTTTGATGATTCCCTTAAACATGCTAGAGTAGTTTTCTAGTTGGGTTTAAAGGGATAATCAAAGGGGGGAGATGATCTTATTTTAGGTGGCAATCTTTAGGGTTTGTTAGATTTAAATTCTGTTTATTCTATGATTTAATTCTAAGTCTTTGCTTAATGCTTTAAGTTAGCCTCATGAACTAACTATGATCTAAAGTGTGTGTGCTTTGCCAAAAGTTTGCATGTGTGCTTGACCTAGCTTAGATGTGTGGGGAGACATAGGAAGCACATACCCCTTACCTATGGAATTCCATGGATTAGAATCGAACCTGTTTTAAATGCTTTGATCTACGCGTCGTTGCCTGCGATAATTGAGTAACAAATTGTAGTGATCTTAGACGGTTAGCTTGAGAACTTTACGTTAACGGTTCATTAGTGTTTCGTAGTCCGAGTTTTAGATAAACAAACTAACTCTTAATTTTCCTAGATAGATAGATCATTGAACCCTGCGATTCCCCTTGATGCCCAACGCTTGTTTTATTATTTTTACTTACATTTTTATTTACCTTTACTGCCTACTTACGACCGTGACAACCCAAACCCCATTTTTATTGAGTCTTAGCCTTACATTTCTTCCGATGGAGTATCTAAACATCAACTCTCTCTCTGTGGGATCGATCTTTAAATACTACTACCGATTAGCTGTGCACTTTCAGCCGTCGTGTGGTCTTTTAAGGTAAAAGATTTTGAAGTGAAAAACCACACACATCAATAACCACACACCATCAATCCAATGGGCTTTTACCGAAGGCCTGACCAGCTACCACCACGGCGGCCCAGTCCAAGTCTTCACCACATTCTAGAAGCTTCCTACGCCGCCCCTTGCCATGCATTTAACAAGAGAAGACGTTTCTACCCTTACAAAACCCTAAACCTAGACAAAACCCTATAAATACTCTTCTAAGCCCTAGGGTTTAGGGTGTGCCCAAAGTGTGCCCAAAAAGTGCCGAAAAATACCAAGGGTGAAATGACTGGAGCAGCCAAGAGACACGACCAGAGGAGCAGCCGACGTCCAGACCTCTTTTTCGTCCCTCTCTTTGAAGCTTTGAGATCCACCAACTCTTTCTATTCTATTTGCTTTGTACTTTGTTTCAAAAGGAAGAAGATCTTACAACTTTGTTTGAAAATCATTGAAGTAATATCTAAAACGCTTTTCTCTATTTATTCTTTTATGTTTATGAGTTTATTAAACATTGCTTTGATGATTCCCTTAAACATGCTAGAGTAGTTTTCTAGTTGGGTTTAAAGGGATAATCAAAGGGGGGAGATGATCTTAGTTTAGGTGGCAATCTTTAGGGTTTGTTAGATTTAAATTCTGTTTATTCTATGTTTTAATTCTAAGTCTTTGCTTAATGCTTTAAGTTAGCCTCATGAACTAACTATGATCTAAAGTGTGTGTGCTTTGCCAAAAGTTTGCATGTGTGCTTGACCTAGCTTAGATGTGTGGGGAGACATAGGAAGCACATACCCCTTACCTATGGAATTCCATGGATTAGAATCGAACCTGTTTTAAATGCTTTGATCTACGCGTCGTTGCCTGCGATAATTGAGTAACAAATTGTAGTGATCTTAGACGGTTAGCTTGAGAACTTTACGTTAACGGTTCATTAGTGTTTCGTAGTCCGAGTTTTAGATAAACAAACTAACTCTTAATTTTCCTAGATAGATAGATCATTGAACCCTGCGATTCCCCTTGATGCCCAACGCTTGTTTTATTATTTTTACTTACATTTTTATTTACGTTTACTGCCTACTTACGACCGTGACAACCCAAACCCCATTTTTATTGAGTCCTAGCCTTACATTTCTTCCGATGGAGTATCTAAACATCAACTCTCTCTCTGTGGGATCGATCTTTAAATACTACTACCGATTAGCTGTGCACTTTCAGCCGTCGTGTGGTCTTTTAAGGTAAAAGATTTTGAAGTGAAAAACCACACACATCAATAACCACACACCATCAATCCAATGGGCTTTTACCGAAGGCCTGACCAGCTACCACCACGGCGGCCCAGTCCAAGTCTTCACCACATTCTAGAAGCTTCCTACGCCGCCCCTTGCCATGCACTTAACAAGAGAAGACGTTTCTACCCTTACAAAACCCTAAACCTAGACAAAACCCTATAAATACTCTTCTAAGCCCTAGGGTTTAGGGTGTGCCCAAAGTGTGCCCAAAAAGTGCCGAAAAATACCAAGGGTGAAATGACTGGAGCAGCCAAGAGACACGACCAGAGGAGCAGCCGACGTCCAGACCTCTCTTTCGTCCCTCTCTTTGAAGCTTTGGGATCCACCAACTCTTTCTATTCTATTTGCTTTGTACTTTGTTTCAAAAGGAAGAAGATCTTACAACTTTGTTTGAAAATCATTGAAGTAATATCTCAAACGCTTTTCTCTATTTATTCTTTTATGTTTATGAGTTTATTAAACCTTGCTTTGATGATTCCCTTAAACATGCTAGAGTAGTTTTCTAGTTGGGTTTAAAGGAATAATCAAAGGGGGGAGATGATCTTAGTTTAGGTGGCAATCTTTAGGGTTTGTTAGATTTAAATTCTGTTTATTCTATGATTTAATTCTAAGTCTTTGCTTAATGCTTTAAGTTAGCCTCATGAACTAACTATGATCTAAAGTGTGTGTGCTTTGCCAAAAGTTTGCATGTGTGCTTGACCTAGCTTAGATGTGTGGGGAGACATAGGAAGCACATACCCCTTACCTATGGAATTCCATGGATTAGAATCGAACCTGTTTTAAATGCTTTGATCTACGCATCGTTGCCTGCGATAATTGAGTAACAAATTGTAGTGATCTTAGACGGTTAGCTTGAGAACTTTACGTTAACGGTTCATTAGTGTTTCGTAGTCCGAGTTTTAGATAAACAAACTAACCCTTAATTTTCCTAGATAGATAGATCATTGAACCCTGCGATTCCCCTTGATGCCCAACGCTTGTTTTATTATTTTTACTTACATTTTTATTTACGTTTACTGCCTACTTACGACCGTGACAACCCAAACCCCATTTTTATTGAGTCCTAGCCTTACATTTCTTCCGATGGAATCTCTAAACATCAACTCTCTCTCTGTGGGATCGATCTTTAAATACTACTACCGATTAGCTGTGCACTTTCAGCCATCGTGTGGTCTTTTAAGGTAAAAGATTTTGAAGTGAAAAACCACACACATCAATAACCACACACCATCAATCCAATGGGCTTTTACCGAAGGCCTGACCAGCTACCACCACGGCGGCCCAGTCCAAGTCTTCACCACATTCTAGAAGCTTCCTACGCCGCCCCTTGCCATGCACTTAACAAGAGAAGACGTTTCTACCCTTACAAAACCCTAAACCTAGACAAAACCCTATAAATACTCTTCTAAGCCCTAGGGTTTAGGGTGTGCCCAAAGTGTGCCCAAAAAGTGCCGAAAAATACCAAGGGTGAAATGACTGGAGCAGCCAAGAGACACGACCAGAGGAGCAGCCGACGTCCAGACCTCTCTTTCGTCCCTCTCTTTGAAGCTTTGAGATCCACCAACTCTTTCTATTCTATTTGCTTTGTACTTTGTTTCAAAAGGAAGAAGATCTTACAACTTTGTTTGAAAATCATTGAAGTAATATCTAAAACGCTTTTCTCTATTTATTCTTTTATGTTTATGAGTTTATTAAACCTTGCTTTGATGATTCCCTTAAACATGCTAGAGTAGTTTTCTAGTTGGGTTTAAAGGGATAATCAAAGGGGGGAGATGATCTTAGTTTAGGTGGCAATTTTTAGGGTTTGTTACAGTTAAATTCTATTTATTCTATGCTTTAATCCTAAGTCTTTGCTTAATGCTTTAAGTTAGCCTCATGAACTAACTATGATCTAAAGTGTGTGTGCTTTGCCAAAAGTTTGCATGTGTGCTTGACCTAGCTTAGATGTGTGGGGAGACATAGGAAGCACATACCCCTTACCTATGGAATTCCATGGATTAGAATCGAACCTGTTTTAAATGCTTTGATCTACGCGTCGTTGCCTGCGATAGTTGAGTAACAAATTGTAGTGATCTTAGATGGTTAGCTTGAGAACTTTAAGTTAACGGTTCATTAGTGTTTCGTAGTCCGAGTTTTTGATAAACAAACTAACCCTTAGTTTTCCTAGATAGATAGATCATTGAACCCTGCGATTCCCCTTGATGCCCAACGCTTGTTTTATTATTTTTACTTACATTTTTATTTACGTTTACTGCCTACTTACGACCGTGACAACCCAAACCCCATTTTTATTGAGTCCTAGCCTTACATTTCTTCCGATGGAGTATCTAAACATCAACTCTCTCTCTGTGGGATCGATCTTTAAATACTACTACCGATTAGCTGTGCACTTTCAGCCGTCGTGTGGTCTTTTAAGGTAAAAGATTTTGAAGTGAAAAACCACACACATCAATAACCACACACCATCAATCCAATGGGCTTTTACCGAAGGCCTGACCAGCTACCACCACGGCGGCCCAGTCCAAGTCTTCACCACATTCTAGAAGCTTCCTACGCCGCCCCTTGCCATGCACTTAACAAGAGAAGACGTTTCTACCCTTACAAAACCCTAAACCTAGACAAAACCCTATAAATACTCTTCTAAGCCCTAGGGTTTAGGGTGTGCCCAAAGTGTGCCCAAAAAGTGCCGAAAAATACCAAGGGTGAAATGACTGGAGCAGCCAAGAGACACGACCAGAGGAGCAGCCGACGTCCAGACCTCTCTTTCGTCCCTCTCTTTGAAGCTTTGAGATCCACCAACTCTTTCTATTCTATTTGCTTTGTACTTTGTTTCAAAAGGAAGAAGATCTTACAACTTTGTTTGAAAATCATTGAAGTAATATCTAAAACGCTTTTCTCTATTTATTCTTTTATGTTTATGAGTTTATTAAACCTTGCTTTGATGATTCCCTTAAACATGCTAGAGTAGTTTTCTAGTTGGGTTTAAAGGGATAATCAAAGGGGGGGAGATGATCTTAGTTTAGGTGGCAATTTTTAGGGTTTGTTACATTTAAATTCTATTTATTCTATGCTTTAATCCTAAGTCTTTGCTTAATGCTTTAAGTTAGCCTCATGAACTAACTATGATCTAAAGTGTGTGTGCTTTGCCAAAAGTTTGCATGTGTGCTTGACCTAGCTTAGATGTGTGGGGAGACATAGGAAGCACATACCCCTTACCTATGGAATTCCATGGATTAGAATCGAACCTGTTTTAAATGCTTTGATCTACGCGTCGTTGCCTGCGATAGTTGAGTAACAAATTGTAGTGATCTTAGATGGTTAGCTTGAGAACTTTAAGTTAACGGTTCATTAGTGTTTCGTAGTCCGAGTTTTTGATAAACAAACTAACCCTTAGTTTTCCTAGATAGATAGATCATTGAACCCTGCGATTCCCCTTGATGCCCAACGCTTGTTTTATTATTTTTACTTACATTTTTATTTACGTTTACTGCCTACTTACGACCGTGACAACCAAAACCCCATTTTTATTGAGTCCTAGCCTTACATTTCTTCCGATGGAGTATCTAAACATCAACTCTCTCTCTGTGGGATCGATCTTTAAATACTACTACCGATTAGCTGTGCACTTTCAGCCGTCGTGTGGTCTTTTAAGGTAAAAGATTTTGAAGTGAAAAACCACACACATCAATAACCACACACCATCAATCCAATGGGCTTTTACCGAAGGCCTGACCAGCTACCACCACGGCGGCCCAGTCCAAGTCTTCACCACATTCTAGAAGCTTCCTACGCCGCCCCTTGCCATTCACTTAACAAGAGAAGACGTTTCTACCCTTACAAAACTCTAAACCTAGACAAAACCCTATAAATACTCTTCTAAGCCCTAGGGTTTAGGGTGTGCCCAAAGTGTGCCCAAAAAGTGCCGAAAAATACCAAGGGTGAAATGACTGGAGCAGCCAAGAGACACGACCAGAGGAGCAGCCGACGTCCAGACCTCTCTTTCGTCCCTCTCTTTGAAGCTTTGAGATCCACCAACTCTTTCTATTCTATTTGCTTTGTACTTTGTTTCAAAAGGAAGAAGATCTTACAACTTTGTTTGAAAATCATTGAAGTAATATCTAAAACGCTTTTCTCTATTTATTCTTTTATGTTTATGAGTTTATTAAACCTTGCTTTGATGATTCCCTTAAACATGCTAGAGTAGTTTTCTAGTTGGGTTTAAAGGGATAATCAAAGGGGGGGAGATGATCTTAGTTTAGGTGGCAATTTTTAGGGTTTGTTACATTTAAATTCTATTTATTCTATGCTTTAATCCTAAGTCTTTGCTTAATGATTTAAGTTAGCCTCATGAACTAACTATGATCTAAAGTGTGTGTGCTTTGCCAAAAGTTTGCATGTGTGCTTGACCTAGCTTAGATGTGTGGGGAGACATAGGAAGCACATACCCCTTACCTATGGAATTCCATGGATTAGAATCGAACCTGTTTCAAATGCTTTGATCTATGCGTCGTTGCCTGCGACGATTAAGTAACGAATTGTAGTGATCTCAGACGATTAGCTTGAGAACTTTAAGTTAACGGTTCATTAGTGTTTCGTAGTCTTAGATAAACAACCTAACCCTAAACTTTCCTAGATAGATCGATCATTGAACCCCTGCGATTCCCCTTGATGCCTAACGCTTGTTTTATTATTTTTACTTGCATTTTTATTTTCGTTTACTGCCTACTTACGACCGTGACAACCCAAACCCCATTTTTATTGAGTCCTAGCCTTACATCTCTTCCTACGGATTCTCTAAACATCAACTCTCTCTCTGTGGGATCAATCCTTAAATACTACTACCGATTTGCTGTGCACTTTCAGTCGTCGTGTGGTCTTTTAAGGTATAAGATTTTGAAGTGAAAAACTACACACATCAAAGCTTTTTGGCGCCGTTGCCGGGGAGAGATTGTTGTTTACAAGAGTCTAGGAACTAGATTAACGTCTTGGACACATTGCTATTTAATTTTTCTTTTTGTTTTTCATTGTTTCGGGAGACCTTGAGGATGAACCTCAACGCTCTCCCAGGAGATTTTGAGAAACTTACAATAGCTGAGATCATGTCACACTACCAAGCCACGGACGGAGACCCATCCGGTCCGCAAGGCCATTCGCTGCACCGTTCAAGCATTGGTCACTCTCGACCAACCATTGCACCATCATTTAGGCGACCTTGTCGCAGTTCTATTACTCGACCATCTGGAGGCCGAACACCACTTGTATCAGCTTACTGCCAAGCTGACCGTTAACACGCCATACCATACGGATGTGACATGCTTTGCGACAGACCGGTACCTTGATCCACAAGAAGTCATGAATGTCGATGTCAATGGAAACTTTTTCTATGACAATCGAAAACCAATCAGTTCAAGGAGAATTTACAATAAAGACAAGCTCATGAAGATGATGGATGAACTTATATCAAGTCAAGAGGAGGCTGATAAGTTCTAAATGCTAAGTTGGACAAGCTGATCATTGAGTTTGAAGCTAAATTAGAGACTATCACCAAGGATGTTACACGCTTGGAGGAACAAATCAATGCTGTCAACAATCAAGTCTTAAACAACATGGAGTATATTGAAGATCATAGTACAAAACTTATAAATATGGGCTACACCATTGAAACCATCGAGAGCCGCCTAGAGTGGAAAGTAGAAACCCTGCTTAACAAATCCGGTGAGTGCAACATTTGGATTGATGATCAGTTATATCAACCTACTGAAGCTGAAGAAGGATATGGAGCCTCACTTGATGATCCAACCGATCATAACAAGTCCAAGGAGTGGAGTAGAGAAAAAGATTACCCAACCGATGAGGAAGAAGATTATTTCAAGGAGAGAGCTATAGAATATGAAGATTTGCCAATAGAGAATGATGAGTCTTATGATCTATCATCTACTAAATAAGGTGGAGAAGAAGAACTCAAGGACTTCTACTATTGCATGACATATTAGTTCCCTAATGAAGGAGTTGCCAAAAACCATAGTTCTCGACAATTTCAACACCAAGAGGAAGCTTTCTACCGAGGTAATCCTAGAACTCGACCATCTCCAGCACCATTTGAAGTTTATGAAGATTGGGAACTTTTCCCAAGTCACCAGCCAAGTCGTTTTCAAAGGCCTTATCCAAGGAGGCCCGATACCAATTTAAACCGCCCTTACCCATGCCGAGAGCCTTATTTAATTTGATTCCCTCACCAAGCCTATCAAGACAATTTTCATATATCTACTCAACAAAGAGCTGAAGAAGAGAAGATGCTGGACATAATAAGTCAATTAATTGATCTGCAAGATACTATGAAGACGCTACATGAGAAGCTTGACAAAATCGATTTTGATCTCTCAAGGAAGATGGATGACATTGCTGTTAGAGTTAGAAGCTTAGAAGATCAAATATCTAAGGATTCTGAAGCCATGGAGAGAAGACTCCATTGTCTTGAAGAAGAAGAACAAGAGAGACATCTCAAGAGTGCTCAAGACAATGCAATAGACATTAGGGACTTGGGAAATGAACTTTTGGGTTTAACAAAGGACCTTGAGTCCAACTTAGGAGTTTTATTCAACAATGAATCAGACACAAGGAGGCGTGTGCTGAAGCTTGAGATCCGAGCCTATGAAGCTGAGAGCAAGATGTTTGGTTTCGAGTTTGAACAAAAACGTTTTGGAGAAGCTATGTCCGAAAAGTTTACATTCACTAAGGAGAACCATAAGCTGCTTAAGGAGATTGAATTGGAAATAAAGGAGAAGAACCAAGGTCTTGCTGATAAGATTGAGGATCTAACCTCATGTGTTGCTGGACACAAGGAAGAAGAAGATCAACCTGACAAGGAGGAAGAAAGAGAAGAAAAAGGAATCCTATTCGGAAAAGGAAAACATTCTAGTTTCCTTTTAGGAAAAGGAAACTTTTCTTTTACTTCAAGACAAGAAGATTTCGGGGAGAATAAACCACAAGGTAACCTTATTCATCCTCCATCATATCTCGACAAAGGAGAAGTAACCCAAGAAGCCAAAGAACTCGAAGAAGAAGGCGTGGGAGACAAGCTACATGTTTCCATGGAAACCGAAAGCTTTACCCGCAACCCACTTAAGCATTCTCGAGAAGAAGATGAAGCTAAGGATTGTTTTGCTACTACGACACCCTATGCTCCACCACCACGAGACCTAGAAGGTCTAGGAAAGGGAGAAGCAGAGCTGCCAACCGCGAACAGTATTGTCGAAACAAGAGGAAAATATGAACTTAAGGAGCCACCTGATACCTACATTGGAGAAAGATCCAAGAGAGCTTGTCTAAGGACAACCCATTCTCCTCATCCTGCTTGAGAAAGCAAGCCAAAGTCGAGCCAACGACGTTAAACAAGTGCGCTTCTTGGGAGGCAACCCAAGCTAGTAAGTATTTATTTTTAGGATTTATTTTCTTTTACTATTGATATTTTTGCATTTTAGTTTCAAGTTTATAAAAAACAAAAAAACAAAAAAAAAGAAGGAAGAAGAAGTCCCCATGGATTGGCAATGCACCACATGAGTAGTAACAAGCACCACCAACTGACCGGCCATGTTCAATGTGACCGAAGCAAGCCGAAGGCGACGGATCATCACAATCCTCATGTGAATGATGCCGAGAGTCCCCACTAGCCATACCAGCCGTAGCCGATGCCATGTCCTGCCCCATGTACCGCGTACCATTTCCCATGTACCGCGTACCGCACCACCGTACCTGCTGCTGCTGTCCGCGACCGTTCACCCGTGTACCACGAGACAAATCCGAACCACCACAATCCTTACCACCTACCATCAACATTCTTTTATTTAGGTATGTTTTTCTTATTTTTATTTTCTCATTATTATTGATGGTTTTAGCTTTTTGTTTCAAGGAGGATGCATTTAGAGATATATCAAACACAATTCGATTGGACTTAGCCTAGTTCAAACTCGATGTCAAGCAACCAAAGGAAGTACACACGGTTAGTCACCACATTTTCATTCCACAGCCCACCTCTAGACCAAATTTTGGGCAACCAATAAATGTCTAAGAGTCGACACACTTCATTTCATCAAGGCGACATTGTTCTTACACCCTACACTTTTCCTTATGATTTTTAATCCTCATATCTTTCTTTTTTTCCACCGAGGACTGTGTGATTTAAGTCTGGAGGGAAGGATGTTCCATCCTATACTAATGCTACTTTCTATTTTGTTGACTTGAAACCTTTTTCCACTTTTTACATCAATAATTTTGACATTTTATCGAGTCACATTCTTTTTAATGAGTCAAAACTAGTAGGGGATTATGATCTTATTTTAAAGGTTTATTTGATTTGGATTAACACTCTTATGACTCTTGATTATGCTTGACAACAGAACAAAAGTTTGGAAAAACTGTGAGCCGACTCAACAATCCCCAAGTCCCTATATGATGGATAATCAGATGATCTAACGTTGTCTCTAACTTTTATAGGACCTAATCCGGACTTAATTATCAAGCCCTGGGAATTGGTATACATTGGACTAGATCTCTACATTCAAGCCACACAAGACATTGAACTTCTTCAAGAGTATGTTCCCCTCTCTCTCCCCTTCTATACTAAAAAAGAAAAGGAAAAAAAAGAGAAAAAAAAAAGAATAAAAGATGAGATGATTTTGATCAGTTTAGAGATGTAGGTATTACATGTGACCTCAGTATTCTACTCTTGACTCAAATGATCACACAAAGCTTGGAAGTGAAACAATCTTTTTATATGGTGTGTGGTATGGATGATGGATGGATGAGATATGAATGAATGATGATGAACAGATGGGGTGAAAGGTGCTTCAATTACCCTTATGCTGTTGTAGTATAAGAGATGTCAATCCTAATTGAGTGTTTGCAAGCAATCAGGATATGCATATATGTCTAAGTCAAGCCAAATATGAAAGATGTTTGTCACTAACAACCTATTGATGAAATGTAAAATGCAGAAAGTAAAAGCTACTAAGATAGATACTAAATGTAAAGAGAGCATGATGATCTAAACAACAATGCAATGAAACAGAAACTATAGAAATGCAAGGCAAGTAATGAACAGGAACATAAATGAATGCAACAGAAATGCAACAAAGATGGAACAGGAATTGAGACAGAACAAACACAAAGCATAAACAAGAGTTCTGGGGATGACCTCGACCAAGCACTCGATCGAGTACAGGGTCGAGTCGGACAAATACGAGAAACAGAGCAAACCCAATAAAACAGAGCAAGACAAAAACGAATCAAACAACGACCAAACAACAGGATTTAAACTAAGAAATCAATAGACAAGGAAGGTCTTGAGGAGGGATTCATGGGCTGGACTAATGATTGTGGTCATCTAACTTGGTCAACAAATCTCAAACAACTTGAGCTAATCTCTAGACATTGATCTTCCTAGCACATGTTGATCCACTCTCATGGCAAAAACAATCAAGCTCATATATTTCTAGACTTGTTCTCACAAAGCAAAGAACTTATACAAACAATCAGTAAGCAACAAATCATTAATGTCAAAAATCAAACAAGACATCTAATCTCTTAGCAAGCCTAATGATAATCTCTAGATCTAGCCTTATCTTGCAACCTACACACTGGTGTGATGCTAAGAAGCTTGAAATCAAACCCTACCCTCTCGGTTATAGGATCAGCATAGAGTACATCTAGCCTAGAAGAGATCTATAACAATCAAGCTTGACCTAGCTAAACAAACCTCAACCACAATCCAGCCTAACCCATCCTCACGATCCTAAGCAAACTACTCACAATCACACATGATGAACAACGAAATAATAAACCCAGAAAATGTTGAAACTTCATGACTAGATAGATGAAACAGAGATCTACAATATTGAAGAAAGAAATAAACTCGAATTCTTAATATTTTGAAAGTTATGAAACCAACAAAATTCAAGGAATCTCTTGTTTTCCTTCAATAGTAGAAGAGAAATCTAAGAAAATAAAATGCAAAAACCATAAATTCCCAAAAGGGTAAATACTAGGTTTGAAAATATCTAATAAGCTGGACTCTTGGAGGCTGAATGGTACAAGGTCCTTTTATAGGAAAAGTAGTGGAAGCCCTAAAAATGCTAAAAGAGAAAATAGCTAGGCGGCTCGGTCAGCTCGACCTGGTGCTTGGTCGAGTGACTGGTCGAGTTGGCTTTTCTTCTGCTCCTTCCACTCAGTCGAGTCCTTCTCCGCACACGGTCGATGTCTAGTCGAGTGGGTGGTCGAGTGGAACTGTGGACCTTGGTTCTTCAGCTCTAACTTCCTTGCTTTCTTCTATTGATAGCTTCACTCCTCTTTAGCATTGCTTCCATGCTCCTTAGGCTCCAATATCACTTGTTTATGCAAGCTACACAATAATGGACAAAATGGATAGGATAGGATGCAAAAGATGTGAATATACTAAGGGAAAACAAGGTAAATTATATGAACATCAACACCCCCAAACTTAGTCTTTGCTTGCCCTCAAGCAAATAAACAAGACATAAGAAGGTATGTGAGGTTTGAAAGTGGGATCTCAGCTCCTAAAGCTTGCCAATAAACCAGCTAGAATCAATGTCCAAGTTACTAGTACTATGATGCAAGTTGAATGAGCTGTACTTAAAGATTTTAGACAAGCCTATCTCAACCTTTACTGATTTGAGCCTTAGATATCCACATGCATTCAAATCAACCATTTCCTTTAGCATTCATTAATCAAGAACATGAATCAATCTTATGCAATGCTTAAACTCATTTGGCTTGGTAGTAAAAGGTTTTAGAGACAATGATGGTCTTTTTTTAGAGTGTGGCTTATCAATATCAAGGTTCTCTCATAAAAAATGAATTGAGCTTTAGAAGAATGTTTAAGGTAAGAACACTAAGACACATACAAGAACAAAACCTTGTCTACCCAAAGGCACCCAAAGTGTTTATCCTATCAATCTAAACCCAAATGATCCTAGTTCTACCCTTTAACTTCTCATTTCTCTTAAACCCTTTTCTCTTTTGATTTTAAAGTCTTAGGAGAAGTTTCTTATTTGATCTTTCTAGTGGAATGGGGGATTCTTACTTATTTGCTATGGTTCTCTTTTCTTCTTATTCTTAAGACATACAAGCATCTTGCTAGACTCTTCTTTACTTTCTTTTCTTTTCTTTAACTAGAACCATCTTCAACAATTTTTTACTTCCCATTCTTTCACTAGACTTTGATTTTTCTTAAACATATTCCTCTCCTAAAGACTCTACCCTTTTCTTTCTCTTTCTCCTCTTTTCTTTTCAAAACAGCCAAATCCCAAACCCAACAAGTGAACCACCTAGTCCTATCTAGTTTGAAAAATGCAAACTAGAACTACACAAGAATAAACATGGCTTGAAAGAAGGGTTGGTTAAGGGGTAGGGAAACTGATTTAATGGTTTAATCAGCTACTTGGATCAACAAGAGTGGTAAAAAGGAGAAAAATGATCCAAATATGTATATGGTATCCATGAGTTTAAGGCAATGCACACATTGATAATTGTAAGTCAATATTAGGTTCTTATAAATAGGAAATGGCATCAAATCTTAACATGCTTCAATTTAGACCAAATGCAATGCAGGAATTCAAGGCTTGGTTCAATCTTATGCTTCTAACCACTCAACTAGCATCAAAGTACTATTAACTTGGGCATTGATCCTAGTTTGGTGAATCTAGCAAGCTAACAAGGCAAAACTCATCATAGATCCCTTATGCAAATATTTAACAGTCCTACATGAAACATGCTAAACAAGATCCTAATATGCAATGCAAACTACATGAACATTTTTTTTTATAAAGATTTTTTGCAAAAATTTTCAAATTTTTAGGGTTTTTCTATGTCTTAGATGCTATGCAAATACTAACATGATTATGCTAAAAATTTGAAATAAGAAAATAGAAAACAATGTCAAATGCTATCTCAAACCCTCCCCCAAACTTAAATCACACAGTCCTCCTCTGTGTGAAAAATATTTGTAAGAGGATTCAAGACTTAAAACAAAACACAATATGAAATGCTATGGTATTTACAAGGGAAGGTGATAGTGGTACCTCAAGGATTGTGGAAGAAGCTGTCCACATCCTCATTCATGCTGTCAAAAGTGTAGTTGGGGTCTTGTTTCTGACTTGGAGGGGGAGATTCGGGCAACTCGACGATGGCAATCGACCGGTACTCGGTCGTGTGCATGGTCTAGTGGGGGGGTCGAGTTGGATGCCGAGCCTTCTTTTCATGTTCTGTTTAGACTCCCTTTCTTTCCTGTCCATGAAAACACTAAAACAAATATTAAAATACCAAAAATCTAAACAATATGGACAGAGATACCTTAGGGACTTCCTCCCTAGTGAGCTTGTTTAAATTCTCTAAGCTTGACTCTTGGTGCCTTTTCAGGCTTGGTTTAGATACCAAGGAGGTGATGAAATCCTCCCTGACACCTCTTGATCACTGTGAAGTTGACCCCTGATCACTTCACAAACCATATTTCTTCTTAATTTTGAGCCTTGGGCTTGCCTTCTTCAAAGACCTCTTGTTTAGCTTGACTTGGAGTTCCTTCACTAATTCAGTCAACTCTTGAACTGAACCCTTAAGCTTTTCCACTGAATCCTCTTGAAGAGAGAGTTTAGCCTTTGGAGTTGCCTCATCACTTAAGCCTTCATGACTACATTTGTCCTTGATAGTAAAAGGTTGATCATCGATGGTAGGAAGGTTGGTTGGGTTATAGATGTCAAACTTCATGGTTATACCCTCAGCAATGTTCAAGGTTACAAGACCTTCCTTGACATCTATAACAGCTCCAACTGTGGCTAAGAATGGCCTCCCTAGAATGATAGGGTCTTCAGGCTCCTTATCCATCTCTAGAACCACAAAGTCTGTATGAATCATTACCTTTCCTATCTTGACTGGAATGTTTTCCAACTTAC
The DNA here is from genome assembly GCA_024034495.1 of Camelina laxa. NCBI lineage: Eukaryota > Viridiplantae > Streptophyta > Magnoliopsida > Brassicales > Brassicaceae > Camelina > Camelina laxa. The sequence continues at coordinate 27,180,355 of CM043880.1, read as the reverse complement.
CAACTACATCCCTGTTTGATCCATCAGCTAGACATATGTGAAGGTTGGTGGACTTGAATTCAGTGTGCCCGAGCTTTTGTGCTATAGAGTAAGGCATCACACTGATAGATGCTCCCAAATCACATAAGCATTGGTTGTAGTGAAGATAACTAAGTGAGCAAGGTAAATAGAATGGACCTGGATCCTTAAGTTTAATTGGGATGATAACTCCTCCAAGGTCTTCAAGATCCTTATCATCTTGAGCATGAGCCTTCTTCTTTGACAATTCAAGCAAAAAATCCTTATATAGAGGATATGGATCATACTGTTCCAAGGCAGGTCCTCTCTCTTCTTCATGGTAAGCAATGATAACCTCTTGTATGGCCATCACTTCCTCTTGTTTCTCAATCACAACCTCTTCCTTCAAAGCTTTCACTTCCTCTTGTTGCAAGGCCATCATGTCCTTTCTCTCAATGATTTCCCTTAATTCCTTAAGCTTCTGTGCCTTGAAATGTCCTGAGAATGGTAGAGGTGGTTTGTAAGCAGGAGAAATGTACTTCGCAGGCTTGACAGCTTCTGATCCTTCAGCTCAATCGACCACTCGATCAGGCACTCGGTTCGAGTGATGGGTCGAGTGCACTACCGGATTCAGTCTGCTTTGCACAATCTTCACTCTGAACTTCAAGAAATGACCAATCCTCCCCATCTTGAACTTCACTGTCCTCAGTGACTTCTTCTTCAAGGATATGAATGGCTTTTGTGAACTCCCTTGGGTTTTGAACAGCTTTTCCAAGTAGTTGAGTAGGTTTGGGAGCTGAAGTAGAAGCAAGGTTGCTCTCCATATACTTCACTCTAGTGTTGAGACCTTCAAACTTCATTTTAAGATCATTATACTGGGATGTGAGCCTTTGGTTCAACTCAGCAAACTGTTTGGCTTCCTCAATCTTTCCATTGGTTTGCCCAATCAACAGCTGTTGCATCATGGCTCTTAAGTCTTGTTCCTGGCCTTGGTTAGTCTGAAACCCTGGAGGGGGACACAATTGAGGCTGGAACACTTGATGCTGCTGCTTGGGTGCATAGTTGTTTTGCTGTTGAGGCTGTGGAGGTGGATAGACTTGATCTTGGGGATTTGCTACATTGGTGCTTCTATTGGAGAGGTTTTTGTTCTTGAGCCCTCCTCCTTGGTTGTAGCCTTGGAATCCTCCCTGATTTTGCATATAACATAGCTCAGTAAATTCCCTCTCCCCCTCTTGAACTTGACACTCTTCCTCACCAATAAAGTTGATAGTCTTTTGTTGGCTAAGGAGGATTTTCTCAAACTTCTCATTGACCATCTTCAAATCCTTCTTGTACTTGTCCTCTTGATCAGTGGAGGTGGACCTTACTGTTCTGTCATAGTCCTCATTGTAGTTTCATCTGACTGAGCAATATTTTCAACCAACTCCCAGCCTTCTTCCACATTCTTGTTAAGGAAGTTGCCATTAGATGTTGTATCAAGAAGCATTCTGATTTTGGGGAGAACTCCTCTATACAAAGTACTTAGTAGGGACTCATTGCTAAAGCCATGGTGAGGACACCGAGTCTGGAATCCTTTAAACCTCTCCCAAGCTTCACAAAAGCTCTCATTATTCCTTTGAGCAAACCCAGAAATTTCATTCCTCAATCTAGCAGTTCTAGCATTGGAGAAGAACTTGGCCAAGAAAGCCTTCTTACAAGCATCCCATGTGGTGATTGCTCCAGTTGGAAGTGTCTTCTCCCATAGATGAGCTTTGTCTCCAAGTGAGAAAGGGAACAGCCTAAGCTTGAAGCCATCTTCACTCACACCATTGATCTTTGTGAGACCACATATCCTATCAAACTCATCAAGGTGGTCTAGGGGATCTTCCATTGGAAACCCATGGAACTTGTTGGCTTGAATCATAGAGATCAATCCACTCTTGATCTCATAATTGTTGTTTGCTATTGTAGGAGGCACAATACCAGCTCTTTGGTTATGTGTGTTTGGTGCATCTCCAGCACCAATGTTTCTTGCTCTTGCAGCTTGTTGATCTTCTTGCTCCATTAGCACTTGTTGTTCTTGTTCCTGATAGATTCTTGTTCTCTGCTGTCTCAGGTCCCTTGGTGGTCGGTTGATGTGATCAAGGAGTCTCTAAAGATTGTGATGACCCTTGGACCTTGTTTGCATCAACAGGCGCGAGTACAGACTCGGACAGGCACTCGGTCGAGCACAGGCTCAACTGGGTGGTCGAGTCGAGTGGGAACTAATGTCTATTTGTATCCGGCTTCTGACTCAATCGGGTACTCGATCACTAACTCGGTCGAGTGGTGGTCGAGTTGATGGTCGAGCTAATACCTTAAACTCAATCACAGACAAGCAGTAGAAGAATCGAGATCAGTAGCGAACAAGTGGATAAACGAAGTTAATCTTAGACTTCTATTGATCCTAACTGTCACAAAACACACTCAAATGGGCAACGACGCCAAATTGAAACAATCTTTTTATATGGTGTGTGGTATGGATGATGGATGGATAAGATATGAATGAATGATGATGAACATATGGGGTGCAAGGTGTTTCAATTACCCTTATGCTGTTGCAGTACAAGAGATGTCAATCCTAAATGAGTGTTTGCAAGCAATCAGGATATGCATATATGTCTAAGTCAAGCCAAATATGAAGGATGTTTGTCACTAACAACCTATTGATGAAATGTAAAATGCAGAAAGTAAAAGCTACTAAGATAGATACTAAATGTAAAGAGAGCAGGATGATCTAAAAAACAATGCAATGAAACAGAAACTATAGAAATGCAAGGCAAGTAATGAACATGAAACTAAATGAATGCAACAGAAATGCAACTAAGATGGAACAGGAATTGAGACAGAACAAACACAAAGCATAAACAAGAGTTCTAAGGATGAGCTCGAGCAAGCACTCGATCGAGTACAGGGTCGAGTCGGACAAATACGAGAAACAGAGCAAACCCAATAAAACAGAGCAAGACAAAAACGAATCAAACAACGACCAAAAAACAGGATTTAAACTAAGAAATCAATAGACAAGGAAGGTCTTGAGGAGGGATTCATGGGCTGGACTAATGATTGTGGTCATCTAACTTGGTCAACAAATCTCAAACAACTTGCGCTAATCTCTAGACAATGATCTTCCTAGCACATGTTAATCCACTCTCATGGCAAAAACAATCAAGCTCATATATTTCTAGACTTGTTCTCACAAAGCAAATAACTTATACAAACAAGCAGAAAGCAACATTTCATTAATGTCAAAAATCAAACAAGACATCTAATCTCTTAGCATGCCTAATGATAATCTCTAGATCTAGCCTTATCTTTCAACCTAGGCACTGGTGTGATGCTAAGAAGATTGAAATCAAACCTTACCCTCTCGGTTATAGGATCAGCATAGAGTACATCTAGCCTAAAAGAGATCTATAACAATCAAGCTTGACCTAGCTAAACAAACCTCAACCACAATCCAGCCTAACTCATCCTCAAGATCCTAAGCAAACTACCCACAATCACACATGATGAAAAACAAAATCATAAACCCAGAACATGTTGAAACTTGCATGACTAGATCGATGAAACAGAAATCTACAATATTGAAGAAGGAAACAAAGTCGAATTCTTAATATTTTGAAAGTTATGAAACCAACAAAATTCAAGGAATCTCTTGTTTTCCTTCAAAAGTAGAAGAGAAATCCAAGAAAATAAAATGCAAAAAGCATAAATTCCCAAAAGGGTAAATACTAGGTTTGAGAATATCTAAAAAGCTGGACTCTTGGTGGTTGAAGGGTACAAGGTCCTTTTATAGGAAAAGTAGTGGAAGCCCTAAAAATGCTAAAAGACAAAACAGCTATGCTGCTCGGTCAGCTCGACCTGGTGCTCGGTCGAGTGACCGGTCAAGTTGGCTTTTCTTCTGCTCCTTCCACTCGGTCGAGTCCTTCTCCGCACACGGTCGAGTGTCTGGTTGAGTGGGCGGTCGAGTGGAACTCCGGATCTTGGTTTTTCAGCTCTAACTTCCTTGCTTTTTTCTTTTGATAGCTTCACTCCTCTTTAGCATTGCTTCCATGCTCCTTAGGCTCAAATATCACTTGTTTGTGCAAGAAAATATGTCAATGCAATGCATCTATACTCTAATGCATGAACAGTCCTAAAGCTACACAATAATGGACAAAATGGATAGGAAAGGATGCAAAAGATGTGAATATACTAAGAAAAAACAAGGTAAATTTTATGAACATCAGGAAGCGAGGGGTAGGTAAATTACCGATGACTCCAGTATTCGCCTACACCTTTGATTAAAAAAAAAAATGAGAAAAGGGAGAGGAAAGGAATCATATGAAGAAAGTCTTGGCTTGAAGAGAGTCTGCAAGCCATTGATCGATTTTCCCATGGTAAGATTTCAATTTTTATTATTATTGCTTAATTTATGTAAAGAGATGACAATGGAGATTCTGGAAACTCTAAAGAATTGTGGGATCAAGGAGAGTTGATGGCTCTTATGGTGGATTACAAATGGAAGTTCCTAATGTCAAGGCGAAGAAGAGTGCAAAGACAATATCCCCAAAGACAAGTGAATTCCCAGTATTTTAAAAACCTCTTTTCCATGATTTAGTTTGATTATTTGCTTGAGGACAAGCAAAGTCTAAGTCTGGGGGAGTTGATAACATCATTATTTTACTCATATTAGCTATAGTTTTAGTATGCTTTAATGCCTAGTATCAAGTATTTTAGGTTTCAAGAAGGTTTTACAGGTTTTATAGCAAAAAAGACCAAAAGGCAAGGAAAATACGTTTTAGGAAAGTTTCAGAGCTTTACAGTATGGCCAACGTTTGAAGAACTTCTAGAACTCACATTTCAACGTACTTGGTGTCTATGGAAAGCTGGAAGAGTCATCTTTCCCCTTGAAGTGGAATCAAGTCAATTCATTCAATCATTAGGAAGTTATGCCTGATTTACCGAGACGTATCTTAAATCGACGTAAGAAGAACCATCAAGCCAATGGGCTTTTACCGAAGGCCAGACCAGCTACCACCACGGCGGCCCAGTACAAGTCTTCACCACATTCTAGAAGCTTCTACGCCGCCCCTTGCCATGCACTTAACAAGAGAAGACATTTCTACCCTTACAAAACCCTAAACCTATACAAAACCCTATAAATACTCTTCTAAGCCCTAGGGTTTAGGGTGTGCCCAAAGTGTGCCCAAAAAGTGCCTTCAAAGTGCCGAAAAATACCAAGTGTGCAATCATTGAAGCAGCCAAGAGACACGACCAGAGGAGCAACCGACGTCCAGACCTCTCTTTCGTCCCTCTCTTTGAAGCTTTGAGATCCACAAACTCTTTCTATTCTATTTGCTGTGTACTTTTTTTCAAAAGGAAGAAGATCTTACAACTTTGTTTGACAATCATTGAAGTAATATCTAAAACCCTTTTCTCTAGTTATTCTATTATGTTTATGAGTTTATTAAACCTTGCTTTGATGATTCCCTTAAACATGCTAGAGTAGTTTTCTAGTTGGGTTTAAAGGGATAATCAAAGGGGGGAGATGATCTTAGTTTAGGTGGCAATCTTTAGGGTTTGTTAGATTTAATTCTGTTTATTCTATGATTTAATTCTAAGTCTTTGCTTAATGCTTTAAGTTAGCCTCATGAACTAACTATGATATAAAGTGTGTGTGCTTTGCCAAAAGTTTGCATGTGTGCTTGACCTAGTTTAGATGTGTGGGGAGACATAGGAAGCACATACCCCTTACCTATGGAATTCCATGGATTAGAATCGAACCTGTTTTAAATGCTTTGATCTATGCGTCATTGCCTACGACAGTTGAGTAACAAATTGTAGTGATCTTAGACGGTTAGCTTGAGAACTTTAAGTTAACGGTTCATTAGTGTTTCGTAGTCCGAGTATTAGATAAACAAACTAACCCTAAATTTTCCTAGATAGATAGATCATTGAACCCTGCGATTCCCCTTGATGCCCAACGCTTGTTTTATTATTTTTACTTACATTTTTATTTACGTTTACTGCCTACTTACGACCGTGACAACCCAAACCCCATTTTTATTGAGTCCTAGCCTTACATTTCTTCCGACGGAGTCTCTAAACATCAACTCTCTCTCTGTGGGATCGATCTTTAAATACTACTACCGATTAGCTGTGCACTTTCAGCCGTCGTGTGGTCTTTTAAGGTAAAAGATTTTGAAGTGAAAAACCACACACATCAATAACTATGGATGCAACTTTTCTAAAGAATGGATATTTCAGGTGTTCTTGTTTTTGCCTCGGCTCAAGATCCTAATCGTCACCATTATCCCTTGGCGTATGGTGTTCTGGATGATGAGAATGATGCTAGTTGGAATTTGTTTTTGGAGAAGTTGAATACTATTGTTGGAGACTCATATGAAATAGTACTTATGACTGACAGAAATTCAAGTCTCATCAAAGCCATAGCTAATGTGTATCCTTTAGCTCATCATGGATATTGTATATGGCATTTATCACAAAATGTGAAAGGTTATGCTCGAAACGTCAATAAAGATGATATCTTGTGTTTTTATGTGATTTTAAAGATTAATTATTCATTGTTTTGTGCATATTCATGAGCATTTAGGTTGTTTAGGTTGCATTTTGCATCAAGTTTGGTATCTCAGGTATTGCAGTAGAGATGTACAAGGAAAGTGTACTTTTGAGCTAAATAAGTCAAGAATTAGCAATCTAATGGAAGATACACATTTGGATACACACAAGATGATTAATGATTCGGGACCAGTCTGCAGTCCCTCAAAGATCGACTCGTATGAAGATCTTTTCTTGGGATTTAGCTCCAGCGTTCTTCATCAAAGTTATTGGAAATTGAGTAAGCTTTGTAATGGAGGTGATTTCAGGACAATCGGATGTGTGTGTAAGGAGTTACACCTGTTTTAGTGAGCGTATATATAGCCAGAGGAAGATCGCGACCACACCACCCGGCCAAGCCATGGCCGCTGGAGATCAGATGGACCAGGATCCGAAGACACGCACGGTCAAAACACGCGGCCAAACAAAGACCGAGTGTAGAGACGCGGCCACACTACTCGGCCAAGCCATGGCCGAGTGAGCCAACACCACACTTGTTTTATTTTTGAACCGGGTTTGACCCAGTTTGTTTTGGGTTGATCCAGTTTCTCTTCTACTTTCCTATAAATACTCTAAACCTATTAAGGAGACTTATCCAATCTTTATCTTATCTTTTGTTTAGCAGCCACTTAGGGTTCTTAAGCTTGTCTACTCTTGGTTTATTGAATCTTTGTTTGATTTCCCAGTTTTTAATAGCAATTTGATGTTCATATATTTTACCCTATTTTCCATTAGTATATTCACATCTTTTGCATCTTTTGCTATCCATTTTCACCATTATTGCATAGCTTTAGGGAGAATCATGCATTAGAGTTTAGTTGCATTGCATTTGCATCTTTTCATGCATAAACAGGTGATTTTGGAGCTTAAGGAGCATGGAAGCAATGCTGAGGAAGGAGTGAAGCAATCATGAAGGGAAAGCAAGAAAGTTAAGGCTGAAATAACAAGGTCCGGAGTCCAACTCGACCGCACACTCGACCAGACACTCGACCGTGTGCTGAGGAGGACTCGACCGAGTGGACAATGCACGAGAGAAGCCAGCTCGACCTGCCACTCGACCGAGCACAGGTCGAGTTGACCGAGCCGTTGACTATTTTGTCTTTTAGCATTTTTAGGGCTTCCACTCCCCTCCTATATAAAGCCTTGTACCTGCAGCCACAAAAAGAGTCAGCTTTTTAGATATTCTCTAAACCTAGTATTTACCTTTTTGGTATTTATTCCTTTTGCTTTTTATTTTCCTAGATCTTGTACTTGAAAAAGACTAAATTCGTCAATATTGTTAGTTTAATAACTTTCTTAATATTGAGAATTTAAGTTTCATTTCTTTTTCAATATTGTAGATCTTTGTTTTATCTATCTAATGATGCAAGTTTCAATCATTTCTGGGTTTATGATTTTGATGTTTATCATGTGTTCTTGTGAGTAGTAGTTTAGGATCTTGAGGATGGGTTAGGCTGGGCTGTGAATGAGGTTTGTTTGGCTTGATCAAGCTTGATTGTTGTAGATCTCTTCTAGGGTAGATGTTCTTAATGCTGATCCTATATCTGAGAGGGTAGGATCTGATTTCAAGCATCTTAGCATCACACCAATGTTTAAGAGGCATAGATAAGGCTAGATCTAGAGCTTACCATCTTGCTTGCTAAGAGATTAGAAGTTTTGTTTGGTATGAGACATATTTCTTACTGCCTGCTTGTGTAGATTCTTTACTATGTGAGAGCAAGTCTAGAAATGCATAGGTTTTTATTGTTTCTTGACCATGAGAGTGGGAGAAACTTGTCTTGGATTCATATGTCTAGAGATTAGCTCATGTTGTTTGAGATTTGTTGATCAAGTTAGATAGCCTCAATCATTAGTCCAGCCCATGAATCCCTCCTCAAGTCCTTCTTTGTTTATTGATTTTACAGTCTTAATCCTGTTGCTTGATTGTAGTTTGATCTGTCTTTGCATTAGTCTGTTTTTATTGCATTGCTCTGTTTCTGCGTTTAGTCTAGCTCGACCACTCACTCGACCTACACTCGGTCGAGTGCTGGCTCGAGTTCATCCCCAGAACTCTGCTATTTATGATTTGTGATTGTCTTGTTTCATTCCTGTTCCATTTCTGCTGCATCCATTTAGTGTCCTGTTCATTATTGTCTTGCATTTGTTCTTTAGCTTAGTTTCTGTTATGTTGGTTGCATCATTACTGTCTTAATCATTCTATTTCATTTGCATTTAGTTCTTATTTCATTTAGTTTACCTTCTGCACTTTACATTTTCATCATAGGATTGTTTAGTGGCAACATTTTTTTCATCTGGCTTAAATTAGATCTTTATGCTTATCTTAACTGTTTACAACCACTCAAATTGGATTGATACCCCTTATACTGCAACTGCATAAGGGGAATTGAAACACCTTACCAATCATTGCATACATTCATCATCATCCATTCCATCTTAACCTTTCCACCACACAATATCCAGTTTCAATTTGGCGTCGTTGCCTATTTGAGTGTGTTTTTGTGACAATTAGGATCCATAAAAGTCTAAGATTAAGTTCGTTTATCCACTTGTTCATTACTGATCTTGTTTCTTCTTCTGCTTGTTTGTGATTGAGTTTCAGGTACCAGCTCGACCATCAACTCGACCACCACTCGACCGAGTGTGTGCTCGAGCAACTGATCGAGTCAGAAGCCGGATACAAATAGACAACAGTTCCCAGTCAACTCGACCACCCACTCGAGCCTGTGCTCGATCGAGTGCCTGTTCGAGTCAGTCATCATGTTTCACAACAGTATGTTCCATTCTGTACCATGGCAACATCAACCAGGATTCCAGGCTCAATGGTGTCACACTCCAGTGTTTCAAACTTCACAAGCCCAAGAACCTGACATAAGAGCTATGATGCAACAACTTTTGCTTGGGCAAGCCAATAAGCAGATTGAGGAAGCAAGGCAGTTTGCTGAGCTGACCCAAAAGTTGAAATTTTATTCTCATGACCTGAGTAACAAGCTTGAAAGTCTGACCTCTACAGTCGAGTACATGGAAAGCTCCATTGCTCCCACTTCAGCTCCTAAGCCAAACCAACTTCTTGACGAACCTATTCCAAACCCAAGGGAGTTTACAGCTAAAACTGTTAACCTCTATGACGATGCTGTCACTGAGGACAGTGAGATTCAAGGTGGGGAGGATTGGTCATCTATTGAAGCCCAGGGTGAAGCTTGTGCACAGCAGACTGAATCCGTCAAAGCACTCGACCAAGTGCTCGAGCCAGCACTCGACCGAGTGCATGATCGAGTGGCCGATCGAGTTGAAGACACAGAAGTTGTTAAGCCTGCTAAGTACATTCCTCCTGCTTACAAACCACCTCTACCATTCCCAGGACGTTTCAAGGCACAGAAGCTGAAAGAACTCAGGGAAATTATTGAGAAAAGGGAAAAGTTGGCTTTGCAACAAGAGAAGGAGTTAGCTTTACAACAACAAGAAGTCATTGAGAAGGAAGAAGTGATGGCTTTGAAGGAAGAAGTTGTGATTGAAAGAAAGGAAGTAATGGCCATACAACAGGAGGTTGTCATTGAGAAGAAGGAGGAAGTTATGGTTATACAAGAGATTACCATTTCTTACAAGGAAGAGGAGAGAGGGCCTGACTTGAGCAAATTTGTTCAGAATCCTTCTTACAAGGACATGCTGCTTGAATTATCCAAGATGAAAGCTCAGGAACAAGACATGAAGGACTTAAGAGAAATTGGGGAAGCTGTTATACCAACAAAACTTGAAGACCCTGGATCATTTAACCTACCTTGCTCCATTAGCTACATGCACTTCAACAAGTGCCTATGTGATTTAGGAGCTTCAGTGAGCCTAATGCCATACTCAGTGGCTGAAAAGTTGGGGTATGAATACTTTAAGCCTTGCAATCTCTATATTGGCATGGCAGATGGATCCAAGAGGGATGTGCTTGGGATAATTGAAAACCTTCCAGTCAAGATAGGAAAGGCAAGAATCCCAACTGATTTTGTGATCATGAACATGGATCAAGAGCCAGAAGACCCTCTTATCTTGGGAAGACCATTCTTAGCTACAGTTGGGGCTGTTATTGATGTGAAGATGGGGACTGTCAAGCTCCACTTGACTGAAGACTTCACTATGAAGTTTGACATCAACAATCCCACTAATCTGCCTTCCAAATATGATCTACCTTACACTATAAAAAGAAAGGAGGATCATGAGGTCTCAAGTGAGGAAAATGCTTCAAGGGGTAAGCTAACCTTTCAAGAAGATTCAGTGGAGAAGCTAAAGGGTTCAGTTCAAATGCTAGCTGGTTTAGTGAAGGAACTTCAAGCTCAGCTCAACAAGAGGTCTTTGAAGAAGGCAAGACCAAGACTCAAGTTTAAGAAGAAACATGGTTCAAGTGTCAAGGAAGTAGTGATCAAGAAGGAACACCAAGGTTATCAAGTAGAACCAGGGGGGATTTCATCACCTCCTTGGTCTCCAAATCAAGCTTGAAGAGCAAGAAGAAGTCAAGCTTAGTGACTTTAAACAAGCTCACTAGGGAGGAAGTCCCTAAGGTATCATTGTACATATGCTTTATTTTCCTTGTAGTTTTGATATTTTTGTTTTATGTTTGTGTTGGACAGGCTGTTTAATGAGAGTGTAGATGGGTTTGGAGAGAATTGGACTTGGAAAAATAGACTCGCAAGCCAGCTCGACCCCCACACTCGGACATGCACTCGACCGAGTCACGGTCGATCGCCATCGTCGAGCTGCCCCAATCCCCCTCTCCAAGTCACCAACAAGACCCCAGCTACACCTTTGATAGCATGCAGGAGGATGTGGATAGTTTCTTCTACAATCCTTGAGGTAACACTATCACCTTTCCATACCATTGTAAATACCATTTGCATTTCATATTGTGTGTTTTGTTTTAAGTCTTGAATCCTCCAACAAATTTCTTTCACACAAGGGACTGTGTGATTTAAGTTTGGGGGAGGGTTTGAGATAGCATTTGAAATTGTCTTTTGTTTTCTTATTTCAAATTTTTAGCATCATCATGTTAATATTTGCATACCATCTAAGGCATAGAAAAATCCTAAAAATTTGAAAATTTTTGCAAAAATCTTTAAAAAAAAAAAAGAGTGTTCATGTAGTTTGCTTTGCATATTCAAGTATTTTGTTTATCATATAGGACTGCTTGCATTAGGGATCTATGATGAGTATTTCCTTGTTAGCTTGCTCATTCACTAGACTAGGATCAATGCCCAAGTTAATAGTACTTTGATGCTAGTTGAGTGGTTAGAAGCATAAGATTGAACCAAGCATTGAATTCCTGCATTGCATTTGGTCTAAATTGAAGCATGTTGTGATTTGATGCCATTTCCTATCTATAAGAACCTAATATTGACTTTCAATTATCAATGTGTGCATTGCTTTAAACTCATGGATACCATATACATATTTGGATCATCTTTCTCCTTTTTACCACTCTTGTTGATCCAAGTAGCTGATTTCCTCATTAAGAATCAGTTTCCCCTACCCTTAACCAACCCTTCTTTCAAGCCATGTTTATTCTTGAGTGTGTGAGGCCTATTTTTAGGATTGAGCTTGGTAGAAAGTGTTAGGTTTGAACTGAGAAGAGTAAAGCCTTGTGTAGTTCTAGTTTGCATTTTTCAAACTAGATAGGACTAGGTGGTTCATTTGTTGGGTTTGGGACTTGGAAGTTAAAGAAAGAAAAAAAAAAAGAGAAAAAGGGTAGAGTCTTTAAGAGGAGATTGTGTTTAAGCAAGGTCTAGTGAAAGGATGGGAAGCAAAAAAAAAAAAAATTGTTGAAGATGGTTCTAGTTAAAGAAAAGAAGAGAAAGAAAAGAAAAGTCTACCAAAAAGCTTGTATGTCTTAAGAATAAGAAGAAAAGAGAACCACAGTAAATAAGTAAGAATCCCCCATCCCACTAGAAAGATCAAATAAGAAACCTCTCCTAAGACTTGTAAACCAAAAGAGAAAAGGGTGAAAGAGAAAAGAAGAAGTTAAAGGGTAGCACTAGGATCATTTGGGTTTAGATTGCTAGGATAAACACTTTGGGTACCTTTGGGTAGACAAGGTTTTATTCTTGTATGTGTCTAGGTGTTCATACCTTTAGCATTCTTCTAAAGCTCAATCCATTTTTTATGAGAGAACCTTGATATTGATAAGCCCACTCTAAAAAGAGACCATCATTGTCTCAAAGCCTTTACCTCCAAGCCAAATGAGTTTAAGCATTGCATAGAATTGATTCATGTTCTTGATTAATGAATGTTAAAGGAAATGGTTAATTTGAATGCATGTGGATATCTAAGGCTCAAATCAGTAAAGGTTGTGACATGCTTGTCTAAAGTCTTTAAGTACAGCTCATTCAACTTGCATCATAGTACTAGTAACTTGGGCATTGATTCTAGATGGTCTGTTTGCAAGCTTTAGGAGTTGAGATCCCACTTTCAAACCTCACCTACATTCTTATGTCTTGCTTATTTGCTTGAGGGCAAGCAAATACTAAGTTTGGGGGTGTTGATGTTCATATATTTTACCCTGTTTTCCCTTAGTATATTCACATCTTTTGCATCTTTTGCTATCCATTTTCACCATTATTGCATAGCTTTAGGGCTAATCATGCATTAGAGTTTAGTTGCATTGCATTTGCATCTTTTCATGCATAAACAGGTGATTTTGGAGCTTAAGCAGCATGGAAGCAATGCTGAGGAAGGAGTGAAGCAATCATGAAGGGAAAGCAAGAAAGTTAAGGCTGAAATAACAAGGTCCGGAGTCCAACTCGACCGCACACTCGACCAGACACTCGACCGTGTGCTGAGGAGGACTCGACCGAGTGGACAATGCACGAGAGAAGCCAGCTCGACCTGCCACTCGACCGAGCACAGGTCGAGTTGACCGAGCCGTTGACTATTTTGTCTTTTAGCATTTTTAGGGCTTCCACTCCCCTCCTATATAAAGCCTTGTACCTGCAGCCACAAAAGAGTCAGCTTTTTAGATATTCTCTAAACCTAGTATTTACCTTTTTGGGATTTATTCCTTTTGCTTTTTATTTTCCTAGATCTTGTACTTGAAAAAGACTAAATTCCTCAATATTGTTAGTTTAATAACTTTCTTAATATTGAGAATTTAAGTTTCATTTCTTTTTCAATATTGTAGATCTTTGTTTTATCTATCTAATGATGCAAGTTTCAATCTTTTCTGGGTTTATGATTTTGATGTTTATCATGTGTTCTTGTGAGTAGTAGTTTAGGATCTTGAGGATGGGTTAGGCTGGGCTGTGAATGAGGTTTGTTTGGCTTGATCAAGCTTGATTGTTGTAGATCTCTTCTAGGGTAGATGTTCTTAATGCTGATCCTATATCTGAGAGGGTAGGATCTGATTTCAAGCATCTTAGCATCACACCAATGTTTAAGAGGCATAGATAAGGCTAGATCTAGAGCTTACCATCTTGCTTGCTAAGAGATTAGAAGTTTTGTTTGGTATGAGACATATTTCTTACTGCCTGCTTGTGTAGATTCTTTACTATGTGAGAGCAAGTCTAGAAATGCATAGGTTTGATTGTTTCTTGACCATGAGAGTGGGAGAAACTTGTCTTGGATTCATATGTCTAGAGATTAGCTCATGTTGTTTGAGATTTGTTGATCAAGTTAGATAGCCTCAATCATTAGTCCAGCCCATGAATCCCTCCTCAAGTCCTTCTTTGTTTATTGATTTTACAGTCTTAATCATGTTGCTTGATTGTAGTTTGATCTGTCTTTGCATTACTCTGTTTTTATTGCATTGCTCTGTTTCTGCGTTTAGTCTAGCTCGACCACTCACTCGACCTACACTCGGTCGAGTGCTGGCTCGAGTTCATCCCCAGAACTCTGCTATTTATGATTTGTGATTGTTTTGTTTCATTCCTGTTCCATTTCTGCTGCATCCATTTAGTGTCCTGTTCATTATTGTCTTGCATTTGTTCTTTAGCTTAGTTTCTGTTTCTGTTGGTTGCATCATTACTGTCTTAATCATTCTATTTCATTTGCATTTAGTTCTTAGTTCATTTAGTTTACCTTCTGCACTTTACATTTTCATCATAGGATTGTTTAGTGGCAACATCCTTTTCATCTGGCTTAAATTAGATCTTTATGCTTATCTTAACTGTTTACAACCACTCAAATTGGATTGATACCCCTTATACTGCAACTGCATAAGGGGAATTGAAACACCTTACCAATCATTGCATACATTCATCATCATCCATTCCATCTTAACCTTTCCACCACACAATATCCAGTTTCACAATTTCTCTTTCAATTTCACTTAATCTATAAACTCTTATTATGATTTCACAAAGATCAAACATTTTCCTTTGTGTGATCATGATGATGAGTGAGTAGATCCATTAGAACTTTGGGCTAGGTAGATTAGGGAGATAGATGATTGATCTTTGATGTCTAAGGCTTTATTTTTATGTTTCCTATCTTGATTAATGTTAATAATGCTAGATAGCTTTGATCATGCTTAAAATCTAGATGTTAGGATTTCCATGCCCATAAGGTGTTTGATGAAATTCCTGAACCAAATTAATCAAGAGCTTTGCATTCCTAGCCAATGGAAATTGATGAGTTGGATGTTTAGTGGTATTTGTATTTGATCTTAACACATGCTTGCTCTGTGATTGCGTTTGGAAATTGTTGATTATCACTTAGCATAGGAATCTCTATCATGGAAATGGATTGATTTGCATAAGTGTTCTTAGCCTTGGGATTGTTCTTGATTGTTACTTAGACATCTAGGATTGATTAGCTATCTCGCAAGTCAATAACCTTGCCCAAGGTTCATTTATTTAATCTTGATTTAAAGTTTATTGCAAGTTGTGTTCTGTTTCTTGAATTTGCTTTGTTTGAATTATCTTATTTTCTCTCTTTTAATCAGTTTGTTAGATAAGATTGTGACAAAAGAATATTTCCTGTTTAAGAATAGATTAAGCATTTTTGTGTATTCTTAGTGTGTTGATTAATGCAAATTGTGGATTGATAAAATAATTGATACAAAAATAACTACATCAATTTGGCGCCGTTGCCCGTTTGCATTCAATTTAACCATTAGGATTTCAACTTTGCTTGAGCCTCTTCATTTACTTTGCATTGTTACTTACTTGTTTTGCTTTGGTGTTTTGAATTTTCTTTTGCAAGGTGTATGAACTTGAGAAGTCAAGGCCAAGCCAATTTATTTGAGCCTGTTGAAGACATTCACCGACTTGAAAGAGAGAATCGCCGGTTAGCAAGACAAGCTATGGACAACAATCCTCCTCCTGCTGCTGGTCATAATGGAAATGACCAGCCCAATGATGACAGAGTTCCAAACCATGTGTCAAGACAAGCCCCTCTCATTGGAGTCTATGATGCACCAAATGTCAATGGACATAGAACTAGTATTAGAGCTCCACCAGTTGAGAACAATCACTTTGAGATCAAGGCCAGTCTTATCAACATGGTGCAAGGATCAAAATTTCATGGTTTGGCAATGGAAGACCCTCTTGATCACTTGGATCAATTTGATAGAGTTTGTGGGACTGTTAAGATCAATGGTATCTCTGAAGATGCTTTCAAGCTGCGCCTCTTCCCATTCTCTCTAGGTGACAAGGCTCACATCTGGGAAAAGAATCTGCCTCACAACTCAATTACCTCATGGGATCAATGCAAGAAGGCTTTCTTATCCAAATTCTTCTCTACTACCAGAACAGCAAGACTAAGAAATGAGATATCAAGCTTTGCTCAAAAAGGAAATGAGAGTTTTTGTGAAGCTTGGGAAAGATTCAAGGGGTACATCTCTCAATGTCCACATCATGGTTTCTCCAAAGAGTCACAGTTGAGTACACTCTATAGAGGAGTTTTGCCTAAGTATAGAATGCTTCTTGATACAACAAGCAATGGAAACTTCTTGGGCCAAAATGTAGAACAAGGGATGTTGTTGGTTGAGAATCTTGCTCAAAGTGATGGGAACTATGGAGAAGATTATGATAGAACCTCAAGAGATTATTCTGATATGAATGAGCAGCACCGCAAGGAGATCAAAGCATTGAATGAAAAGATGGATAAGATGCTTCTTGCCACTCAAAAGCCAGTCCACTTTGTCAATGAATGTGAATTTTATCAAGAAGGTATGGAAGCTTGTGTTGAGAGACAAGAAGAGGTCAATTATGTTGGTGGCCAAGGCTATAACAAGTTCAATCCTAATTACCGCAACCATCCTAACCTCTCTTACCGCAGCACCAATGTGGAGAACCCACAAGATCAGACTTATCCACCACAAAAACCACCTGGTTTTCCTTCCCAACCCTCCTATCAGCCTCAACCTCAAGGAAACTACCAAGCCAAGCCTCAAAGCTATTCCCAACCTCAACAACAACTGACTGCACCACATCCTCAAGGTGAAGTAGATGACACAAATGCTCTACTTAGACAACTCCTAGAAGGACAAGGAAGAGGAGCCATTGAACTTGCTACACAAATGAAAGCCATACACAACAAGGTTGACAATGTCTATGGTGAGTTAAATGCTAAGTTTGAAAGGTTGCAAACACAAGTCCAGGGACAAGCTTCTTCCTCTTCAACAAAACAAATGGGTTCTCTACCAGGAAAATCAGAATAAAACCCAAAGGCGTTTTGCAATGCCATCTTCAAGGAAGAAGTGAACAGGGTTACTAGTATGAGTTTCGAAAAAACAAAAATGGATAGCCATGCTGATGAGAATGAAAGGTATATTGAAGAGATCTCTTCTCTCCTATATGGTTCTGCTGCTGAGAGTTTGGTAGTTGCTAAAGTTGAGAAATCTGAGAAGGGATCAAGGGGTAAGGAGATAGTTGCCAAGGAGGTTGAAAAGAAAGATGAACCAAGTGTTGCTCTTCCTCTTTATATTCCTCCAATTCCATTTCCACAAAGGGTTCTTACAAAGGCCAAAAAGAAAGTGCTCTCAAGTTTCAAAGCTAATATGAATAGAGTTGGAGCACCTTTGCCTTATGTGGATAGCTTATCTCAAGTTCCTCTCCATATAGAGTTCATCAAAGCTATTCTAGCAAACAGAGAGAAGGTGGAAGAAATCATGGGAATTTTTGATTCACCAAGTGAACAACAACTCAGTCCAAAAACGCTTTCCAAGCGTGAGGATCCAGGCAGATTTACTATACCTTGCTCACTTGGTGCTTTACAACTTGATGATGCCTTATGTGATTCAGGAGCAAGTGTCAATGTAATGTCACTTGAGATGGTAAAGAGTCTTGGGATCAAAGATATGAAGCAGCCCTCTTCTTCCATCATGTTTGGAGATGCTTCCTCAAAATCTCCACTTGGTTTGATTGAGAATTATCCACTCAAGGTTAGTGATTGCACAGTTCCAACAGACTTCATGGTAGTTGAGATGAAAGAAACCAACAGGCTCCCTCTCATACTAGGAACTCCCTTTCTCAACACTGTGGGGGGCAAGCATTGATTTCCCAAATAAGAGAGTAATTCTTCTTCATGTGGATCCCAACACATCCTATCATATCAAACCTTCCCCTACAATGTTTTGTGGAACAATCACTAGTGAAGAAGTGGCAACGAAGGAAAAGCATAGAGACTTGAATGATCAACATCAAGAGCTCCAAGTTGATAAAGTGGGGATTAAAGAGACCACAAAGCTTGATGAGGAAATTTTGGATGGTGAGTGTTTAGACTCTTTATTTGGTAACCTCAAAGGAGATTCAAGAGAAGGGGATTTGGGTCAAGCAAATAAAGTTGTTGACAAGAAGAAGAGGAAGAAGAAACAAAACCACCTTCCCACCATTGTTTCTTCTCCTATGACTTTGTGTTTGCATCCCTTGGGGCTTGTTGATGGAGCAATAGAGTACAAAGTGAAGCACAAAGGTCCTTCTTCACCCTTTGCAAGTGTCAAAGCCAAGCTGGATCCCAAGTATCATTATGACAAGGATAAGCTTCATGAACTTCTCTCAAGTCACATTACTATCAGCCTCCAATCTCCTTCCACCAATTTAACAGGATCTCAAGGGAGCACTAAAGCTCCTCATATCACTCCATTCCCTAAAGTTCACTCCATTCCCTAAAGTTCACAACTGTGTGAATTAAATTTGGGGGAGGGACTAGCCATCTAACATTGTGTTCTATTTTGATTTTCATGTTTTGTGTGATGCATTGTTAATAGCTATGTTTTGGAGAACAATCAAAAAAAATTTGAAAATTTTCAAAAACCAAAAACAAATGCATGTAGCTTTGCATATTCATTCTTGTGTTTATGATTGAGTCTAGAAGCATTTAGTATGCATTTGCATTTGCATTTGGGGATAATAATGAAGTTTTCTTGTAAAAGTAAAGTTTTAGGATTGAACCCACAGCCCTCATCTATAGTTCATTGGTGCTTGTTTAATCTTTGGGAAAAAATGAAGAGTCTAAGCTTAAAGCATTGTGTAACTTGAAAGCATTTTCTTCTAGTGTAAAGCCTGCATGATCATTGCTGCATCTCTATATTATTTGGACTTTAATTTGATCTATAAATTATCTTGCTTATGGACTATGAATGCTTGCTCATGGAATTTTCATTTGGGTTAACTATCTCTATTTGCCACTCTATTTTGTTTAACCCAATCTATTGACATACCTTTGTACTCCAACTTTTTCTTTCAAGCCTTGTGTTGATTTGTTGAGTGAGGCCTCTTTGTTGATAATGCTATAGGTTGTGAAATCTTGAGAGTATTGAGAATGACAAAGAACTGGCTCTTGTTTTAGCTAGGTTTGGAATCTTTTTAACTAGCTAATAGGACTGGTTTTGAAAGAAGTAGGTGGTTAGAATGTTGATTTGGGTTCAGTTTTGGGAATAAGAAGCAAAGAAAAGGGAAAGAAATGTTTACTTGGTTAAAAGAAAAGAAAAAAAAAATCTCTAAGGTTAAGTTTGGTTATAAGCTCTAAGTAACAAAGAGAAAGGTTAAAAAGTCTTGTTATAGTCCCCTAGAATCAAAGGAAAAAGAAAAGTAATGAAAAGTTAAATAAGAAGGGGGGTATAACAAAGAAAGATTAAGAAAGAAAGGACGCTAATGTTTAAAATAAAGAATAGCCTTAGAGTTTTGCAAAAAGAATACAGCCAGAAGTAAATACAAAAGGAAGGGTTTTAAGATATCAAAATTTGAGTTTTGGGGTTGATAAGAAAGAAAAGAGGATTGAAAAAAGGGTAGCAAAGTCTCTAGGTGGGTAGAACATCAAGAGCTAAGCTTTGTATGCTTAAATTATTCTCAGTCTTAGATTGATTTCACAACTATCTAGTATTTCTCCTTGTTTGAGAGTTAGCCACCCTAAAAACACTTTTATTAACCCACCTTCAAAAGCCTTACCCTTAAACCAATTGAGCTTGATTCAAGTTCCATTTGCAAGATCACACCAAACACTTTAATGAATGTGAAAGAGATGTTCAATAGGATTGCAAGTCTTTGCCAATAGATAGAAAGTGAACTAGAGTGGTGCATTGTGATAAGCTTTAGCAAAATATTTGTAAGCACTTTGATTGATCTTAGCACCATTGAATTACATTTAAGGACAGTGGTTTGAATTCTTTGATGATACTTTTTGGTTCTTAATCCCTTTTTCAAACCTCTCTCTCTCACTTTTTGTTTGGTTCTTGCTTGAAGACTAGCAAGAGATAAGTTTGGGGGAGTTGATATCTTGTGTTTTTATGTGACTTTAAAGCTTAATTATTCATTGTTTTGTGCATATTCATGAGCATTTAGGTTGTTTAGGTTGCATTTTGCATCAAGTTTGGTATCTCAGGTGTTGCAGTAGAGATATACAAGGAAAGTGTACTTTGGAGCTAAATAAGTCAAGAATTTGCAATCTAATGGAAGACACACATTTGGATACACACAAGATGATTGATGATTCGGGACCGGTCTGCAGTCCCTCAAAGATCGACTCGTATGAAGATCTTTTCTTGGGATTTAGCTCCAGCGTTCTTCATCAAAGTTATTGGCAATTGAGTAAGCTTTGTAATGGAGGTGATTTCAGGACAATCGGATGTGTGTGTAAGGAGTTACACCTGTTTTAGTGAGCGTATATACAGCCAGAGGAAGATCGCGGCCACACGCGGCCACACCACCCGGCCAAGCCATGGCCGCTGGAGATCAGATGGACCAGGATCCGAATACACGCACGGTCACACCACGCGGCCAAACAAAGACCGAGTGTAGAGACGCGGCCACACCACTCGGCCAAGCCATGGCCGAGTGAGCCAACACCACACTTGTTTTATTTTTGAACCGGGTTTGACCCAGTTTGTTTTGGGTTGATCCAGGTTCTCTTCTACTTTCCTATAAATACTCTAAACCTATTAAGGAGACTTATCCAATCTTTATCTTATCTTTTGTTTAGCAGCCACTTAGGGTTCTTAAGCTTGTTTACTCTTGGTTTATTGAATCTTTGGTTGATTTCCTAGTTTTTAATAGCAATTTCTCTTTCAATTTCTCTTAATCTATAAACTCTTATTATGATTTCACAAAGATCAAACATTTCCCTTTCTGTGATCATGATAATGAGTGAGTAGATCCATTAGAACTTTGGGCTAGGTAGATTAGGGAGATAGATGATTGATCTTTGATGTCTAAGGCTTTATTTTTATGTTTCGTATCTTGATTAATGTTAATAATGCTAGATAGCTTTGATCATGCTTAAAATCTAGATGTTAGGATTTCCATGCCCATAAGGTGTTTGATGAAATTCCTGAACCAAATTAATCAAGAGCTTTGCATTCCTAGCCAATGGAAATTGATGATTAGGGTGTTTAGTGGTATTTGGATTTGATCTTAAAACATGCTTGCTCTGTGATTGCCTTTGGAAATTGTTGATTATCACTTAGCTAGCATAGGAATCTCTATCATGGAAATGATTGATTTGCATAAGTGTTCTTAGCCTTAGGATTGTTCTTGATTGTTACTTAGACATCTAAGATTGATTAGCTACCTCCCAAGTCAATAACCTTGCCCAAGGTTCATTTATTTAATCTTGATTTAAAGTTTATTGCAAGTTGTGTTATGTTTCTTGAATTTGTTGTAAAACACTTGTGTGGACTCCATTAGACCGGCCCATCTACTGTCCAGCCCATTGATACTTAGGTCCAGCCCATTAGGCCCATGGCCAATGGCCCATTCATGTTTTGTAATTCCTATTAGGATTTGGACTTAGGGCTACTCCTAACCCTATAAATATGTAACCTCATTCGATTCATAATCAATAATAAGAACAAGAGATTTGCTCCCAAAACTCTCTAGTTTACAACACGTTATCAGCACGATAGCCTCTAAACCTAAACCCTAAACAGCCGCCTATTTTCTTCTTCCCTAAAACCCTAAACCGCCTCTTATTCTTTCATCTCCCTTCGAGAATCTCTAGATCTCGAAGCTCTTTCTAACACACAAGCATCCTTAAGCTTGTGATCGAGTTTTCCTCAAAACCCTATCGAGGTTTGTAGTTACTCGGTTCAGGGGTGAACTCGCGTGCACGATACTGACCGATAACAGTACGCAAACGGTACGGTAGCGATACGCAGAAACTGATCGGTAGCGGTACGCAGAGTGATCGGTAGCGGTACGCAGAACCCGATCGATAGCGGTACGCAGAACCCGATCGATAGCGGTACGCAGAGTGATCGGTAGCGGTACACAGAAGCTGATCGATAGCGGTACACTGATCTGATCGATAGCGATCGATAGCGGTACACTGATCTGATCGATAGCGATCGATAGCAGTACACGGATCCGATCGACAGCGATACACGGAGACGATCGAGAGCGGTACACAGGCGGTACGAGGAACTGTCCGAGAGTTCGCGAGGAGCTGATCGAGAGGAATTACCGAGGTCTTTAGCTCCCGGTCCAAACCAGTCAGAATCCTAAGGTGTTAAGGTAAAATTCGAACCTTCTCAAAACCCTATGATCGAACTTGAACCTAAAACTATTGAACCCTAAAACATACAATTGCACAAACAAATAAAAGGTTAAGATCCATGTTTATTAGAACCCTAAAAATCGAATTTGCTTGTCATGAATTGTTTGTTTATTTTCGATCATTGCATTTATCATAAAAGTTAAAATCAAATCAAGTATAGGATGTTATAGAATCGATCCTTTGCATGAACCCTAAATCGAATTTTGTAGTTTATGTTTAGGATTGTTAAATCGAAACCTAGAAAGAAATAAAAGGAAATTTTGTAAAAAGGAAATCCTATCTAGAAATAAAGGAAACTATTGCATGCATTATCTATTTGCTTTTGTTGTCTTGCATGCATAATTGTTAAATTCGAACCTAGTTCCCATTAGTAAAAGGAAATCATGTTAAAAAGGAAATTGTTGCATGCATGCTAGTTCCTATCTAGGTTTGTTGTTACTCTTGCATAATAAGCCACGAAAATTGAGTATAATAAAGGCATGGTTCGGTCTTAAACACCGCATGGCCTAAAGATTAAATATGATGGCATGTTTCGGTCTTAAATACCGCATGACCTAAGTTCGAAATTATGAATAAAGGCAAGGCATGTTTCGGTCTCAAATACCGCATGACCTAAGACTAAAATGATTCCATGGTTCGGTCTTAAACACCGCATGGCATGATCCAAAATTAATTACATGGTTCGGTCTTAAAAACCGCATGATATAATTGGGTGCACGTTTTGTAAAATCAAAGGACCTATGTGAGTGTATTAATGGTTGCACTGAAAGAAGAAATACAAGGTGATTATGCATATGCACCATCACCTTACTGAGAGTCTCAAGAATCAGTACCTCACCATAGAAAATCCTATTGACCTTTGGACAGAGTTGAAAAACAAATATGGACACCAACAGATGGTGCTCCTACCAAAGGCTCAATTTGATTGAAAAAACCTAAGGATCCAGGAATTCAAATCCTTGGAATGAGTATACCTCAGAGCTGTTAAGATTGTCTCTATCCTAAGGTTGTGTGGTACTAAGGTTACTAAGAAAGAACTGCTAGAGAATACATTCTCTGCTTTTCACACTAAAAGGTTTAAGACCTATGCAGACCTCATCTCTTGTTTGCTACTTGCTAAGCAAAACAATGAGCAATTATTAATGAAAAGTGCAATGAAGCTCACAAGGTTAACATTACAAAGAAAAATCCTCAAGAGCCTAAAAGAGCCAAAAGAGACTAAGGTCTCTAACTATGTCCATAGGGACAAGTGTGGCCGTGGCCAAGGAAGAAGTGGACGTGGTGGTCCTGGTCGTGGGACTTACCAATGATATAATTATGATGGTCAAGGCCATATAAACCGATTAGGCTTCGGCCATGGTCGGGGAATAGGCCGCGGGTTACTTAAACCGCAACATAAGATCAAAGTCCACTTGTAATAATTATGGTATAGAAAACCATTAGATAAAGACATACAAAACTCCTAAGCACCTTGTTGATCTCTATTAAGAGAGTTTGAAAATAAAGAAAATAAATCCAGAAACTAACCTGGTTCATCTCGATGGTAAAGGAAATTTAAACCATGAGAAAGATGACTAAATTGGATTATGAGATTTGTAATTGCCTAAAGAAAATAATTAAACTCATGTGGTGTATTAATTTAATTTCTATGCTATGCATTTGATTGATTTATTATTTTGGTTTAAATTCAATTTTATTTCCTTCAGTATATATTAAAACATAAAATCTTGTCCATTATTGGAAATGGCTAAGGACAAGAACATAAGTGTGGTGGATAGTGGATTAAGCCACACAAATTTTGATAAATGCCAATATTAGCAAAGATAAGCGGGTATAGCAAGCCTAAGTGAAGGCTACGGCCAGGCATATATTTTATGGCACACATTTGAACTAAGTGATGCTTTATATTCACCCAGCTCTAAGAGAAGCTTATTGAGCTTTAAGGACATTCATTTGAATGGTTCCTATGTTAAAATAAAGGGTGAAGAAAACAAAGAGTTCCTATATATTGAAATCACCCAAGGACATAAGAAAGTCCTAGAGACTATCCCGCACTAGCCACTGGTTTTACCATGCTAAGATTAAAATGATAGAGGCTAATATGACAATGAACGAAATGTTCAACAATTCACTTTATGGCATGACCGGATTGGCCATCCGAGTCCTAACATGATGCGTAAGCAGATATTAAAATGGGCACACTCCTAAGAGAGAAGAGTTATTCCTAAGAATCTCACGTGTGTAGCATGTACACAAGGAAAACTCATTATAAGGCCATCACCAGTAAATAAATAAATTATCCACTTAAGACTATAAGTCTAGATAGTGTTGGTGAGTTTATATCCCAAGTGTTTAATAATAATGGTATGTCCATGGGGGGAAGTGTGGACCACCCTGTGGCACATGAACATACAGAGAATGGATTAGATGAATCCTTCATTAACCATTGCTCGGCCATCACTCATGAGGTCGAAGCTTCCTGTGTCGGCTTGGGGACACACAATATTACACGCAGTAAAGCTTATACGCATCAGGCCATCTAGTGAGAATAGAATATTCACCATCCCAAGTACTAGCGGGTCATAAGCCAGACATATCCCATCTCAAATATTATTCGGGTGTGCCGTTTATATTGCATCATCACAGAGAAGAAAAATGGGATCTTAAGAGAGGATGGGAATATATGATGAATATGATTCTCCCACCATTGCTAAGTATCTTGAGCCAAGGGTGATTTATTTATGTGGCCAGATACACGGATTGTCACTTAGTTGAATCCGAGTTTTCTATGTTGGGTGGAGAGATAAACAAGCTGGTCAAAGAAAATATTATGGAATCAAACATCCTTAAATTGGCAAGATCCTCGGACTCTAGCCTATGATGCAGAGGTCCAAAAGATTATTTATACACAAAGCTAGCTAATAAATTGCCAGATTCCTTTTGACCCAAAGAGAATAAGAAAATCGTACATACCAGCTTGTAATGCACCAGTACGTATTGATGTTCAAAAGGAACACAATAATCAAGTTGCTACAGAGGTCCAAATAGACCAATATGTTCCATAGAAAAGAACCTTCGGAAATCTAAGAAAGGTGCAAAAGAAACCGAGGTTAAGAGAAAAAATATAGACATGGCCGCGGCAAATCCTAAGGCACCAACAATGAGGTTTGGGACGCTAAACCTCAAGGTCCTGATGGTATTGATAACAATGAGAGCTCCATAAACTATATCATGTCTAGAATAAAATGGAACTGCAAAGATGTCGACATAAATTAAATATTTGCATGCAAGGTAGCACTTGAACTAAATGAGGATCAGAAACTCACGTCTATGTTAAAGTGCACTCAAAGTAGAGATTGGCTAAAATAGAAAGAAGCCATTGACGTGGAGTTAAACTCTTACAAGAAGAGGAATGTGTTTGGTCCGACCTTAAGGACAACACTTGATATAAAACCAGTTGGACATAAGTTGGTCTTTGTAAGAAAGAGAAATGAGAGTAATGAAAGCGTGAGTTAAGACACGGCTTGTAGCACAAGGATTCTCTCAAAGACCTGGCATAGATTATGAGGAGACTTACTCCCCTGTGATGGATGCAACGACTTTTAGATATCTAATAAGTCTGGCTATAAAAGAAAAACTGGATTTACGGTTAATGGATGTTAAAACCGTATACTTACATGGTCCACTGGAAAATGAAATTTATGAGATTACCAGAGGGTATAGAGCTCAAAGATAAGAGTGGTTCTCGAGAAAATACTGCATAAGGCTAGACAAATCCCTTACTGGACTGAAACAAAATGGGTGTATATGGTACAATAGATTGAGTAAGTACCAAGCCAGAGAGGGCTATAAAATGATCCCATCATTCCATGTACTTATAGAGAAGTTTGCAAACAAAGGGTTTGTAATCATAGCAGTTTATATGGATGACTTAAACATCCTTGGAACCCCTGGTTAATCGCCCAAACAGTAGAAAGAATTTGAAATAAAAGGCCTAGGCAAAGAGAGAAAGAAAAATTCTGTTTGGGGTTATAACTTGAGTACATAAATGATAGAATCCTTGTGCATCAAATGGCATATATATAAAAGTACTCAAGAGGTTTAATATGGACTAAGCTCACCCATTGACTAGCCCAATGGTTGTAAGGAGCATTGATTTGGATAAAGATCCATTGGTCGCAAGAAGGACAATGAGGAAGTTCTCAGTCCTGAAATGCCATAGCTCAGTGCTATAGGAGAGTTAATGTCTTGGCTAGCCACACTAGACCAAACATAAGTTTTGCCGTGAACCTCCTAGCAAGAATTAGTTCTTGACTAACCCAAAGGCACTAGAGTGAAATTAAGTATTTGTCATGTTACCTACAAGGTATTTTAAATTTGGGTTTATATTATACTAACTATAACAAAGAAGGTTTAGTTGGTTTTGCTGATGCAGGTTACTTATCTGATCCACACAATGGTAAGTCGCAAACTGGCTATGTGTTTACACATGGTGGTACTGCGGTCTCATGGCGTTCTATGAAGCAAACCCTTGTTGCTACTTCTTCAAATCACGCGGAGATCCTAGCCATCCATGAAGCCAGCCGCGAGTGTGTATGGTTGCGGTCCTTGACTCAACACATTCGGAGAGATAGTGGTATGACCGAAGACAAGGAAGCCACGGTCATCTACGAAGATAACACAGCCTGTATTGCACAACTTAAAGATGGTTACATTAAGGGAGATCGGACGAAGCACATACTGCCCAAGTTCTTCTTCACACATGAACTACAAAAGGCCGGAGAAGTTCAAGTGGTGCAAGTTCAGTCATGCGACAATTCAGCTGACCTCTTTACCAAAGCACTACCGACCACGACATTCAAGAAGCTCGCGCACCAGATTGGAATGCGGAGGCTTAGGGACTTGGAGTGATGTTTGGAACAGGGGGAGCAATGTGTGATGTACTCTTTTTCCTTCACCAAGGTTTTGTCCCACTGGGTTTTCCTGGTAAGGTTTTAATGAGGCAGCATCCCCTAAGCACATTGCATCGATCCCATCCAACATAGGCACGGTCATTTCGTCCAAGGGGGAGTGTTGTAAAACACTTGTGTGGACTCCATTAGACCGGCCCATCTACTGTCCAGCCCATTGATACTTAGGTCCAGCCCATTAGGCCCATGGCCAATGGCCCATTCATGTTTTGTAATTCCTATTAGGATTTGGACTTAGGGCTACTCCTAACCCTATAAATATGTAACCTCATTCGATTCATAATCAATAATAAGAACAAGAGATTTGCTCCCAAAACTCTCTAGTTTACAACAGAATTTGCTTTATTTGAATTATCTTATTTTCTCTCTTTTAATCAGTTTGTTAGATAAGATTGTGACAAAAGAATATTTCCTGTTTAAGAATAGATTAAGCATTTTTGTGTATTCTTAGTGTGTTGATTAATGCAAATTGTGGATTGGTAAAATAATTGATACAAAAATAACTACATCAAAAGACGTTGTTGCATGGAGATTCATGGAGTGTAGTAGGTTTTACTGTAACATCCCAGTTTCCTAATTTTAGAAATTGGCCGGTTTGATTTAAGTTCACCCGATTTAGGACTAGTTTTAGGAAGCCCTAAGTGATGATTTTTGTAATGCTTTGGACGCCTCTTTTCTCTTATTTCGTGGCTGCTCTTCATTGCTGATGTTGAGAGAAAGAAAGAGAGAGAGAGAGAGAAGGAGAGAAGCTTTGTGTTAGAGAGAAGGAGAAGGATCAAAATCCTTAGAGTTTGGGAGGAAACTGTTTCGACGTATCAAATCGTACTCAAAGGTAACGAAATATGATAGAGTTATTTCCAATCCTTTTATCGTAATTCTCCTTTTTACAGAAGTGGATTTGGAATTAAACTCGATGAGTTATTGGCAGTTTCGTGAGACACGTTTTCTCAGACGCGAGTCGGGACCATCGGGGATTGTAACTGAGATCGTGGTCTCCTTTGGTTTTCGATCGGCACGAAATTTTGTGGAAAGCTTTGTGACGTCTAGGGCTAGTTTTTCACTTGAGAGATTTGATAGGTAACTGTTGTTTCTATTTTAGGGTTTTGACTTTGAGATTGTTATTTTCTGATGTTTATATCCAGTTTTGCTATAAAGTCGTTTTTGGTTGTGTGGCTTGTTGTAGGGCGTTGCTGGGCTGTTGCAGACGTTAGGAGGGTCTCAACTGGTTGTATTTGTTATTATAATAAGTTTGATAAGGTGAGTGCATGCCATGAGCTTATCTAAGCAATTGGGTTGTATAACTTATTTTGTGTGATGATGTGTAGGTGTGGTGAATGTGTTATTGGGTGTTATATTTAATGACTGGTGTGTTATGTTTTATTTGTGGTTGTAGTCTTGATTTGCTTGTGTTATGTTTTATTCCGCTGTGCATGTTGATGGTCGGTTTATGTTAATTGGAATTGTAGATGTTGGTTTATTGTTTGGATTGTATTAAATATTATGGGATATTTAATTATATTATTGTTATTAAAAAAAAATGGGTCGGGTTTTCAGTTTGGTATCAGAGTCCTTTCGGTTTTAGGGCAGTTAAGTGGGTTGGTGTTAGAGTTGTTTAAGGGAATTTAATTGGTGGAATTATTTTCCAGTTGCTTGATGCATGTTGTGTGATGGAATTGATTATAAGTAGTTAGTCAATTTGCATGTTGTATGGAGTCCTAGTATCATCCTGTTTGAGTCTTCAGTGAGATTCCACGGTGAGTTTTTATTATGTTGTGTGGTTGTTTAGTGTTTTTAGTCTATGTTCAAAGAAGTGCATATGAGTAATGGAAAGTGGTAGATCACGCCGGTATCGGGAAATACCATTAGTGGTGATTTGTGAAAGTGGATGTGTTGCAAATGGATTTCCGAGAAGTTAAGATGGAGACTTATTATGTATTTTTTGTGGGACTTGTGTGTCATGTGGAAAAGAAAATTGATCGGGAGTTCTATAAATAGAAAGTTTCTAAAAATTGAAAGTTTCTAAAAATGAAAAGTTTTATGGGAGTTAGAGCTTTGCTATTTTTGAAAAGTTATGGAAACCTTTTTGAGGGGTGGGGGTGGTTATGGTGTGACCTGGTGGTGGTCATGGTGGTACTCAGGAAGGAGTATATGGTGGTTAGTATGACATTATGATGTGTTACACGGACCACGAGAGGTAGTTCTTGTCGGGAAGTGCTTAGAAACGTCAAGAATTTTGCTCTAGGGATGGTGGGTTCTGAACAACTCATAAGGATATGATGGTTCTCTTGAGGGGATGGTGGTTCCCCTTTATACTGATAACTTGAGGGTGGTGGGCCCTGAGAGCGGCAGAAGAGATGGTGGTTCTCCTGAGGGGGTGGTGGTTCCCCTGGTACAAAGATCTCGAGGGTGACGACCCAAGAGTGAGACGATATGGCTCGAGAACATGTTTCGGAGAGTGACATCGGTATGTCTCAAAGGTTTTGACCTCAGAGTGGATGAGTTGGGAGCAAATTAAGACTGAGTTGGGAGCAAATAAAGACTAGGTCGTGAATAAGCATAATGAGTGAATGTTGATGCTGGGGTTGATGGTGGTTCAATCCCGGGTTTAGTGTTGACCAGTGGGGTTAGGACTTTTTTTGACCGCTGGGGTCAGGATTGGGTGGACTGGTGGGATTTGGATGGGGTTGACCGGTGGGGTCAGGATGGGTTGACCGGTGGGGTCAGGATGGATTGACCAGTGGGGCCAGGGTGGTTTAGGCCAGTGGTATCCTGGTTGCGGTAGACCGGACGGTTAGATAGTGCAAACCGTTTCCATGGTGGTTGGAGGAGTTTTTTGGATGAGCGGCAGTGTGTCCAGATTCGAGGACGAATCCTTGTTGGTGGGGGAGAATTGTAACATCCCGGTTTCCTAATTTTAGAAATTGGCCGGTTTGATTTAAGTTCACCCGGTTTAGGGCTGGTTTTAGGAAGCCCTAAGTAATAATTTTTGTAATGCTTTGGACACCTCTTTTATCTTATTTTGGGGCTGCTCTTCATTGCTGATGATGACAGAAAGAAAGAGAGAGAGAAGGAGAGAAGCTTTGTGTTAGAGAGAACGAGAAGGATCAGAATCGTTAGGGTTTGGGATGAAACTGTTTCGACGTATCAAATCGTACTCAAAGGTAACGAAATTTGATAGAGTTATTCCCAAACCTTTCATATTAATTCTCCTTTTTACAGAAGTGGATTTGGATTTAAACTCGATGAGATAATGGCAGTTTCGTGAGACACATGAGATCGTGCTCTCGTCTGGTTTTCGATCAGCACGAAATTTTGTGGAAAGCTTTCTCACGTCAAGGGCTAGCTTTTCACCAGATGGATTTGATAGTTAACGGTTGGTTCCTATTTTAGGGTTTAGTCTTTGAGATTGTTATTTTCTGATGTTTTTGTCCAGTTTTGCTATAAAATCGTTTTTAGTTGTGTGGCTATTTGTACGGTGTTGCTGGGCTGTTGCGGACGTTAGGAGAGTCTCAACTGGTTGTATTTGTTGTATAATCAGTTTGCTAAGGTGAGTGCGTGACCATGATCTTATCTAAGCAATTGGGTTGTATAACTTGTTTTGTGTGATGATGTGTAGGTGTGGTGTGATATATCATGGTTTTTGTGGTTTTTAACCATGATATAAGGAGTCTTTTAGAGTCTTTTGATTTGTTTTCTATGATGTTTTTGAGTCTTTACAGGTTTTCTAGGATTTTGGCATGAAAGGAGCGAAATGGAGCAATTTGGATTGTTTTGGAGCATAAATCTCGAAGAATCAATTTGGAGTCTGATTATACGAAGGGCATCGATCGACACCAAGATAGCATCGATCGACACCCAGTCCAAACCGACGAGAGAGCCAAATTTGGAAGTTTTACAATTCTGCCCCAAAGTCTTCCAAAATTGCAACATAAGTCCCTGACGTGTTTTAGGACATAGAAATAGTGTTTTTAGGTTCTTCAAAAAAAAAACAAGTCTTATTCTATCAAGTTTTATTTTTCCTGCAACCCTGAGAGATTTTGAGAGCTTTGGAGAGAGAGAGATCTGCTTTGTAGAGAAGAATTTCTAAACTCCTTCTTACTCTTTTAATCTTTATTTGCTTATTATTCAGAAAGATGTTTTGTTCTTCATTGATCATGTCTGAGTAGTTTGCTTGTTAGGTTTAGGGATTTTCACAGGGATTTTATGAATTATTAGATCTGTTTATTTAGGATTCTTTATCTATCTAGATCTTCATCTTAGGTTGTTCTTCATATTAATCCTTGATTATCCATCTAGAATTAATACCCTAGGAAAATAAATTGATATGAGAATATAATTAATTTTCCTGATAAAACCTTTTGATGAGCAAAATTATTTCTTGCAAAGAGATTTGATTTAGTAATTTTTTGAACAATCTAAACCTGATTTTATTGCTGATTTTTAACCTAGAATTTTACAAAGAGATTTGAGTTTTCTGGTTTTAAATTTAGATATTATTTGCAGTGAGAACTGATTTAATTTACAAAAGTGTTTAGAGTTCTAGATCTGTTCTTAATTGTTTGAATCCTAATTTATTGATTGATTTAATATTTCATAATTTCCTGAAAATTTCCCTAGGCCTAGCTTTTTGATCTTCTGAATTTACAACAAGTTTTATTTAATATTTTGCATTGCTTTTATTTTAATTTAATCTGTTTAGCATTATTGAAAAACTCTATAATTTATTGTGTAGTCTTGAGTCCTTGTGGAATTCGACCCCTAAGTACTGCAGTGATCTCTTAATTTGAGAGAGTAGCTCTAGGGATTAATTTGAGCATATCAAATTTTGGCGCCGTTGCCGGGGACTCTTTGATCTACCATTAGATTTGAGTTTTAGATTTTGTCTAAATTTTTCTTTTTATTTTCTACTTACACGTTTTGGTTTTTCTTCTCTTTGGTGTTTCAGGTGCATGCCTCAAAGACCTCACACAAGGAGCAACAAGTCTGGTCCTACTGTGAATCTTTCAAACCAAGAGTTGGGGAAGCTTGAGCGTGAGAACAGAAAAGCAGCTAAATCTCTGAAGATGGTTAATACGATCATTCTGATGCGTGATGAGGCTGGTGTTTTGAGGGATCAAGAGGGCCACTTGCGCAATGAGCAGGGCCAAAAGCTTGATGGGGAAGGAAACGTGATTGTTGAACCTGTTGTCAACGAGCAAGCTGTCGTCGTTGATGATCCAAACCTCGGTGTCGATCGACACCAACCAGGTGGCATCGATCGACACCCACCTGCAGACGTGCGTGGAGCTGCCAACCACGTACAGAACCCAGTTCGAAGACAGGACCAAAACCGGGATCTGATCAGGACCATTGCTGACTACAACCGGGCTGATCTTGTGTATGAGAACCGGTCTGCTATTGTTCCTCCACCATTCCAGAGGAATGACTTTGAGCTGAAGCCTGCTTACTTCCAGCTAGTTGGGCAGAGACCTTTTTCTAACCTGCCCCATGAGAAGCCTCTGGACCACATTGAGCATTTTGAGGATCTGGTAACCAGCATCAAGGCTAATGGGGTGACTGAGGACTACATCTTCTGCAAACTTTTCCCATACTCACTTGTAGGAGAGGCATCTCAGTGGTTGAAGCAATTGCCAGCTGGATCTTTGACATCTTGGCAACAAGTCAAAGTGGCTTTCCTCAACCATTTCTATGATGATGCAATGTCAGATGAGTTGAGAGTCAAGCTATCCACTTTCAAGCAAAGACCAGATGAAGCTTTCAAGGCAGCTTGGGTGAGATTCAAAGCTTATCAGAGGGACTGTCCACACCATGGTTTTTCAAGGGTACAACTGTTGAGTATCTTCTTTAGAGGGTGTGACTGGAAGTATCAGTTAGCTTTGGATGCCGCAAGTCATGGGAACTTCAAGACAAGATTTCCAGAAGATGCTTAAGTTTTGATTGAGAATTTGGCTTCTAGCAATAGCACTAAGGGAGCAGATGCTGAAAGGAAGAGATTGCATAAAGGATTTGATTCAAACCAGTTAGCTTCTGTTAATGCTAAGCTGGATACAGTACATAATCTCCTTGTGGGTAAGAAGTCAGTCCAATTTGCTGCTGAAGTTGAGACATTTGAGCCAGAGACAGAGAATACAAAGGAGAATGTCAACTATGTGTATGGAGCTGGATATCAGGGACAGAGATTTGGTAATCAGCAAGGCAACAGACCTTACAATGTTGACCAGAAGCAGCAACAGAACAATGGCTATACAAGAACCTATGGGAATTCATCTTATCAGTCTCCACCTCCTAAGACTTCTTCTGAGAGTAGAATGGAGGCTATGCTTGAGCAGCTTTTGCAAGGACAGGAGCATTTGACAGTGACATTCAATGGAAAGATTGAAAATGTCTACTCTGAGCTGAATGGGAAGATAGAAGCATTGAACATTCATGTCAAGAAGTTAGAGAATCAGGTTATTCAGACTGTTGGGTCTGTCAAAAGACAAGATGGTTTTCTTCCTGGAAGAACTGAGTCAAACCCCAAGCATGCTTGCAATGCCATATCAGTGAGAGATGAAGGTGATGGTGAAATTGCTTCTGCAGAAAACGGAGAGAAATCGACAAATCTCTCGGCTTCAGATGATGGTGTCGATCGACACCACCTTGGTGTCGGTCGACACTCCTCTCAGACGAACCCAGAAACTGCAAAATCTCAGGTTCCAGCTGCTGAAAGGGTCTACAAGCCTAAGGTTCCTTTTCCCAAGCCAAGAAAGTCTAAGCAAGAGATGGAGGAAGCTAGATGCAAAGCAATGATGGACAAGGTGATGATTGAGATGCCTTTAATTGATGCAGTAAAGCTTTCACCACCTCTTAAGCGGTATGTGAAGAGAATGGTATCCAATGGTTTGAGCCCTGAGGAATGAGCACTGCTTACTAAGGATGTCAGTGCAATTCTGTTGAACCAGCCTGTTCAGAGGAATAAGGAGAGAAAGCAGGAGGTGGTTGTCTCTAAGGAAGTGAGTGCAATCATTCAATGTAGGACTGCAAAGAAGTTACTAGATCCTGGAAGCTTTGTTCTTGATTGCTCAATCTCCGCAGGAAGGTTTTCTCATTCACTTTGTGACCTTGGCTCTAGCATCAACTTGATGCCACATTCTGTTGCTGTGAGACTTGGGATGACAGAATTCAAGCCAACTCAGATTTCTCTTATCTTGGCTGATCGCTCCCGAAGAATTCTTGAAGGTGTTTTAGAGGATATTCCAGTTAAGGTTGGCAACTTCATGATTCCCACTGACTTTGTGGTGCTGAAGTATGATCAAGAGCCTAAAGATCCTCTCATCTTAGGAAGATCTTTCTTGGCTACAGCTGGTGCCATCATAGATGTGCAGAAGGGACACATAACACTGAATGTGGATGGATTGAGTTTGAATTTTGAGATGGATAAGCTGAGGAGGGCTCCTACTAGTGATGGACAGACTTTTTCTGTTGAAAAAGTTTCTGCAACACGAGCATCGGGCTCAGTGTCGATCGACACAAACAACAGGGTATCGATCGACACCCCTCCACGACCGAGACAGAACAGCTCCAAGACTGATGTTCCAAGACAGAAACCTGTTCCCAAACAGAAGACTCATCAATCCACACTCCAGAGCCCTCAGGTAAGGCAAAGGTACACCTCTCTTTCTCCTAAACTTCCTCCTATCATCAATAAGAATTTCAAAGAGATAAAAACTGTTTTGCAGTTAACCAAGCCACGAGATTATCGTAGAGCGCTTGTTTCTTCTGTTGATGATTTTGCAGGGCTAAAAAGAGGCAAAAACATCCCTAAATCCCGCCCCGGTCCTGTTCCTACTATCCTTGGCAGACCTCATGCACCTAAAGCTTATACACTACCTTGGATGAAGAGGACTTCAATGCCATGTTCTTATCCTCTGTATGCCTGAGCTCCAATACAGTCAAGCTAATGACTGAAAAGAAGCGCTTAGTGGGAGGCAACCCACTGGTAGGTTTTTCTTTTTCTTTTGATTTTGATTTTTGTTTATTTTATTTTTATTTTTGCTTTCCTCTTACTTCATAACACTGGGGATAGTGTTGTTTAAGTCTGGGGGAGGTTAGTTACTAACTATGTTTTCTGTTTTTGAGTTTCATTTGTGTCAGTCAAAACCATAAAGTTTGAGTCAAATTTTTCAAAATTTTTCTTTTTATCTTTGGGAATTATGATCTTGATTAATGATTTCTCTTATTTGGCTAACACTCTAATGATTATTTGTTTATGCTTGATCTCAGAACTGAAGCTTAGAAAGACTATGAGCCTTATCAACAATCCTGAAAGCCCTTATTCAATGGATATCTGATTGATCTAACGTTGTCTCAACCTTTATCAGGATTTTAACCGGACTTAATCTCTTACTTTGGGGTTGGAAGTCAGTGGACTAGACTTCTTCTTCAGGCCATACAAGACAATGCAATTTTTCAAAGTATGTCTCCCCTCTCTCTTCCCTTCAGTGCTTTAAAAAAAAAAAAAAAAAAAAAGGAGAATAAAAGATGAGATGATTTTGATCAGTTTAGAGAGGTAGGTAAATTACCAGTGACCTCATTATTCTATTCTTGAGTCAAATGATCACACAAAGCTTGGAAGCGAGGGGTAGGTAAATTACCGATGACCCCGGTATTCGCTTACATCTTTGATTAAAAAAAAAAAGAGAAAAAAAGAAAAAAATTTGGAAGTGAGAAAAGGGAGAGGAAAGGAGATATAAGAAGAAAGTCTTGGCCTGAGAAGAGTCCATATGCCACCGATCAATACACCCAAGGTAAGAATTCGCCTATACTTGCTTTAATTTATGTAATGAGATGACAATGGAGATTTCAGAGATTCCAAGGGATTGTGGGATTTGAGTAAGGAATGTTGATGCTTATCATGGTTGAGTATAAGAAGTAAGTTCTTGAGTCAGGTAAATGAAGAGTGTGAATAAAGAATCATCATGCAGTTGAGTGAGTTCCCTGTTTTCAAACCTCTTTCACAGGTCTAAGTTTATGTTTTGCTTGAGGGCAAGCAAAGGCTAAGTCTGGGGGAGTTGATATATCATGGTTTTTGTGGTTTTTAACCATGATATAAGGAGTCTTTTAGAGTCTTTTGATTTGTTTTCTAGGATGTTTTTGAGTCTTTACAGGTTTTCTAGGATTTTGGCATGAAAGGAGCGAAATGGAGCAATTTGGATTGTTTTGGAGCATAAATCTCGAAGAATCAATTTGGAGTCTGATTATACGAAGGGCATCGATCGACACCAAGATAGCATCGATCGACACCCAGTCCAAACCGACGAGAGAGCCAAATTTGGAAGTTTTACAATTCTGCCCCAAAATCGTCCAAAATTGCAACATAAGTCCCTGACGTGTTTTAGGACATATAAATAGTGTTTTTAGGTTTTTCAAAAAAAAACAAGTCTTATTCTATCAAGTTTTATTTTTCCTGCAACCCTGAGAGATTTTGAGAGCTTTGGAGAGAGAGAGATCTGCTTTGTAGAGAAGAATTTCTAAACTCCTTCTTACTCTTTTAATTTCAATTGCTTATTATTTAGAAAGATGTTTTGTTCTTCATTGATCATGTCTGAGTAGTTTGTTTGTTAGGTTTAGGGTTTTTCATAGGGATTTTATGAATTATTAGATCTGATTATTTAGGATTCATTATCTATCTAGATCTTCATCTTAGGTTGTTCTTCATATTAATCCTTGATTGGCCATCTAGAATTAATACCCTAGGAAAATAAATTGATATGAGAATATAATTAATTTTCCTGATAAAACCTTTTGATGAGCAAAATTATTTCTTGCAAAGAGATTTGATTTAGTAATTTTGTGAACAATCTAAACCTGATTTTATTGCTGATTTTTAACCTAGAATTTTACAAAGAGATTTGGATTTTCTGGTTTTAAATTTAGATATTATTTGCAGTGAGAACTGATTTAATTTACAAAAGTGTTTAGAGTTCTAGATCTGTTCTTAATTGTTTGAATCCTAATTTATTGATTGATTTAATATTTCATAATTTCCTGAAAAATTCCCTAGGCCTAGCTTTTTGATCTTCTGAATTTACAACAAGTTTTATTTAATATTTTGCATTGCTTTTATTTTAATTTAATCTGTTTAGCATTATTGAAAAACTCTATAATTTATTGTGTAGTCTTGAGTCCTTGTGGAATTTGACCCCTAAGTACTGCAGTGATCTCTTAATTTGAGAGAGTAGCTCTAGGGATTAATTTGAGCATATCATGGTGAATGTGTTATTGGGTGTTCTATTTAATGACTGGTGTGTTATGTTTTATTTGTGGTTATACTCTTGATTTGCTTGTTTGTATAGCTCGTTGATGGGAGGATCGCCTCACTAGGTATTTTTGGTAATACTCACGCATCTCATTGTGTTTCTGGTGCAGGTAATGTGTGGCATGGAATCATGGCGATGAGGAGGAGGATGATCTAGGGTCTCAATTATTGTGTCGTGGTTATGATAGTTAGGTTTATATGTTTCCGCTGTGCATGTTGATGGATGGTGTATGTTAATTAGAGTTGTAGATGTTGGTTTATTGTTTGGGTTGTAATTAAATATTATGAGATATTTAATTATATTATTGTTATTAAAAAAAAATTGGGTTGGATTGTTTCATTTACACAGTGGTTGAGTTCGACGTTGCTTATGCTTCTTTTAAGACAAAATATCCTTCTTGTGCTAAGTATCTTGAAGAATTTGTCGAGAAAGAAAAATGGGCAAGATGAGTTTTTCCAGGAGAGAGATACAACCTTGACACAAGCAACTGTGTGGAATCGATGAACAGCATATTTAAGTCGACTGGAAAGACCATCCACCACCTCCTTAAGTTTGGCAATCTCGTCAGTCCTGTCCTTAAGCTGCAACTTCAAATTATATATCTGAGTATGATGGGGTTCGAATTCCCTCAATCTGTCCCAATGGTTACCAACATCTTTCCTTAAGCGTTTGGTTTCTTCTTCAATCGCATCAACCCAAATTTTTCGCCTGTGGAAGCCATCATCCTACGCAATATATCATTGAACACAAACATTATACTCAAATTTTCGGTAATTGATCTGGAGAATTAGACAACCGAATATACCTTATACAACCGAATGTAGCTGGATATCCTTACCTCCATAACTTTGGAATGTAATGAAAGCCGCTAGTGCATACACACAAGGATACTTTTGAACATCAAAAAACCTGCAACTGCAACTTCTCATTCGCAAATGCACTAAATAAGGCTTTCCGTCACTGTCAATGACATTGTATTCAAGTTCGAAACAATTTAATTTTGTCACCTTTAGTTTCTCAGAAGTTGCCCATAAATCATGTAAGTAGTTCTCAACTAAAGGCACCAATTTATTTGCAACCAATCCAGACACGGCGTCTTTGCGATGTTCATTAAACCATTCAAAGATTTTTTTTAAGTATCGCATCAAGCATGGGTATTAAGGAATACCTCTTTGCGTCTTTAAAACTTGTTGAATCATGTTCTTATCTTTTATATGAATTCTCTTGCTGAATGATGTTCCTGAAGGAAGGATTTTCTATCTTATACTATGAATTTTCTAGTTTTACATAGTGTTACTAGTAATACGAATGGCAAATCCAAGAAAATAACTTAGTTTTACATAGTTTTACTAGTGATTCGGTGGCAAATCCAAGAAAATAACATAATTTTACATAGTTTTACTAGTACTACGATGGCAAATCCAAGAATATAACATAGTTTTACTACTTCTTAGACCTTTTTCTCTTATTCCCTCTTCCTTCTGCTTGCGAAGTACTTGGTTGCTTGTTTGGCAGATCTACAAGGAGCTCATCCTCTACAGGCGCCTGACATGAAATCAAGTTTTGTTACACCTTATAGTATTACCAAGTATTACTATACTATATTAACTTTGACTTATCTTGCTCCTTCACATGTACTTCCAACGGTTCGATCCTTTTTTCAAGCCCAATCTTCGCCGACATGTTATCGAACTGGGTTTTCATATCCTGATTCATGGTGTTTAAAATATCCACCAACTCAATAGTATCTACTATCGGTTGTTCATTGGCGTCTACTTCCTCGACCACCACATTTGCATTGTTTTGTCCTGACCGAGAAGCCACATCTTATGTGTACATCTCCTCCAAAAGTACAGATAATCCTCTACGAAGACGCCACATCCAACTGGCAACAGCGATATCATGGGTATCGTCTTCCTCAGCTTCTTCCATGATTCCAATGAGAAGAGGAATTTCTTCATCGGTATTAAGGATCACACTAGCAATTTCCTGTGTAAACGACCTACTTTAGATACATAAGAAACCAATTTATTCAAAGGATAAATAATTCAGTTGTTAGGATAACTACCAAGTGTATCACTTATTTCCTTTAGAGGATAACCTTTCATCCGGTATTCTTAAACTTCCTCGTGCACATCCTAGGACAACTTTCATCCGCCTTAGGAATTTGGTCAATGTATTTGTTCCCTAAAATTGGAACGGCCTCAAATAGTAAAAACTACACAACACACATATAACTAAAATCAGCTTCACTTATAAGAATATCAACAATGAAAAGACTTCAAATTTTTAAACTAATTCACCGCCAATGGAATACATAAACCTAGAACAGGCCATAACTCATCCTCTTTCTTCACGATCCCTTCAAAATGGCTCATCGTATGGGAAATCTCTTTTAGCATGTAATCAAATGATAATCTCCCCCAAGGAAAAGTTTGACAAAAATCTAGATCATTCACTGCTCTTAGAATAAAATCATCTACAGCCGTAACATCTTTCCCTAACTCTTTTGTCTGGCCGACAAGGATGCTTCCTACAAAGAAGAGAACCACAATCTTCAACCTATCACGAGTACGACTTGATTGCATTTCCTTTAGCTTTTCCCTCACATTTTGAAGTCTAACCTTTTTTATTTTAAAAATACTTCCTTTTCAACTCGTCATTGCCGGCTTTCTTGTAATCAAGTGGATAGCTCCGACAATCTAATCCAGACATCAACGCGTGATCTCTCATACCATAACACCATTCACAACAAACCATGCTTCCTTCTTTTTTTCAATTTGTGCCATTCGAAGAAAGAGCATCCACATTCCCATAAGCTTGTGGTTTGGGTCCCTTGGCATGTGGAAAATGTGCTTGAATTGTGGATGTTTCTCAAACCAATCCCTCTCAGAACTAGTCAGTGGATGCTTCAATCCTTCTAGCATTGTCAAAGTTCATAAATATGACACCTTGTTAATAGCTTGATTTTCTTGTTGTACTCACTAGGAGTGAAATGCATTCCTAAAGGTTGCATCGCTTAGTTCTACTAGTTTTACACCAACTTGTTGTACCAACTCTCCTAGTTTTACACCCAATAGTTGTACCAGTTCTAATATTTTTACACCCACTAGTAGTACCTTTTCTACTAGTTATACCCACACTACTTCTACCAAGTGTTACCAGTTTTACTTCGATTTCAAAATCCAATTCAATTCCAAATGACACACACTAGTTGTACTTACACTTGAATCATTGTGGTTGCTCTCACTTTCGCTTGTACTCCTTCTTGAGTTACCTTCTGAGTTCGAACTTCCCTCTTAATCTTCTTCTTCTTCTCCTCCTTTTTCATCATCGTTTTCTTCCCCTTCATCGTCTTTTTCTCGTTCTCCATCATCGTTTTTATCTCTTTCGTCGTCTTCGTCGTCTTTTTCTTGTTCTCCATCATCGTTTTCTTCTCCATCATCATTTTCTTCTCCATCATCGTTTTCTTCTCCTTCATCGTCTTTTTCATCTCCTTCATCATCTTTTTCATCTTCTTCTTCTTCCTCATTGCTTGATTCCAGAGACATGGATCCCTCCTTATCTCCTCCTTGTTCATCATCTTCCTCTCCATTACTTGATTCTGAAGATACGGATTTCGAGTTATCTCCTTCGTCTCCTGCCGGACTCGAATCATCTCCTTTTTCTTCTTCAACAACTAGAATGGGTTCCTCCGAAACCGTTTCTCTTTCATCTTCAACCACAGGAATAGTTGGTCCGGAACTCGATTCACCTTTTTCTTCCGGAACCCCTCTTTCTTCTTCTACCACCGGAATAGTTTCTCCCAGATTTGAATTTGTCCCCTTCTTCTCCTTCAAACGAGAGCTTCTTCTCGGCAAACCCCCTCTTGTTGTCACCATCTTCTTAATCGATTTAGGGGTTGATTGAAAGATGAAAACTCTAGTTCTACTTAGTTTCACCCAAATCGATTGATTTTCTCGAAGAAAGAGAGGGGTGAGGAGAGCGGTTTTTAAAAAATAAAGTTTACAGTTTTATTTTTAAAAATATACCGATTGACTTTTTGGGTGAGTTCGAATAAATCCGAATTGTCGTCTGGTCGGGAGGATATTATCCATGTATGTTTTGTAATTATCTTGTTTTTCTATATTTTCGATTTAAAAAAAAATCAAAAAGAAATAGAGGGAGTTTTGAGATTGTCATAAACGATTTAGGGAGTTCTAAGATGAAAACTCTATATGTATATTAAAAAATAATGAGAAGGAAGTGGAGATCGTGGAACAGTTTAATTTTCCGATAAAACCTATTTCACACAGCAATAAGTTTTTTTTTTTTTTCTATTTTTCTTACACGATCATTTGTAGAAAAAAATTGATTTTTGAAAACAAAATAAAAAAAATATGATTTAACTTAATTTTATTGGACATGTGCTTGTGCTTTACAGGGTAAGGTGAAAAAAAAATAACCACAATTCTTCTAAACCCTATTAAGTAAAAATATTCTCTGAGTCCTATATTTTTTTTCTTGTCCCTGCCTCTTAGTCCTATTAGGGCATGTTTATAGGGGGATCAGGTAAGGGTGTTCTTAGAGGAGAAATATTGTAAAAATAATGTAAGATCAGTTCTTAAGAACTTTTGTTAAGAAGTAAGTTATTGGGAGAACATGTATAAGATCTTAATATTTAATAATATAATATTCTTATAGAAATTTTAAAATGTTTAATAAATAATTTAAAAACGTTTAATACTATTTAATAATATAATGTTTATTAATATTTTTAAACATATTACAATTATAAAAATTTATAAAATAACATTTTAATTGCAAACTTATAAAACTTTTACTAAAATTCATAAAAATATATGGATTAATAAATACATAGATTAATGTTTAATAAATAATTTAAGAATGTTTAATACTATTTAATAATATAATGTTTATTAATATTCTTAAACATATTACAATTTTTATGTTGGCTTTTTAGAACTCGTTATGAAGGTGAAAGATGTATCGAAGTATCATTATGTTCAATACACATTGTATATAATAAAGTGAACCACATAGTTCAGTGTTAAGCAAATATCAATCAAGTTTCAATGTTTCATAATCACATAATAAATAAAATAAAGTTACACAATGCGACACAGCAAAAGCAGATTCTCTTACTTCCTCCACAACATTTAAGAGAATCAGAGATAAAACCATACTCCCAAACCGGAAGAGAATCAGAGATAAAAACAGCTCCGAGAGAGTTTTTCTTTTCTCATTGATCATTGCAGGCTCTATAACTGTTTGCTGATGTTGAACTCTTCGAGACCAGCCTGGGGTAGATGTTGTTGTTGTTCTTGATCTTGCATTCTGACCAAATGAATTTAAAGCTGTCATTGCCCGTCCTTCCATGTTCCATGGATTATGATGATTCTGGTTTACGAAACTATGAGGTCCATGATTCCTATCTGAATTACCAGCTCTATTTTGCGACTCTGTTTGGTTAGAATCTTTCTCAACGTTAGGTGTTTCCCCTCCTTGAAAAAGCATCTTATACCCGCTATTCCGAAACAAGGCTAACCTAATCCGAGACCTGAAACAAGACTAACCTAGATCAGAGGCCAGGATATCATAATGCCGACTAAGAATGTTGTACAGATCCAAGTGATCAGAAGAAACAAGATACTTAATTCAGAGAAAAAACCATACTCCCAAACGGAGCCAGTATGGTAATAATACAGGTGTGAGCAGTTTTGGATTAAGTGGATCAAGCGACTAGCACAGTACATGCCATAGCCAGCCACAGCCAGACCACCAAAACCTGCAACAAACCTGAGTGGTGAAGAAAGAAGAACACTTCCAGCTGCAACAATCGCCACTAGCAAACAAGTTCCAGTCTCTTGACCATCCCCACGAGTGAAATGGTTGACTTGTCCATCACCAACATAGATTCCTGCAAAATCAACTAATCACATTGTCAAATTCAGGCATTTTTAATCTACATAATAACTCCTACAATGAGTCTTACAACGATCTATAAAAACACAATCTAGCTTTGTAACAGGGAACAGCTAATAAAATCACAATCTATTGATTTGGATCAAAACAAAATAAGCTTCTTCCCCAAATTTGAAATTTCCGCAAAATCACAAATAAATAATCGAATTGGAAGCTGAATCATCTCATTTCAACAATGAATTTGGAATGTAAATGGTATCAAGAGTGAGATCGAACCGTGATGAGTCATGAGCGTAAACATAAGCCTGACGCCATGAATAGATGTGATCGCCTGGTTTCACTTCGTCTCTTGGGATTTTGTTGGAGAGAAACCCCATCTTCTCGTCGACGAACGGAGAACCACAATCTCTCGCCGAACGGAGGACAGAGGAGACGACGGTGAGGAAAAAAAAAAATCTCTCGTCGTTTCGCCTGCTCGACGTTTGCGAGAGAAAAAGAAAAATAAAAACGAAACTTCGAATGAAATGAAAAAAAAAAAAAACGTTTCTTTCGTTTACAAGATGACACGTCAGCAGAAAAACATTTGAAGAACATATCTTAGTTAAGATCATTTGGCCTGATCTAAAAAACACTATTCATTATTTCTCATTTTAATAAAGCCCAAGATAACCTCATTGTTTTGCCGATAAACATGGCCTTAGTTAAAGCATAATATCTTTTTGAGTGAATGTAAAATTTAAGAATTATTTTGTAACAATAAATGATACTAATACTTTTACGCAATATAAATTCTTTCTCTCTCTCCATTTGACCCATTTCTGTCTAGGCAACAACACCAACAAAATCTAAAAGCTCTCTTGTCCGAAATGGCTGTGTCTCGAAAAATGACATTGTCAAATTAAAAGGGCATCTTTTTGGCAACCATCTTTAGAGCCTTCGCTCGCCGATCTCTGAAACCCTGGTCCGTTTGTCTTCTTCGTTGTGTAATGATTTTTTTTTTTTTTGGTATTTTAAATCTTTGTTTCCGTTCGTTCGATGAAATTGAAATGTTTTTTTTTTTTTTTTTTCTCTTGGATCTCCTCTCTATATCAGCTCACGTTGGCTCGTTCGTTGATATGATTGTTGTTGTTTTCTTTGTTCTATGGTTATTGTTAATTGTGAGATTGAAATCAATGTTCGAGGGTTTCTACTGTTTACTGTTCTTTACTCG
Source organism: Camelina laxa (assembly GCA_024034495.1). Taxonomy (NCBI): domain Eukaryota; kingdom Viridiplantae; phylum Streptophyta; class Magnoliopsida; order Brassicales; family Brassicaceae; genus Camelina; species Camelina laxa. The sequence continues at coordinate 27,135,371 of CM043880.1, read as the reverse complement.
TATCAATCTGATGTTTTCTTGTTCATGTCCATAGAGAGACTAATAGTGTTGTTATTGTGATGCATGATCCTTGTTACCTCCGTTTGGCATTTCGGGTTTTTAAATAGACATTGATTTCTATATACAGGTAGTTTGTGTCAAGTATGTCGCAGTCATGCTATGAAAACAAAGGCAACAATATAAAGGAGGAAGGAAATGTTACCCCTTTCTCTGCTGACATGGATTCTCGAGCTGTCCAATGTTCGGGATCTGCTTCACCTATTGAACTGATGGAGGATAGAGGCGAGAATAAGTTGGTGGTCTATGACTCTAAGGGAAATGATACTGAAGATGAAGTTCTACCAATTCAATCTCAGCCTATGTCATCCAGAACACTGTCGCTCTCGCCTTCCATAGGGGCTTTCACGGTCCAGTGTGCAAGTTGTTTCAAGTGGAGGCTCATGCCTTCGATGCGGAAGTATGAAGAGATTAGGGAAAATCTTCTAGAGAACCCCTTCTTCTGCGAAACAGCATGTGAGTGGAAGCCAAATATCTCTTGTGATGTTCCTGCAGATATCTATCAAGATGGAACCCGTCTTTGGGCTATTGATAAGCCTAACATCTCTCGTCCACCAACTGGCTGGCAACGTTTACTTCGGATTAGAGGTGAAGGAGGTACCAGATTTGCGGATGTGTACGTCTTATTACTATTCTCTCATTTTTATGTTGACTATTTCTTTCTTCGCTTTCTTTGTAACTCTTTTGTCGTGCTTGTTTCAGCTATTATGTTGCTCCTTCAGGAAAGAAGCTTCGATCAACTGTGGAGGTCCAAAAGTTAGTTCTTCTACCACCATTTCCACATTTTAGTTTTCGTAACACTTCTGTTGTTACACAATTTACTTTTATGTCTGATTATATATAATGTATCACTGTCCTTACCATTTTCCCCAACCTATATATAGAATTACTAGGAACATATAGTTGAAACCTCAAGTATTGTCCTTTGGTGATATGTAGAGTTAGGCTGTTATGAAAAAAACATAAAATCTCATTATTGGCTGACTTGTTTAGTGATTTACCAAATTGTTTTCAGTAACATATAGACGGCTTCTTTACATCATTATAAACCTCATTGCTGGCTTGTAGGTACTTGAATGACAACCCCGAATACATAAGAGAAGGGGTGAAACTTTCACAGTTCTCGTTTCAAATCCCGAAACCGCTGCAGGACGACTATGTGAGGAAGCGACCAGCTCGACTAATGGAATCCAGCGATAATACAAACACCCATGTAGCTAAAGAAGGTATGTTGCTTCATTTCCGACCTTACTCTTCTACGTATATCAAATGCTAGGTAAAATTTGTTTAGTTGTTTATAAGGGAAATATCCAAAGACGATTTTGTTGGCTAAAATATTATTTTGAGTCACTTGAAAAACTATTTATCAAACTAGCATATGTCAGCACATGGATTCCATTTATATAGTTGGGGTGTATCTTTTGTATCAAGAAGACTTAAGAAATACAAAACAGTTCTATATTTGAAATGAGGAATACATATCACAAAAAATAAAATTATTTTCCAAAAGAAATCATTTTGTGCTAGTTGCAATAATTTTGTTCTAAGAGTGTTCTTTTTAGTTATCCATGCAAATCAAACTTTTTGTGTGAGTAGGGAATTCGTACGTAAACTTTGTTCTCTACAGCAGCTTAATCTTGATTATTATTGTGACCTTTTCAGCCAAGTATGCTTTAATGTGTACTCAAACTCAAAGCGATTACATTGGTGTCTTAGGGAACTTATCAACAAAAAAGTTGTCTTTGTGTTATTGTAATTATCTTTTATCAATTTCCCTACATATCCGTTTTGTTTTCTTCAGCTAATCCATTGGCATGGATATCTTCAGATGATCATATAGCGTTGCAGTTAGCTACGACAACAGAGTCTGGACTTCACAGTTCACATGATCAACCATCGAAAAAGAAAAAAACATCAAAGCTATCGATCTTTGGCTCCAATGAAGAACTTGCCGATAGATAATCTGGCTAGACAAGGGTTAGAACTTTCATCTTCTCTGCTATATAACCCGTCTTCTTTCTTCGTTTGGAACATTGAGAACATATTCGTTTTCGGGTTGGGGTTTATCGAAGAAACTGAGGACTTGTGGTTAGCTTGTTTTTGTGTATACTATCTATTTTATTTTGCAGTGTAAGCTATTTATAGTTCTATGAAGAGGATGGTTGGTTTTTGTTTCCAAGGATTTCCATGGTACTTGAAGTTAATGTTTTTAAATCTATAATTTTGCCAAATACCAAAGGTGACAGCCAATTTTTAACACTAGCGCAGTAAGCATAAATGTTCCTCTGCCGATTAGAAAACAAGTTTCAACAACATAACTTGTACCTTAAATATACTTACACTGAGATATACATGGTTACTGCTACTTGTAGAAGTGCGTGTGAGCCGGATCGTAGGAATCTGTCAGGTTATTATAAAAGACAGCCAAAAACATAAATTCCAGGAAAATTACAGCTGAAGCCAGTGGTTTTAATTTACAGCAACAAAACTATGCCATCTCTTCTCTAATTCCCACAAAAAGGCAGAACTAAACTAACAACAAATCTGCCTCTAATTCTCTACTTCGTGCATGCACTGATGATTGGCTCCTGTCTCTATACTAGTACGTGCATTCGCTGATGATGGGTTCTTGTCTCCCAGGCATGAGCATATTATCGGAACCAAGTGATGGGAGTGGGAGTAGCGCTAACTTGAGGAAGCTGTGGTGGAATCATACAGTTCTGTTGTTGCTGCCACGGACGCAAGCCGAAACCATAGGTGGGCTCCACTAGCAGCTGCTGTTGAGCTGGTTGAGGAAAAGATGGACAGTTGTTTCCACTATCCTCTTCTATCTCAGTGGTTGCGTCATCCATAAGCACATCCTCACCTATGTCATCCAACTCAGTAATCTCTAGTGTACGCGGTTGTTGGAAGGTTCCTACGGACTGTGAGTAAGAAGTCTGAGCAGGATTCCAACACACAACTGCTTGGCACTTGTTGGATCTCAGATCTTCGTAGTGGTCATCATCAGCTATAGAAGCATCGCGAAGGAATCTATCTGCTCAAGAAAAGAAGAGACGTTGTCAGAATTTAGTGTCCAGATTCAGGATCACAAGTCAATTAGTGACTTTCCAAAAACACAGAGTAAATGAAGCTTAACAAAATCAGACACCTTCCTATATTGTTTTCAAACAAAAACAAAAACAAAAAACTATGAAGCATAACAAAATCTAACGCCTTCTTGTAGCAGAGAAACTACATGACAGAACCCTGAATGTTTGCTTTTGAAAACAACTTCAGAGTTGTACATCACCTTATGTTTGCGTAGCCTTTCACAAGTGAATAACTTTGAGGAAAAGGCAAACAATTCGATGGTGCAAAGACAGAAAAAAACCAAAGAAAAACTAGTGGGTTCAACATACTTAATGAGCTATGAAATCCCAGTAATATAGTAGCTAGTGTGCAAGGTTCTCTCCTTCTTCAAAAGTCTATTCACAATCTAAATAAGATCGGCTACACTATTTACTGAAACTCATCTGACAATCTAAAAAAGTTCAGAAGAATCATCACTTGTTCCCTTCATCATTTCATTATTGGTTCAATCATAAACATAAGACCCCAAATTTGATAAGAAAAAAAAAAAAAAAAAAACACTTACTCTTAAAGCCAGAAATCAAGTCTCTATCAACAAAAAGGTTTCGAGAAGAAGAAGGCTGATGATGATAATGGAGAGGCTTAAACAGAACAATTGCTCTCTCATCGTTCACAGGCGAAACCTCGATCTCTTGCATCGCCAAATCTGTTTCCTCTTCCTCCATAATCGGTGGCAAATCCACATCCTGAATACCAAAATTCATCAATATCATCATCATGATCACGAAACCCTAGGGATTACAAAAAAAAAAAAAAAAAAACACTCAGAGAGAGAGAGAAATAGTACCAGACGACGAATCTTCCTGGCTGGAGAAGAGAGGGAAAAATCAGAGAAGTCATCGTTTACTATGTCAATATCTTTCCGCTTCATCGACAAGCGATCGTTCTCCTCCATTGTTCCTTTTCAACGGCAAGTGAAGCTTTTTTTGCAGAGATAAATTATTAGTAAAAATATATGGACAAGTACGAAGAAGAAGCGACATGTATAAAGGAAAATAGGGGAGAGAAGAAGAGGACTTTCTCAGCTTCTCCAGATGAATCGAGAAAGGCCTTCAAAGTTAAAACTTAATACCATAACATAACTGTCTCTTTCATGATATTTCCGGTTCTTTTTTTTTTTTGGTTAATAAATTCCCGGTTAACTGACCGAACCAAGATCATTAAGCCCCCAAAACAAAATAAGAAGTTGTAAATAATATAAACCGGCAAAATGTTTACGAATCTCTATATACTGACTTTGGATCGGCACGTACATACGTGCAGAGTTATTTTTTTAAATAACTTTTTTTAAAAATATAATTGTCAAGCGATTAAATCTGTTTAATATGTGTGATTGTAACGTTTAGTTTTTTTTACCCGACAAAACTCATTCCTCGTAATTCATATAAGTAAATAGTATTTCTGATATGTTCTGCTTAAATTCTTGTTCCTAAAATTCTCGTCCCATATTTTATCATATATATATACCCACATAAAACTCTCATAACCTAATTATTATGAAACTAATTTGAACGATTTCCTAAAATATAATAAATCCGTTGTTTAATTTTTTTCTCTTCTTAATATGTAAACAGGGTCAGCTTGGCAACATAGATATTTAATATAATTTTTTTAAACCCTTAAGTGTATTCTCCAACTAATAGTATATATTTTCTTCAGTTATTCCTTAGTTATACTAATAACAATTTAATGTTAATAATATAGTAAGAGAAGGTAAAATAATAAAATGAGATATAAAGCGTGAGTATTTAATATAGGAAATATCATAAGGTATTTTATTAAGGAGAATTCTATTAATTTGGATATTATTAACTTTTTTAAGTAATATATGTGTCCGTAATTGATGGAGAAATAAAATTACAAAATTGTTTCGTGAGGAGGAAGACTATAATTGGTCATTAGATCCCTTATATAATTGGTCTTAGTTATTATAAATTGTAATTGGTCATTAGATCCCTATTTATCTCAGCTATTGGTATAATATTATTACTTGTTTTCATATTTATTGGACTGGATTTTTAAAATTTTAAGATTCTGTAAAAAAACTATAACTACATATTTATATATAATGTTTAACTACATAGTTATCCAAATTAAAGTATATGTTCATGTCATTTTAATTGGTGATCATATGTTTTTCTGGGCAAATATAGTTATTGTTTTTAGCAAAAGAATAAATATTGAGCCAGTTTCAAATGATTTTCGATTCTTTCACCATTAGATCTTTATAAAATTATTAGAAAGGTAACATTATTTATATTTTTGAAGGTATGATTTTAAATATATATATTTTTCATCTCATAATATAGTTACATTATTATATTACAATACATAGCAAAATTATTTTAATTTTGAAAATATGTAGGGGATAATATTTATCAATTTTTGAATAATTTTTACAAATTTTAGAGTTTATAGGAGCAAAATATTGTGTATATAAATAAATTAAATAATACTGGCAGTTGACAAAAAATATGTATATATAGCAGTGGCAGTTTTATGTAATTTTATGGAATATTAAGGGTGAACAATAAATTTGATACAGAACTCTCTTGCGACGACACGTCAGCTTTTTCTCCAGAATGTTTCTCTTTTAATATATAGAGGATATAAAAGAGAGTACAAAATCGAAAAATTGCCCAAAATTTCCCAGATTGCCATTTAATTATGCATAAAGTACTAGATTAGCACCCGCGGTACACCGCAGGGCAAACTTATTTATAATTAAAATATTAAAACTATAAATTGTATTTGTTTGTTAAATATGTTATAATTATATAATAATTGTTAAATAAACCATATAATACCGTAATAAAAATTATTTTTTATAGAAAATTTATTTAAATTTAATTACATATGTCTATTCTGATAGTGACAGTGTTAACAAAATAATAAAATGATGTTTTACCCGTGTAACACCGAATTACTGATATTTTTTCATTTATATAAATATCGATAAAACCTGTTCCGCTATATAACTTCGTCCAGAGATATTTTAACTCACACTATATCATCTTAATTTTTAATATTTATTGTATATCTACGGTATAATATTTATCATATTTAACTTTTCAAAAATTTTAAATATTTTTCATATTTAAACTTTTAAAAATCTTTAAAATAAAGAACCAGAATAAACCAAATAAAAGTTTTTAAAGTTTGAATGCGTGATAAATCAAAGGTCTACTCATTTGTATTCAGAATCATTTTGGCAATTGAGAATATCATTAATGTCATAGTTATTTCAATGTAATTTTTCGGAAAATTTGTCTACAAATTCATTTTCCGGAAATTTTGTCTAGATTATTAGCAAAAGAGAATATTTTCGCAGGTCCTATGAAATTTTGGACATCGTTTTGTCTACAACCTAAATAAATGGAGGCCCTTAAATTATAAATTATCAAGAGACCCATAAAATACTGAGGCCCATATAAAATTGCTAGAGGGACAGAATTAATTGCATTAGTAGCATTAATTGCAAAAACTTTCCTTAATAGTATTTTTGAGCAAAAACTGCTCCAAAAATACAAGTATAGATTTATTAAAATTGGAAGGGGTAGTTTGGTCAAAATGTTGGAGGAATTCGATTACCCGACCCGAAATGGCTGAGATCCGCGCGTTTATCCGTTAACCCAGTTGAGCTCCTAGCGAATGATTCGACAAATTCTCGGTGGATATTCTTCCTATCTTTATTGGGCTCACAAAGCCCAATGATCAACTTATTCGGAAATATTGGCCTCTTTTCACACCTAAACCATATTTCACGTGATTCTCGATTTTATTTCTAAATAAATCATAATCATCTAATTAACTACATTCGCATAATCATCGCTTAATCAATCTTTCAAAAAGTAATCGTAACCTCAAAAAATCCCTTAAAGTTAGAATAGAACAATCTAAACTTCCCTTAAACAATGCTAATGGTGCGAGTAAACCTTTTTGTTAAACATATCAAAGATTTTGTGATTGCACAAGAAGTGTATCACTTATCGCTTATATAACCTAAACACCAATATATGAATCACCTATAAATATCCTCATGAAACGCATAGACCCAATCATCACACATTCACTATTTCTCAAATACAAGTTTTGAAACACAATGGTTGCATCCTACGAGATGTGAAGCCTTTCAAGACTTCATAGAAAGTGCAAATGTGTTTGGTGAAACCTTTGACATGATACTCGATGATGCCAAGGTAAGTATAAAGATCTTATATTATTATTTACATACACATTCAACATTATTCATGTGCATAAACCTAACCTACTGTTATGTCATTTAAAGGGTACATACAAAGTTCAGACTTCTGTGAAAAAGGATCCGATGAACCGGTTCCTGAAATTCAAGAGGAGAAGTCATGGAATTTAAATATGAATTTAATATTCGAATGTACCATCTCATTCTATATGAAATGTTGAGATTGAGTGGTTAGAAGCAATTCTGACCTTCTTATCCTTCTATGTGAGAGTTGGCAGATCGATATGAACTTGAAAGACGCGTAGAGTGAGAGAACCAGCCAGAGTAGCGTATTCCTTGACAGGCAAATGACATCATCTCTTTTTACTTCATCAACTTTGCATGTTCCTGTGGGAGATAAGTCTTACAATAAAGCCATCTAAAAATGTCTAAACTTTAATATAGAGAAACCATCAGACGTATTTTGTAAGCTTTTTATATTATTTATACTTAAAGCCTAACTGATGTTGTGTCACTACTACCAGTTATTGCCCATCAAATATACTATGAGCAATCGATCCATGCAAAATTCCAATTTGATGAAGAAATGGGACATATCAAAGTATTGTGATTCTAAAGCATCAAGCAGTGAGAGAGCTCACGGATTTGGAAGGCTCTTCTCCTCTAGAAGAAGATGGCTCAAATGCATATTTGGTGACGAAAGTGGAGAGAGATCTCATGGCAGTGTTTGCTTTTTAGTTGCTGATGGAGACGGAGATGAATGCAATTTTGAGAAAAAAAATTGTATTGACATAGTTATATGGATTATATAGCATAATCAATAATATCGAGAAAACTTCTTTCTACCAAAATCGAAGAGAATCAAATAAAATGAAAAAGTAGCAAACTCAATGAGAAAAAGAGTTCTTACACAATTGGAACTAGAATCTGAGGAATAACCAGGCTTGAAGATATATAAGAGTAGCTCTTTCCATTAAGGTAACCTTTCGTGATGAGATGAGACAAAATCGGAGACATAGAATTGTTATGTATAAAATACATAATTGGATGAAGAAACATGATTGGTTGATCCAGTAGAGGAAGGTGGTTAGAAACAAAGAAAATTGATAAGGGACCAATTTTGAAGGTCACAGAGGAGGAACCGAGGAAGAGAGGAGGAGGAACCGAGGAAAAGGACTTTACAATGACTTTAGGTTATGTCTCTGTTCGGCTGATTTTTGTTTTGCCCCAACTCAAAATATAATAATAAATCTTATTATAATCATACAAATGATATGATGATAGTATGTAATGGATGTAGAAAATTGTTTTATCTTTTAGATTTACAAATATTATTGTTAAAAATACGTATTATGATACCAAATTAGATTACAAGTATATTGTTAAATAATACGTATTATTATTCATGTTTGAAAAACAAAACGCATTACTATTCAATCTTAGACTAAAAATATTTATAAGTGTTAAAATAATAGTAAAAAATCATTAATTTAAAGAAAATTTTAAATCATCATGTACTTTTTTTATTTTATTTTAAACATATCGTTTATTTTATTTTAGATCTTATGCTTAATCGGATATTGATCAATCAAAAGATATGCTTCTTTTCAAAGTGGGTTATGTATTTTGTGTGTTTTTTTTTTACAAATAGCATTAGGATTTTACATAATTAATAAATTTAATTGGTTACCAGTTTTAATAAATATAGTATCCTTATTTGTTTTAATATAATAGTTTTAAAATTTGAAAACGTTAATGACATAAAATATATTAAAAAAATATATATGATCATTTTTTATTTTTAAAAATATAATATCATTGAACCAAGATACCCAAAAAAGTGTAATCAATGTTGTAAAAAATTAAACTAACACTAAAACTCTGAAATTATTTTATATATTGTATATTTCTAATAATAGTTTGGAATTAATTAAGATATAGATTATATCAATATTTACTATACGAATTACGAAATATATCGACCTACAAAGAAGAAACAATACTATACAGTAAAAATAAATTAAACATTGTATTCTTGCTTTTTTATTGTTTGCTATTACTTGCTAGGATTTATATTACTTGCTAGGATTCATGTGGTATACCGGCTAGGATGAGAGACAAAGAAGCTCTCTACAACGCACTGTCATTGCTACCCTTATTTTTAAAACGGTTCAAATACAAATAACGAGTATGTGATATAAACTACTACACCTACAAGTCATCTTAGTATAAATGAACACATTTAGTTTGCTATAAGTTTAAAATTATTTTGGATGCAGCACGGGTTAAAACCTATATTACATTAATAAGCTTATATATTATATCCGACATGCACAAACAATACTTATATTAGGCTTTCTACATATAAGTTCTATTTTCTTTGTAGCCTAATTTATAAAACATAATTAAGTTTCGTCCGCGCGGTTCAAACCTAGTTAATAATTATAACACAAAGCATATGTTAGTAAAAAAAATTAAGCAAATAAATAGTAAAATCAAGTGAACCAGTAGTGAAATGCTCCTGATTGTCTATTCTCCTCTTGAAGATGAGAAATTTGTTAGAAAATTGGTAATTTCATATCCTTTTATTAGGCATGAGCATAAAATCCGAAATCTGAAAGTTCGAACCGAATCCAATCCAAAAAAGTCGGACTAAAACCGATTTGATATTGAGGAAATAACCGATCGGTTTTGATTTTCATTACTTTTGGATATCGAATAATATCCGATCCGAACCAATATCCAATAGATATTCAAATATAACCGAAAAGAAACAACTTGATAAGGATAATACACACAATTGTATACGATATACATGAACTGAAGATATAGATATACACACTTAACTATATATGATATATATGAATCGTAGATACTCCTATATCTACGTTATGGTTTACTTTGATTTTGATTTTTTTGCATTTACACAGAGTTATGTCTCACTATGGATGTTAGTACGTCGCATTTTTATATATAGGTATAGTTTTATGTTAGTTTAAACTTTGAACTTGTTATTTGCTTCATTTTTTTTCAAATACTCGGTTAGTATGGTTTTTTGGATACAATCGGATTAAAAAATATTTGAATAAAATCTTATCCAATAAATTTTGGTTTGATTTTGGTTATCAACACTATATTCAAACCGATCCAAAATCCAAATCATCTGAACCAAAACCGATCTGAATTTTATAAATACCCGAATGGATGTTATAGCAAATATCAAAAAAATCTGAAATCCAAAATATCTTACCGAATCCGATCCGATATTCGAACGCCCAGACCTACCTTTTATGGTTTTTTCTATATTTTACAATGTTTTCCAAATTTGTTTAAATTTCATTTTTAGTAGTTATACACATATGCTTGAATTAGAGGAAAATCGAATACTAACGCTAAATTAAATTCTCTGTTAATCAATGATTTCTATACAGAGAAATCCTCTTATATATGTGATATATTTAGGAAAAAACTAGAAAGATATAACATCTAGCCATTTTCGGATGTCGTTTTTCCATATTGTAGCGCGAGTTTATATTTCCAAAGTGTAGCGCGAATATATTTACATGTCGAAGATTATTATCTCAATATATGAAGCAAACTAAATAAGAAAATACAGGTCATGAATGTTTGAAGTTCTAATGTTTAAATATATATACATATATACATATATATATATATATATTACGTTTTCAGGTTTTGATTTCGGTGTATATTTTATTTTATTTTTAACAATTTGAATGGTACTTGATGTTGACTTTAGTTGATTTGAACGAAGGGGATTTTATTAGATTCTAATTTAAAAAGAACTAGTGAAGAACGTGAGACAAAAAGAGTTTGACAATGGTCAAAAATATTGAATTCTAATTTAAGTTTTGATGAAATAAAAAAATTATCATTCAATATTTGACAATGGTTGAAAAATATTAATGGGCCAAATATATTGAATTGATTATTTTATAGTTGATGAGTTTTATTTTGTCCAGGCACATTGGCATTCTATTATCCTTCCCTTAGACAATGTATGTTCGCGAAAAAAAAAAAAAGACAAAAACAAGAGTGTTAATCAATGATTTCAATACAGAGAAATCATCTTATATATGTATAGAATGCATTAAACATATAAAATAAGGGAAGAGTTGTCTATCTATTTTAAATTTTTATAAAAGAACGTGAGACAAAAAGAGTTGTCTCAAAACCAAAAGCCAAGTCGACAAAATCGATCAGATTCAGCCGATAATCTCTCAGACAATTCTGAATTTTAATTCGAAGACCCCGTTTAAGATCCATCATCAATCTGTCTTTTTGGATTCTCCGATTTCGTATTGAATTGATAAGGAAGGTAATACCTACATCTGTTCTTTCTACTTCTGATTATAGTTCACAAACAGTTTAGATTCCTGATTTACTTGTTCTTTTATGTTTGATTACAGCGTGGCTCTGGATATTGACGCTATTGAATTGGGTATGGGTCTTCGTCTACATGTTTGAATCTTTATAAAAAATTGGTTTTGGATTTTTTTTGTTGTTTAATGATTAGATTTATATTAAAGTTTCCTAATTATTTTTATTAAAAATCAAGAAAACAGATGAAGATCAAATTTTCCGATTTCGTATCGAATGGATAATTAAGGTAATACCTAGATATGTTCTTTCTATTTTTGTCTTATAGTTCACAAACTGTTCAGATTTATCATTTGCTTGATCTTTTATGTTTGATTATAGCGTGTGAGTTGAGCTTGAAGATATTGAATCGAGTATGGGTCTTCTTTCAAAGGTTTGAATCTTTATCAAAATTGATTTTGATTTTTTTTTTTGTTGTTTACAAGGATGAATTTTTAGATTTATGCTGAAGTTTTTGTTTGTCCTAATTTATTGATTTTCTTAAAAATCAGAAAAAAATGAAGAACACTAAATCAAAGATAAGTAATGAAACCATTATTTTGATTTGTAAATGCCTCTACTCCAATCTTTAAAAAATCTAATGTTAATTTTACATTGATATGATCGTGGCAAGCACAGAGCCAGAAGCTGCAGAGGTACCGGAGATGGTGGGAAGGATCACTCGGTCAAGAGCTAAGGCGATGGCCAAGGAAGCACATTCACTCATAGTTGACGGGTCATTCAACCTACCAAGGATCCAAGTCTTCAACATATCCACCTTGAAGACTTCACCCGGTAATGATAACTAGGTAACTTAGGTGTGAAGTTTGTACTCTTTTTCCCATAGCTGAGTTTTGTCCCACTGGGTTTTCTCAGCATGGTTTTTAATGAGGCAAATGGATCACTACGTCAAGTTATCTAGAAGTCATTACCAATGGGGAATAATGTACTTCTGTACTAGTACAAGTGACTTCTGTACTACTACAGGTCACCGAGACGTTTTGCTGTTTTTCTTATTTCCTTTAAACGTTTTGTTGTTTTATTTTGAACTTCCTGTTGTTTGGAGTGTCGAGCCCTAGGGTTAATTATAAAACCCCAAAGCTACGCCTCTTTGTTCTTTAGCGAAGAATGATGTTGTAACTTGAATTGTTGATCTTTCTTCCTCACTTTGATTTCTTGAATGCGTTCTTGAATTCTGGGTTTTCTATACACTTTGTGATTCAGAAACCCTTCACTTATCTCAATCCATACAACCACCTAAACATCTATCTCCATCAAACCATTGTTTTCTTCCTTCGATCTTCACACATCATCACCCAAAATCATCTGTTCATCATCACCTTCCGTCCACATCACCTATCACTCAGTTATCAGCCTTCATCAGAGTTCTAGTCCTAGGGAAATCCTATCATGTGGTATCAGAGCCAACTCTGTGCCAAGGCTAAGCGATTCTAAACCCTAATCTCTTGTGTTTTTGCTTAATTTCGTTTGTTTAGTTTTTAGGGTTTGATTTTTGAGTTTCGTTTTGTGTCTAGATCGAATAAGGTTTTGGTTATTGTTGATTCGTTTGAGTCTAGGTCAAGTTTTGTTGGCTATAGGGTTTGGTATTGTTCGATTTTTCTTATAGTTTTGCTCGATATTAGGTCTGCAAGTCTTGTTTTCTCGTTTAAAATTCAGAGTCTTAGAGTTTATTTTCGTTTTTCTCATTTAAAGAACAATTTACTGCGAGTTTCTTCTTAATTTGCAGGTACAATGGAACTTTCTCCAGAAGCTATGGAAGCTTTGAACCAAGCCATGTCCAAGCAAATTGCAGAAGCAAATAAGACAATGTATACTCAGTTTCAGCAACAGATGGAGCAGCTCAGTAACAAGTTTGAGAAACAGTTCAAGGACATAGCTCAAGCATCTACTGCATCAGAACAGAGTTCTTCAGACCCGCCTAGCCCTAATGAAGCCCGTCGTTTAGCTAAAGGAAAGGCTCACGTGGGAGCTTCCTCCAAACACACACGGATCAGAACCGTTCAGTCACCTACTGGGGGAAGAGAGACTTGTTTCAATCAGAGAAGAAACACTCAAGGCACAGAAAGAGAGCATCGCAGAACTGGCAGAGAACACACACGTCCACGACGAGCTGAGCCAGTAGCTGGGCATCGAATATACACTGAGTCAGATAGAGAGTATTCTGAAGAAGAAGAAGTTTCAGACCATAGTCAAGAGACAATGAGGAGAAACAGAAACCGAGATCATGGCAGGAATTATGATCCTTTGAGGCAGCAGCTGAAGCACCTCAAAATTCAGTATCCTTCTTTTCATGGTACCAATGATCCAGAGACTTATCTAGACTGGGAAAGGAAGATGGAGTCGAACTTTCAAGTTCAAGGTACCTATGAGTTGAACAAGGTGAAGATAGCCATATCTGAATTCAATGGTTATGCTTTATTGTGGTGGGAGCAGTTGGGACTCACTAGACATCGACAGAGAGAGCCTGCTATCACTACATGGGAACAGCTAATCACTCAGATGAGAAAGAAGTTTGTGCCTACACACTACCAGAGAGAGATTCTTAACAAGCTGAGGCGTCATACTCAAGGCACTAAGTCTGTAAGAGACTATTATCAGGAGCTGGAAACGCTTATGATCAGAGTTGATTTGAGGGAAAGTGAAGACATGGTTATGTCTAGGTTTCTTGGAGGTTTGAACAGAGAGATTCAAGACAAGATAGAGCTGCAGAACTATGAAGATGTGCAAGAAATGGTACATAAGGCAGAGTTGATTGAATCGCAGATCAAGAGAAAGGGAGTGAGGTCTAAGTTTACGCCTGACATGTCCAAGCCGAGAGAATTCAGTAAACCCGCCTTCACCAAGGACAGCCAACCCGTGACAGCCATAGTCAAAGAGGAGGTTAAGATCGATTACAAGCCCAAGAGTAGCACCTCTAAAAGTCATATCAGGTGTTTCAAATGCCAAGGAATGGGGCATTATTCCATAGACTGTCCTAACAAGAAGATGTTTCTTCTTCGAGAAGAAAGAGAGATTGTGCCAGTAGACGGTTCAGAAAGTGAACCAGAGCCTGAACTCGATGAAGGAGAAGAACCAGCATTCATGGGAGAGATGTTGGTAGCACACAGAGCTTTAAGTGTTCAGATGCATCCAGATGATAGAGGTCAGCGTGAGAACCTATTTCACACCAGGTGTATGGTTCAAGAAAAGGTCTGCACCTTGATCGTAGATGGTGGTAGCTGTACTAATGCAGCTAGTGAAGAGATGGTACAGAAGCTTAATCTCAAGACCACTTCACATCCAAGGCCTTATCAGCTACAGTGGTTGAACAACAAGGGGGCTTTAACAGTCACGCAGCAAGTGATGGTGAAACTAGCGATTGGGAAGTATGAGGATGAGCTGTTATGTGATGTGATTCCGATGAAATCAAGTCATATTCTGTTGGGAAGACCATGGCAGTTCGACAGAAGAGTGTTTCAAGATGGCTACACCAACAAGCAGTCGTTTGAGTTCAAAGGACGCAAGGTCACTCTTCTACCACTTACACCCAGTGAAATCTACAAGGACCAGCTTCACATGAACCGCAAGGATACAGAGAAAGTGTCTCACAGCCTGTACATCAACCACAGCGAGTTCAACAAGCTATTTGAGCCAGAGATGACCACATTCATGTTTGGGTACAAAGATACACTCACCAGCACTAAGCCAGCAGAGGAGCTTCCACGCAAGATCATAGAGGTTATAGAGGAGTACAAGGATGAGTTTCAAGAAGAGATATCTCCAGGTTTGCAGCCACTACGTGGGATAAAGCATCAGATCGAATTGGTACCAGGTTCAGCTCTATCGAACAGACCAGCTTACAGAACCAATCCAGTAGAAACTAAAGAGCTTCAGAAGCAAGTAGTAGAGCTGATGAACAAGGGACACATTAAAGAGAACCTCAGTCCAAGTGCAGGTAAAGATAATGTAGTCACAGATGCATTATCCAGGAGGTACATTCTCATTTCTACTTTGTCTTCTAAGCTAGTAGGACTTTATGTGACTGACCTCGATTTTGCTGAGAGCTATGGCAAATGCCATAAGTTTGCTTTTGAAAACTACTATAGACAGGATGGATATATGTTCTTTAAGGATAGATTGTGCATACCAAGAGGATCCATGAGAGAGATGCTGAGCAGAGAAGCTCACGGAGGTGGACTAGGTGGACATTTTGGGGTGTCAAAAACTCTACTTGGACTGCAAGAACACTTCTATTGGCCTCAAATGAAGAAAGACGTTGAGAAGGTTTGTTCTAGGTGCCATATCTACAAAATGGCGAAGGGTAAGGTACAGCCTCACGGCTTGTACACTCCTCCACCGAATCCTTCTCAACCTTTGACTCATATTTCTATGCATTTTGTTCTTGGCTTACCTCGAACCAGAAATGGTAGAGATTCTATTTTTGTTTTGGTTGACAGGTTTAGGAAGATGGCTCCCGTCATTGCAAGTCACAAGACGGGTGAAGCTGTTATTGTAGCTAACTTGTTTTTCAGGGAAGTCATAAGGAGGATCAATGACAATGCCTATCAGACTGATCTTCAAGGTAAGTATACCATATCATCAACAGTCAATATTTCTGACTTGCTCTCTTATAATGCAGATTCCGATTTGAGGACAAATCCTTTTGAAGAGGGGGAGGATGATATGATCGTGGCAAGCACAGAGCCAGAAGCTGCAGAGGTACCGGAGATGGTGGGAAGGATCACTCGGTCAAGAGCTAAGGCGATGGCCAAGGAAGCACATTCACTCATAGTTGACGGGTCATTCAACCTACCAAGGATCCAAGTCTTCAACATATCCACCTTGAAGACTTCACCCGGTAATGATAACTAGGTAACTTAGGTGTGAAGTTTGTACTCTTTTTCCCATAGCTGAGTTTTGTCCCACTGGGTTTTCTCAGCATGGTTTTTAATGAGGCAAATGGATCACTACGTCAAGTTATCTAGAAGTCATTACCAATGGGGAATAATGTACTTCTGTACTAGTACAAGTGACTTCTGTACTACTACAGGTCACCGAGACGTTTTGCTGTTTTTCTTATTTCCTTTAAACGTTTTGTTGTTTTATTTTGAACTTCCTGTTGTTTGGAGTGTCGAGCCCTAGGGTTAATTATAAAACCCCAAAGCTACGCCTCTTTGTTCTTTAGCGAAGAATGATGTTGTAACTTGAATTGTTGATCTTTCTTCCTCACTTTGATTTCTTGAATGCGTTCTTGAATTCTGGGTTTTCTATACACTTTGTGATTCAGAAACCCTTCACTTATCTCAATCCATACAACCACCTAAACATCTATCTCCATCAAACCATTGTTTTCTTCCTTCGATCTTCACACATCATCACCCAAAATCATCTGTTCATCATCACCTTCCGTCCACATCACCTATCACTCAGTTATCAGCCTTCATCAGAGTTCTAGTCCTAGGGAAATCCTATCATACATGGTCAGGGTTAAATTACTTTCAACAAGACGATCATTGGACACAACAATTAGATTAAGTTTGACTTATAAGAAACCGGAGTTTTCAATTTCTTTTGCCTTGCAAGTAGTTTCCAAATTAAAGATCAGATTCTGAATCTTTGTTTAGTTTAATAAAGGCTGTATTTTTTATTTGAATAAAGTCTACCGTGAAACTTGTTCTTTTCTGTCAGGGTAATTCCTGTTTTAAGTATAGATAATCTATACTTTTAAAATAGAAGTGGAATTACGAAGAAATCAATTCTATATTCTGGTAAGTTATTCAAATTCAATAGATCTTTTTTTTTCCCTGCTTTTCCTTTTCTATGTTATTTGACAGTTTATGGTAGTAAACTTGTTTTCTTTTTAAATAAGTAGTTTATATTACCAATTTCTCAAATATAACAAAGTCTACATTTTAAATTTAAACAAAGGAAACTTTAAATAGTATGAAAAAAAAAATTGAAACTAAACCATAAGATGATACTTTAGGTTTAGCTTCCAAACAAACTCAGCCAATTGTGTGATCTGCAATCTTGTACCACTCATTAGACCTCCCCTTGGATCTATATTCCTTAACAACATTACTCGACAACCAACCTTCAATCTTATTCTATGAAGTTGACGACTGTTCTGTAGCATCTTCATTAGAATCTTTTTTCCGTTTTGAAGAAGATATTGTAATAGAAACCAAAGTATACGGCGTAAACAAACAAACACATCAAACTTTAAAATAGATAGCTCAAAAATTCACCTTAGTAGAAGAGATGGCCGCCACCGATGGTTTCACTCATGTCTCTGAAATGAAAGCCTTCAAAATGAGTGATTTAACATAGCGCTGTTTTAGGTGAGTTATTTCACTCATGTCTCCGAACTAAAAGCCTTCAAAATGAGTGATTTAACATAGCGACGTTTTTTCCAAACGCTATAATTTAGGTGGGTTAACATAGCGCTGTCTTATATGCAATAAAAAATTATATAATAACGCTTTTTCTTTGCAATATTAAAGTTTATAATAGCATTTTTTGTTGTTATCATTTTATAATGTATATTATCATAATGCTACAATAATCATAATTTACTATTTGATTTTTGTTTATTAAATCAAAATTTGAAATCAGATAAACACAAATTCTATAATAGAAACAAATATATGAGTGTATTATAAAATCTAATACAAGCTTAAACCAAAGAACTACTTAACTCAACACCTTAAAGAATTGAAATCACAGACCGGTATGGTCACTGAACTTGCTCACAACTTCTTGTTCTATCTCTAGAACAATGTCTTCACTTGTCTTCCTTAACATATGTTTTTTGTCTTTCTGCTGGTGTCTTCTCTGTTGAAGGATCTTCCACTTTTTTGAGCTATCTTCCAATGACTTCCATGTATGCACGATCTTCACTCTAATCATCTATGTTGTTTTGAAGGCTTTCAGTTTGGAGAAATGAGTGAAACCATTGGTGGCGGCCTTCTCTTCCAAAAAGGTGACTTTCTGATCTATCTATTTTAAAGTTTGATGTGTTTGTTTGTTTAGGCCGTATACTTTGGTTTTTATAGTAGTTTAAGTTATGTGTTTTTGGATTGTGAGAATTGAAGAATATTCTATGCAATCAATATTGGAGAGTATGATTAGGGATTGTAATATATTATTGTTTCTGATTTTGTTTGAGATGATTGATATATTTTAAATGGTCAGCTGTATATTTCTTAATTGTTAAAAATGGTTTAACTCTATCATATTAAATGCAGAACAGATATGGTAATTTTTGAAAATGAGTTGTTAGGATTGAGATAAACAAAAAATATTAATGTATATACAATCACAAAAATATTTCAGTTAATGGTTTGATGTTATTTTCGGTTTAATATGATATGGGAGAGATTGATAAGAGATTGCATTAAAGTAGTTGCAGATTTTGTTTGATATATGATTGCATCTAATGTCGTTTGGATTTGATTTCAATTAAAGGTTTGGGAGGGGGACATTGTTTGGATACACTTGCAAGTTGTACAATGTACATGATCCAAATAAGAATATGGCCAAACAGAGTGAATCCGCGTCCTTTTAATATTTATAATTACTTATTTACCCTTAATTTTTTTTCCTTCTTCTTCTTTTCTTTTGTCGTGAGGGCATATGGGGAATACTTGTTTTGTTTTGTTTTGTTTTGTTCTAAAGTGTACTCTCCAATTAATAGTATAGATTTTGATGACTTCAATAAAATCATAGAAAGTGAAAAATTTAGAAAAATTGTTAAAGAGTTTTCTATAATCTTGTTGATTAGTTTTTTTTATAATCTTGTAGTCTCCCAAACAATCCCAATATTTTAATCATATTTTGAATGACTTCATTTTGTGAAGGAAAGTGTATAAAATCATAAATCAATAACACAGTAATTGAATTCATTAACAATCATAGATTCTTTTGTTGTGGTTTTTTTTAGTTAAATAACACAAAACTTTTAATGATTTTATAAAAATTTTAATCCAATAAAACCATAGTCATTAAAATTTTAAATGAATTTTTCACAAAGTAGTAAAAAGGAGAAAAAAAGTTGCTCTCTAGAGAAAAAAAAAAAACGAGAGAAAAAAGAGAAAGAGAGAAGGCGATGGCTATGCGGCGGATCTAGGGTTTCCATGTTTTCGATTGATACTGGGTTTGATTGGTCTTTGAATTCTGAGGTTTTTGGGTACTCCTTCTCTCTTTGTTCACTTAGTGATGAAAAAGAGAGGAAGGGATTCAGTTTCTCTTGTGGCGAGGTTTCGCGATCGTCATGGGGATTTGGTTCCGATTTGGAGGATTTGGTGTATCTGGGTTTGTGGTCTCATAAATGGGAGATTTCATCGGGTTTACTATCCTTTTTGGATTCCCGGATCTCTGTCTTGAGGAGATTTGTTTGGGTTGAAGGTTTAGATATCGTTGATATTATTGATATCGTCTTTGGTCTATTTGTGGAAGGTGGATCTCTGATTTTCTCAATCAGATCGTTTCAGATTGATTAGTACGAATGGAGGATACAAGGCTGTTTGATTTTTCACGGAGATTTGGTCGTCATATCAATTCTTATCTTGCTCTGGCGGAATCAGTGGGATTACAAGGATTACAATGCTTGTCATTCACGGATTTGCACGATTCGGTGCTCAAGGAAAGTTGGAAAGTATAAAAGGGGTCGCTTATCATCGTTCACTTCTCATCACAGCTTGTTGGCTATTCAGTCTTTTGGCTTCTTTTCCAATTTTTCTCTCTTTCTTTGTTTTGCGGGTTCTGTCTTGCTACTTTTGAGCATGTCGCAGAGTGGTATGTTGGGTAAGAATGGGTCGGGGAAGAAAGCTGATGGTTTGGTTCCCAAGCGGAAGATCAAGATACCATACTTCGATAATTCGGCTTTGATCAAGGGGTATTCCAAGACTGTCGTGGGTCGATGTATGAATCTAAGGTTGCAAGACATGAAGCCTCTTCTGTTTATGCTGCCTAGGATCTGGCATCTGGAAGGAAAGGTGGTGGGCGCAGACTTAGGTCTTGGGAAGTTTCAATTTGACTTCGATAACGAGGAGGATATCACGGAGGTTCTTCAAATGGAACCGTTTCACTTTGATCGGTGGATGTTGTCCATGGTACGATGGAGCCCCACAGTCGATCCGGATTATCCTTCGGACATCACCTTTTGGGTCAGAGTGATAGGGGTGCCGTTTCAGTTTTGGGCTGAACCTATTTTCTGAAGCATTGGTGAGGATCTGGGGCGTTTTGTCGCAGTTGATATCGATGGAGGGAGAGTTCGGGTTACAGTTAATGGCTTCAAGCCATTATGTTTTGACACAGTGATAGAGTTCTATAATGGAGAGGAGACCTTTGTTGCTTTGCGGTTTGAGAGGCTCCATGGTTTCTGCAAACGATGCTTTAGTATGTGCCATGCCACTGATCATTGCCCGCTGTTGGAATCATCTAAGGCTGTTCATGGCACTGCTGTCCCTATGGAGGAGGAAGTGGTCAGACCTTTTCAGAGGTACAAGGGAGCGGTTACAGGGGACCGGAAAAAAGGTAAAGAGAAGGTGGGTGAGGGTTCAGGTGTGGTTCACAACTCTGACCGCCAGCGACCAAATAAAGGTAGACATGCTTTGGGAGTTAAAGTTCGAGCTGGTGGTGACCTTGGTGAATCATTTGCTAAGCCAAAAAGTGTTCCGAGTTATGTCCAAGTAAATGATAATCGCCATATGGCTCGTGTTGCCGCTGATGTTCTCGCTTCAGTGGCGGTTCCAGTTGAGAAACAGGAGCAAGGGCAACCTATGGGTCCTAGTGAGCAGAGCTTGTTGATATAGGAGGTTGGTGTTCGTATTCAGCCCCCATAGAGGGTTTGGAGACCACTCTTCCAAGAATCTGGTTTAGCTGAGGTCGGGGACCAAGAGCCAGCTGTGCAGTCGGAACAAGGTGGTGCAATTTTTGTAGGGCCGGGGGAAGGAAAAACTGAGACAGGGAATTCTGAACCGGCATCTATTCGGATTGCCCCTGCTTTGTCTCTTGTAGCTCCGGAGCTCGATGGGGTGAAAGCAAGTCAGCGACAATGGGGGTGAATGTGGTGGACTTGGGGCATGAGGACTTTCCTTCAGCAGCAGCAATTACTGATGGACATGCTGGTCAGGTGGTAGCTCCGGTGGGCAATGAAACTTCGGATTCACCAATCCTCAAGGAAGTTTGTCTTGGTAGTGAGAGCTCGGCAATACTTGTTGATGGTGCTGTTTCGGATTCAGCGGTGTTAGGAGGGGAATTGGCTGATGGAGGGGAGGACCCTATGGATACATCGGTTCCTACCGAAGCTTCATCCTCTTCTAATCCGGTTGTGGATAAGGGTCGTAAGGCTAAAGCCTCTATGCCTCTTAAAGGGACAGCTTCTAAGAAGCTGAATGTCAACTTGCGAGCAATGCCGAAGACACGTCCTACGCCTAGGTCTAACGACTTGACTGGCGAGGGGCCTAACCCGAAGAACCAGGACACGGAGAAGGGAGCAGCTGGTGGGTCAAAGCCACCTAAAACACAGAACAATAAATGAGGATCTTAAGCTGGAATTGTCAGGGGCTAGGGAATAAAGCGACCATGGGGTATCTCAGAGACTTATGGGGACAACATAGGCCAGATTTTTTGTTTCTTTCTGAAACAAGGCAACTTTTTCTGTTTTAAAACCTTTTGTTGGTCATTTTGGTTATTCACATTTATAAACAGTTGAACATGTTGGTTGTAGTGGTTGTCTTGCACTTTTTTATAATAATAATAATAATAATAATGTTTCCATTTTATTTGAATCTAATATAATTATTGATGTAGAAGTGGTATACAAAGGAAAAGTAATTTATCTATCTTTTATTTATGGTGATCCGGTTCCAAAGAACCGAGATCAAGTTTGGGAAATATTAACAAGAATTGGTTTGACTCGCTATGCTCCATGGTTTCTTATTGGGGATTTCAATGAGTTAAAAGGAAATCATGAGAAACGGGGTGGTAAGTTGCGCCATGCCTCTTCTTTTGTACCTTTTAACACAATGATTAGACACTGTGGTCTCCTTGAGTTCCCTGCTCATGGGGACAGTCTTTCTTGGAGAGGGTGGCGAGATAAGAAACCGATAAGGTATCGACTAGATCGGGCTTTGGCAAATGAAGAGTGGCATGATTTGTTTAAAGACTCCTTTACAAAGTATTTACCAATGATTGCATCGGATCATAAGCCCCTGCTAGCGATTATTAAGGATAAAATTAGGCGGGTCGGGGGTTTCGGTTTGATAGACGATGGTTGGATAAGGAGGGTTTCTTTGCTGCGGTTAATGCGGGGTGGGAGGCTATGTCGTCGGCGGACGCACCTTCTCTCACCCTGGTGGATAAAATTTCCAAATGCCGCCGTGCTATTTCTAGATGGAGGAAAGAGCAAGTACCTTATAGGTGGGAGACAATTGAGGACATAAAATCCAAATTAGCGGTGGCCCAGGAGAATGATTCTACTTCAGTTGATGAGCTTGCGGAGCTGTCTTGGCGATTACGGGAGGCGTATAGGGATGAGGAGGTGTATTGGTATCAAAAAAACAGAAGTCGGTGGATGAGGTTTGGGGACCATAACACCAGTTATTTCCACGCTCAGAAAAGGCAACGTCGTGTTCGAAACCGTATTGTTGGTTTCCATGACCAGTGTGGTAATTGGCTGACGGAGGAGAGTGATATCCAACATATTGCGGTTTCTTATTTTCAGGATCGTTTTACATCCTCGGACCCTTCGGATTTTGCGGAAATGTTAGATGAGGTTCAACCAGCTGTTTCTCTAGAGACAAATGAATTTTTAACTCGAGAGGTTACAGAACAGGAGATTAAACAAGCGTTATTCATGATGCATCCGTATAAAGCGCCGGGCCTGGATGGGATGACTGCCCTTTTTTACCAGAAAGCATGGGCTACGGTTAAAGCAGATTAATGCTTTTGGTTAATTCATTTTTGCAGGATGGAGAGTTTGACAAGAGGCTTAATGTAACAAATATATGTCTTATCCCAAAGGTGGACAAGCCAACAAGGATGACGGAGTTGAGGCCCATTAGCCTATGTAATGTTGGTTATAAAATTATATCTAAGGTCTTGTGCCAGCAACTTCACACTATTTTACCATCTCTTGTATCGAAGACTCAATTGGCATTTGTCGAGGGACGGTTAATTTCAGATAATATTTTTATTGCTCAGGAGATGTTTCACGGGTTACGAACCAACCCCTCTTGTAAGGGGAAGTTCATGGCTATAAAAACGGATATAAGTAAGGCCTATGATTGGGTAGAGTGGTCCTTTGTTGAACACTTGCTCAGGCAGTTCAGGTTTTGCGAGAGGTGGATATCCTGGATTACATCGGTTCAATATAAGGTTTTACATAATGGACAGGCATATGGATCTATTATCCCTTGTCGAGGTTTACGTCAGGGGGATCCACTATCACCTTATTTTTTTATTCTTTGCACAGAGGTACTTATTGCACACTTTCGGAAAGCAGAACGGTTGAAACTCCTTACTGGAATAAAGGTTTCGACTACTAGCCCCGCCATTTCACATCTCTTATTTGCAGATGACAGCCTTTTTTCTGTCGGGCCTCAAAGGAACAATGTGAAGTGGTGCTAGATATCCTTAAAAAGTATGAACGGGTTTCTGGCCAACAAATCAATTTTCAAAAATCTTCGGTCAAGTTTTGTCACACGGTGGATTCTGACCTTAGGGAAGAATTAAAAGGAGTTTTGGGGATCACAAACTTGGGGGGCATGGGATCGTACTTAGGGATTCCGGAAAGCCTGGGTGGGGCAAAGACAAAAATATTTTCATTTGTTCAGGACCGTTTGCAAGCACGGGAAGGTGGGTGGCCGGCTAGGCTTTTATCAAAAGGGGAAAGGAGGTGATGATCAAGTCTGTTGCTACAGCTGCCCCTACTTTTGTGATGTCGTGTTTCCGATTACCTAAGACGGTTACGAGGAAGTTGACTAGTGCAATTTCTAATTTTTGGTGGAGTTCATCTGGACAATCTCGCGGTCTACACTGGGTGGCGTGGGATAAACTATGTCATGGTAAAGATGCAGGGGGTTTAGGTTTCCGGTGCTTGGATGATTATAACACCGCTCTGCTGGCAAAGCAGCTCTGGCGTCTAATCACAGTGCCAGAATCACTTTTTGCACGAGTTTTTAAAGGACGATACTATCGGCAGTCTGATCCTTTGGATCCAACTAAATCTTACTCGCCGTCTTATGGGTGGCAGAGTATAGTTTCTGCTCGCTCTCTGGTGAATAAAGGACTCATTAAACGAGTAGGATCTGGTGCTTCCATTTCTGTTTGGAATGACCCATGGATCCCTGCTTAATCCCCGAGACCAGCAGTGAGCATAGGATCGTCTTATGATCCTCTGCTCCGAGTTTCAAATCTTATTGACAGGAGTTCTAATTCCTGGGATATGGCTCAGCTTACGGCTACTTTTGTACTGGAAGATGTTGCTATAATTTCTGCCTTACCATTGCGTCAGCCGGATAAACCGGATTTGTTAGGATGGCATTTTACTAAGACTGGTAATTATTCGGTAAAATCAGG
This sequence comes from Camelina laxa, assembly GCA_024034495.1. Lineage (NCBI taxonomy): Eukaryota > Viridiplantae > Streptophyta > Magnoliopsida > Brassicales > Brassicaceae > Camelina > Camelina laxa. The sequence goes on along the minus strand of CM043880.1, from coordinate 27,110,017 downwards.
GTACCATACTCTTCGCTCACAATGGCCGGCTCCAGATGGACCGCAAGTACTTGGGCCGGACATAGTCCCTCTTCAGACTTTTGTATGGAAAATTCGGTGTCCGCCCAAGCTGCGTCACTTTATGTGGCAAGTTCTTTTGGGATGCGTGGCAGTTACAGCTAATCTACGGAAACGTGGTATGAGTTGTGAAGCTACGTGCGGCCTTTGTGGTTTTCAGGAGAAAACTATTAATCATACCCTTTTTGAATGTCCACCGGCTAGACAGGTTTGGGCTTTGTCTCAGTTCCCGACACCCGTGGGAGTGTTCCCATCGGAATCAGTATTCACAAACATGGATTTCCTTTTTGGCGGTTTACAAATGTACCATCTCAGGAATTTTTCCCATGGATTTTGTGGTACATCTGGAAAGCGCGTAATGATAAACTTTTCAATAATCTGGATTCCAATCCTCTTGCGATTCTATGGTTAGCGGAAGATGAGGCCAAGGCATGGGCCCTGGCTCAGGCAGAGGATATGGCTTTAACATCGGATATTACAGTTGAGGTGGTTCCTCGAGGAAGTCGGGGCTTATGCGCCCCTAGTTCTTCGTCGAGTTTACTTTGTTTTGTAGATGGCTCTTGGAAAGCAACATATAGTTATGCGGGCAGAGGGTGGTTTTGTACATCGCCATGGGGGACGCCCCTACCATGGGAGCTGCCAACCTTCGCCGTAGTCTCACCCCTCTTCATGCCGAGATCGAAGCCCTTGTCTGGGCTATGCATTGTATGATCGGGGCAGATAACCAATCTGTCGTTTTCCTTACCGACTGCTCTGACTTAGTGAAGATGGTGTCTTCGCCTTCTGAGTGGCCAGCCCTTACACCTTATTTGGAGGACATCCAGGCAGACAAAGAGGAGTTTATCTCTTTTTCCTTAGCCTACGTCCTGCGCTCCCTGAATGGCAAAACGGATAATTTGGCGTGACATGTTCACACAGTTCCGCTTCTAGCTACTTTTGTTAATAATGTACCTTTGCATTGGCTTGATTGAGCTAATCTTGTTTCTTTATTGTCAAAAATAAAAAAAAAATCACAAAATAATAACATCAAATTTAATTAAATAACAACATATTTTACCTAACATTTAAACTCATTAAAACTCTATTTAATTCACTAACCAATAACACTCCCTAAGTCACTCAACCATTTATTTTGATTACCTTTTTTAGTTGAGAGATTCATAAAGTATCAGTTCTTCGACATTAACCGGTATGGGTTGGTTATAGCGGAACAAGGTGTTGTATATCATTTTGACCGTTGTGTGCGGTGAACTAAACCGATCATTAAAGCCATAAATACTAAACCGAAACCAACACAGGTACGAAAACCGGTAGAGGATAATCCAATCTTAAAGCGCTCCCACATAAACGTTTCCCTTATCTCTCTCTCTCTCCTTTCCCGTTCCAATGGGGACTCTCACCAGCGTCGCTTTTGCAGCTGCCGTTAACATCAGATTCCGATCATTTCACCACCGGGATAACATTAAGACAACAACAACACTACCCAAATGGCAAAAGAGACTCTGTTTCTCTTGCACAGAGGACTCTCATAGATTTAGGGTTGTAAAGTGTCTAGGCAATGATGAAAACAATAACAGAGACAACAGTGTCGGAGAAAACGCAGATACCCACAAGTCTTCTGTTGTAAAAACGGCATCACGTGATGAAGAAGATGACGAGACAAGTAACAACAGTAGCTCTGCCAGTAGCAGCAGCAGCAACGAGTTCGGTTCCGACAAGACTTCAATGGTACACAACATACTTATCTCTGATTGAAGTTCCCCTTTTTCCTGAGTTCCAGTGTTTGAAATTGTGAGAATTGAATCCTACTATTGCTTAATATCACTTTGTTCTTGTCATTTTAGTGTTTTATCTGCAAATTCGTTGTAGCTTCTCTGTTTCTTTCTTAAGAGATTGGTACAAGTAACATACAAAATAAATTAACTATTATTGTAGTCTTGTATGTTCACTTCATTCTTGTGTTACTAAGAGTAAGAGTGAAGTTTGTGTCTTTATCTCAGCCATCAACTATATCGCCTGTTGATCCATCATACAGCAGTTTCCAAATAGACTCGTTTAAGCTGATGGAGCTTCTTGGACCTGAGAAAGTGGATCCTGCTGATGTCAAGTTAATAAAGGACAAACTTTTCGGCTATTCGACGTTTTGGGTCACCAAAGAAGAGCCATTTGGGGACCTTGGTGAGGGAATCCTCTTTCTTGGGAACTTGAGAGGAAAGAAAGAGGATGTTTTTGCAAAACTTCAGAGAAAACTAGTTGAAGTTGCTGGCGATAAGTATAATTTATTCATGATTGAGGAGCCTAACTCCGAAGGATCAGATCCTCGTGGTGGTGCCCGTGTTAGCTTTGGTTTGCTTCGTAAAGAAGTCTCGGAGCCAGGACCAACCACACTCTGGCAGTATGTGATTGCTTTAATATTATTTCTTTTGACAATTGGTTCCTCTGTGGAGCTTGGAATTGCTTCTCAGGTACCTTATTTTTTCTTAGAAGCAATACATCAGTATGTCATTTGATCTGTACATCATGCTATACTTTAATACACTACTTGATTTAACAGATCAACCGCTTACCTCCTGAGGTGGTAAAGTATTTCACGGATCCAAATGCTGTTGAACCACCTGATATGGAGCTCCTCTATCCATTTGTTGACGCTGCATTGCCTTTGGCGTATGGTGTATTGGGCATTCTTTTGTTTCATGTAAGTTACAACTTGTGTGTTTCTATAGTAATGTTTTTCTTTATTATGAATGTTTTGTTATGTTGCTTTCAAATTCATATCAAGCAGGCATGCTCCCTTGGTTGAATGATAAACTTTCATGTATTGTTGATGGTATCTGGCTTTCAGTACTTCGTCTAGATGGTTATATTTATGACTTGTTTATTTGCAGGAGTTAGGGCACTTTCTTGCTGCCGTTCCAAAGAAAGTAAAGCTTAGCATTCCTTACTTCATTCCAAACATTACACTGGGAAGCTTTGGTGCAATCACACAGGTGGTTTAATTGATCATGTCTATTGCAACTCTGTCAAGTTCATGGGATAGTATCTCTTTTAAACTCTATGTAATTCGCGTCTAGAAGAAGATACATGTACTTTTCTTCTTAAATGCATCCATCTACTTTTTCCTCCGATGACAAGCTGAACATCTTGAAGTATATTGAAGACAAGACTATTGTCTTATGTACTAGCGTTAGTAATACTTTTACTTGATTTGTACAGTTCAAGTCGATTCTTCCAGACCGGAGTACAAAAGTTGACATTTCGCTAGCTGGTCCATTTGCTGGAGCAGCACTCTCAGTTTCCATGTTTGCTGTTGGTCTGTTCCTATCTACTAACCCGGATGCAGCTAGCGATCTGGTGCAGGTTCCCAGCATGTTATTTCAAGGTTCATTACTTCTTGGACTCATCAGCAGAGCAACTCTGGGATATGCGTAAGCTCTCCGCAGCTAGTGACTGTTCAACCTAGACGAAACAATTTAACTTCAACATCCGTTTCTATTTTTCCTAATGATTGCAGAGCGTTGCATGCTGCTACTGTTTCAGTCCACCCGCTTGTAATTGCTGGATGGTAGCATCTAATATCTTGGCTCGTTCTCTATTATTCAGCAGAAATTGTGACAGTTTTCGCTTACTTTGAGATTTTATTCTTAGGTGTGGTTTAACAACAACAGCGTTTAATATGCTTCCTGTGGGATGTTTGGATGGAGGCAGAGCTGTACAGGTACTTCTCTTATTTATGGAATGGTGTCTGTGTATTCTATTCGAAACGTAGACGCCTAGTGCTGCCTAGTAGAAATTTTGGTTGCAAAATCTGAAACAATCCGAACTAGTATTATTCCAAGTGTGCCTTATCTTTAGACCATGCTTAGGTTGATTTAAGTGTGTACTATTATATATCTTAAGTCCAAACAATGAAAAGGGTCTGAGATATTCATACAAGACATCAAATTGTCAACATTTATATCACAGATGTAACATATGGGCATGGATCTTGTGCAGGGCGCATTCGGGAAAAATGCATTGGTTACATTTGGCTTGACAACCTATGTAATGCTTGGACTCAGAGTGGTATGTTCAACTGTTCCAAGTTATAATCCATACCATGCCCTCTAATTCGTGCTCTCGAACAGCTTGTTTTATTGCTTTGGCATTTTCCTACTTTTCAGCTCGGCGGCCCTTTGGCACTTCCTTGGGGACTTTATGTATTAATCTGCCAGGTACCCCAAAAATTCTGAACTCTGCAACTTCGAACAATACGAGTGTGCTTTAAATGCTGTTTCTAAGCAGTACAATGTATTTAAACAGAGAACACCTGAAAAACCATGTCTAAACGACGTGACCGAGGTTGGAACATGGAGGAAGGCCCTCGTCGGGACTGCAATAATCCTTGTTGTTTTGACGCTCCTGCCTGTATGGGATGAACTCGCAGAAGAGGTAGGCATAGGGCTTGTAACTACGTTTTGATGTTGTCTTCTGACTTTGAGCAGATGTTGTAGTTAGGGCCAATTTGAAGCACATTTTTGTTATATAGTGAGCCATGTCTGTACACTGTAAGCTAGTGAAGAAGTATTTATAATGTACTACTTAAATTCTTCATATACTACACTTCCAGTTGAGTCCAAAATACCATACAATCCACTATATATTAATAGAGAAGCACACTCTTGAAAAAGCTGCAGCCAGAGTGCACCTTTTAGCAAAATACCATTAAATTTTCTACTTCATTACATTAACATGTCATTATATCCTTTTAAAAAAACAATTAACTGAATAATCAATAGATATGTATCTAAGTATATAAACTAATAAATCTCAACATTCAGTGTGATTATTTCATTAAAATGAAAATATTGATAATTGAATAGGAATATACGTTCTAATTGTATATTCATCTATGTGTTATTAAAAAAGAATGAGACAATAATCCTTATCATTATAAATAAACTTGCTACCCAAAAAATTTATAATATATTTAAAATGAGTGATTATTAGATTATGCAAAATTGTTATAGTTACTCGATAAACCATAAATATAAATTTGATTTTTAAAACACACAAAAATATATATTGCCATAAATTGTAACATTTTAAATATTTCTTTACCACGGTCACATATTTCACGGATGAAATGTATTCTTACATGAATACATTGATTTTGGAATTTCATTAATTTTTTCATAATGGTTTTTTTTTGTGCTAATAATCCGTCATTTATAGAAAATATTAGCAAACCAAATAACTCAAAAGATTTAAATAGCCTAATCAACAATATTAAATCAATAAATTTGATTATCTTCAGAAAATTTAGTTTAGTATCTGATTGTTACTAACGTATAATAAAATTAAATAATTAAACTACCGAGTAATTTAGTATATATTGTTATGGTTACATAAAAAAAATGTTATGATTACAAAATAAAACATCAGAAGATATGAAATTGATTTTTAAACCACACAAAAAACATGTTGCAATAAATAGTAACATTTTATCAATATTTTTTACCATAAAACCTTTTACACATTCAAAGATTTCACAGGTGAGTCATATCTTTTACACGAAAAAACACAACTTTGAATAAATAAATTAAAAAACTTTAGTTATATATTATGTTTGACACAAATATTATTAGTTTTAGGATAATAATTTTACTTATAATAATTTTCTTTAAATCGATTTATCCCAAACGTAGTGCGGGTTGTTACCTAGTATCTTTTTAAAATATTGTATGTATTTGTTATTTACCATGGGATAGTGTAGAAATTAATGTTTTAACAAATCAAAAATTACATTGACTTTTCTAGGCATGGGTGTAGTACCTGTTCCTGAAAATCCTAACCGAATCCGAATGTGAGGAAATATTCGAATAGGAACTAGATTCTATATCCAAAAACTTGATCTGAACCTAAATCCAAGTGGATAGTTGAATTACATAAAATGTAACAATATACCCAAAAACTAGTTATTTTTGATACAATATAATTCATGTATTTAAAATTACAACTATAAATCCGAAAATATTAGTTATGTTAAGATCAAAAGAACTAAAATACCCAAATTATATAAAAATTTATAGTTATATTTGTTAAAATTTAACCATTTTTTCCCTTGATATTTCGGATATCCGAATCCAAACCGAATCCAAATCAAGCTTCAAATGGTAACCACAATTTAGGAAAAGAATGAGGAGGAATATGATATTCTTCTTTATTCCACAAATTTTGTATTATTTGATAGTAATATTTTTTCCTCTACATTCTTCAAAAAATATAGAACAATAGAACAAAAATGTTCCTCCCCAAAATTGATGAGGAACAAATGGAACAGAAAAAAGAACAAATATTAAAATTCGTTTTTTATTTTAAAATAAAATAAAAATATGTTTAATAATAATATTTAAATTTTTTAATATCAGAATTTTCATATTTTCACAATGTATTGACAGAAAAAAATATTTTTGATATAAATTTCATGTTAGACTAATCTTAAGGCTGTATTTGAAAAATATATAAATAGTAAAATAAATTTAAGAGACTCATGTTTATATTGTAAATGGAAACTAAAAATATTTTAAATTACTCTTAAAATTTAATTGTAGGTTAATATTATTTATTAATATTTAATATGACATATCTAAAATTTTATTTACAAATTTTATTTTAAAATCAAATGTAAAATTCATTATATATACATGAAAGTAGTATTAGTATTATCATTAAATTTTGATTTGTTTAATATTTAATATATTTTGGAAGATTTTTTTTTATGTTTTGGTTAGTACCATTTACTATTTTGTTACTCTGCAGATTTTCTTTTCATTCCTCAAAAACTGTTTATTCCGTTCCGCATTGTTCTATTTAATCTTTTTTTTTAATGGTTATCAATAGGAGCCAAAGTTCTTAAACATCCAAATCGATATTAAAATCATATCTAATATAATCTGAAATTCGAAATACCCATCCGATATCCAACTTAAGTGCCCAGAAATAAAAATTTCTTTTTAAAATATATGAAATAAATATTTCATAAATTAGGTTGTGATTTTGTCGTCCGCCGGCTTAAGTTCTCCCTTCTTTGGGCTTTGTATTTCACTTTGGTACCAAAACTAGTTCATTAATAAAATTTCAGATGACAAAAAAAAAGGTCGTGGTTTTGTCAATGCTTCGAGATCATGACCGAATTGGGCTGGTGGAATAAGTCAATTCGTGACTAATGGAACATTCTATTGCTAACAAAAAATAACAAGAGAGAGCCACAAATCTTTTCTTGATTGTCTTAATGGCGCGGGTTTAAAGTTTGATCATTAGTAATCAACTAGGTAACAACCCGCACTATATGCGGGATAAATTTATGCAGATAAAATTAGTGTTATGAGAAGTTATTTTTGTAGGATCTAAAATTTGTTTGTGTAATAACAAAATATATAATCTGCGAGAAATATATGTTTAGATCAAACTACTATGTATCAACTAAATATATAATCTGCTCTTTCTTCAATCTATGCAAAAAAAATTATTTTGTTTAATTTTTTTTTGTATAAAAATATGTTTCACCTGTGAAAATTATACCAATGGTATTAAATAAGTCAAATTTTTATAATAATTATTATTGTGATAATTTTATTTTGGAAAATTTAAATATGTGAATAGTAATCAATTTTTTTTATAGATAAATAAATTCTGGTTTTGAAAATTTTTTAGATCTAATAATGTTATATTTAAATAATTAAATATGTTATAAATTGATTAAAATAAATTTTAAAATTGAAATATTTGATTTTTTAATTAATTGGAAAGGAATATTCCTTAATCATTCAATAGCAATTATGTGTAAATATCTATAAAAATGAAGACAATAAATTCATTGGTGTCTAGAGCTCTCTAGCGACGACACATCAGCATTTTCTTTAGAATGTTTCTCTATTAATATATAGGGGATAGTAGTAGTTTTATATAAAAAGTTTTTTTTTTAAGTTTTAAGATGTTTAGAAGAATTTCTTAGCTAAAAGATAGTGTCAATATTGTTAGGTATGGTTTCACTCTGTCTTAACAGGCCTCCACTCAGCCCATCTGAGAAGCAGTCAATAGAACTTCTAGAAGAGTTGACCGGCCAAATAGAACCAATTGGGCCAACAGAGCTTCTAGAAGGTCCGTTAGAACGCATGGCCCGTTAATCGATGGCCTGGATACGAGCGACTGCCGCCTGTACCTTGAGGCGGTACCACATCGATCCCTAGGCAAGACGATGAAACGTCGCATCAGCTATAAATAAAGAGAGCTCTGAGCAAACAAAAGACAACTTAACTCGAGTGGGAGCCAGGATATTATTTGATTCTAGTTCTAAGTACTTAAGTCATATAAGTGAGTATACAGTTTTGTAACTAGCCGACGACTTTAAGTGACATTGCTTTAATCTCTTTGATCTTCGACAATCTTAATAAAAAATCCTTCGTTTCGCCCCATTTTATACTATTTTCCATCTATTCGAGTTACTCGATCAACAAAAATTATATTGCTTAATATCAAAATTAGTTAAATGTGACAAAATTTTCAAAATTCACCAAATATCATTAAAAATGATTTAAGAACCAATCAAAACTCAAATAGTGCAAAGTAGTTCATATGTTACAATACACCACCAAACTGATGCAATAGTTATGGTATTATTAATAATTAAGATTAAGATTGTAATAATAACTAGTTATTAGTCTAAAATAGATATTTAGTAATATGATACAAAATTAGTGACACTTGTAAATGTCTAATTTGTATAAAAACTGCTAAAATACTTTTAAAAATTGCATCACTTAGATAAAAACAAGTGTACATAGTATTTATATAGCATTAATTTCAAATAGTGACAATTGTAAATATAAGTGGTCCATGTTCTTAAAAGGACAATTATGAGGGGTGAACCTCTCTCATTCACCTTCTCTTAATCAATCCAATCAAAATTACCATATAATTTAATTAAGAAAACTAAAAATTTATATTAAATAAAAAAACAATTAAAATAAATCAACATAATTTAATAAGATAAAAAATCTTAAATCTGAATTTTTAAATATTTAACCTTAACATTATTTATTGTTTTTAGTTATAAAATCTAAAATCTAAACCCTAACCATTATTTATAAACTCAAACCGACATATAAATTTGTCTAATTGTAAAATATAAATCTTAATTATTATTTTATAAACTCAAACTGAAATATAGTTTCGTTTTGTAAAATCTAAACCCTAATCCTTCTTTGTAAACCCAAACCGATGTATAATTTTGTTTAATTATAAAATCTAAATATTAACCATTTTTAATAAATCTAAACCGATTTATAATTTCTTCAAATAAAAATTTACACATTTTGTTTCTTTAATTTATTCTACTTTTCTGATTTAAATTTTGTTTTAAAAAAAAAATATAATATGGGTTCATATTGTTGTATATTTTTGTATTTTGATTGGATATTCAAGAGGAGATGAATAAGAAGGGTTCACCTCATGAGGAGTGAATCCAAGAATATTTTTCAAATTTGTTACTAACAACTAGGTTTTCACCCGCGGTACACCGCATGACTTAATTATAAACTATTATATTTTAAATAATAATTCTTAATTTATTTAGTTTTCAAATTCTCATTTAATTAACTTTTATCTAATTAATTTATAATTTTGTTTAGAACGTTTTTTTCTTCTTAAGTTTTATACAGTTTAGAACCTAATTACGTGAAATTTATTATTAGATAGAATATAAAATTTTCAAACACTTAGTTTTGTTTTCTATATGTCTACATGGTATGTCAGTGTATATTTTTGTATATATAATTTTATTTTTTGGAATATTAAGAATGTGTTGTAGTATGTGTAATATTTTGTAGTTCATATACTAAATAATTTATAAGTTAATTTTCCAAACTATGACTACAAATCTATAGTATATGAAATAAACTAATAGTTTTAGCGTTAGTTCTATAGTCCAAACCCGCCATGTTAGGCGGATCACACAACATATTCAAAGATTTTATTTTAATCTGCAAAAACTCATCATACGAAACCCGTGAAAGTAAAATATAATATGTGAGGTTAAAAGTTATTTTTTTTATCAAATCAATATTTTGATTTACTTTCTTATAAAAATAAAGAAATAAAATATGTATACATTTGCAATGATGTTTATTTCCTTTTATAATATTTAGTTTCTATAAAAATAATCGAAGATAAAATTAATTAATTTATTAAATTAATTATTTAATATTAATGGTATATTTATAAATAAATTCTAACTTTACGATTTATTTGCTAAATGTGTCAAAAAAATGTATATATAGGTAAACCCACATAAGTGATCGAGTATTTATGGACTGGTCTAATAAATACTAATAGTCTATTTAGTAACATGTTACACAAATTATAAAATAATATTGTACACTCACAATTGTCAATAATTTATCTTGACAGTTCTAACATTTATTAATAAGTACTGGCTAATAGCAACGTGGAATAATTGCCAAGATTTGACCAGTTTTCAAACTTTTAAGAATATAAAGCAAAGCGAAGCAAATGATATAGATAAAACTTTTTATAAAGAAGAGAATAAATATTTTTCGTCGGCGGCCAAACCAAACCAAATCACGTTAGCTCTTAGCTCATTTTCGCTAAGACTTTGTTTCTTTTTTCGTCCAACGTACAGCCAAGAGGAGACTCTGACTTTGTACCTCTCTCTCTCTCTCTCTCTCTCTCTCTCTCTCTCATCTTCTTCTTCTTCTTCTTCTTCTTCGATCCATCTTTTTTTTTTTTAATATTCTCATGTCGTCTTTCCTTTCTCCAACTCCTTTTAATTAAGATTAAGAAAGACACCGCGTTGATATATTCTTTCTTCCTGAGATTTTTCCTTCTTGGTTTCAAGAAACCTTGGATCAGGTATGGATCTCGATTCGTTCTAGTTTCAATGTTTCTGTGGGACTATCTTCATTTTTTTTTTGTTGTTGTAAGATCCGTCTTTTAGTAGGGCTTATGGGAATTGGTTACAGAGCAAAGATGGTTCCTTTATGGTAGATTCGATGTCTCTGTTCTAAGATGACATGAGGGTTTTGTGATTTAAGACAAAAGTTTTCATCTTTTTCTTGTGAAATTCAAAGATGACATCTAACGTTAAAGGTTTCAGGGTTTCTGTTGTTGAGGAGGGAAACGAAAATGTCATCAGGTGGTGGAGGATCACAGAGCAGTTTAAGGAGGTATCTTGGAGCTATTAAAGATACCACCACAGTTTCTTTAGCTAAGGTCAATAGCGATTACAAGGTAACTCTCTTCCCAGTTAAAAAGCCTTGTTTTTTGTTAATTCTTATTATGTTTCTGCTTAAGCTAACAAAGCTTGTGTGATGGGGTTTTTGCAGGAATTGGATATTGCTATTGTCAAGGCTACTAATCATGTGGAGCGTCCTTCTAAAGAAAGATACATCAGAGGTGGGTAAATCATAGATGGTTAGTGCCTTCGGTTGCAAAATATTTGTTTGCGTCCATTGATTCCTTTACTGCAAAAAGACGTATAACGAGTTATGTGTGTGTGTCTCTCTACTCTCTATGCAGCTATTTTCATGGCTATTTCAGCAACGAGGCCTCGTGCAGATGTTGCATATTGCATCCATGCTCTTGCAAGGCGGTTATCAAGAACACATAACTGGGCGGTACGGTTTTTGTTTCCTTTGTTGTTTGCTGGTTTTTTTTTTTTTTTTTAGCAAATAAGAACTGGAATTGCTAGATAACATAAGGTTAAGTATTCTTAGTTTGTAAGATATATCTGCTACAGCTTCACTGTCTGTTTTTGTGAAGTCGCAATGAACTTATTTGATTCTCTATTGTTGTAAATACGGTCGTGGTTTTATGTTTAGTACTTGCTGCTGATTCTTCTTAAATTTACAGGTTGCACTGAAAACTCTTATTGTTATTCACCGTGCCTTGAGGGAAGTGGACCAGACCTTTCATGAAGAAGTTATTAATTATAGCAGAAGCAGGAGTCATATGCTTAATATGTCTCATTTTAAAGATGATTCCGGTCCAAATGGTAGTAAACTGCTTTTAATTTCGTTGACTCCCTTTTTTTATACAGGTAGCTCTTTGGTATACTTATCTTTCTTTTACCCCTTTTTTCAGCTTGGGCTTACTCTGCTTGGGTCCGTTTCTATGCTCTATTCTTAGAGGAGCGGTTAGAGTGCTTCCGTGTTTTGAAGTACGATGTTGAGATTGACCCTCCAGTAAGTTTGGTTTTCAACTCTTTCTTCTTATGAGCTCTCAGAGAGTTTTTTTTCACTCTAAAATTCTCAAGAACGTGCTATACATGCAGAGAACCAAAAATTTGGACACTCCTGACTTGCTCGAACAACTTCCAGCTCTCCAAGAACTTCTTTTCCGTGTTCTTGATTGTCAGGTGATAAATCCGCTTCAGGGTTTACGACGTCAGTTTTGTTTAGTGTTTGATTTTGTTAGCAATGTCCATTAGATGATATATCAAAGTAAATTTCTGTTATCTTGTATCTCTTTCACTCTCGTTCAACGACATGACATTGGTGCATCTTTGCAGCCTGAAGGGGCAGCAGTTCAAAATCACATTATCCAGTTGGCACTCTCAATGGTATGCTATACAGTTAACTAGCATTAATAGTTCCTCGATTAAATTTTGTTAACAGCATTTGTGATTATTGGTCTACTTCTCACCAATTAGGTTATATCTGAGAGCACTAAGATATACCAAGCACTAACAGATGGAATCGACAATTTGGTTGATAAGGTACCCAAACACGCTTCTCTTTCTGCATATATATTTTTTCTCCCTTTCCTGACTTATTCAAACACAAATTTTCCTTGTAACAGTTCTTTGAGATGCAACGAAACGATGCTCTGAAGGCTTTGGATATGTACAGGAGAGCGGTAAAACAGGTACAACAACCTCTAACTGGTGTGTTGGTTTCTACTTTAACGTTTGTTTGGCACAAGAACCACCTTAAGTTTGGTTTCATTGGTGTTCAGGCAGGGAGGCTTTCTGAATTTTTAGAAGTTTGCAAAAGCGTTAATGTTGGACGTGGAGATAAATTTATAAAGATTGAGCAGGTTGGATTTTCATACAAATGTGGATACTGATTCGGTTATTTCTGCAATTGTTTTCCTCACCATATCTTGTTTTGTATGAAGCCTCCCACTTCTTTTCTACAAGCAATGGAAGAGTATGTGAAAGAAGCACCATTAGCAGCAGGTGTCAAGAAGGAGCAGGTATGAGAGTATCTTGTAAAACTGTCGTGTTTCTTTATCTTTTCGTTTGTACTCTTGGTTTTGTAAATCCAAATATGTTAGACGTTTCCTGTTCTTTTTTGCATGAACAAACTCATCACCATTTCCTTCACTATGATCCAAGTTGCTATTATTAAAACTTGCTTTTTACGTTAATGGCAGGTAGTTGAGAAACTTACTGCTCCCAAAGAGATTTTGGCCATAGAGTACGAAAAGCCCCCAAAGGTTGTTGAAGAGAAACCAGCATCGCCTGAACCAGTTAAAGCAGCAGAAGCAGAGAAGCCTGTAGAGAAACAACCTGATCTTTTGGTATTTATCCAGTTTCTAACCTTGCGTTTCTCTTCCTTGGAACTAATGTGCTGACTCATTTGACTTTCTCCTGCTAGTCTATGGATGATCCAGCTCCAGTGGTCTCTGAACTCGAAGAGAAAAATGCTTTGGCTTTGGCTATTGTTCCTGTTAGCGGTATACAGTTTATTTCGCATGGATTATTAATATATCATTTCCTAGCTCCTGTTTCCAAGTAAATAGACAAATTAAAATCAACCTGATGTTTTTTTTTTCTCCAGTTGAGCCGCCACCTTTGACAACTGATTTTACAAATGGGAACTCGAGTGGTTGGGAATTGGCGCTTGTGACTGCCCCAAGCTCCAATGAAGGTGCCGCTGCAAATAGCAAATTGGTAAATTTGTCCCTTCCTCTATATCTCTCTGTCTCTCTTATATTTCAGAAAGTTGAGGTTTATGACATTAGATTAATTCATGTGTCGTTTGACTGAAAAGACGGGTGGACTAGACAAGCTTACACTTGACAGCCTATATGAGGATGCAATCAGAGTGACTCAACAGCAAAACAGGAGTTACAATCCATGGGAACAAAATGCAGTTCATAACGGTCAAATGATGCACCAACCTTTCTTTGCATCTAATGGAGTCGGAGCTCCTCTTCCTATTCAAATGGCGAACCAAAATCATCAAACATTCGGGTTTCAGCATCAGAAAGCAGGAATGATGATGGGGCCTGTACAACAACCTTACCAGCAACAGCAGCAGAATATGAACCCATTTGGGAACCCATATGGGAACCCATTTGTATCCAATGGTAATCAACACCAACCGCATGGCCAGGTTCAAGGTTACAATCCTTATCCGAGCTATATGTAAAGGTAAGGTGTGATACGATCTGACACGAGAAAGCAGGATAAGATCCATATTCAATCCAGTCAGGTGGCAGATGCCTGTTGTATATATAAATGTGTACAAGTATATGTTGTGAGATGATTGTAGCTAGTGAGATTCTTTTGGTTCAGTAAATAGTACTGCTTCTGTGCGCATGTATCAGTGAGAGGAAGTTGAGTTTTTGAGGACACCATTTGCTTTTGAAATTTTTATTCAAAACGTCTTGTAACAATAAATTTGTTTTCAATTCAATGCTCTTTAACAAATTCAAAGGAAGCGATGATTGGCCAGAACATAAGAACATCAATATTGGACACCAACATTATCACACTAAACAACCTAATGCGAGGCCGTTATAAGCGTGTACCTTTGCCGCAGACCTAGTAACTGGACCTCCTAAGTGGCCTAAAGATGCTTAGAAAATAGAGAACGTGTTGTAAACTAGAGAGTTTAGGGTGTAAATCTCTTGTTCTTATTTTTCATAATGAATCGAGGTTACATATTTATAAGGCAAGGAGTAACCCTAAGACCAAAATAGAATAGGAATACAAAGTATGAATGGGCCATTGGCCATGGGCCTAATGGACTGAACCCATGAACTAATGGATTGGACCTAAGTACCCAATGGGCTAGGCAATAGATGGGCCGGTCTGTTGGAGTCCACTTAAGTGTTTTACAACACTCCCCCTTGGACGAAATGACCGTGCCAAATGCTGGAAGAGATCTCGGCAATGTGCTTGGGGATGCTGCCTCATTAAAACTTTACCAGGAAAACCTAGTGGGACAAAACCTTGGTGAAGGAAAAAGAGTACAACACACATTGCTCCCCCTTTTCCAAGCATCACTCTAAGTCCTTAAGCCTCCGCATTCCAATCTGGTGCGTGAGCTTTTTGAATGTTGTTGTCGGCAATGCTTTGGTGAAGAGATCAGCTGAGTTGTCGCATGACTGGACTTGTACCACTTGAACTTCTCCGGCCTTTTGTAGTTCATGTGTGAAGAAGAACTTTGGTAATATGTGCTTCGTCCGATCTCCCTTGATGTAACCTTCCTTAAGTTGTGCGATGCAGGCTGTATTATCTTCATAGATGACCGTAGCTTTCTTGTCTTTGATCATACCACTGTCTCTCCGAATATGTTGAGTCATGGACCGCAACCATACACACTCGCGACTGGCTTCATGGATGGCTAGGATCTCCGCGTGATTTGAAGATGTGGCCACAAGAGTTTGCTTCATAGAACACCATGAGACCGCAGTACCACCATGCCGTAAACACATAGCCAGTTTGCGATTTGCCATTGTGTGGGTCGGACAAGTAACCTGCATCAGCAAAACCAACTAAACCTTCTTTGTTATAGTTAGTATAAAATAGACCAAAATCCGCTGTCCCTTGTACGTAACGTAGGACATGTTTAATACCATTCCAGTGCCGTTTGGTCGGACAAGAACTATATCTTGCTAGGAGGTTCACGGCAAAACATATGTCCGGTCTAGTGTGACTAGCCAAGAACATTAACGCTCCTATAGCACTGAGGTAAGGCACTTCTGGACCAAGGACCTCTTCATTGTCCTTCTTAGGAGCAAATGGATCCTTTTTCACATCAATACTTCTCACAACCATTGGGCTAGTCAATGAGTGAGCTTGGTCCATATTAAACCTCTTGAGTACCTTTTCTGTATATGCCTTTTGGTGCACAAGGATCCCATTGTTTATGTACACAAGCTGCAATCCCAAAAAGAATTTTGTCTTGCCTAGGTCTTTCATTTCGAATTCTCTCTTGAGATATTCTACTGTTTGGGCGATTTCTCCAAGGGTTCCAAGGATGTTTAAATCATCCACATACACTGCTATTATTACAATTCCTTTATTTGCAAATTTCTTTATAAACACACATGGACTGATTGGGTCATTCTTATAGCCTTTCTTAGCTAAATAATCACTTAATCGGTTATACCACATCCGACCACTTTGTTTCAGTCCATAAAGCGATTTGTCTAGCCTTATGCAGTGTTGGTCTCGAGAACCTCTCTTATCTTTGAGCTCTATACCCTCTGGTAATCTCATATAAATCTCATTATCCAGTGGACCATATAAGTATGCAATTACAACATCCATTAACCGCAAATCCAGTTTCTCTCTTACGGCCAGACTTATTAGATATCTGAAAGTCGTTGCATCCATCACAGGGGAGTAAGTCTCCTCATAATCTATGCCAGGTCTTTGAGAGAATCCTTGTGCTACAAGCCGTGCCTTGTATCTTACAATTTCATTGTTCTCATTTCTCTTCCTTACAAAGACCCACTTATGTCCAACTGGTTTAATTTCGGGTGTTGTCCTTATGATCAGACCAAACACACTTCTCTTCTTTAAAGAGTTGAACTCCACATCAATAGCTTCTTTCCATTTAAGCCAATCTTTGCTTTGAGTGCACTCTAACATAGATGTGGGTTCATGATCCTCATTTATCTCAAGTGCTACCTTGTATGCAAAAATATCATCAATGTCGACATTCTTTCGGTTCCATTGAATACCAGACATAATATAATTTATTGAGATCTCATTATTGTCGATTCCTTCAGGCTCATGAGGTTCAGCGTCCTGACCCTCACTTGGTACCTTAGGAGTTTCTGCGACAGTGTCTGTATCCTCTATAATTCCCTTAGCCTCGGTCTGTTTTGTACTCTTAGACTTCTGAGGGTTCTTATCTTTGGAACCTACCGGTCTACCTCGTTTTAAACGTGGTTTAGACTCTGTAGCAACTTGACTATTGTGTTCCTTTTGAACATCAATACGTACTGCTGCATTGCAAGCTAGTATGTACGATTTTGTTACTCTCTTTGGGTCAGCAAAGGAATCTGGCAATTGGTTAGCTAGCTTTTGCAAATGAATAATTCTCTGGACTTCCGCATCACATGCCACAGTCCGAGGATCTTGCCATTCTAAGGATGTTTGATTCCATGTTAATTTTTTTATCCAGCTTGCTAGTCTCTCCACTTAACATAGGGAATTCGGACTCAACGAATTGATAGTCCGCGTATCTGGCCTTAAATAAATCTCCTGTGGTTGGCTCAAGATAATTTAAAATAGTGGGAGACTCATATCCAACATATATTCCCATCCTCCTTTGAGGTCCCATTTTACTTTTCTGTGGTGGAGCAATTGGTACATATACGGCACAACCGAATGTTTTGAGATGGGACAAGTCTGGCTCTCGACCCGATAATAGTTGGGATGGTGAATATTTGTGTTCACTAGATGGCCTGATACGTATAAGTTCTGCTGCATGTAAGACCGCGTGTCCCCAAGCCGACACGGGCAGCTTCGATCTCATTAACAATGGTCGAGCTATCAATTGTATTCGTTTAATGAAGGATTCAGCTAATCCGTTTTGTGTATGGACATGTGCTACGGGATGTTCCACACTCACCCCCATGGACATACAGTAATCATTAAACGCTTGGGATGTAAATTCACCAGCACCATCGAGACGTATAGTCTTAAGTGGAAAGTCCGGAATGTGTGCTCTTAACCGTATGATTTGAGCTAACAGCCTAGCAAATGCTAGGTTTCTCGTGGATAACAAGCAAACGTGAGACCATCTGGTTGATGCATCGATCATAACCATAAAATATCGAAATGTCCCACATGGTGGGTGTATTGGTCCACATATATCACCTTGTATCCTTTCCAGAAAATTTAAAGTCTCTTTTGTGACTTTGACTGGTGAAGGTCTTATAAAAGTTTCCCTTGTGCACATGCTACACAAGTTAGATTTTTAGGGAAAACTTTTCTTTCTTTAAGGTTGTGCCCATTCGAACTCTTAATCAATTTACGCATCATGTTCGAACCCGGATGGCCAAGCCGGTCATGCCATAGAGTGAATTGTTCATTGAACATTTTATTCTTTGCCAGGTTAGCTTCTATCATATTGATCTTAGCATGGTATATACCAGTGGCTAGGGCAGGTATAGTCTCTAGGACTTTCTTATGTCCTTTTACAATTTCTGTAATGTATAGGAATTCTTTATTTCCTTCACCCTTGGTTTCAATGTGATAACCATTTGATCTTATATCTTTAAAGCTCAATAAGCTTCTCTTAGAGCTGGGTGAGTATAAGGCATCACTTAGTTCGATATGTGTACCATTAGGCAACAAAATGTGAGCCTGGTCGTAGCCTTCTATTAAACTTGCTATACCCGCAATTGTGCTAACATTGGCATTTCTCATTATAAGATTTATGAAATATCTTTTGTCTTGTAATATAGTGTGGCTGGAACCACTGTCCACTACAAGCACACTCATGTCCTCGGCCATTTCTATAAATAGGACAATAATTTTGTGTTTTAACAAGACATTCATAAAATAAAATCCTTTGAATTTAAATTAAATAGAAAATAATTATCCATTACATAGAAATAAAAATTAAATCATAGGAAGCATTGAAATTAAACCAAAATAAAAACGAAAGTCTTCATCATTCTCTGAGGCAATCGGAAGTCTCATAGTCTAGCAAGTCGTCATTCTCATGATCGAAGTCTCCTTCATCATCGATGTACGCATGGTTGGCTTCAGGAGTCTTCTTCAAGACTTCTTGATATGCATCAATGAGATGTTTGGGTGTCCTACAGTTCTTAGCCCAGTGGTTTTTCATACCACATCGGTGACAAGTCGATTTGGTCTTGGTTTGTGGTTTAAAGGACCCACAGCCCCTACCACCACGTCCGCGACCTCCTTGACCAGCTTGACCGCCACGACCACTACGTCCTCTACCACCACGACCACGGCCGTAGTGTCTTTCTCTGTGGACATAGTTGGTCTCTTTAGGCTCATCAAGCTCCTTAGGCTCTGCGGTACCTTTCTTTCTCAAATCAACCTTGTGTGCTTCTGGTAATGGGGCTGTACTAGGAGGTCTCATAGCACTGTTTATCAACAACAACTCATTGTTCTGCTCAGCTAGAAGCAAGCATTCAATAAGTTGCCAAAAGTCAGCAAAACCTTTTTGCCGGTATGGTTGCTGAAGAACCATGTTATTAGGGCTGAAAGTAGACAAAGTCTTTTCTATCAGCTCTTCCTCAGTGGTCTCTTTTCCACACAACCTAAGGAGTGAGACAATCCTAAAAAGCTCAGAGTTATACTCATCCACGGATTTGTAATCCTGGATCCTTAGGTGTTTCCAATCAAACTCGGCCTTCGGAAAGAGCACCGTTTTCTGGTGTCCATACCGGGGGTTAAGCGCTTTCCAAAGGACCGAAGGATCTTCTATAAAGAGATACTGGTTTTTGAGACACTCAGCAAGGTGATGGTGCATGTGTTGGATACACTTGTTATTATTCCTTTCAGTGCTCTCAACTTCCTCATCGATGAAACCATGCAAGCCACTCGATTTCAAATAGATCTTGGTGTCTTGTGCCCATTGCAAGAAGTTCTTTCCAGAAGCTTGCAAGATTGGGTAGTCTAGGCTCTTAAGGCTTGCCATCTGCATAAAACAGAAAGTAGACAACCGATAGTTAGCATGCGGTGTTTGAGACCGAACCATGCAATATTAATTTTAGGTCATGCGGTTTTTGAGACCGAACCATGCCTTAGGTCATGCGGTATTTGAGACCGAAACATGCCTTGCCTCTTATTGTTTTTTCGGTTTAAAATCATGCATGCAAGACAACAAAAGCAAATAGATAATGCATGCAACAATTTCCTTAATTTCTAGATAGGATTTCCTTTTTGCTAAATTTCCTTTTCTCCTAGGTTTCGACTTTAGCAATCCTAAACAATAATTCTCAAATTCGATTTTTAGGGTTCATGCAACAAAATCGATCCTAAACAATCCTATACATGGTCCGATTTTAATTCTAATATAATGTATGCAACAAGCAAATAATCGGAACTTATAAACAAGCAATCCATCACAAACAAATTCGATTTTAAGGTTCTTATAAACATGGATTTAGTTTTTCTTTGTTTGTGCAGTTGCAGGTTTTAGGATTCAATAGTTTTAAATTAGAATTCGATTTCATGGTCCATGAGTTTTCGAGTTTTACCTTAAACACCAAAAGGATTCTGACTGGATATGAACTGGGAGCTAAAGACCTCGGTTATTCCTCTCTTTCTCGATCACAGACTGCTTCCCACGAACCACGATCAACTTCCCGCGAACAGCTTCTCGCGAACGGCGAACAACTTCTATGGACCGTGAACAGCTTCATGCGAACAACGAACAGCTTCCGCGAACCACGACCAGCTTCCCGCGAACTCACCCCCGAACCGCGAACCACGAACCTCGATCGGGTTTAGGATAGAACTTGATCACGAGCTAAGGATGCTCGTGAATCAACAAGGGATCTCTGAGACAAAAGGGTAAGTCTCGAAGAAGAAGAACAAAGGCGGTTTAGGGTTTTAGGGAAGAAGAAGATGATCGGCGGCGGTTTTAGGGTTTTGGGGCTAGAGGCTATCGTGCTGATAACGTGTTGTAAACTAGAGAGTTTAGGGTGTAAATCTCTTGTTCTTATTTCTCATAATGAATCGAGGTTACATATTTATAGGGCAAGGAGTAACCCTAAGACCAAAACAGAATAGGAATACAAAGTATGAATGGGCCATTGGCCATGGGCCTAATGGACTGAACCCATGAACTAATGGACTGGACCTAAGTACCCAATGGGCTAGGCAATAGATGGGCCGGTCTGTTGGAGTCCACTTCAGTGTTTTACAACAGAACGTAAAAACTTAAGCTTCCCTTAACCCTAGTCTCTCTTGAGAATAAAGTTAATGCTTGGAAGTTGATTCTTATTGATGTTGTAGAGATCCTTTATATAGATCTCTATAAACCGACATAAGCAAAGACTAAAAGGAAAACTACTAAAACATTACATATCATAAAAAGGAAACGTTAAAACTAAATCTTCTGCGCAATGGGCTTTCTTCTTTGATAAGTGAGTCCATACTTCATATCATTACTCCCATCCTCCACTAGGAGCTTGTCCTCAAGCTCCAGTGCAGGGTATGCTTCCAGAAGTTTCCCCGCGTCTTCCCATGTGGCGTCATCTTTCGCATCAGCTGTCCATTTGACCAAAAGTTGTCTTTGCCCTCTGCGTATACAAGCCTTAAGGAGCCCCACGGGTTGAGCTGGCACTGAACGGCCATGTATAATAGGTGGTAGAACTAGAATATCGGTTGGTGGTTGTCCTTTGTGACCCTTGAGTAGAGAGACATGGAACACATCGTGAATTTTTGATCCCTCCGGAAGTTTTAATCGATATGACACAGTCCCAATACGAGCCAATATCTGAAAGGGACCATAAACCCTTGGAGAGAGCTTTGTGAAGGCCTTCTTAGCCACAGATATCTGGCGGTACGGTTGTAGCTTGAGCAAAACCCAATCCCCAATATTAAACTCAACAAACCTATGATGTAGATCAAAAACAAGTTTCATACAATGTTGACTTCCATTAAAAGTTCCCTAGCGAGTGCCAAAAACACATCACATTGTCCTAAGGAAACGTCCACATCCTCCACATGTGTGCTTCCGCCAGTATAATCTAACGACCGAGGAGGATCTCTCGCATATACTAGACGAAATGGTGTTGCTTTAAGACCTGTGTGGAAAGATGTATTATAGCAGTACTCGACCAATGGAAGCCACTCAAGCGACTGTCGGGGCGTATCTCCCGTTAAACATCTTAAGTACATTTCCAATGTTCGATTCACCACCTCTGTCTGACCATCAGACTGAGGATGGTAGGAAGTTGTAAAACATAAATTGGTGCCCGTCAGTTTGAACAATTCTCTCCAGAACAAACTCCAAAATACCAGATCACGGTCAGTAACAATGGTCTCTGAGATACCGTGTAAGCATACAATATCACAGAAGAAAAAATGAGCAACAAAGCTTGCTATATATGGATGACTCAATGCAATGAAATTAGCATACTTAGAAAAACGATCTACCACCACCAAAATTAATGTTTTCCTAAGAAACCTTTGGAAGAGCTTCAACGAAATCCATTGAGATATCTGACCAAAACTGAGCCGTACCTAGAAGCAGTTGCAGCAACCCACTAGGTTTCGATGTTTCCCATTTATTTTGTTGACAAACTTGACAAACCGAACAAACTATTGAACTGTCTTCTTCCACCCTTTCCAGTAAAAATCTCGTCGTATTCTATCCTTAGTTTTCTGTACTCCTTCGTGGCCAAAATTATGAAATCCTGAAACCACCTCTCGTACCAACTCTGAACCAGAAGAGAGATACACTCGACCTTTATATAATATCAAACCATCTCGAACCTCCCAATCCTTGGTCATTTCACCATAAATAATCTTATCCCGTATTGTAGCTAGCTCTGGTTCCTTCCCTATTTCACCCCTCAACCGTCCAAAAATACTTGTGTCAGGTCCTTTAATTGTAGACACCTAAAATTCACCTTCAAGTTCTTCCTCGCCACGTCGAGATAACACATCCGCTACTTTGTTGGTTTTTCTTACCCAAAACTCCACACTAAAATCGAATCCAAGTAGCTTATTAATCCAATGAATCTGCACAGATGTAGAAATTCGTTGTTCCAACAAATATTTTAGACTGTAATGGTCTGTGCAAATCAAAAAAAGATGTCCCCATAAGTAAGATCTCCAATGTATCACCGCTTTAGCTAAATCAATGAGTTCTCTTTCGTATGTTGCAAGTTTATGGTGAAGAGCTGCCAATTGCCGGCTAAAAAATGCTATAGGGTGATCTCGTTGGTGAAGAACCGCTCCAATGTGAAACGACCGACCCGTTTTTTCAAAAATAATAAATATAAATATAATACTAGTAATAATAATAATCTAAGCTAGTAGTCTCATACCCACTAGCCAGCTAACCACAATAACACCAAACAGCGGAAATAATTAATACCAATAAATAACCAATAAACAAATATCTAATATTAAGTAAACAGTATTAATTCCAAAACCATAAACTAATGATCCAATCTACATAAACCAGAGAACCAGCAATCCTAAAAAACATTCTCAACTTTAGCAACCTAACAGAAGTCAGACAACAACCAAGCAAGCCACTAGAACATCCTCCCCTTCATCGCCTTGATTCTACAATCACACTTTCCCTTTAACTGCACC
The DNA here is from genome assembly GCA_024034495.1 of Camelina laxa. Classification (NCBI taxonomy): domain Eukaryota; kingdom Viridiplantae; phylum Streptophyta; class Magnoliopsida; order Brassicales; family Brassicaceae; genus Camelina; species Camelina laxa. The sequence goes on along the minus strand of CM043880.1, from coordinate 27,086,400 downwards.
ACAAACACAAATTAAGATGCATGAGTATTTTATAAACACTCAGTGAGGCAATCCTCTCAGCTACAGGGCTATACACACAAGCAACTGAGATACTCTAACCATCAAACATCAATCAACAAACAAACCAGGCAATGCATCGACTGACACCAACCATGCATCGACCGACACCAACAGGGGATGCATCAACCGACACAAGCTTGTATCGACCGATACAATACTAGCCTGCATCGACCGACACTAACACTCCATCGACCAACGCATGCTCGACATTTCACAAAAAACCCTAGTTGCAACAACCGACGCCTCCACATGGCATCGACTGACGCTCCTAGGTCAAATCGCGCCGTCCTTGCAATTGCACTGACCGACGCACACATTGCATCGACCGATGCACATGCCGAGCATCAATTTTCCCCGAAGCTTCTCACCGGATCTCCGTTCCTACAACCAGGAAGGAGCTAGAAGCTTGCTAGGAAGGCTGGGTTCGTTCCTTTTGGTCAGAATCTTCCTGCAAAGAGGTGGGTGCATGACCATGGCTGATGTAAGCCTGTAACTCCTTGATCTTGCTTGTTTGTTGCTGTGTTTGTGTGTTTTCTTGCTGGGATTGACTGCTACAGGTTCCTATGGATGTATATGGCTTGGGTTTTGAGTATTGGACAGCTTGGAGGCGTTAGGAAGCGAGATTCGACTCTCAGCTTCGAGCAGAACGCGATTGCAAAGGCAGTGTCGATCGACACCAGGTGGGAGTCGGTCGACACCAGCAAGTGAGCATCGGTCGACACTGTGGGGTAGTGTCGGTCGACACCAAGAGCCAGTGTCGGTCGACATTTGGCTGGTGTCGGTCGACACCTCCCTTCCAGCGAGACTATGTTTTGTTTTCTGGTTTGCTTGTTTTGTTTGTTGAATGTTTGGAACATTGGAATTACTGTTGCTTGTGTATATAGCCCAGTACATGGGAGGATTGCCTCACTGAGTGTTTATAAAATACTCATGCATCTCAATTTGTGTTTGTGGTGCAGGTAAAGGCAAAGTGTGATCGTGGAATCCAGGCAATGAAGAGGAGGATGTTCTAGGGACTTGATTGGATGTTTTCTGGCATTGCTAGGTTGCTAGAGTTGGGTCATTAGAAACATTGCTAGGTTGCCGGTTCTTTGTTTCCTGTTGATTGATTTATTGGATATTGTTTATGTTATAATTATTGGATATTTATTGAATGTTGGTTTTGTTATTCCGCTGCTGAATGTGATTGTGGTTAGGTGGCTCGTGGGTATGGGACCACTAGTTGTAGTTTATTTATTATTATTAAAAAAAAAAAAGTCGGGTCGTTTCAGAAGAACTAGGCCGTATAATGCCATGTTGCCGTATCTCTAAACATTGCATTCCAATCTCATCATTTAAGAGATGAGGGTAGCGATACGGTCTAACAGCCACAGGATTCACCCCTTGAATGAGCTGAATGCGATGATCACAGGGTCGTTGGGGTGGAAATTCTGTTGGTTTATCGAATAACTCCGCAAATTCCACCAACAACTTGCCCAGTAAGTCAGAGGAAACTTGCATCATCAATGCCTTCATAGTTAAGCTGCGAACTGATTCATGTTGAGTGAGAGAATCTACATTCTCCTCCCTTGTAATAAAAATCTCTTCCCCATTAGCGAACCAGTCCTCAAGTGTGTCATTATGAATAGAGTTTAAATTAGGTCCTTGTTCCTTCCTTTCCTCAGCCTCTGCAAGCCATTCTATCAAAGTATCTTCATGAGTAAACTCAATAGTTTGTGCTGTACCATCCCACATCACACGACCTAAGGCACTCAACCAGCAAATCCCGAGAACAACATCAAACCCACTTAACGGAATCGCAAAACAATCGAGGTTGACATGTAACCTTGTACCATAATTGGAAGACCCTTGCGCAGACCGTCGATGACACACTTTCCACCATCAGCGAGAGATATGAACCTTCCTGGGTGACGTTGTATTGGTATTCCCAACCTCTCAGCTATAATACTCTTAATAAAATTGTGAGTACTCCTTGTTTCAAACAATATCCATCTTGTTTCAATTGCAATGTCTGCTTTCAATTGGAAAGTGCTCTCGGTTTGTTCCTGTAATGCCCCAACCGCCACTTCTCAGTAGGTCTCATGTTCAGTCCCATTTCATGGGCCCACCTTCCTTAATGGGCCTCACATCCTCTCACTAGGCCCATGAGCTCATCCATATCTGACGGTCGGTTTGCTACGTCCGGGAGGCTTTAAAGACTTGTTTACCATCCCTTCAAATCACCACATGATCTTGTCCTGTGTTTTGTCCTCACTCACACAGTTCCAATAGTCACTTCCTAGAAGGTGACCCATCCTAAGACTACTCCGGCTCAAGCACCCTTAACTTTGTACTTCTCTCAGGATCCTTGACCGAAAAGATAAGTGCAATTTTGTGACATATGTGGCCAAATCATTTTTTCATACCTCTCCGCAATTCTCCAAAACTGGGGTGTCACAGTTCCCCTTTCATGGTGTTGAGGGAAAGATTGATGTCCTCATCATCAAAGGGTTCATCATCCATATTTTCGCCCTCGAAGAGGGGTCTAATATAGAACAAAACTGCCTTACAAGCATGACCAGGGTCATACAAGTCTTCACAATTAATACATAGTCCCTTTGATCTTCTTTCTGCCATCTTGGGTTTTGTTAATTTTTTCCAAACTGTTCTTTGGGAATTTTGCTGGTCCAGTGTGAGAAGGCTCTCCGCTTCTTACCACTCGAGTTCCTGGATATTCGTTTGATATTGGCCGTGAGGTTGGAGCTGAATAACGTGTGGTTGGGGCTGTGTGTCCTCCAAAGGTACGTGCTCTTTTGTCATTCTCAATTTTATACTCATTGTGCCTTGCATACTCCATTGCTTCAAATATTGTCTCTGGCCTCAAATACTCAACTTCTTTTCTCAAAGAATCAGTTAAACCCACAAAGAACTGTCATAGCTACTGATCCCCAATTAGCCTTGTTTGTCTTGCCAAACATTCCTCAAACTGCTCACAAAATCTGTCTACTGTTCCTGTGTGTCGTAGGTTACTTAGCTCATCCATAGGATTTACTGCATCTATTTTGCCAAACCTATTTTGCAGATTTTCTTAAACTCACTACAAGAAAATCGTGTATTTATAGCATAAGAAAATAGCGGTTTAATGCTTTATGCTATGTTAAATAAACGTGAAATTATAGATAGCGTTTATTTATAAGTAGACGCTATAAATGTATCGGTCAAACTTAAAAATTTTGACGCGGAAAGTTTTTGGGTCTCGCGGGTCTCAATTAATAGCATATCTCATAAAAAACGCTATTGAAATGAAAAGCGGGAATATATTTTTTATTGCCCGCCTCACCATTTGGAAAAAAAAATAATAATAATAAAGAATACTCACTCCTCACCTACTCACTCGTCTCACCTTTCTCAAAATTTTGGGTTTTCTCGACTCCTCACCTACTCAGTCGTCTCACCTTCTCAATTTTTTTCAGTCTCTAATTTCTCAGTTTTCAAATTCTAATCTCACTTCTTGATTTCTAAGGGATTTGTTTGGCCTCACTCGTTTGATTTCTCATTGGTTTGGTTTCACTCGGAGCCTCACTCGTTGGATCTCTAATCTGTCAAGCCTCACTCGAAGCCCCAGTCGTCGATTTCTGAAAACCGAAGGTGATTAATCGAAACGAATCGACGACTGTTTCTTTTTTCTTCCTTCGTTTCTTTTGTTTAATCGAATCGTTTATCACTGTTTGGTAATCGATTTGTTTCTTTTGTTCTTTTGCATGCAGATTTCAGGATTCGATCTGATTCGATCTGATTCGATCTGAGTTTAAGGTACTGAAAATTTACTTTTTCTTTCTTAATATTGTTCTAAATTTTCGTTATGTGTGGGAATATGATCTTTCTTAATATTGATCTAATTAGATCTTTTCGTCTAATATAGATCTAAATTTTCGTTTTGTGTGGGAATATAGATCTAATTAAATTTGCGTTTTCGTTCTAACACATTTTTTTTTTCAATTTTACAGAGATTTTTGTAAGTTCGCGAAGACTTAAGATCTTTTCATCTGGTGAGTTATTATTTAGGAGTTTAAGTTTTTTTATTAAGTTCTTGTTCTCTTCGATCTGTGTTTTTGATTGACAACCCTGTGTTCGTGGTCGATTCAACACTGTGTTCGTGGTCGAGTTTTGGTTGTTTGGTAAGATGGACAAGTCTTGGGTCTGGCTTCCAAGGTATGAACTTGTCTTTTTTTTTTCCTTTCTGTTACATGTTTTTCCTTTTATGAGAATTAACCTTTGAAATTTTTTTCACTTGAAGGGCCAGCCTTGAGTTTCAGACAGGGGCAACTAATTTTGTGCATGCATCTGCACTGAGATTGGGTAATCCTAGTGACATGTTCTGTCCCTGTATAGATTGCCGCAATATGTGCCATCAGCCGATAGCTACAGTGTTGGATCATTTAGTGATTAGGGGCATGGATCAGAAATACAAGAGAAATTCATGTTGGAGTAAGCATGGGGATATTAAGACTGATAAGTCAACGGAAGATCCGAAAGTTAAGTTAGATGTTTATGACTTGATTAGGACAGCTTTCATTGATGGTGATTCTATAACCTACGAGCTACTTTGGAGATCAGGCAGATGTTGTTGATGGTGGTAGTGAAGAGTCTGAGTTTAGGAAGAAGCTCGATGATGCTGAAACTCCACTATACTCCAACTGTCCCAACTACACGAAGGTGTCTGCAATTATGGGGCTTTACCGCCTCAAAGTCAAGAGTGGAATGTCAGAGAACTATTTTGATCAGCTGCTGACGATGATTCATGATATGCTTCCCACGGATAATGTTCTCCCGCAATCAACATATGGGATAAAGAAGTTCCTGAAGATGTTTGGCTTCGGATATGATATGATTCATGCATGTAAGAACGATTGTGTTCTATACCGGAAGGAATACGAGGCTATGGAAAGCTGTCCAAGGTGTAGTGTATCAAGATGGGAGAGGGATAAGCAAACTGGTGAGGAGAAAAAGGGGATACCAGCCAAGGTATTAAGATATTTTCCAATCAAAGACAGATTGAGACGGCTCTTTAGATCCAGAAGGACGGCTGAAGAGGTTCGTTGGCATTTCAACAATAAGAGTTTAGATGGTACCATGAGGCATCCAGTGGACTCTTTAACGTGGGCCAATGTGACTGATAAATGGCCAGAGTTTTCAGCTGAACCAAGAAACCTCCGCCTTGGTATCTCTACAGATGGGATGAATCCTTTCTGCCTTCAGTCCAGCACATACAGCACATGGCCAGTGTTCTTAGTTAACTATAACATGCATCCAACATTGTGTATGAAAGCAGAGAATATAATGCTGAGTCTGTTGATCCCAGGGCCTACATCACCAGGCAACAACATTGACGTCTATCTAGCTCCATTGATAGATGACCTTAAGGAATTGTGGAATGAGGAACTTGTGGTTTACGATTCATTTATGAAGGAGAATTTTACACTTAAAGCAATGTTGTTGTGGAGTATTTATCCTGCTTTAGGAACATTAGCTGGGTGTTAGGTGAAAGGCAAACAGGCGTGTGTTGTGTGTGGAAAGGATACACCTTTTAGGTGGTTGAAATTCAGTCGGAAGCATGTTTATTTGGGAAACAGAAAAATACTTAGACCTGGACATCCTTATAGAAGAAGAAAAAAAATGGTTTGACAACACTGTGGAGGAAGGGAGTGCGAGTAGAATTCAAAGTGGAGCAGAAATTTTTAACATACTCAAGGATTTGAAAGTTGAGTTTGGCAAACCGTTTGGGGAAAAAAGTAAAAAGAAACGAAAAGGAGTATCTGTTGTTGAGGTACCTTTGGACGAAGAAGACGATATAGACAATGATAATTGGAGGTGGAAGAAACTGTCCATCTTATTCGAGTAACCTTATTGGAAGGTAAATATTTACTAAGCCTTTTAATGTAGTAGATTTCAATTATTTTCTACTTGCATATTCTTTTTGAAATTGACTTTTTCAATTGGTCTTTATCTTATATGTTAGGATATGCCGGTTCGTCACAATATTGATGTGATGCATGTTGAGAAGAATGTGTCAGATGCTATATTGTCTATTCTTATGCAATCTGCTAAGTCAAAAGATGGTTTGAAAGCAGGGAAAGATTTGGAAGATATGGGGATCCGTGGAAACTTACACATTCAGAACAAAGGGAAGAGAAAGTACTTACCTCCAGCTTCGTTTTGGCTGTCCAAAGAAGAAAAAAAGATATTTTGTAAGAGGTTAAGTTCATTCAGAGGACCTGATGGATATTGTGCGAATATTGCCAATTGTGTTTCTGTGGATCCTCCACTAATTAGTGGATTGAAGTCTCACGATCATCACGTGCTTCTGCAAAACCTGCTACCAGTTGCTTTGCGAGGCTTGTTACCAGATGGACCAAGGATTGCAGTTACTAGACTGTGCAGCTTCTTTAACAGACTGTGTCAACGAGTTATTGATCCTGAGAAGCTTATAACATTGGAGGCTGACTGTGTGGAGACATTATGCCAACTGGAGAGATATTTTCCTCCCTCTCTGTTCGATATTATGTTCCACCTTCCCATACATCTAGCAAGAGAAGCACGTTTGGGTGGACCTGTCCACTTTCGTTGGATGTATCCATTTGAAAGGTACTCAAAAGTTTTCATTTGCCTTTGTGTGTATTTGGTGTGTTTTATACAATTAGTAACTAACATGTTTATGCTTAACATGTAGGTACATGAAAACATTAAAATCGTATGTAAAGAACTATGCAAGGCCAGAAGCGTGTATGGCTGAAGAATATTTGGCCGGAGAATGTATTGCATTCTGCATGGAGTTCCTTCAGAATTCAGTAATATTTCAAGAAACAACAAACCGTAATGAGGATGTCGAGTCCTCTGAAGGTCGTCCATTAAATAAGGCTGCCCAAATTGTTCTTACTGATAAAGAGCGAGACATAGCCCATCGATATGTTTCAATGAACATGGAAATGATGAATCCATATGTTGAGTAAGTTCATCACTAAGGTGACTTATCCCATTTTCATTACACCATCATTACTGTTGGATTGTAAACTAACTTATTGTGTTTTTCTTTAAGTATGCATTTGGAAGAATTACAAGCTACTGATCGTAGATGTGCCAGGAGTGAAACTCTGTTATGGAAGTTTCATGCAGAGAGGTTCGCACAATGGGTAAAAAAGAAGGTACTAATTATATACTAGTAATTATATATCAGTATTTTTCCTTTAAATCCGTCGAACCCCATGTACTAATTATATACTACTAATTACGTATCCTTTATCTTTGTCATTAGATCCCTGTTAACTCAGTAGATCATTCAGACAAACTGAGATGGTTAGCTTATGGACCAAGACATACAGCTGAAACATATAAAGGGTTTATCATCAATGGGCATCGATTTCACACTGAGGATGTAATGCGTAAGACTCAGAACAGTGGAGTAACGTATGAAGCCTTTAGCATGTGTAGATCTAGTGCCAGAGACACTAAACATATGGCGGACATAGTTGCGTTCTATGGAGTTATACAAGAGATCATAATACTAGACTACCACAAGTTTCAAGTTCCTCTGTTTAGGTGTAAGTGGGCCAACAAAGGAAACGGTGTCAAAGAAGAAGAAGGATTTATACTTGTGAACTTCAATGTCAACCATACAACGTTTCTTCAAGATCCTTACATCCTGGCATCGAAAGCCAAGCAAGTTTTTTATTCTAGAGAAAATGATTCATCACCTTGGTCTGTAGTTATGAGGGCGCCACCAAGAGGGTATCATGAGTTAGAGACAGAGGAGGAGTTTCTTGTTGCACCCTTATCCATTCCTCAAACTGAAGATTTGGGGGACATGTCTTCTGATGATGAAAGTTTCTATGTTAGAGAAGATTGTGAAGGAGTCTTAGTAATGGAATCATAAGGATAGAATTACAAAATTGCAGTTAGTCGTATGTTTTCATCCTTTTCTCACCATTTGAAAGTCAGTTGTGTTTCAGGTGTATTGTAATGAGGAGAAGGAGTAATCGTAATGTAGGCCTTGCCCCAACTACTGACACTAACACTTGCCAGCACAATCAGGAAGCAATGTCGCACCAGATTGAGGACGAAATTCATCATGAAGACATATCCCATCCGGAAGTGCAACCATTAAGTGGAGAACCTCAAAACAGTGAGGTAAATACTAAAAAAAAGAAAACAAGAGGGCCAACTAAGATGCGTGGAGTTGCAAAACACCATGAGGACAAGGTTGACGTTGATTTCACAACTCTTGGTCAACATGTTGGTAAAGGATCAGTTACACTCTCCTCATTTCTTGGTCCTCTGGTGAGGGAGCATGTTCCAGTTGTACTGGACGATTGGAGGCATCTGGACGATACAATCAAAGACATTATGTGGGAAGAAATTCATGTATTCTCTGTAATCTTACACAAGTCTTCATTTGAATATTAAACTTATTCTCTGAAACTCAAACTTATTAATGTTTACATTTGAATATTTGATAGGGAAGATTCAATTTAAGTGAAGAGTGGCAAAAAGATTGTGTTTTTAAGCAGATGGGTAGTATTTGGCGAGCTTCTAAATCTAAACTTCTCTCCAAAGTTCGACAGTCAAGTAAGAAAGAGTTACTTGATTTAAAACCAAGTAACATACAATCTGCGTCAGCATGGAAAAATTGGGTAAAGAATAAGACTAGTGAAGAATTTCAGGTTTGTGTACGCCTATATATTCATTTGTGGACCAATGTTGTTATTTTTTTTTAATTTTTGAAAACCTCTGGGGATAGTCGGATTGATTATTGGTAGGTTCGGAGTGAAATATTTAGGCAACTCAGGAAGGCGCAAATTCCACACACGACCAGCCGCAAAGGAATGACTCGACTGGCTCATGAGATGGTATGGTCAAATTATCTTACTGAGTTATTTCTGATATGGTATGGATCATGAGATGGTATGGTCAAATTACCTTTGTTATATGTAGAAGAAGAAGAGTTCTGACCCGTCCATGGTGAGTAGGAGCAAAGTTTGGATAGCAGGACACACTCATTCGGACGGAAAACCAGTGAGACAAGAATTTGCTGAAACAATTGTAAGTGAAATGAGATCATAAATCAATTCACTCAATTAATAATGCTTCTTCGTATAGCATACAATAATCCTCTTTAACTCTTTGTGTCATGAACAAATCAAATCCATTGATAGTGAAATGGGTTCCACATCTACCACTAGTATTAAAGAGGATGCTGTCAGTCAAGTCTTAGGGAAAGACAAGTCTGGAAGGGTTAGAGGTATGGGCAGAGGGGTTACCGCTACAAAGCTATCATTCATTCAGGCTAGAGACGCCCATGTCCAGAAGCTCGAAGCAACACAAGCGGAATTGATCACCAAAATTGAAGATCTCCAAAATGTAGTTCGTGACTTGGCTAAAGGGAAGAAGGTCAGTATAGTTAATTTTAAATCGTGTCCTTGATGATAAGGCCAATTTGTTTGTATGTTTGTGTTAGTATTAACTTTATTATTCTTTCCACAGTCTGATGATTTTCCGGCATCGGAGACTAGTAATTGTAGCCACACTGGCCCTAGGTGTCAACTTCTGGATTGGTGTTTAGATGATGAGGTTGTTGTCGGGGAAGGAGAGTTCTGCTCAGCCGAACCAAATTACAAGATTGGTCGTATTGCAATTGGTCCTAATGCATCAGCTGTCGTTGTCAAATCTGTAACAAATAAAGATGCGTTTGTATGGAGGCCAACCACCATGGTTGTCTCTCTTGGGGATGTTGTGGGAACGAAAATTGCATGGCCAACTGATAAAATGATATTGGACAATGATGCAACATCCCCAATTGAAAATCAATCAGCTGGTTCATCGGTAATGTTTTACTTTGACTCTTACATTATTATGAGATTGTAGATAGATTTTAATGTCATTTTTTTTTATTGACTTAGGCATCACATGATAAAATCATCATCTTTGATTGGAATGCGAAGGATGTAGTAGTTGCTGAGGGTCGTTTGTGGTCAATGGATCCGCAAGAAAAGGCCAACAATATCTGTCTCGGACCTAATGCTGCAATCGTAAAGGTTGAGAAGGTCGTTAAACATGACGCTTATTTGTGGAGACCTACTGATGATATGGTCTTGATGGGTGATGCACTTGATGCCTTCATCGCATGGCCAATAAAGAAGATATTGCTGACTAATATTATACATCCAACAAGATCATCATCACCAATAGCAACATCACCTGGGGTAACAATTCTATCTAATGCTTAAGTTTATATTTATTGTTATTGGTGATGGTCACTTCTGATATAAGTGTCTGAATTGTTTGGATTATAGACTGTAAGTTGTAGCATCAACACCACCAAATCAGATGGAAAGAAAAAGTGCATGTTGTTGGACTGTAATAATTTAGGACAAGTAGTTGCAGAAGGCAGGGTTTGTTCAACCAATCCAAACGACAAGATCCACTTTGTCCCCTTAGGTCCAAATGCTAGCAAGGTATGGATAGAAGTATCAAAGATTGGAGATGCAAAAGTGTGGAGACCAAATTCAGAAGTGGAGTTAGTTTCTGATGCTTTAGGTACAACAGTTGCGTGGCCTAATGATAAACTTGTGTTTGTGTGAAATTGTGGTGTACTTTGAGTTTGTGTGGTTGGATTTTGATTTATTAGTTTATGCCTTTAGAACATTGTAAACTTTGATTTCAATTAATGTGTTTAGGATTTTAATGGTTTAACCTTTTATATTTAAATACATTAAATAATAAATAAATCAAAAATCAATTAAATTGACCACATAAAAATAACATAATGCGAATGCTATTTGAAAAAATAATTATAACATTAAGTAACGCTATTAAAAAAATTAAAATAACAAAACAATATTGCTATTATAAAAAGGAATATAGCACGTGTACAAACGCTATTTTATATTACCATTAAATAGCATGCTAAAAAGCGCTATATAATGTGCCGGACCTATTATCGCGGTCGATGATAGAGCGTTTACTAAAACGCTATCATACCGTTCGATAGCGTTTTTCCGATGCTAAGAATACACGATTTTCTTGTAGTGACTCTCCCCAGCCAAGTTGATGAGTAATTAACCTTCACAAATTGATATACCAATGGTTTGCTTTATCAGTCAACACAAAAGTTGCTTGACATACTTTTGCGTCATTGTTGTAAATTCCTTGATCCTCAAAGTAATATTCACACTTCTGCAGCCACTCAACAGCATTCGTTGACCCATCATATACCGGAAATTCCATCTTAGATGGTGGAACTACGATTCTCTCAGCCTCCCTTCCTCCACACTCTCTTCCTTCAGCTCCACTTTTCCAAACACTTCCTTATGTATCCTAACGTCCCCAGTCATGTGAGTTGGTCGTTCTTCTTGTGGAAGTTCTCCAATTGGCCTCATGGACCATTCTCCACCTCCATCTTTCAAGTGGTAACCATGTTCTCTCCCCATTGAGCATTGTGCCCAAGGCCCACTAGAGGAGGTGCTTTTACTCCCTCCTTCGTTGGTGTTGATATTGTTTCCTGCTTTAGAAACAAATGTTGTGTCTTTTTCAGCCTCCTCTGATTCCACTACAACCACCGAAGCTAAAAAAACGAATTTTACCTAAGACCTCTTGCTTATGGGCCTTCATAACTTCTCTGAACTGGGCTTGCTCTTTACGAACCTCTTCCATCCTTGACTTATTCTGCTCTCGCTCCTCCTGCTGGTCTACTTTTATGGACTCAAAGGAAGCTTTGTGTGAATTTGAAGTTTGACGGAGTTCACCCATGTCAGTTTGCACATGTTCGAACTTTATATTCAAGTCTTCGTACATCTTCTTAACTTGCTCAAATTGTGATGTGGTCATCGCCCCTTCTCCCATTGAATCGGCTTGCTCTGATACCAAGATGTTTTGAGCCTGTACCTTTGCCGCAGACCTAGTAACTGGACCCGTCGTAAGTTGCCTAAAGATGCTTAGAAAATAGAGAACGTAAAATCTTAAGCTTCCCTTACCCTAGTCTCTCTTGAAAATAAAGGTTAATGCTTGGAAGTTGATTCTTATTGATGTTGTAGAGATCCTTTATATAGATCTCTATAAACCAACATAAGCAAAGAATAAAAGGAAAACTACTAAAACCTTACATATCATAAAAAGGAAACATTAAAACTAAATCTTCTACGCAATGAGTTTTCTTCTTTGATATGTGAGTCCATACTTCGTATCAGAGACAGAGGAAACACCAACTTCATTGAGAAGATAAGTGACTGCAGCGGTGTTAGTAACAGCTCATGAAGTATAACAAGATAGTGAAATAGAACAGAGCTTGTTCATAGGGAATGGCATAAGTGACTGCAGCGGTGTCAGTAACAGTTCATGAATCTGAAATTCCCAAGAACCATTAAATAGAAAAAGTAAGAAATTAAAAACAAGGGGTGTTCATGGTATGATGCTGGTTTCGACGCAATCATTTTGGTGCCCACCATGATGTGATATTACCGTTGGTAAGAGAATAGCGCAGTGAATGTGCGGAATGAACATATTACAAATTTCTAGCCAATTCAAACAAATCTTAAAAACAATTTCATTCAAAAATAGCCAAATTTTATTATTTAGATAAAGGCAAAACAAAAAAGATGGAAAGAAATTATGAAAAAAAATCAAGGGACAAAATCATAGAAAGAAATTATTGCAACCACGCTTGTTGGTTATGAAACAATTAAAAATCAATAATAGGGTGTCTTGTAGACATATGGTGGTGGTGGAGATTTGTAGATGGCTTTCGGAGAAGGAGAATAGTACGGTGGAGGTGGTGGAGACTTGTAGTCTACCTTTAGAGAAGGAGAGTAATATTGTGGTGGTGGAGACTTGTAGTCTACCTTAGGAGAAGGAGAGTAATATGGTGGTGGTGGGGAGCTGTAGACGTATGGCGATGGTGGTGACTTGTAGTTCGTCTTTGGAGAAGGAGAGTAGTAAGGTGGTGGTGGGGAGCTCTAGACGTATGGCGGTGGTGGTGACTTGTAGTTCGCCTTTGGAGAAGGAGAGTAGTAAGGTGGTGGTGGGGAGCTCTAGACGTATGGCGGTGGTGGTGACTTGTAGTTCGCCTTTGGAGAAGGAGAATAATAAGGTGGTGGTGGGGAGCTGTAGACGTATGGCGGTGGTGGAGACTTGTAGTCTATCTTTGGAGAAGGAGAGTAATAAGGTGGTGGTGGGGAACTGTAGACGTATGGCGGTGGTGGAGACTTGTAGTCTACCTTAAGAGAAGGAGAATAGTATGGTGGTGGTGGGGAGCTGTAGACGTATGGCGGTGGTGGAGACTTGTAGTCTACCTTTAAAGAAGGAGAGTAATATGGTGGTGGTGCGGAGCTGTAGACGTATGGCTGTGGTGGTGGAGACTTGTAGTCTACCTTAGGAGAAGGAGAGTAATAAGGTGGTGGTGGGGAGCTTTAGACGTATGGGGGTGATGGATACTTGTAGTCTAGCTTTGGAGAAGGAGAGTAATAAGGTGGTGGTGGGGAACTATAGACGTATGGCGGTGGTGGAGTTTTGTAGTTTGTCTTAGGAGAAGGAGAGTAATATGGTGGTGGTGGAGAGCTGTAGACGTAGGGTGGTAGTGGAGATTTGTAGTATATTTTAGGAGAAGGAGAGTAATAAGGTGGTGGTGGTGGAGAGGTGTAAACATATGGTTTTAGATGTGGCGTATACTTTGGGGCTTGTCTTTTGTATTGTTGTGGAGATGGTGGTGATGCCGAATTGTATGGGGAATACTTTTTAGGTGAATGAGGTGGTTTGTGGACCGGTGAATTGTATTGCGGGGTTTGAGGGGAGGAGTAAGGATATGATGTGACTGTAGCCGCGATGGCACTCAAGACCACGACATAAACCATGCAATGCACTCGCCCGATCATTCTTGAGGATCTCATAATACTCGTCGCTGCTCTTTTGGTTATGATTTACTTGAAAATGAAAGTCCTTTATATAGTATTTTTCTTCTGTGTGTAAATACTATAATATCTTCCCAACTTGGGTTCGTGCTATAGTGTGGCACCACTTTCTACAATTAGAGGACGTGCTAGGTTGTTTGTTTGAAAAAAGTGATGTGTGGGATGTATGAAAAATTATTAAATTCTCTAGTAACTTTCAAATAGTTTAAGATGTTCACATTATTTTGTTTCATTTATATTGACCTGATTTGTTTCGAGAACTATAAACCAGTGTTTTGAAAGATTGTTTAGCCATAACGAAGACTAAGTAACAACCTGCACTATGTGCGGAATAAATCAAATTAAATAAAATTATTGTGAGTAAAGGTATACAATAATGGAACCAATATTCATTTGTGTTAACATAATATGTAATTAAAGTAATTTTTATTTGAATTTTCGTTTATTTTGTGTAAGAATACGTTTCACCTGTGAAATCTTTTGAACATGAAAAAAGTTTTATCGTGGTAGAGAAACTATTAATAAAATGTTACTATTTATGGCAACATGTCTTTTGTGTGGTTTAAAAACCAATTTATTGAAACTGGATAAATGATTAAATCAAAAAAATATTAAAAATTTTGGATATTTTAAGAAGTGTAATATATATTTATAGAAAATGTAAATGAGTACTAGTAAGTTTAAATTTATATTTTAATTTGCTGATTTTTGTTACATTAATCTTTTTTTAGTGTTTGGGAAAAAATTTTAGTATCTTATTTGGTGAAATATTATTTGATGAATAACTATTTATACTAATTAAATTAGACGTTAGATTTTAAAAGTTTTAAAAGTTTTTAAAATATGTTTTTAAAAAGTACACGTTAACGAAATATAGTACATGTGAAAAAGAAAAAAAAAATCAATAACATTTCTTTTATTAATTTTTGGCTAAATATATAATGATATATAATTGTAAATAGTATAACCAAATGGGGTTAAATTTTTAAAATTTGTCGAAAGTGTTTTAGCAAAGACATATCAACATTTTTCTTAAAACATTGTTCCTAATAATATACTCATCTGTTTCAAAACATTCTAAACCACGCATATTAAGAAATAGTTACGTTTAAAAAGTTTAACCAATCATAAATAAGATTGCGTAATATAATATATGAAATTAATCTAAAAGTTGCATAAAAACTTGGAAACATCCTATATTTTGAAAGAGTATAATATATAGGGGTTAGTTGTTCCAAACATTACATGTACTCGCATTATATGTAAAAAATTGATACCATATAGAGTTGAGTTATGTTTCCTATTGCTGAAGAATGATTAAGCAGGCTCTAATCATTCATTTAATCAACCTCGACTAATTCTTAGACTGATCACTGTACTAGACCTTTTTACACTTAGAATCATCCTCAGCACTTGAGCAAAAAGAAAATCAAATATTTTATGAGTAACGAATAAACCTCTTTGCGCATCAAAGACAATCTAAAAATTCTCATTTCTGGTTGTTTACATACGCTTCTTTTCAATGTTTTGTTGCGACAAAAGCACTTATCGGTGGTTGATGCTTTAAGTTATACAACTTATACGTTAAAGAACATCTCTGAAAGAAAAGAAGAAATTTTTTGAAGTTCAATCTTTTATTATTCATTTGTCTTTTCTTTTTTGGTCTCTACTTGGCCAAAGGGAATCCATGATTAAGACACATGTTTTAGTTGGCACTGGCTGTTCTCATACCTGCAGTAATTGATTTCAATGAGTTCAAGAACGATTATCGCAATCCGACAAATCTTAATCCTCGGTCAGATTTCAAACCTCCAATGATACGGCTGAGTCCAGCTCTATTCTGTTAAGTCGAACCGTCCCAAGGACATACTCTGGCAAATCGGTTTCCTCCTTTCCCTGTAGCCGATGGTCGCATTCAAACAGATGTTAAAGCACTCTTGTTTAAAGACATGATAACTCTAGCAGTGATACCCTAAACGAACCTCAATCAAGATGGCAAGATCAACAATGAGGCTTGTGACATAACCAAGGACCAGACCAATAACACTCCTCGCAACAGCCGATGATCCAATATCTACATCAATCTGCAACACCACGATTTTATACATGATCATGTGTCTGTATGTTGGATATGTACTGTTTATTTTTTCGGTTAATGACAATGAAAGAAACGAGAAAACTAGAGACTATTATACCTCCAAAAAATTATCCTGCCTCAGGTACTTGCAGGTTACAGCTTTACCGAGCAAGCAGGCTTTGGTTCCAACAGCACGCTTGACCATCCAATATCCCTGTGATTCACCATGGCCGTTACAATGTAATTAAGATTACGATATTTCCAGAGGAAACGAGAAGAGAAGAGTTTACTTACCTGAACAATACTTGGAATAAGCTTAAATCTTGCGTCGCGGTAACTATCACTCCCATCCACAAATTTTCCCAGGGATGAAGACTTGCTTACAGGTCGATCCGCAGCATAGTATAGTACCAGACAATAGTTAGGCTTTGCTGGCACCTGATAAGGAGAAAAAAAACGTTTTGACTTCTTCCAGACACTAAATTGTTAGATGGACTTAAAGTAGGGAAAAATGATTGGTGATGGTAGTATGTACTATCACAATCACAATTCCAAAAATACTAGAAACTATTAGTGATATACGTGTCGGCCGTGTGGCACATTGATATGTACGGGTAAACAAAGACGAACACGAGGTTTAGTGACACAAATCTTTATAAAAAGCTTTGAGATCAGTATTAATATTTAATATATATAATCTTATGGGTTGAGGTATTTTCTAGTTAGGCATTAGCGTTTCCCTATTCAAACAAACTCTTGGAAAAAAGACTGATATATATATATATATATATATATATATATATAGAGAGAGAGAGAGAGAGAGAGATTTTATGTTGCAGATAGTTCAAACCTGAAGATTGATGACTAGGATGAATGGCAGCTTTTTCCCAGTGTCTGACTACAAATGATAAAACTTCCAAATCAGGCACTTTCAACCACGGGAGACTATATGCATACAAAATTTAACTCATCGATAACTCAGGGAGTATTACCAGACTTAGCCACAAGGCGATGAGGGTATACAATGCCTCGTGATAAATTGAGGTACCGTGACAAAAGTCGCACTTAAAACTGGTTTTTAATAGGAAAGAAAGCCGCAAAGGCTAGTTAAAGACAGTCTAAAGGAGTACCTGGACAAGACATTTCGGATGCAGGGCGATGTTGTCTTCAGCTTTATCAACTTTGAACCAGTCCACGGATACAAGTGTCAGAAGGGGATCCCCGCCCATCACCTTAAATTGCACCATAGATTTTCTTAAATTTCCACAGTTTAAGATGTAGAAAGAATTGTTGAAGACACTTTGTTCGTTAATTTAACTCGGTTTAAATTGCTCAGAATCAGAAATCAATCTAGAAATTTAATACACGCAGTAGTGCCCTAAGTTGAGAGATATAAAGAAACAAAAATCCGTATAACAGAAGTTCAGAAACATCATTCAGTCAAGGAGGACCTGAATGAATTGGCATCTAAAAACAGGCCCTCATAGTTTTCTATTCCATATCAAGCGATGTATGAATACAACTGTAGAATAATGTAGAAGCAAGAATTTCAAAGTTACCTTTGCATTATCTTTTAGGTAGGTCTTTCCCCTGATCATAAACCCCATGCCACTAGGAGAGTTCCAGCAATTCGAGTCCTTATCACTATTTCCTTTGCGCAGGGATCCTTGGAACTGACTTGGATCGATAGTCACAGGATCAACACTAGCATCTAATACATTACTTGCACCTGGAGCTAATGTCAAAATAGAGCTGATATATTAATGCACACTGAGATTTTAAAACAATATAAAAAGTGCTTTTTGAATCTAATTTGCGTCAAATGTTTGTAAATTTATAAAATGGTCCCTTTCTCCAAACACAGAACTCAAGAATGGACTAGTTATGAAATGGTAACTACAACACCTATATAGATTTTTCATTTTCATCTAAATAAAGTAATTCTTTTAAAACAAAATGCTTGCATACTATGGAACTTTTGATTGACTTTGGGAACAAATACCGATAAGAGGTCCTCAAGTTACTTAAGATATATATAAACTTATATATTGATCCATTATACTGTCTATGTGAGCCACTGGTAAACTTAATGGACTAGTAAAAAAAGTAAAGAGAAAACCTTTAGGCCGCTTCAAAGATAAACTAGCGATTGCCCATGAAACATTCTTCAGTTTTACTTTTATCTCCTGTTTTAACATTGAAACAACATAATTCAATATTATTTTCAATAATTTCAATACAAGTTTCTCACCTCATGGGCTGTACATAAATACTTCATAGGAACATTGAACATCTAAGATGATATGTGGTATGTATTCTTCTATTTCCAAATTCATGAAGTTACTTAGAACTTCCATTTCCTCATTTCCTTTGTGCTTTGCCTTTTCATTTTAGTATATCTAGGGATGAAGTATAGGCTGTGAGACTCATCCAAAGCTAGAGAGTGATTTGGAGGTTTATCGGCTTTCCCGAGGGTTTATCTGTTTATACCAATAGAAACACTTTCTGCGTTTTGGATGTCTTATTTTAATCCTTCTGATTTCAATAATAAAAAAAAAGATCTTCTGGGTTTTTATTTCTATCCAAGATTCTTTATTTTATAAATATGCAAAAAGAATTTTCTATTTACAAGAAGATATCAAACCAAGTAGTTACCTTATTGTCCTGCTCGTCATCATCTTCATCGCTTTCCTCTTCATCAGATGATGAGTCTGTGGCATCATAAAACTGCTCCTCCAGTTCCTCATCTACATATTCACCATTGGAGACATCTGGTAACTTGGACTGTATAACCGTGGCAGAAGTTTCATACTTGAAGGCTGGGTTTGCTCCAATGTACTCCTTCAGACCTGATATACCATTAACAAGAACTTGAAACAAAAACCGTGTGGAACTTATGACATCTAATGTAGTCAGAGTTCAGGCATACACTTTAACAGCGTTCAGGCATACACTTTAACAGCATGCCAGCTAAAGGTTATTAATTTTTATGCCCGAAAAAAAGAAACTTCCAATTGTTGCAAACACGAAGCATAATACATCTATATTTATCTCAAACAAGTGTATCCGTGAATGCTAATCTACATCATAACACAAATAAATCTTCATATGTGCTCACAAGAGTCTCCATTTCTCAATAGATGTTATATATACCACAAGATCACATCTCGACTTCTGCCTCATTTTTTGTGTTAATATTTTAATATAAGATCTGGAAGGAGATAAGGCATGCATCTAACCTGCTACTTGGAGGAGTAATGCATATGGAATAGTCTTTTCAAACTTTGAGTAGCTCGTTCTCTTCCATTTGCACCAACGTTTAGAGTGGATTTCTAGCATATGTGTGACAAGACAACTTGGAATTTCTGCATCGCTGCGCTTTTTCAAGCTTCTGATTTCCCAAGTGGATGCTAAAATCAACAAGAACGAATAAGAAATGGAAGGTCTTAAAAGGAGGAATATACATTGCTAGGCATTGTGTAAGTCTAAAGTGAGAAAGAGCATTACAGATTCAGGGAGAAAGAAGAAAGGCAACATATACAATAAAGTAAGTAAAAATGAAAGACACTAGAATAAACTGGAGCAGCATCCCACATGATATGGCTTACAAGCCAAAATATTTCCCCAAGATCCTACGATTCAGTTTTAGATTTTTGTGAGCCAGCAGCCGTAGAACAGAGCACGATTGCAGAGACAGATGGGCAAGTAAGCACAAGCAACTAAGTATACACAAGAACCTCTGGCTATAGAAGTACCCATTCAGATTAGTGTTTGAAACACTTGGATAGTAACAAGGAGAATTTACATTTACTGTATTGCCACCAGACATGCAGCATGGTGAGAAACGAAAACGTTATGGACAGAAAGGTTATTATAAGAAAATCTCTTACGTGTAATATCTGTACGTTTATATCCAGACTTTGGAGGCCGTTTCTTATGCACTGCTGGAAACTGTAAGATTGCTGCTAACAAAAATACAGCATGTAAGAATGAATAGCTTGAGATATCCAATTAAATGATTCTTTAGGTTGCACGGTGAGAAAATCTCATCTAAAACAAATATGAAAGAGAAGAATGCATGGCTAAGATTTCTAGATGTCAGTGATGAAGCTGACAGAGATTCCAAAATCTGTAACTGTGAAACCCAGATTTAGATGTAGGTTTCTTTAGCTTCTATACATGATCGTCATGTTTTCCCCCCCGGCTTATAAAACAAGAGATAAACAATACAATCTGAATTCTCTTTTCTGTACTGTTCACTGTTTTATAGTTGATGTTGCAACCTATTAATAATGTTCATGGGTGGCTATTGACTTTTATGTATTTAGTTAGGCAATTCAAGGATAGAACATTCACCTAGTTAATTTGACCTTGTACCATATATTTGACAACTCAATCATGTCTTCATACAACACAACTACAGCCCAAACAGTTCACTAATCACCTAGTGAGAGGCTAATCTTAATCTCTACCATTATGCATAGCCAATCCAGACATCAGACTGGCAAAAGCAAAAAAAAAAATTTAGAATAGAGTGTTCTCTACTTACTATATGTTCCATCTTGCCCGCGAACCCACTGTCTAGAGAAGATAAAGTCCCTTTTCGATTGCCATCTGCAGAAGATACTATTTAACCAATCAGTCCAATGGAAAAGTGTAAAGCTATCATGGAAACACGGGACCATCTCTTTTTTGCATGTGGGTTTGTTGCTAACATATGGTCGGCTCTTGCTAAAGGTTTGATGAAGGCACGGTTTACCACAGATTGGAGTTCCCTTCTAGAATACGTATCTGATTCTAATGTGCAGCTGGTGGAAGGTTTTCTTATTCGATACTTATTCCAGGTCGTGATCTATACGGTTTGGTGGGAACGGAATGGTCGCAAGCATGGTGAAGCACCATAGCCTGTAGATACCATCATTCGGTGGGTTGATCGGCAACTCAGAGACCAGCTTCTTGCTATTGGTATAATGGGGGATCGAAGATATGGCTACAATCTAGGGTCTCGAATATCCATTTCAATGTTTATCTAAAGCTATCAAAAACTGATGCACAAGTTGTAAAAACGTTCTAATTTTTTCTCATTTTATTCAAAAAAAAAAAAAAAGTGTAAAGCTATCTACTGAATTAAGTGATATATGCAGAAAATGTACAACATGCCCAAGAGAGCAAGACGTTTTAACATACAAATCTTATTTACTAAGGAAAACGAGTGAGTGATCAGTGTGTCATCAAGGAAAACCAGAACTTTCAGTCAAACAACATACCGCGAAAGATATTTAGGATCGTATACGCAGTAAATAACATCATAGTGGCCCTCGTATGAGTCTATCTTTTCTGAATCACCTGTTACTGCATCCCACCTGTGTGGATAGTTAGAAAGGTCCAAGTGACAAATGACATCTATATCTTCAAAGAAATGAACTTACTCGTATCTTTGTTGTTTGTCAATATTCAAAAGCACTTCGAACACAGAATCTGCACTAGCTTCAACTACAGCAACTGCTTTCACAAGAACTCCTCGACCAGCCTAAAGAAGAAATCATTTTGACAAAACCTGAGGGGCATCCTAAGCATTCAACCAATTACAGTTCTAACACCAGTGAACTACCAGTAGCAAAACAACCAAGTAAAGATAATAACATAACTTATCGCAATTATTCTAAATGCATAAGTTCTGGAGATGAGAACACTTAGTTAAAACATCTAAATTCAAATTGTTACCTTGCCAAAAAGAATTAATAAGATGCAAATCACAAGGTAGCAAATATTGTAATGGAAGCATAAAATAAGATGGTTCAGTTTCCATTCCTCTGGGAATAATTTAACATAATTCATGAAGAACAAAATACCCAATAGTCTCCCACACTAAGTAAGTTGGGACAGCCATGTAATGCATCACACAACCAAGAGAAAGAAGTCACTGAGAGCTAAGTTCCAAGGGAAGAATGCCCCTTTGTTGCTATAAACCAATACCGCATTTGACCAACGTGGGATTATAACAAAACACCATTTTCTAAAGCCACCATCCAAGAAACCCACTTCTAACCCATTCTTTGATATCTTTCTTACGGACGAAATTTTTCCAACATGCATTTTTGCATGGAAGTTAGGTCCAACGTGAATTTCTATTGAGTTAACAGCCAATAACTATGTCCAAAACACTCTCTACGGGTCTAAGAAAAACCAGTCCATACGAGCTAGCTCGTAAAAAGTGAGTACCCATGTACCAATGGTTTTTTAAACCAATAGACCAATATCTTATAACATTGGCTTTAATTTCTAATCCAAGCAGTTCCCTCTATAGTTGGACACGTATTCTCTGAATCAAAGTAAATATACCTTGAAGTTAGCCACATCTTCAAAAATCCTAACACCTGCAAACAATATACAGAAAATAAATAATTGAATGCTATGTATCAAAGAGCAAGCAAAAGGATAAGATCAACGTGTTTGGGCAAGTCACGAAACTGTGAACATTAAGGACTACTATATTTCCATACAACCTTCAGATTATAGATGAATAACAGCCACCTAAATAAACTGAAAAAGTATGTCTGCATTCTTTTGATGTCTTCTACAATTACCTTTTTATACATGATAGAGAAGTAAACATAGTAAAAAGGAGACACCACAGAAAATGCATTTTAATGCATGTTTTATCGTGTAAATAAAGTGGAACATTCTAATTGACCCCATTGTTGGTTCTGTAGATGAAAAAACTGTTATGAGTAGGTTTTCTGATATCAAAACTCTACTGTTTACTGCCAAACATACCATTGATTGTACGTACACATTTCCATTGATGTGCCTCGATTGCATCTCCATTGTCACCACCCTCGTAGAAACCATCACCTCTGACATCATTAACCAAGGTAGAGGATTGCCTCAAAAGAGTCTCTGGACCTGTCAGTTTAAGAACATAATCACACATCTTTGTTTTGAACGTAAAGTAACTTTTAGGTGATCCCTAGTCTTGTTCATGAATAACCACTAGATAAAATCATACGGAATCAAATTAACTAAAGAACCGGACCTATCAATGCATGATAAAGTCAAGAGTTGAAGGATTAGAACTATAGTTTCACTAATATATACAGGAGATGAGAACATATATTTGATTCTGGTATCGATCTAGTTTTGTGAAGAAACAATCAGAATCTTCAGGACCACTTTGCCCCAACATATCATTTTAGATTTGCCCAACCCAAAGATATAGGGACTAGGAAATAGGCAATGAGTTCTATTGTTTTTTTCCAATGCAAGATTTGGAGATCCCTCATAAGCTACAACAACAGTTATATGCTATATACCAACAAATGAACTTATAAGTTATAACAATCTGGACGCATAATTTTGTATATATACAAATATGTATATTAGATAACAAAAAATATGTATATATCAAAAACTTGACAAAATAACATGACAGCATTTTCACTTTCTCTATTGAATAATCATTTTCGAACGTTTATGCATGCTGGTGGAAGATGCTGAAGCTAAACAATCCCATAAACTTGAGATAAAGCATATTACCTTGCCCAATTCGGATAAGCTTTTTTAACCCATAAGCATATCGCCTTACTCTAGGTCGATGTCCTTCCAGATTGATGCTTCAAAAGAATAAAAGAGTACGATTCAGCAGTAGTGGACTTCTACTATTTGAAACAATTTCATCTGCTTAAGAACTGTGAGTATTACATCATAATGTTATGCATTTTCTCAATAACTATTCCGTTAGCCCCCAAAACAGGTATTACGTAGCTATTAATAAATATCATCTAAGGCACTAATCATTTGATTATTAGATCATACTTGGCCTCCATGCTTAACTTTGTTCTTGTGCTTCCGCCTCTCGATAGTGCATATTCAGCCTTCCAAAACAGAAAAAAAACAGTAATCAGAATTTATTTTTATAGTAACTGCTGATACCTCATTCCAATAAGCAGTAAATAAATGCTCAAACAACAATAAGCAAAATAAACTGAAAAAGTAGCAATCATTTGCATAGAAAACTTCAATAGATTACATGACGCTATAAAACTTGGACACAGTCTCCGTATTACCTGCTGTTTTGCTTCCTCAAAAGCCTCAACCCATTTCAAGGCTTCTCCAGCGGTAGCACAAGCAATCTAAAATACAGTTTCCAGAAAGAAGGAAAAAAGTATGTGAATACACCTGGGTTAGGCAAACATGCTTACCAGAAACAATAAAATTTAAGATTCTGATATGCATTTTCAGGGTAACAAAATTATTTACAAATGAACTTTAAGACATTTACTCAATAAGTTAACTGACTGGTTCATCCAAGTGAGCAAATACACACAAAAAATCATAGGCCTTCGTACTCTTTTGTTCACAGTGGGAAGCTTTAATTCTAGTGAGCATTTGTCACAAGGATATAGCAAAGATGGAAATTGAACTTACTTCTCCTTTTTTTGACTCGTCCAACCGGTTATAGAACCTTATGACGTAGACATCCTACAAGATATAGTAGAAATAAACTAGTAAGTGTACCTGCTTCATTTAGACTCATACTTTGATTCATTAGAGCGTACAAATAATATGCAAAATAGGGAATAACAAATATATCATTTACGTAGATTGCAGTTATAGAAGTGGAGATTGGAAGGAATTACCCCATGATTAACTTCGCGACGTCCAAGCTCTTCAACCATCATTGTAGGCCCTATGACACCTCGCCTTATAGGTTTCTAGACAAACAGAAAGACCAAACGGATATAAAAGAACTTCAAAACACATCGAAAAGAAAAGATAGAGACCAACAGACACCGCGCACAGCACTATAATCTCTCACAATGCAACAATGAACGCAAAAAGCATGAAAAACTTCTAACTCTTAGAATAATAACTCAAAATTACAAGATCACGGACCCAAGAAACATCTAACTCTTGGAAGTAATACACTTATACACACCTACCTACACAGTTCTGACTGATACCATGTTCTTGCCATTCACATATACAAAGCAGAGAAGGCGTTTCCTATGGAACTTCCAAGTAACCAAGCAAAATCTCAACAGCCAAGAAAAAAAAAAAAAAGAGAAAACACTATTGCTTCTTCTACTATCTAGATTCTCAAAACCAAAGATTAAAGCAATTTCGAGAAAATTTGAAAAACAATTTCCCAAAAAATCCAGAAAAACCACCAAAATCAAGAGAAAAGGATTAAAGAAAAAAAGCATACAATTTCTGGATTCTCATGAGGATCTCTTTTATACATCTCGACGTATTTCCCTCTAATGAAAAGGAAACGGAGATTACAGTACTCATGCCCGATCTTATTCACACCCAAATGATACACCCATCCTGAACATTCGAAGGTTCCTCCTTCTCCACCGCTGCTACGGCTACTGCTTCCACTATCATTAAGATCTCCGGAGAAGCTAACTTTTCCGAGGTTCCCGGAAACATTCTTCTCCGATCCTTCGCCGGTAACAACCTTCTTCGATCCAGGCGATGTCATCGCCTTTCACCGGATCCAATCACAACAACTCAGCTAGATTTGAATCTCAATTTCAATTTTGAGAATCCATTTTTTCTTTTTTTTGTCCTCCTCAATTATGGAGAGAGTTGTTTGGTTTTTGGTTCATTGATTCTGTGAGCCTACTACTCTGCGACAAATTTATGTCCTCCAATCAAAACACTACACGTAAGGTCAATGTTTTTTTTTTTCGGTAGAACACGTAAGGTCAATGTTAATGTTTGTGTTTTTGCCCTTTTCAGACTTTGCATTAAAACGTAAAAGACATTAGGGTACGATTATTAACTTTTTTTCTTTTTTTTTAAACATCCCGGCATGCAAAATAGAAAATACGTCGACACGGAGGGATAATCAAAGTAAGTTAAATTCATTACATACGCTGTAGTTAATAAAGTAGAAAAAAAACTTACCGAAATTAAAACAGTAAAAAACATATAGAAAAAAAGATGGCTTAGGAAGTATATGTATTATATGACCACATGCATGAACTATATGATGTTATGTGGTTAACACCATAAACATACAATCCGGTACACCAGTTGACTGACTCCAACAAAGACCGACATTGACTCCGATGAAGACCGACGTTGACCAAAAAAAAGTATTTTTTTCTATTAAAAATCAAAAATAATAAATATTATATATAAACATTTTTAGTTTTTCATGATTAAGAAACATATACAATTCAATATCTAAATATTTTTATATATCTCTAATGTATTCATTCATATAGTTAGTTAGTTTTTATTTTTAAAACTAAATTAATGATTAAATAAAAATTAAAAATTATTTTCAAGATATCTATATATATATATGTATATATAAATCTTTGATAATCAAATTATTTAAATACTACAAAAACAATAAAATCAAATTCAACTACTTTCATTAGAAAATAATATGCAAAAGATTGAGTATATAACTCTTTACTCTAAAGTTTGCATGGTAAATGTTGTATAAAATTTTAGATACCTTTACTATAGAATTTACATACTCTTAATAACATGTAAACAACAAAAAAATAAATTCGCAATATTTACTTCTAATATATAAAATAATTAATTGTAGCAAAACAATATATTTGATTTGAGGGTATGTTTGCAAAACGGTATAGAATGAGAGTATTTTTGCAAATACCTTTATATTACATCTTGGAAATAATTATCAATGGTTTTTATTTAACTATTAGTTTATCTTTAAAAATAAAATTAACTAATTATAAGAATAAATATATTAAAAATATAAAAATATGAAGATATTGAATTGAATATGTTTTTAACCATGAAAAACTATTAATAATTTAATATAATTTTTTTAAAAGAAAAAAGTTTTTAGACTACATAGTTTAGTCAAATGCCAGAGTCAACATCGGTCTTCGCCGGAGTCAGTCGACCGGTGTATCGGATTGTATGTCTATCGTGTTGACACATAACGTCATATAATTTATGCATGTGGCCATGTAATACATATACTTCGTATAGTTGAAGATACAATAATATACTTGGTATGTGTGACCATGTTTTCTCTTATCTAGCCATCTTCCTTCCAAAACATATTCTTTGCCATACTATGATTGTAATGAGTGTATTAATCCACCGGTGGTATAGTGGTACCAACCCTACATATATAGGGACAGTAACTGTGTAGACTTCAATTTAGTCTTCTTGCATGTGGGGAAATACTGATAGAGACCATTCGTCTACCTATCAGCAGAAGAGGTTGGTAAGCTCAAAAGAGGGAAAGATCAAACACTGATAGAATTCAAAGCCGTTCGTAGTAGACGAGAATGATCTTGGCCGTTCGTTACTTGGCTTTCGTATGTATCTTAGTGAGGTTACTCTTTTGGTTTATGTGACTATTAATCACAGCTTAATTTGTTTGCCCCAAATTCAGATTATCAACATTTTGAGACATAATAAAAGGAGAAAATTATAGACAGAAAGTAGCAGCATCACTCTATGTCTGGTAGGTGAGCATTTGATGGTGTTCCACTACTTTAGCTTCCTTCCTTTACGAAAATACGCTGCTCAAGAACCCCCTGCAAGTATCCCTAACATTTAGCTTCACACACACACGAGGCACGATGCTCAATTTGAATGACTAACTAATGTTCATTACCAGATTCCTGACGGCTTCTTGCTTTGCTCCCTGAATGTGGAAAAACATTCTCAGTTATTGTTCAAAATGATCATAAACCCAGTGTGTTAATAGAAGCACCATTTGAAACAGGTGTTACCGTGATTTTCCAGAGAAGGCATCGTCGATTTGCTCAGGGGTTGGCCTTTCAGAGTACGTTGCTAGCAAGACATATTTCTCCTTTCCATTTTCCTCGTTCATCCTCTTGTAAAGCTCATACCGGTAAGGATAAGACATCCTGACCAAATTCAGGTCAAAGATTCAGAATGGATTGACATTGACAACAAATTTTCTCTAACTCACAATCCAACAACTGTACCTTAGAGCACCCATTATAGGGTATTGTGTTCCCAAATAATAGAGAAGCCGAAATACATAGCAGTTGTCAAACGTTAAGGCATATTCAAGCCTTTGCTCCCTGCCCATTGTCTGAGACACCAAGGAAATTATAAGCAACGTAACCTTCTTATCAGATGGTTAAGGAATCATTGTGTGTGCTTACTTGCATTATGCCACTTGAAGCGGGTAAGTCCTGGGTATCATAAGGTATATTAAACATGTTACACAGGAGAGATATCAATGTA
Source organism: Camelina laxa (assembly GCA_024034495.1). Classification (NCBI taxonomy): domain Eukaryota; kingdom Viridiplantae; phylum Streptophyta; class Magnoliopsida; order Brassicales; family Brassicaceae; genus Camelina; species Camelina laxa. The sequence continues at coordinate 27,058,104 of CM043880.1, read as the reverse complement.
ACCACAGAGTCTCTGTATAGAAAATGTAAGCAAAAAAATGTACCTTGAGGCGAGGATTGATAAGTACAACTGGCCTTTTCCCAGCAGCAGTAGTCATCGCTTGTAGATCCTAACAAAATAATTTAGTATATTTTATAAGATGATGTCACTATGTTCAAGTGAATGACGACTTCTAGGATTTCAAGCTCCTTACATCTATAATACAGTTTCCAACAGCATTTTGTGGAGCCACTAAGATAAATATGTCGTCTTCTTCATCAACTTCTTTACCACCTGTCATTGTGGTATTATTCCATTTTAATTAGATTTAAGGTTTTACATAATTTACTTTTAATAGAGAGATAGGTCGGTGTAAGGTTCTATATAAGAACCCTCTCTAATGAGAATTTCAAGCTTCCAACAATTAACCTAATTCTCAAAAGAAACTTGGGTTAAAGGGAAGTTAGCTTTCAATCTCTTTGTTCTTTAGTTTAAAGAACGGGTGTGACAACTAGAGCTAAGGCTAAGGCTTTGGCTCATAACACATAGCCGATACAGCTTTGTTCATGTGTGCCTCAAAAGAATCAAAGAGCAGGATAATGTGTATTTCATTGTATCCGGACAAATATATCCAACTTGTTACGCATCACTAGTTTGATTGTGTACACACAACAATATTCTGACGATGGTGCAGTTTTTTTGTAAGATATCTTGTTACTAAAGCCAGAAAAAAAAAAAAAAAAAAAAAAACAGACTATGATATCGTCAAGAGGTATTTGTTAGTGTTTTGCAGATATATCTTGAAAAGAACTGAGTTTTGTATGTTACCAATTGCACCAATCTTGACGAAAGTTCCCAAAGTTTCATCATCACCCCAGTCCATATATTCTAAAATCTTTCTAGTGCCTGCCAACTGCAGTGGCATCCCAGCGAGTGCACCTTCCCCCATTGACCCCTGAACACAAACCTGGAAGAGGAAAGAAGCTGAATGAAGAAGAATATCCAAGCGATGTATTCCAAACTATGTATACCTTCACTCTTTTTCCATCGTCAGCGAATGATAAAGCTAGAACTCGAACAAGTTCCATCAAGGTTCCTATCCGGTAAACATCCTATGCATCACAATAGCTCGTGATTTTTGATAAAACTTCTATAGCATTAGAAGTGATATATAAAAAAACTAGTGAAATGGATAACTGACCATTTCCGGATTTAGCTCTGGGATATTTATGTCCACCTAATAATTTGTAACAGCATAGTTGACCAGCTTAGTAAATATGAATAAAGGCGAAATGCTACACTGCAAATAGATTTGTGCGGATAAGCCTCACCCGAAGACGGGTGTTCCCGTCCTTGATAGATCTAGTTGTGGCTTGCAGCACATCTTCATAAAAATAATCCCTGATATCCCTCGAATGCGGAATGTTATTCAATCTCGTCGGTATTCCTCTCCATTTATCCTGAAAGAAATGTTACATGACATATATAAGAACATCTTCCAATTTATGTCCTGCTTGTTAGCTTCAAAGAGAATTATTATTTAAGGACCTGAACGGGAGATGCTTTATCTGCAAGGACCTGTTTCAGAATTAGCATTGCATGCATACAGTGGTAATCAAATCAAAGTTAAAAAAGAAGTCGAAAGGAATAATTTAGTCCTACAAAAAAATGATTGACCATAAAATCTTTAAACACACTAAGGGAGCTCCTGAATATCTTTTTCTATGTTAAATGTGGCCATAAAACTTGAGTAAGACTATTGTTTAAAATGCCGGAATCAAAATCATAAGGACACCAAAAAGATGAGTTTTTTTCTTCTAATGGAAACAAAAGAGAGGGTACTCAAGAAAGTATTTTCTAAATAACCTAAAGTAGAGAAAGACATGAAACAAATTAAGATTACAAGGATTGGGAAAACTCATCTTAAACTGGAAAACACTGACCCTGCTATCAAGAATGGCACAACGAAAAATATACATATCTAAATGTGTGACTACTTGCCAGTCTTTATCATTCTGTTTAACTGTATCTGAGACAATAGAGTCTGTGTCTCCCCGAAAACCACTTCTTTTGGCCTGTTTGCATCAATCTGTGTTCGAATGGGATGATACCAAACCACAAATATCAATGATGGCATCGCAATAAATTTTAAGAACCAAAAAGGTAAGAAAGGAAAAAAAATTGCCTAATACCTTGACCATAACATCTGAGTATGCAGAAATAATCGCTTCAGAATTTTGTTTGTATATTTGCAGACGTGCTTTTACCTTCAATAAAATAAACTAATGAGATTACAGTTGAAGGTAGGTAAATATTGAGAAGCAAGTTATAAGTCCAAAAGGTTACCTTCTCCTCTGTATCATCAGGGCGTGTAACCAGTCTTGCTTTAATTTCATCTGATTCAGGAGGGTAATTTTTAATGTGATAAATTTTTCCAGTCACTGGGTCTAATCTCCTACCAACACATCTGTCGATTAGAATTTCATCAGGAACCTGTTATTAAGAACGGCAAATAAGAAAAGAAACATAGACATGTATAGTGAACATATAATACTGCCTTTAACACCTATTGAGAAAATGGATATCATACGCAATATTGAGCAATTTGCACGTACCTCTAATAAGAGAAATATGTCAGGTTTGACATTCAGTTTTTCCAGATTTTGTGCCTGAGCAAAACTCCGTGGAAATCCATCAAGAAGCCATCCATGCTCTTTAGCATCTTCACGTGATAATCTACCAGCCACCATCTAGAAAAGTAGTATATATCAGAGGAAGAGTGATAAAATAGTACATGAAGAAGGTCGGTGAAATCAGTACCGCGATAACAATCTCATCCGGAACCAAACTACCCGAATTCATGAACTCTTTTGCTCTCTTTCCAATATCTGTCCCGGCTGAAACCTCTGCCCTCAAGAGATCCCCCGTTGATATGTGCACCAAACCAAACTGCATGAGCAAGAAACAAAAAAACTGACATGATCTACACGTAGATATGCAAACATCGACAACATAATCTTAAACATAGTGAAGATGGTAAAGGTAAAATAAAAACTAGGATGGCAATTGTACAAAACTAAAACAAGAGCAGATATTTCCCATGTTATTAACAAGCTCTACTCGTTCTCCTCTTCACCACACAACATCCATACTGTGTTACATAACTGTTTCACAGATTCTAATTGGGCATCTTGTTCAAATACAAAGAGAAGAACATATACTACTTTGTTATGTTACTATAAAATTCATATTGTAGATTCTTGGTTTCATGGAAGAGTGTGAAATAGACAACTGTTCGTATATACTCTACTGAGGTAGAACACCGGGCAATGGCATTGACTACTCGTTAACTCATCTAGTTAACAGCACTGCATCAAGACTTCCAAATTACACCATTGTTATCAGAAAAAGATTCAAGATGGGCTGAAATCAGTAGATCAGCTCGCAGATTTACTAAGAAAATCTCTCTATCCGGCAGAGTTTCATTGATAGATATCCGAAAAATATTAACACATCAAAGTTGTGTATACCAACTTCAACAAGATATATAAACCATGATTTGGCGTTAATTAGTTGTCATGGTTATACAAGTAATGCAATGTATCATTTGTGTTGGAGAATCACTAAACTCTGCATACGTTGAACTAATATAGTAATGAAACAGAACAAGAAACATTATCAAAAAAAAAAAAAAAAAACAGAACAAGAAACAGATAGGGAGCAGTGAAATAGTACTAGCCTTGTGAACAATGAGCTCACATTGAGTGCCTTTACCCGAAGCCGGTGCACCCGAAATCATCACCTTCAATGGTTCACTTATCGAACACCTAATCTGGTAATCCCAAAAAGCCAAAACAAAATTGGATTGTGTGTGATTGTAACACATTTGAGGAAATTGGATTGAATCAGGTAACTAGAAGAAAAAAACCTGAGAGCTGGAGGTGGAGAAGAAGTGAGAAGTCCGGTGAGGGACGACGGAGAAGGAGAGACGACGGCGGAGGCTGCGGTAACGGCTGTGGCGGATCGGTGATCGTAAGAGAGGAGACGACGGAGAAAGCGATGAAGTGGAAACAGAGGAGCGAGACGAAGAAGATGAAGAGAAATGAGCGGAGGTGAGAGAAAGAGACGCCATTGTTAAATCCTCCTTGGCTCCCGTTGCAGTTGGAGATGATCAATTACAACATTTTCTCTGGACTGAGATTTTTAAGCGAGAAAAAATAAATAAATCCAAATGTTTTCTTTTGTCGTGACTGCCTCGTAACCATTATGATGAAAAGGGTGACAAGTGAACTATTGTATTGTGGCTGTGGCTGCTATATAATGAAGAATTTTCACGAAAAAAAAATTCACGACCACGTACTATTTCCCCTCGAAACTATTGTATTGTATTATGCCAGTTTTCGATTGATCTTTGACCTCTTCCCGGTTCTCTTTCACACTTGTATCTTCTACCTATTTTCTCTCGAATTCATATTTTTCGGCTTATTTCTCCAACTAATTGGATTTACACGGTTTTGGGACTAAACCCGATAGAAATCCATATTAAATCGGTATAAAACCAATTTATAACCTGAGAAATATATCAAACTCGACCCGATTTCTTCTTCTTCTATTTTAAAATAATAATCCCAAATTTGTTACTAAGAATCTTAAAAATCAAAATTGAAAATAATATATAACTATGAGATCAGTACTTTTTTCCACAAATATTGTATAATCCAGAAACCTTAATTTTTTTTTGTTGCTTAATTAAAAAAAACTGGTTATAGTGATGAGGAGACGAGCCGGTGGTGATGATAACGAGTTTGCGAACCAGATGGTGGTGAATGGTGATGACGATAAACTAGATGGTGGTGACAATTATGAAATCTGCTGGTGATGATGAGATCCGGTGACCGAGAGGTCCAAGACAATGACGAAGATGATGATATCTGGTGGTAACGATGAGGAGACGTGACGAAGAAGATATACTGCATATGAGATGGTGGAGATGATGAGATCCAGTGACGACGAAGGTTTGCTCGATGGTGAGAAACAAGGTGACGGTTTGCTCAGTGGTGAGAAACAATTAAGCAAGAAACAATTACATGATGATACGGTTTGCTCAGTGGTGAGTTCCACAGTTCCTATCACTATTTTTTCAAGATTTGTCAATCTCAAACATGTAATTTTCAGTTCATAGTTTAAATTGAAAATAAGTTGGAAATTTTGATTCGATTAATGTTTACAATTGGAACTCTTGGGTTCACTACAAATTGTCTTCTTAGGGTTTAATTTTCTTTGTGGTGCTGGAAACAATTGATTATATTATTGAGTTCATCAGATTTTTGGAATGGTGGTGCCAGAAATGTTGGTCGGGAAAAGAAGCGAGAAGAGAGCAAAGGGTTGCTCATTTCAAACATTGGAGATTTTTTATTTTTATGTTAAGTAATAGTTATGTAATCGGGTTGTAATCCGGTTTAATTTAGTTGATAAGATTCATTGTTGGTTAATCAAAATAGTAAACCGTTAAAACCAAAACGATGGTAAATTAGATGAGAAGTTAAAGTTCAATGGAGAAACAGACAGAGAAGTATAGATTTCGGAAGAAATAAGCGGAGGAAAGAGAACTGGTAAGAAATCAAAGATATATAGAGAACTGGCGCGATACAATAGTTCGGAAAAGGAAATAGTACGTTGGTCCCACTTTAAACCTTCCCTTACACAACTTGGTAAGCGTGCATTCTTCTTCTAAGTAATCAAAACGGAAAGAACTCAAAAATAATCTTCCAATATTAAGTAAAAAATAAACACTTTTTTGAGTTCAGAGGCATTACCACAGAAAGATACAACAAAAATTTAATTTAAAAATAAAGAAAAAAGAAAAAAGAAAGAGGAAATAACTTTTTACTACATGAAACAACGAATAAAGAAAAATTTGAAGCTTCAGTATGACACAATGGACCCTTACACATCCTTTTGTTGGAGCAATTATATATGGCTTGATTGATGGCTTTGCTTAAACAATATTGTTTCTCTCCAAAAAGTTGAACAATTTCTCTTGAGCCGTAAGCCTCTGGTCTGCTCCCTCCTTAGTCAAGTTTCACCGAAGAAAACAAGTAGTGCACGAACCAGAAGGAAGAGAGGAAACCAATGGTACCTGTTGCGAGCATGATTGCCAAGACCATAAAGAGAGAGTATCCGAGATAAAGAGTTGCTGAAACTGGTCCACTCAAGCTTTTCAGGTCAAAGACGAGATAATTTATCGAGTATATGAAGATGTAGATTGCAACGGATCCTGATGCAAAGAAGGATTTCCACCACCACTGATAGTCTTCAACACACAGGTGCATGTATGTTAGCACTAGGGAAACCTCGGCACACACTACCACAAGAAGGATCATGACAACAAAAAGGAACCCAAAGACATAGTAGACACGTCCCATCCAGATGCTAGACATGATGAAGAAAAGCTCGATGAAGAGGGTCCCAAATGGAAGTGTTCCAGCGCCCAGAACCAGAAGCCACGATGGGTATTTCTGAGCTGGGATTTCCCGAGGAATTTGGTTGGTTCGAACTGGGAATTCAATGTGTGGAGCCTTGGCTCCAAAGTAACCGCCGATAAGAGTGAGAGGAACCGAGATGCAAAACCACAGGAGGATGAGGATAACAAATAGCGAGAAAGGAATGGCTCCGGTACTATGGCTACCCCATAGAAGGAAGTTGAGCGTTGTAAGGATCAGAAAAGCAATACCCGGGAAAAAGCAAGCAGCTTTCCATGCAACAGACATCCATCCACGGTGATCGCCACAGCCAATTGTCCTCCATAGACTAACAGAAACATAACCAGCTGCAATGCCAAGAATCATGTAGAAGAAGAGCATACCCGTAATAAGTGTTCCACGTGAAGCCGGTGACATGAACCCAAGAGCAGCAAACAAAATGGTTACAACAGCCATGCCAAGAATCTGAACTCCGTCGCCAACCATGACACACAAAAGGGAGGCGTTTGATGGAGCACGGAAAACATCACCCACAACAAGCTTCCACCCAGATAACTCTTCGTTCATCTGAGCCTGAGCCTCCTTGTCAAGCTCCTCATAGCGGGTCAAATCTCGCCTAACAGTCCTCAAGAATATCACAAGGACGATACCAGCCAAGAAAGTGATTACCATTAGAGAGTTCAAGATGGAGAACCAATGAACCTTTGAACCCTCCATCTTCAGATACGCATCCCATCTAGATGGCCATTTGATGTCACTCTCCTCAAAACTAACTTCATACGAGAAGACAATGGACTGACCTTCCTTCACAGACATAGAAACACTAGTAGAATCACATTTGATCGGAGTGGTGTATCTTTCATACATTTTCAACTTCTTTGTAGAGTCACCATTATGAGAAAAACTACAAGGAACCACCTCAAACCCAACAACCATATACCCAGGCACATCTGAATCTTTCTTCCCAATCGTGGGAATCACCTCAGCCGCATCCCCAGTACCCATGACACGTGCCACATTAGCAGCCTCTTCATACTTATGAACAAGAACCTTAAACTTCAAGTGGTTAAAAACATAATAAACATCCTGAACCTTGATCCCAACAGGGTACCCAGTCCACCTCAAAACATACCCATCTTTCTTAGTATACCTAATCGCCGGCAAATTATCAAGCATAGGATTAACTTGATACATCTCATCAATCCTCTTCTTTAAAAGCTTAAAACTATCAGCAGACAACTTGTCAGTCTGACAAAGAAAGATCTCACTCTCATTCTTAAACATTTTAAACCTATAAGGAGAATTCTCAATCCGATCTCCCATAAGAAGCTCACCTAAATTCTCAGCACTATCCTTAATCCCCTCAGAGGGTTGACAAAAGGGTAAACTATAATAGCTAAAAGGCATTTCGGTTTCAATAGAAGTAAGTGAATTCACCTTCACATTCAAATAATCACCAACTTCATACTTGTGTGGGTAGCTTCCCGGAAGGTAAAAACCAAAACTTGAATGAACAACCGACAAAATCGCAAGTACCCAGATCCCAACTCGATCCATCGACCTCATATCTGGATTTGCATATAAAAGAAATAAACACCTTTGTCAGATCCGGATCGGTTAACAGTTTAAAAAGGAAAAGCTCAGATCTAGACAAATTCGACGAAGGAGACAGAAAAATAAAAGTTTGAGAGATGATGAGATTAATGGTTGTGGAAGCGGGAAAAGAAGATCGGAACTAACCTATTCCGGCGGAGGAGAGATTTGGCAGCGAAGAAGTGAGAATTTATCGGTGAAGGAACGCATGAGTCTTTTTAATACGACGAGTCAGTAGAAATAACACCAACACCGACGCATGTTATAACTACGTTTTGACGAAACTACCCTCCATGACTCATCGTAATTACCACAGTACTGCACCGTCGGTTTTAGTTATATTATGCGTTATTAATGGAAAATATAATACATGCCATCAATACAATAAAACTACAAAGAGTTTCTCTCCAGTATTTGGCGATCCGCAAGTATATTGGTACTTTTACGTATTAAGTCAACGTGAATTTTGTGAATTCCTCCAAATCTATCTTGATGTCATCTAGATAGGTAGAGAAGGTCGGCCAGTTTGACGGTAAAGACATCGTCTTCACCAAATCCGAACAGTCTGTGAAAATATAAACAGTACTGCACCGTCGGTTTTAGTTATATTATGCGTTATTAATGGAAAATATAATACAGGCGCATCAATACAATAAAACTACAAAGAGTTTCTCTCCAGTACTTGGCGATCCGCAAGTATATTGGTACTTCTACGTATTAAGGTCAACGTGAATTTTGTGAATTCCTCCAAATCTATCTTGATGTCATCTAGATAGGTAGAGAAGGTCGGCCAGTTTGACGGTATAGACATCGTTTTCACCAAATCCGAACAGTCTGTGAAAAAATCTACATCTCAAAAATCATGACCGATCATACATCGCAGAGCCCAAACAAAAGCTTCAATCTCAGCGTCGTCAAGGGGTGAGAGACTACGCCGAAAGTTTGAGGCACCCACGAGCGAAACAGAGTCTTTGGATGACATACACACCCAGCCTGCACGTGGAAAACTTTCCACGACAAGTTCGTACTCAACCGCATTTGATTACCTATATTAACTCTTTTATTTCCGATTGGGTTGTTTGAGTCAATCTTTTTTGTTGTTAAAAAAAATATATATATTTTTCTCCGGAACTGACACATCAGCATTTTGGTGAAATATGAAGTTGACACCTCATTTAAAGACTTAACCAATCAAAATATTTTAATTAATACACATAGCTTTCCAACTTGCCATATCAGTTTTTTTAATTAAAAAATATTTTTTGAAAGATAACCAATACAATTAAAACAAATAATAGACTTCATCATTTTAAAATTTTTGGATGACACATAGATTTTTAATTTGTAGAAAGAAAAAAAATAAATATACAATAAACATATTTTCTTATAGATTTTTTCTATAGTTGATATAACACTATTAATTTGGAATATTTCAAATTTTACTTCTAACTCATTGTTGATTCCAAGTATTACAAAAACTAAAAATAAAAGTGAAATCGATGATAGTAAAAAAATTTATATATACTATTTTAAGAGCGTTACTAGCGTAATGAAATTATAAATTCAAAGAAAAAAAGTATAAAAGCTGAAGTGAGCTCTTAAGGGTATGTAAACCTCTTTGAAAATAAAATCTAATGAAAACATAACAAATAAGAACACTTAGTTTAAAGCATTTTAAAGCTAACACCCGGTTAAAAATATGTACCAACAAAGTTAAAGAGAAATAATACACCACACTTCTATACTAAAATTTTAAAAAGTAGACAACATCTTTCATAATGAGTTCAATACGATTATTTAAGTTTTGTAAATTATAGTCTCACTCTATAATATTAAATTATTAATCGAACATATCAAAGTATAAAACATGTTTATAAATAAAAGTGACATATATATCTATATATAAAATTTATATTCTTATCTGAGTTATAACGTGTGATTGCGTTGCAATAATAGTCAAATTATTTTTTTTGGTATTCTGCTAACGTTTAGATTGTGTTTTTTTGTATGTTATTAGCCCTGAGTTATGGAATCGATTAATAACTTTATAAAGTTTAAAGAAGAAGAGATATAACATTTTAGGAAAAATATTTTTATATCAAATAATCAATTGGTTTAAAATAAATTATTAAGTTATTTTTTATTATTATTATGATCTACTATATTAAATATGTCCTTTGCAATTTAAATTATCATTGTGCATCATAAATATTTTTAAATCTAAAGAATCTATAGTTTTTGAAGTATTTTAGTCTTGTAAAATATATAAAATATATCAAAAAATTGTTAAAAGCTATTTACATAAGAAGAGAGAAGAAAATAAAAATACTAAGATTGACTATACATTACACTTATTATTTTGTAAAAGTAATATATAACATGTATTTATTAATGTCTACAAATATCAATAAAAACTATTAAAATTTTAGGAATTGTAAAATACCAAATCTTAGATGCTTTTAATTTTTTTACTAATCATAGTAATATACTAATATTAACACTTATAAAAAAATCTTGGAGCATAGCTCCGATGTTTATCTAGTCTATTTAAAACTTATAAATAATTAATGAAAAAGAATTTTTATTTTCAACCGAAAGATTTTAATGAAAATTTTAAAAAATACTATTATGTCTATTTGAAATTTTTTCATTAAATCAATAAAAAAATGTGGAATTAAAACTTTTAGTTATTCAAAAGAAAAATCACAAAGTAGAAGCAGAAGAAACAGAGACAATACTTCTCTTCTACATCAACAGGTAAAGCATCACCACCACTCCCACAAAGAATCTAATCTAAAACTTTATGAAACTTACCATGAGAAAGAGGTTGGTGAATCAAAATCTCATATTTGGTGCTGGATACACTCCGATTTGGTGAAGGAGATTCTCCGATTTCAAAGAACAAATTCACCGAACAGCTTAACCATCAATACTGTTGAGAGCTGGGCGTCGGTGTAGATGATGATATAACGGTATCAAACAACAGGATAACCTCAAAAATCGAATCAATCTTCTCTGATTGCAACCGATTGTGAGACAAATCTCTTTCGCTTTTGTAATTTGAGAGTTTGCGAGAGAGAGAGGAGAAAGAGAAAGAATACATTTTTTTTTTTTTTTTGTATTAAATGATTCACCCAACCACTACGTGACACATCACCGTCTCTTATGGGCTTTTTTGTATTAGGACTTCTCCAACGGTGGATTTAGCCAAGATTTTTATTACAAATTGTATAAATCTGAATTAATAAAAAAGATAAGAGTTGCCTCTTATTTAGTAAGCTTAAGAGTTGGCTCTTATTAGATATGTGTCAACATATTGTTGAGTTGGTTTTTAATATAAAAACAAGTTTTTTTTCCCTTTCTTTCTCTTCTTCCTCTTCTCTCTTTCGCGATACTCTCAACCCAAAACGAAGAGATTTTTCTTAAAAAAAATCGGAACATGGCAATCGGAGGTTCTGATAAACCAATCACTAATCAGAGATTTTGATTAATCAATCGAAAATCAAAGATTTTGATTAACCAATCGGAACGACATATCGGAGCTTCAGATTAAGCGACGAGTTTGAATGTGAAAGCGTTGAGTGTTCTCCACCAAATCAAAGCGTTACCTCCGCCAACTCGCAGATTTTGATTAACCAATCTCGATTATACAGGTAATTTCCTCTCTCTGATTCTATGGATTCATGTTTAGTAAGGGTATAGATATTATGGTTCTTTAAAATCTGTTTCTATCTGTGTTCATAGGCATGATTGTAATTAGGCTAATCTGTTTGTAAAATTTGATCAAAGTCTCTGCTTTATTCTCTTACCTCTCTCTGTTTTCTGTTTTATTGCTCTGCTTCTCGTGAATTATGCTTTTTATGCCACCAACAGATGCTTAATCTTTAGAAATGAATGTTTTAATTGGGCTGCAACTTGGTTTTAGTTGTGCTGGTATGGCTGTGAAGTATGTCGCATTGTATTTGATATAGATTGTAATGGTGGCTTTTAAAAAGTGAACTAGGATATAACTTATCTGTTTTTGTTTCAGTTTTGGTTATGATCATCGTCTTGTAATCATTTATAAGTCTATAAATGTCGAGAAAGCAAGTATCTTTGGTGTTTAATTTGTTGTTTTTGTTGCTTTGCAGACCACTTGTTACTGAGTTTTACTATAAACAAAGGATGAATCAAAGCATCCATCTGTATTTTAGGAGCTTTATCGATTCAGCTAGGCTTATGCAAAAACGGAGCTAGCTGCAGATTCGTCCATCGTGATGAAGGAGCCAATTTGGTTGGCTCTCCAAGCAGAATCGAGCTTCTTAGGTCTAATTCGGTTCCTCCTCACTTCATGACTTGCTCTTCTCTCCCGTCTGTTTCACCTAAAGGTGTTAACTTGCAGCAAAGCGATGCTCAAAGATTTGGCCTTTATTCAACTGTTTTTGATTTGTCCAATTATATTTTAAAGTGTGTGTGTGTTTTTTTTTTAACTTGTGTAAATTTCCTGGGCAGAGCTGCTACTGCTTTGATGTTAGGAGATGAACTGCAGAAGCTTGGCAGGTGGAGACCTGAAAGGATTGATCTTTCTGCTATGGCTTTTCCAGCTTTGAGACAGATCTATCTGACATTCCCTGCCGATAATAGGTTCAGGGAGGAAGATGTGTGGGAGGAGATCTATCTGACATCCGCGCTCTTGAATATGATAAAATTTTGCTAATTTAATCTATGTATTTCTGTTTTTGTTGAGGTTAATTTGGAGAAACTGCAATTGGAGTCTATGATGTGGTACTCTAGGATGTTTGGACTGTCGTACACATGATCTTGACAGTTTGTTTGCCCATAGTTTCCTCTCTATTTGTTTTCTCTAACAACGATCATTACATGCTATATTCCAAAGGAAACAAGGAAGAGAAGCACAAAACCTAGCAAATGTAGTTACGCTTATCCTTGTTTTGTCCCTTTTTCCATAAGTTTGGTTCTTGAGATACATCTGGTCTAACGTAATGGTTTATTTTGCAGGTATATGTGGCAAATCTGCGTCTTAAGGGAGTTGATACAGATGTCGTAGTGACTGCGTATGAACCTATTCTGATAAACTAAGTCCCAAAAACCTTAAATTTTGAGTCACTCAGTTATGTTGCAAACAATTGGATATAAATATGCATTGTTTTGATACAGAACTAGGAAACCAATAGCTTTGTTGTCGTTGTTGTTGTTGCTGTTGTTGTTGTTTTTGTTGTTCTACATGTCTTTTTGTCTCACGAGTTTGTGTATTGTGCAGCCCTTTGAGCGAGAGCGCCGATGCTGTGTGATATAGGAACCCAGATGAGGGAACCCAAAGTGGATAGATGGAAATAGGCAAATGGTTAATAACACTGTTCTGCCTATTCGGTGGATGATAGATGGAGCGCAGTGAAGAGATGGTGAATAGACAAATGGTTGATAACATTGTTCTGTCTATTCGGTAGCAATGGAAGACGAAGAGATAGATGGTGGAGTGAAGGACGCCACTCAGATCTGTGAAAGGATCTATGATAAGTCAAATCTCAGTCTTCAAGGATTCACACACAAGAAGAAGAAGAAATGGGTAGTTGCTTCTATCTCAGAAGATAACCTAAGAAAACTCTCATTTTATTTCATAAAAACTTGAAAGGTTACATTGCTGAGAAGGGACCTTATATAACGATTCAGCAGCAGGGGACCTTCTAGGGTCGAAATTTATTACAAATAAAAGGACTAAACTTGCAAAAACAACAGACTCGATTTTAGGACCTAAATAAATAAAGACTCATAAAGACCCAACGGTCGATTCCTGCAAAACAAGAAAAGAACCATTTATTATTTGAATTCAAACACTTACCTTGATAATAGCTCTCATGCATGCTCCAGCCCTTCGTTGATTGCTTCGGAAATGATGAAAAGAACGGGTTCTTTAATTCCTTGTAAAACCGGCAAAAATGATGCTTTTGGAGACTTCTCTTTGGAATCTTCTAGCTCAATGAGAGTAATCATACTTTCAATGGACTTGTTGAATTGTTCCCTTAATGTTCTTGCTCCCAATCTTGTCATAGGTTTGTGTATCATTGTTGGCAGAACGGGTTCTTCAGGAAATGGAAGAACGGGTTCTTCGGGCAATGGCAGAACGGGTTCTTCGGGAAGTTGACTATCGATGTCCTCATCATTCCCTCCCTCTTGAGAAAGTTCTGTCTGCAGAACTATTTCATCTGCATGGAAAGGAGATAAATCAGCAACATTAAAGGTAGGAGAAATGTTCAACTCACCTGGTAGCTCAATCTTGTAGGCATTGTCATTGATTTTCTCTAAGACCCGAAATGGTCCATCTCCTCTTGGTGACAGCTTAGATTTTCTCTCCTTGGGAAATCACTCTTTTCTCATGTGTAACCAGACCCAATCTCCAGGTTCAAACGTAAGCTCCTTGCGGTGCATGTCCGCATGCTCTTTGTTCTTTGTGCTCTTCTTCTCAAGATTCTCTTTACCTTTTGGTGGAGTTTCTTCACAAAATCAGCTTTGGTGACTCCTTCTGCACTAGAATAAACAACTTGGGGCAGAGGTGTGATGTCTAATGGGGTTAGAGGATTAAAACCATAGACAACTTCAATTGGAGAGAATTTGGTACCAGAATGCTTAGCATGATTATAAGCAAATTCAATATAAGGTAAACAAGATAACCAGTTTCGGAGATTCTTACCCACCGTAGCTCTCAAAAGAGTGGAGAGAGTACGATTAACTACCTCAGTTTGGCCATCAGTTTGAGGATGACAAGTGGTGGAGAAGAGTAGCTTAGTTCCTAGCTTTTTCTACAAAGTCTTCCAAAAGTGGCTGAGAAATTTTGTGTCTTGATCTGAAACAATGGTTCTTGGGATTCCATGTAAACGCACAACTTCTTTGAAAAAGAGTTCAGCAGTTTGAGTAGCATCATTTGTCTTGTTACATGGAATGAAATGCGCCATTTTAGAGAACCGGTCCACCACAACAAAGATAGAATCTCGGTTGTTGATCTTAGGCAGCCCTAAAACAAAATCCATAGAAATATCTACCCATGGTAGGTTAGGAATAGGCAAAGGCATATATAAACCATAAAGATGTGACCTGGATTTTGCCTTCAAGCAAGTGATGCACTTTGCGCATAACCTTTCCACATCTCTTTTCAAATGCGGCCAAAAGAAATGTTCCATCAGAACACTTAGAGTTGTGTCTCCCCCAAAATGTCCCATAAGTCCTCCTCCATGTGTTTCTCCTATTAGCAGCTCTCTCATGGATCCTTGAGGAATGCATAGCCTTTTGTCCTTAAAGAGAAATCCATCATGTTGGTAGTATGACCCATAAGCGGCTTTGCTTGTTTCCTGAAAGGCTTCTTTGAAATCTGGATCCTCCTCATATAGGCCTTTGATATGATCAAATCCCATAACTTTAGTCTCCATTGTAGTGATCAAAGCATGTTTCCTTGATAAATCATCAGCTACAATGTTCTCTTTGCCCTTATTGTACTTAATCACATATGGAAATGTCTCCACAAATTCAAGCCACCTTGCATGTCTCTTCTTAAGTGTAGTTTGTCCTCTTAGGTGCTTGAGTGTCTCATGATCTGTATGAATAACAAACTTTGGATAACAAATAATGTTGCCAAGTTTCAAGAGATCTTACCAAAGCGTAGAATCATATGTCGGATAATTAAATGCAGCTCCACTGAGTTTCTCACTGAAGTATGTTACTGGTTTTCCTCCTTGAGTTAGAACAGCACCTATTCCTTCTTTCATTCTGACTTGATGATAACCACTCCTTAGATCAATTTTAGAAAAGACAGTAGCTCCATTAAGCTCATCTAGCATGTCATCAAACCTTGGAATGGGATGTCTATATTTGACAGTGATGTTGTTGATTTGCAGTCTACACACATTCTCCAAGTTCCATCTTTCTTAGGCACTAGAAGAACCGGTACAACACAAGGGCTTAGGCTTTCACGAATGTAGCCCTTTGACATTAGATCACGAACTTGCTTTTCTAGCTCTTTTGCTTCTTCAGGGTTTACGCGGTAGGCTGGTCTATTAGGCAGTGGTGCTCCTGGAACTAGATCAATTTGATGTTCGATTCCTCTTATAGGCGGTAGTCCAGGTGGTATCTCCTCAGGAAAAACCTCTTTAAACCTTCCTAGTAATTCAAGCACTTCTGGTGGTAAATCTTTCTCCTCTTGACCTGAAAACAAACCTTCCTTAAAGATCATTAGTAGCACCTTGTCCTGTGAATTAATTGATTTCAAAATAGTAGAAGGTGTTATGTAAAGATTGTTTTTGTTTGACTTAGCTCCCTTTGACATTGTTTGTTGCATTTCATGCACTTCTTGAGGGGTGAGTGGAGCTAGAGTATGCTTCTTGTTGTTGTGGGAGAAGGTGTAGTAGTTTGTTCGACCATTGTGTAAAGTCTCCTTATCAAATTGCCATGGCCGTCCTAGAAGAAGGTGTCCAGCTTGCATAGGAACCACATCACACACCACTTGATCTGAATATTTGCCTATGGTGAATGGTATGGTGACTTGCTCGGAGATCCTTAGTTCAGCCTCATCATTGAGCCACTTAAGTCGATATGGATGGGGATGCTTTGTCTTTTGGAGACCTAGCTTATCAACCAAATACTTGCTGGCTACATTAGTACATGAACCACCATCAATGATTAAGCTACATACCTTGGAGTTTATTGAGCAGCGAGAGTGGAAGATATTTTCTCTTTGAATGGTTTCAAGATCACAAAGAGTGCTAAGAGCCCTCCTTATGACTAGAAGCTCTCCCATCTCTGGATAGTCCACAATATCCTCCTCAGATTCAACACATTCTTCTTCCTCATCTTGTGATTCATACTCTCCATTGGCTTTAAGGATCATTACTCGCTGGTTTGGGCACTCCCTTGCATAGTGTCCTTTTCCCTGACATTTAAACAAGTAATATCACAAGCTCTTTGGTTAGTAGGCTTACTTTTCTCTGGTTTGGTTACTTTTGATGCCTCAGGTGCAGCTCTTGTAAATCTCTGGTCCACATCAAGAGATTTTCCCTTGTCTAAAGGTTTTTGAGGTGGTGGTGTCCATGGAGTCTTACTGCGGTTAGTAGAAGTTGTCTTCCTTGTGATGTGTTGTTCAGCTTGGACTGCTAGGTGCAACAACTCTTCAAGATCATGATATGTTTGTCTTTCCACCTTTCTAGCAATCCGATCATCCGATCATGAAGACCATCTAGAAACTGTGCCATCAAGTTCTCCTCAGACTCTTCTACCTCCAATCTGTTTTTAAGAGATTCAAACTCTTCAAAATATTCCTCAACAGATTTTCTTCCTTGTGAGAGCTTGCGGAACTTCTTTTGTAGCTCCCGGTGGTAATAAGCTGGGACATATCTCTTTCTTAGCTGAAACCTCATATCATCCCAAGTAGTGATTGATATGTGTCTATGCCTCCTCCTCTCAGATACATCTCTGTCCCACCAAGCTAAGGCATTGTCGGTAAGTTGAGCAGCAGCTAGGGATACCTTTCTTTGCTCAGAATAGTTGTAGTAGCCAAAGATATGCTCCATACGTCTTTCCCAATCAATGTAAGCCTCAGGATTAACCTTTCTAGCAAATGTTGGCGGATTGAGCTTAAGATCATAAACTCCTTCTCTTATGTTGCCATCATCTCGTCCTCTACCTTGTTGGTAGTGTCTCCTTGGCCTGTGGTGTTGATTAAGATCTTGATGTTCTTCCTCCGAATCAGACTGATTAAAACACAACTTTTTGGTGGTATGGTGATGAAATGGATAGAATGATGAGATATGAATGAATGGATGACATGGTGTTTCAATTCCCCTTATGCAATTGTAGTACAAGAGGTGTCAATCCAATCTGAGAGTTTGTAAGCAATCAAGATGTGCATAAAGGTCTAAGTCAAGCCAGATGTAAAGGATGTTTGTCACTAACAATCCTATGATGAAATGTAAAGTGCAGAATGTAAAGCTACTAGAACTAGATGCTAAATGTAAATGGAACAGAATGATTATGACAATTATGAAGCTAGAACAGAAATAAAAATTATATTAATGCAAGTATTGAACAGGACACTAAGTGAATGCAACAAAAATGCAACTAGAATGAAACAGGAAGTAAGACAGAACAACTACAAAGCATAAACAAAAGTTCTGGGGATGAACTCGAGCAAGCACTCGATCGAGTGTAGATCGAGTGCAGGGTCGAGCTGGACAAACGCGAGAAAACAGAGCAACACAAGAAAAAACAGAGCAATATGAAAGCAAATCAAACAACAAGCAAGCAGCAGGATTAAGACTAAGAAATCAAGAAACAAATAAGGCCTTGAGGAGGGATTCATGGGCTAGACTAATGATTGAGGTCATCTAACTTGGTCAACAAATCTCAAACAACTTGAGCTAATCTCTAGACAATATTTTCTAAGACATGTTTAATCCACTCTCATGGCAAGAAACAGTCAAACTCATGCATCTATAGACTTGTTCTCACACAGTAAAGAATCTACACAAGCAGGCATTAAGCAATATGTCAAATACCAAACAATACCTCTAATCTCTTAGCAAGCCTAATGGTAAACTCTAGATCTAGCCTTATCTATGCTCCTTAAACATTGGTATGATGCTAAGATGTTTGAGATCAAATCCTACCCTCTCAGTTATAGGATCAGCATTAAGAATATCTAGATTAGAAGAGATCTACAACAATCAAGCTTGACCAAATCAAACAAACCTTAAACATAATCCAGCCTAACCCATCCTCAAGATCCTAAGCAACTACTCACAAGAACACATGATGAACATCAAAGTCATAAACCCAGAAAATGCTGAAACTTGCATCAAATGAAAGATAAAGCAAAGATCTACAATAATGAAGAAGGAATCAAACACAAATTCTTAATATCTTGAAAGTTATGGAACCAACAAAATCCAAGAATCTTATGTTTTCTCCTTCAAAAGAAGGTACAAGATCTAATAAAATAAAAGTGCAAAAGGAATAATTCCCTAAAAGGTAAAAACTAGGTTTGAGAATATCTAAAAAGCTGGACTCTTGGTAGCTGAAGGGTACAAGGTACTTTTATAGGAAAAGTAGTGGAAGCCCTAAAAATGCTAAAAGACAAAATAGCTAGGCGGCTTGGCCAACTCGACCTGGTGCTCGGTCGAGTGACCGGTCGAGTTGGCTTTCCTTCTTCTCCTTCCACTTGGTCGAGTCCCTCTCCGCACACGGTCGAGTGTCTGGTCGAGTGGTCAGTCGAGTGGGACTCCGGATCTTGGTTCTTCAGCTTTAACTCTCTTGCTTTCTTCTCTTGATTGCTTCACTTCTCCTCAGCATTGCTTCTATGCTCCTTAGGCTCGAAAATCACCTGTTTATGCATGAAAAGATGCAAATGCAATGCAACTAAGCTCTAATGCATGATTAGTCCTAAAGCTATGCAATAATGGTCAAAATGGATAGCAAAAGATGCAAAAGATGTGAATAAACTAAGGGAAAACAGGGTAAAATATATGAACATCACTGATCTCCATTATCAACCTCATGGTTTCCTCTTGGCAAGTTGCGAACTGGTGCTCTTGGTGCAGGTGGGGGTTGTTCAATTCGTGTCATGCGATCACCAAGCATTTGGAGTTGGGCTTGAATAGCTGTAAGCATCTCAGCCATGTTCACCTCTCCTCCTTGTTCTCCCATGGTTCAAAATGTTTATGTAAGATTAGAAAAAAAAACAAAAGAGATCAAGTGCACAGGAAGTCGAAAGGTCTAAATATGGAAAACTGCCAAAAACTGACAAGTCTAGGATTTGGGAGGTTTTGGGCAATCAAATAAACAGATCTGAACGAAATTGTTTTAGGGTTTTATTTTTAGAAGATGAACAATCAAAATAGAGCAAAGACACAAGAAAATAACAGATCTAAAAAGTGAAAAACGAACTGAAACAGACACAAACTGAAGCAAACAAAGGGAAACAAACTGACACAAAAGGGATAGATAAAACCTGATTTGGAGCGTTTAGCTCTGATACCAGATGATATAGGAACCCAGATGAGGGAACCCAAGTGGATAGATGGAAATAGGCAAATGGTTGATAACACTGTTCTGCCTATTTGGTGGATGATAGATGGAGCGCAGTGAAGAGATGGTGAATAGACAAATGGTTGATAACATCGTTCTGTCTATTCGGTAGCAGTGGAAGACGAAGAGATAGATGGTGGAGTGAAGGACGCCACACAGATCTGTGAAAGGATCTATGATAAGTTAAATCTCAGTCTTCAAGGATTCACACACAAGAAGAAGGAGAAAAGGGTGGTTTCTTCTATCTCAGAAGATAACCTAAGAAAACTCTCATTTTATTTCACAAAAACTTGAAAGGTTACAATGCTGAGAAGGGACCTTATATAACGATCCAACAGCGGGGGACCTTCTAGGGTCGAAAATTATTACAAATAAAAGGACTAAACTTTCAAAAACAACAAACTCGATTTTAGGACCTAAATAAATAAAGACTCATAAAGACCCAATGGTCGATTCCTGCAAAACAAGAAAAGAACCATTTATTATTTGAATTCAAAAACTTACCTTGATAATAGCTCTCATGCACGCTCCAGCCCTTCGTTGATTGCTTCGGAAATGATGAAAAGAACGGGTTCTTTAATTCCTTGTAAAACCGGCAAAAATGATGCTTTTGGAGCCTTCTCTTTGGAATCTTCTAGCTCAATGAGAGTAATCAGACTTTCAATGGATTTGTTGAATTGTTCCCTTAATGTTCTTGTTCCCAACCTTGTCATAGGTTTGTGTATCATTGTTGGCAGAACGGGTTCTTCAGGAAATGAAAGAACGGGTTCTTCGGTCAATGGCAGAACGGATTCTTCGGGAAGTTGACTATTGATGTCCTCATCACTGTGGGATTTGGTTTAATTGTCCCAGCTTCACAATCTGGAAAAAGGTAGCTGGAAAAGATGGTTTATTACTACGATCAGTTTGGTCAGGGAGACCATGGTAGATTTGTGATCAGTTTGGTCCGGTCAACAAATGGCAACAACTACCGAATTCAAGCAGATTAGTTTCTTTTGTTACTTAATTATGCTTATACAGTTTAAAATATTTAAACATTCAAAGTTATTATGTTTTACTTAAAATATTTTCACTTCATAAATAATATTTTTGAAAAATATTTTTTTTTCAAAATTAAGAATCCCAATAAGAGCTTCACCATTGGAAGAGCAAAATTTTAGTTACTCTTTTGCAAGTTCTTATTTCAAAAAAGTAGAAAATATATTCTTAAAAAAAATTTAAACCTCAAAATAGCATTCTCACCATTGGAGAAGCTCTTACTCCCCTTAAATAAGAAGCGGTTTTTATTAATTACACCATTTATGATTTAATTTTTATCCTCTTTTCCTTTAAAACCCCAGCTTAAAACTCCCATTAGAGATGCCCTAATATCTCTGACCAGGGAACGAAAGACTGTTTTATATTAAACCAAGACACTCATTATACAACTAGATATAGGACCATGCAAGGCTTCACAAGTCACTATTTAAGAACTTCGAACACTTTATTACATATAGACTTCTAGTCATCCTAGTATTTTACATGAGAACATAACATAGAACTTGTAATACAAGGTAATAAGCAAGAAAGAAAACAGATTCAGCAAAGATGACAGATTCAGCAAAACGCCTACGAAAACAAGAATTGTAAGCTAGAGCTAGATTTCAAGAACTGCTAAGGTAAGTAAGAAAGAAGAGTGGTAATCACTACAAGAAAATCGTGTATTCTTATCATCGGAAAAACGCTATCGAACGGTATGATAGCGTTTTAGTAAACGCTCTATCATCGACCGCGATAATAGGTCCGGCACATTATATAGCGTTTTTTAGCATGCTATTTAATGGTAATATAAAATAGCGTTTGTACACGTGCTATATTCCTTTTTATAATAGCAATATTGTTTTGTTATTTTAATTTTTTTAATAGCGTTACTTAATGTTATAATTATTTTTTCAAATAGCATTCGCATTATGTTACTTTTATGTGGTCAATTTAATTGATTTTTGATTAATTTATTATTTTATGTATTTAAATATAAAAGGTTAAACCATTAAAATCCTAAACACATTAATTGAAATCAAAGTTTACAATGTTCTAAAGGCATAAACTAATAAATTAAAATCCAACCACACAAGCTCAAAGTACACCACAATTTCACACAAACACAAGTTTATCATTAGGCCACGCAACTGTTGTACCTAAAGCATCAGAAACTAACTCCACTTCTGAATTTGGTCTCCACACTTTTGCATCTCCAATCTTTGATACTTCTATCCATACTTTGCTAGCATTTGAACCTAAGGGGACAAAGTGGATCTTGTCGTCTGGATTGGTTGAACAAACCCTGCCTTCTGCAACTACTTGTCCTGAATTATTACAATCCAACAGCATGCACTTTTTCTTTCCATCTGATTTGGTGGTGTTGATGCTACAACTTACAGTCTATAATCCAAACAATTCAGACACTTATATCAGAAGTGACCATCACCAATAACAATAAATATAAACTTAAGCATTAGATAGAATTGTTACCCGAGGTGATGTTGCTATTGGTGATGATGATCTTGTTGGATGTATAATATTAGTCAGCAATATCTTCTTTATTGGCCATGCGATGAAGGCATCAAGTGCATCACCCATCAAGACCATATCATCAGTAGGTCTCCACAAATAAGCGTCATGTTTAACGACCTTCTCAACCTTTACGATTGCAGCATTAGGTCCGAGACAGATATTGTTGGCCTTTTCTTGCGGATCCATTGACCACAAACGACTCTCAGCAACTACTACATCCTCCGCATTCCAATCAAAGATGATGATTTTATCATGTGATGCCTAAGTCATTAAAAAAAAATGACATTAAAATCTATCTACAATCTCATAATAATGTAAGACTCAAAGTAAAACATTACCAATGAACCAGCTGATTGATTTTCAATTGGGGATGTTGCATCATTGTTCAATATCATTTTATCAGTTGGCCATGCAATTTTCGTTCCCACAGCATCCCCAAGAGAGACAACCATGGTGGTTGGCCTCCATACAAACGCATCTTTATTTGTTACAGATTTGACAACGACAGCTAATGCATTAGGACCAATTGCAATACGACCAATCTTGTAATTTGGTTCGGCTGAGCAGAACTCTCCTTCCCCGACGACAACCTCATCATCTAAACACCAATCTAGAAGTTGATACCTAGGGCCAGTGTGGCTACCATTACTAGTCTCCGATGCCGGAAAATCATCAGACTGTGGAAAGAATAATAAAGTTAATACTAACACAAACATACAAACAAATTGGCCTTATCATCAAGGACACGATTTAAAATTAACTATACTGACCTTCTTCCCTTTAGCCAAGTCACGAACTACATTTTGGAGATCTTCAATTTTGGTGATCAATTCCGCTTGTGTTGCTTCGAGCTTCTGGACATGGGCGTCTCTAGCCTGAATGAATGATAGCTTTGTAGCGGTAACCCCTCTGCCCATACCTCTAACCCTTACAGACTTGTCTTTCCCTAAGACTTGACTGACAGCATCCTCTTTAATACTAGTGGTAAATGTGGAACCCATTTCACTATCAATGGATTTGATTTGTTCCTGACACAAAGAGTTAAAGAGGACATACAATACGAAGAAGCATTATTAATTGAGTGAATTGATTTATGATCTCATTTCACTTACAATTGTTTCAGAAAATTCTTGTCTCACTGGTTTCCGTCCGAATGAGTGTGTCTAGCTATCCAAACTTTGCTTCTACTCACCATGGACGGGTCAGAACTCTTCTTCTTCTACATATAACAAAGGTAATTTGACCATACCATCTCATGATCCATACCATATCAGAAATAACTCAGTAAGATAATTTGACCATACCATCTCATGAGCCAGTCGAGTCATTCCTTTGCGGCTGGTCGTGTGTGGAATATGCGCCTTCCTGAGTTGCCTAAATCTTTCACTCGGAACCTACCAAAAATCAATCCGACTATCACAAGAGGTTTTCAAAAATTAAAAAAAAATAACAACATTGGTCCACAAATGAATATATAGGCGTACACAAACCTTAAATTCTTCACTAGTCTTATTCTTTACCCAATTTTTCCATGCTGACGCAGATTGTATGTTACTTGGTTTTAAATCAAGTAACTCTTTCTTACTTGACTGTCGAACTTTGGAGAGAAGTTTAGATTTAGAAGCTCGCCAAATACTACCCATCTGCTTAAAAACACAATCTTTTTACCACTCTTCACTTAAATTGAATCTTCCCTATCAAATATTCAAATGTAAACATTAATAAGTTTGAGTTCCAGAGAATAAGTTTAATATTCAAATGAAGACTTGTGTAAGATTGCAGAGAATACCTGAATTTCTTCCCACAAAATGTCTTTGATTGTATCGTCCAGATGCTTCCAATCGTCCAGTACAACTGGAACATGCTCCCTCACCAGAGGACCAAGAAATGAGGAGAGTGTAACTGATCCTTTACCAACATGTTGACCAAGAGTTGTGAAATCAACGTCAACCTTGTCCTCATGGTGTTTTGCAACTCCACGCATCTTAGTTGGCCCTCTTGTTTTCCTTTTTTTAGTATTTACCTCACTGTTTTGAGGTTCTCCACTTAATGGTTGCACTTCCGGCTGGGATATGTCTTCATGATGAATTCCGTCCTCAATCTGGTGCGACATTGCTTCCTGATTGTGCTGGCAAGTGTTAGTGTCAGTAGTTGGGGCAAGGCCTACATTACGATTACTCCTTCTCATCATTACAATACACCTGAAACACAACTGACTTTCAAATGGTGAGAAAAGGATGAAAACATACGACTAACTGCAATTTTGTAATTCTATCCTTATGATTCCATTACTAAGACTCCTTCACAATCTTCTCTAACATAGAAAATTTCATCATCAGAAGACATGTCCCCCAAATCTTCAGTTTGAGGAATGGATAAGGGTGCAACAAGAAACTCCTCCTCTGTCTCTTAACTCATGATACCCTCTTGGTGGCGCCCTCATAACTACAGACCAAGGTGATGAATCATTTTCTCTAGAATAAAAAACTTGTTTGGCTTGCGATGCCAGGATGTAAGGATCTTGAAGAAACGTTGATTGGTTGACATTGAAGTTCACAAGTATAAATCCTTCTTCTTCTTTGACACCGTTTCCTTTGTTGGCCCACTTACACCTAAACAGAGGAACTTGAAACTTGTGGTAGTCCAGTATTATGATCTCTTGTATAACTCCATAGAACGCAACTATGTCCGCCATATGTTTAGTGTCTCTGGCACTGATGTTCATATATTTTACCCTGTTTTCCCTTAGTATATTCACATCTTTTGCATCTTTTGCTATCCATTTTCACCATTATTGCATAGCTTTAGGACTAATCATGCATTAGAGTTTAGTTGCATTGCATTTGCATCTTTTCATGCATAAACAGGTGATTTTGGAGCTTAAGGAGCATGGAAGCAATGTTGAGGAAGGAGTGAAGCAATCATGAAGGGAAAGCAAGAGAGTTAAGGCTGAAATAACAAGCGTCCGGAGTCCAACTCGACCGCACACTCGACCAGACACACGACCGTGGCTGAGGAGGACTCGACCGAGTGGACAATGCA